>OZ018317.1:61110537-61710537 GCA_963969495.1 Ceratothoa steindachneri | reverse complement strand
ATAAAGCGGTACCAGGGTAAATAGAGCACAAAAATTCTTGCAGACAATTGTTGGACATTGGTAATAGATGATTCTTCAGCCTACTATAAGTGTTAAGCAAAAAGGTAGGGAGTGGTTATGGATTATAGTTTAAAACATAATGACACATACTGTTCTATATATTAAAATACTTCATGCCACGCATTCCTAAACCTATAGCCAATACGCATTTTTCAAAGATATATTTCGATTAAGTGCATGAAAATACATAAGAATTGACTATTCTCAGTTAAGAAGCACTCAACTTTTCAAAAATTGTTGACCAGTGATTATAAATGTATTTTACTTTTGAAGTTTGATACTAATTGCATAATTAACCTTCATATTTGATTTTAAAGTAAATTTACTTGGGTGTGTCGTAGCGTTACCCCACACCTGATGCCAGAATATAATGTCGTAGACTCGAACGTCGATGCTAACCGAGCACGCCAGGAGTTGGGATACAATCCAAGTGTGAGAGTTAAATTAGCAAAATCGAGTGCGGTTGGCCTAAATAATCAATTCTTAGAGATTCAGGGTTTTAGAGAAACTGATTGTAGAAAATATCTTTACTATATACAAAGAAAATAAAATTAGCAAAAGTAAATAAATGACAATAAATAATATGAGACCCGAGGTAACAAACGGCGTTAGGGAGATACCAATGACTCGACGGAGTCGAGATTCCGAGAGAGGATGTACGGTGATTGCTTCCAGGGAAAGGGGAAGAGTGCGAATGACGGGTAGACTCACATGAATCCTAATTAACTGGAGGCTATAATTACGAAGAGTAAGCGGGGCGCTGCAAAGTTCCACTTGCAAAATTCCTTCTTCTTTAACCTCGCTGATAAATGAACGAGGGAGTACCCAAGTGAGAGATGCCTGTCCGTGTCGATCGTCTGCCGTGCGGGAAATCTGGTCTTTGGTAAGAGCGCGGCCGGGTAGAGGTGAACAGTCGCGTTCGTAGCTGTAAGCTGTTGGGAGATGGGGCAGGGCGTATGAGACTGTACGTGGATGCTAACCAAGACGGGGCTGTATGGTACTAATTTCTCAAAGCTTTTCTCAAATTATTTATACTGCCTTGGCGGAAGAGGGTCGCTGGAGGCCCCCCAAAGGGAGACAGGGATCTCATTAGACTTGGCGTGCCAAGGGGATGAGGATATTCTCGGCGCGCTTCAGAGCCTCGCTCGAAGGTCCCCGATGCTGTAGGACTGGAGCCGATCAAGCGATGTGAAGGGGAAAAACAGAGAACACAACACGGTCATCCGACGGTGCGAAGTTCTCGCTGCTCCCTTGGAGCCGTCTGGGGGTGCAAGTGCGTCTTTCTCAGACGCCACGGGTAGACGTTGGGTTCAAGGAAGTGAAAAGAACCTTCTCTCTCTGATAGGAAAATAATAACAAGCTGCAAGTGTGCCTCTACATTCTTTTCTTATTCAGCGAGTTTATAATCTCTTTCTATTTGAGAGTTTCTTGTGATTATTTTTTTTGTGTTTAGTCTGCCTATATATGGTAATTTCTTAAATTATGTTAAAATTGTGTTTTATGCTTTTGTTTCTATATCTGGTTTGATGTATATTTTGTGTTATGTATTTGCTTTGATTACGTTTGGTCTTATAAAAAGCATGTGGTGTGTTTTTAACCCACCAAATTTCTTTAAAAATGTTATGGTTATACTATAACATTAATCCTACCAAAAGACTTGATTCCTACCATAATTATTTAATTAAAAAGAACATAATAATTTTTTTATTTTAAAAATAATAAAAAAATAAATTTAAAAGTAAATAAATTTTGATTTGTGAAGCTACTAGTTAGCAAACCTATAGAAAAGACGAGTTCTATTAAAAAAATCATTCATCATAGCCTTTCAACGATGTTTCTCCGTGAGTTTTATATGTTTTACATGTTTATATGCTTGCATGTTTGTATGTTTTACTCTTAAGTTGCTTCAGGTGAAGAAGCAGCTAAAGGGTTTAGGTTCAATAATGGTCATTTGATGCAGCCTGGTGAATGCAATAAATGTGATGGACTAACCATTCTAACGACAAAGAAATTTGGAGGAACCAATTTATCAGTGTGGCGATGCAAAAGAAAAGGTTGCCAGGCCATTCGCTCAGTAAGAACAGGCAATAACCTATTAACATATACTGCTATAAATAGGAAATTGAACTACAAATCGACTCTCTGCTCAATTTTTAGCTTATCTTTATGTGGGGTAGTAAACTTTCTTTAAAAAAGTTTACAAAACTTACTGCAAGGACTAGTCTAACTGAGACTGACTGTTTTAATTACTGTCGAGACGTTTAATCTACATACAGAAAAGAGATGCAGCAACTCTTTTAACAATTTTTGAAAAGGAAATATCCATTGTATCTACGATGCGCTTTGATGAAATAATAAAAATATTATATTTAAACCCTTAAATAGGTAGCTAAGTTTTCTTTAACTCTCTTTTTTGTGATGCAGTTTGAAAATTTAATTTAATTTTCCTCTACAATATTGATACAGAAAAAAAACCATGATTCCGAAAACATGTGAAATAATGAAAATCCAATGCTAACCAATTTATCTGTGTCTATTAATGAAGAAACACCCCTACATATAAGTAATTCAAATGTATTTTTCTATTTTCTAAGCACTGTTTCCTTCTAGGTTCTTCATTTGCGATCACTTGTACCTATGATCGCATCGATTGCCTATCTCTTTATTCCAACAGTTGATTTTTCTTATTTAAATTGACTTCACGTATTATCTTATCTTTTAGCTGGTTTATGTTCACAGCAGTAGTCGAATACACTTTAATCGTTAGATGTACCCATTAGAAGAAATATCAGGGTGTTAAATCTAAGGATCTTGAAGCTTCATTATCTGTATGATTTAGCACGAAACCTCGATTAGTAAAAACTTCTCTGTCTTTCTCCTACAGCAAGTAATCTATTAGCTAGGCTCCTTCCTGCATCCACGAAGCCTATTGAATTAATCGCTGTAAATACTGAGAAGTTTTTGAGATTATCTTTTCATTGATTATGTTCAGTTAAGCAGCTCCGGTGAAATTACTGTCGTAAAACGATGGAAAACTAAGTCTCTGAAATTTGAACTATGGGAGATTTTTCAGCGGCGCTTACTGTCAAATATTATAGCAATTTACCTTTCCATTAATTAAAAGGCTGCCTGGCCACCAATCGCAATATTGTCCAAGAAATTCGTAGGTTTAGGAGAAGACATTCTACAAATTGTGCACGACGAGCAAAATCAGTTAAAGGAAGTTGAATATTCAAAGGCATAAATAATATATAATTGTAAAGATTTTCCTAAAAAAAAATAGTAGAATCTATATTAATAGGAGAAATTCCCAATTTTAATTTGTCAGATGGGCAATTGAAATGCAGCTCCCATTCCCGAAACCTCATAGTAAACAGCTTAGTTAATGATTTTAGATTCGCACCCCCTGATTAATGACCTTTTTCTACCGCTTTTTGTTTCTTTGGGGTTCTTTCCTTTTTTTTTAATATGTACGCTATTTATTGACTTTTGTAACAATTGCATTCTCAGTATACCACTGAAAAAGGTATGATAAATTATATACTGAAACTAATCTCGTCAATTAAATTTTGGCTCCTATACAATGGTTTCACTATCATATCTGATTGTTATCTTTTACTTTTATATTGTTACTGCAAGAATAAAATCCAAATTTGGAAATTTTGATAATAGTTATTAGTTCTTAGCTTGCATTCTATGATACATAAATAAAGTCTTATGTTCCTAAGTCACAAAACGGATTATATTATTAATATTGTGTTGAAACAATTTCCTGTATACGTTCGGGTGGCCTAAATCACAGAAAATTTGCAAACTATCTAGATGAGATTGATGCTCTACTTACACTGCTTCATTGTAATATTGCCCGTTGGCTGAGTTCGGGTATCACCAAGGAAGCATTATCTCTGAACTGGAAAATACTGAATGGATCCAACACTTAGCTTTCAAGACTGAAATCTACAAGGAGGTGAAGAAAGAGTCGGGGAATTTGCTTCATCCGTTGAAAGATGTTTGAGTAATTTTTAGCTCTTTGAAACTTAATTCTCTAAAATAATATTTCATTTTGCTAATTGGATATCATTCTTCTTTGCCTAATATAGTAGAAATATATGTTGAATAAAAAATAAATGTATGAGAAGCTAAATTATTAAGAGAATCTCATTCATAGAAGTTAAAGAATGAATTTTACTTTTTTCTTATTCCATTCTTTTTCAATAATGATAATGTAGCTTAAGATAAAGTGTTCTATTTAATTAATTTGAAGTTAGATGTGCAAATAAATTTATTTATGTTTAGAGAAAAATATTTTAGCAATATCTAGGAAAGAATTTATTCTACTTGCTTGAAGCATCAGGTCCATGTTTTGAAAGTAGGTCTGTTTGCGACAAACGTTTTTTGTGAACGAATATTAAATATTAAAAGTTTTCAAAATTATGGATGAGCATTAAAATGCATTAGGGAAAGTAATGACAGCAGTTTCAAACTCCTGGTTGAACTTACGAAATGTCAAATATGTCACTTGCAAAGCCAAAAATACATCTAGAAAGATCAGGTCAGAATATCATTGGTTTGTTAAGCAACAGCGACTAAAAAATAGAGAAGAGAAGCGTCATATGTATGATTGTTGTCCATGTTAGGAGTTAATAGGGAGTCGAGCATGGGATTTTCTGCTCGGTGGTAAATGCTGACCAGGCTAAGTCCTCAGCACCATATATTTATAGGGAGGCTTTGACATAGTAAACAAGTGAAATGCCTGACAAAGTATATCATCACATCAGGTCCGATGAAATTCTTATCTATTTGAAAGGCATCCATTGGTACAAACGAATGGACATCTCTCTCTCTCTCAGCACGTGGGTATAAGAACCAAGCAATTTCTCCAGAACCGACCATCTTTCATTATTTGTTCACTGAATTTTCCAAAACGCTGAATTTTTTTCAGGAAATTCTATTTTAAACAAGAGCCAATTAATTTTACCAAATCATTGTTGCAAATGGCGTGCGTTATTCTGCCTCACATACTTCAAGATTTACTATGGATGCGTTCTATTCTTTAAAGTGTATTGCCAATTTTGTCCTACAAATCTACAAAACCAGACCTTGCCTATCCAGTTCAGCAAGTATAAGCAGTCCAAAATTACATAAAAGCAATATTTTTCTAATATACGCACGATATTTACTATAGCAATATTTGTACGTCTTTTATCTATTTGGATAGAAGTGTTAAGTTTAAAATATTATTAGTGATAGGGAGCAAGAAAAGCCTGCATTTGTGAGAGGCAAGCATGATTTGCTTTGGGTAATCAGTTATGAAGGAAATATTTCAACTTTTATGGTTTTTCCACCATGCTTTTATAATCAACCTTCTACTCCATTATGATGGACACATTTTCTGAAGATAAAATGTTGAATGGTTTAAATGCTTCAATTTTTATACCAAACTCTTTCTGTCCATTAAGCTGCATTCAGACCTGTCGTCAAATTTTCGTTGAGCTTATTGTTAAAAATTAAACTCCTACTAGAATTCTCCTTGAGATATGGAGATACATTTCCACTCTACTGGATATCTTCCCTTCCTTCCTTTATAATACCAATTTGGTAAATTGAGGAAGTTGTATGTTAATAATCAAAACACAGACATGCAAAACAAATCGTGGAGTTCGATATAATAAAAGAAATATAACTATTCTTTTTAATTGTAGTGTTAATTCAAGCTAATAACTGAAATAAAAATACAAAATTTCATAAATTTATATGTGGTACATTGTAATATTTCTGAATGGTAATCAGTAGCAAGGATTGAATCATTTTTTAAAAAATAGGGTATACTAAAAAATGTGATATACGGCCGTTAAATGGTACTTACTTGTTGTAAAGTACAATGTCTGGAAGCCAAATTATCTCCGATGGGACGTAAAGTTCCTTGACACCTCCGTATTCTTCTGGGGACCAGTTGAATTTGTGATCGGTCCATTCCTGGGAAAAAAAGGTGATTACGTAGATAGAAAAATATTAATGATTTTAAAATAAATTAAACTTTTAATCAAATTATGACACACTAATTCTGTAAGAAAAGAAGAGAAAGTGAGGGTGCAGATAAAATAAATATACTCGCATTTTTGCTTCTGGGAAATAGTTTGTACGCCAGCTTAGAACGAAACCTCTTTGGGCATCGTTGCAGGAATAGAGAAATCTTGCAGTTTATGATAGATTTTATGCAATTTATTGGTGAAAATAAATAGAAGAATACAAATAACTGGAAGGACTGTGTGTACTACCAGAGTCAATCCCTCTCTCCAAATAAAATACATGTTTCTGCCTTTTTTGGCTACCGAGATGAATTCTCCTCAGAATGTTTATGCGTTTGGCTTTGGACTGTACGTTGTGTTGGTGTGTGTGAAAGTGTAAGTATTTATCATATGTTGCTCCAATTATTTTTTCTGCGGGATTGTATGTGAGTCTTGTGAGGGTGGGTAATTTTGGTTAGGGATGTGACGCTATACAGTGCGTCTGAGATCTACATGTGAAACATATAAATATACGTTGCACATTTAGGACTCAGACGCACTGTATAGCGCCACTTGTATGCTGTAGATTAGTGGTTAGGAGACACTTATCCTCGTATTCTCTTCTCCTCTTGAAGTAAAGGTTGTGCCAGGTAAACGATAGTTTCTGGGCGTGGACTGGAAACGAGTATAGTCTCGTGATCTGCGTATGTTAGTGTCTTTGTGTTCCGGTTTCTGCTGGACATGAGGTGTTGTTTGTGTATATGGTAAAAAGTGTGGGCGCCAACACACTGCCATGTTTTACATCAGCGCGTGTAGAAAATTGTCATGATACTGTGTTATTGTATCGTTTTTTAAACCTTCTGTCAGTAAGAAGGTGCGAACAACATAGGTAAGAAACAGAGGCCCAAGCCCTGAGGGCAGTTTAAGAAGTTTCCACTATTAAAGATGCCTGTAGATCCAGCCTCCTTTTCACGGGACTCCCTTAGGGCTACTTCACATTCGTGCTGCCACACGTTATGGTAAAGGTGTAACCTGTTGTTTAGACGGAGGAATTCTTCCCTGTTTAAGGACGAGCGATACCAGAAAAGAGACCAAAGTACCTCATTTTCTCCTTCTGTCTTGTTTGAATGCGGTGGCTTTCAGAGTATTTCGGAGAATCTCAACGACTTGTTCCCAATGGACAGGATATATTGATGGTAGATCCGCTGGGTATAGTCCTTGTGCAGAGGGTTAGGGTGGGACGTCAGGTGGGGACGGTCGGTGCACCGACCTAAGGTCTCGGGCACAACCACTTCAACCGGTTTGGCCACTTTACGATACGGAGGAGGAGGAGATGGAGCCTAATGATAGTCTGATGATTCTTCAAGATCTTCAGACGCACGGCCTGCTTTGCATTAGCTAGTCAGGTTTACAGTCCTATAGCTGCGTAGGCACGGGTGGTGTTTTCGTATGTTCTGTTGTGTTTCTATGTCTTGAGTGTATGTGAGTTTGGCGAGAATATTTATGCCTTTGTCCAGGAACGTATTTGAGTGTTTTTCTGTAGAAAGTGTAATGAATGCGCTTTGTTTGCTTTTAAGAAATTACAGAGCGTCTGTAGGAGACTTTAAGACAAAAGACAAATTAAGGGTGTTTTGGGTCTGGGATCTCTGGCGATACCCACATTTCTTTGCAGACGAGGGCTGGTTCTTTTTAACCTCTCGAGAATATAGTTTGTGATTGGACGCCGTTAGATCCGCTTCTTCCACGCACTTATTGAACGTAGCGGCTCACCTGTCCTTGACGAATGGCCGTATCTTTGGAGGCAAGGTACATAATAATTAGTCCTTAAGAATGAAGTCAACAAAAGAGTCTAACTCATTACCCACTTGTGCTAAATCCAGCCAGAATTTGAGATGTCTTCGAAGGATAAAGCCAAATTCACGGCATGCTTGACCAGGCTGAATTCTAGCATGTCTGATTTTTTTCCTATACTCCTCGCACGAAAAGTGAAATAACAAAAATAAATAGATTTTGTATTCGTTTTATTTTTAACTCAGAATGTGTCGATAGTTGGGTGAGTTTTGAAAGTGAGCCTTCTTGCTGAGGTGATTTTGGGCGAGTTGGACGGGAGACTTCCTTGCTGGGGTGCGGCAAGCGTGGGGAGCTGCTTCGGGAAAACAGCTGATACTTCTCACGGGGTTAGTTGAGGCGCGTAACGATGCTTCTCTCTCGAATTGAAGATGTGAGTGAGAGGGGCTTGGATGAATGGAACTTATCCCTATGCCTGTGTTATCAATTCTGACTTCTCGATGATTAGACTTAACCAAGATGTGAATCTTTTCTCGAATGGGAATTCCCTTTGTTCTTTCTCAATGGTGAGGGATATCTCTGTTTTTTTTCAGCAAACTGAGATACGAAATTTTCTCTGGACGAGAATGGTATGAGAGTTGGTCTCGATACCAGTGGTATGCTCTTTTAAGCAACCAAAAAACCAGCCTCGGGAGGGAAAGTACCGATTGGTTCCAACTATTTTCTTGATTCCATGTTTGACTCAGGGACCCGGCTTCTTCTCTCGAGGGCAACACGCCTTGTCCCTAAATTTTTTAAAGATCGAACTATATATAGGTCGGTTATACGCTGAGGGAGTTTAGGAGAGGCAAACCCTCACTAGCTCCCAGTTAAGCCTCTCTCCTAGGACATAAATTTTTAACGCTGTGACATTTTGCCCTTTCAGTTTTACGCTCGTGGAAGGTAAGATTTCTTCTACTGTACTTGGCGAAAATAAACATAAACGATCGGAGGGGACAGTGATTCTGTTGATAGATTTTTTGCCGACGAAGCCTTAGGCAGCAAGATTTTCATTCTAAAGGCTCTTAGACCCTCCTTTGTGTATCTTAACGGACTACACCACCTTCGCCATGATCAGGCCACAAACTCTGGAAATCTGTGAGCCACTGAGATCCATTCTGCCAAAAAGACAACTGTTTAACAAACACTTTCAAGGACAAACCCCTGGTAAGAAGTTGATGGGATTATCTTCACTCTTTCCCTATTTAAACTGAATGGCTTTACCATAATCTTGTAACAAGGATTTGTTGAATTGGGCAATATCTTTAACTCTTTTACTAGTGAAAACAATTAGTACTGATACTATTAGCACGGAGCCACAGCTATGTTGACGTTCTTGAACTTAATATTGGGATAAGAGTCTAATACTATGTGAAGACTATTGAAAGCCTGATAAATACCCATTAACTCTAATGTAGGGAGATTATTAGTCTTAATAGGTGCATCTCTATATTTAGCAAAAAGCAAATCTGAACAACCAACTGCTATGTTAAAGCTGGCAAAACCATAGCCTTCATTAGATTTATGCCTGCATATGCAGCTTCATTGAGAGAAGGTGCATCATTTATCTTCAGTGAGAAATTGAAGAGAGGGCGAATCTTAGTGGTCGTATTGGCTTCTGTCTTTACTAGAGGACAATGAGGGATCCAGTTAAATTTGTGGTAATCATCAGGACAAACATTAATTCTTTTAATAAACCTTTAGCCTGTAGCTGTTTAAATGCTTCAAAATACGAAGACAACATATCCCTTTTGTCGAGGTCTTTAACTACTCTCTCTAGAACGGAGAGTAAAACTTTCCATGATACTTACCATCCTGTAGAGAAATACCTTGCTTAAATTTTTCAATCATTTAATGATTAAAATCAGACTCATTCTCTTCATTGTGACTTAGTGAAACTAGATTGAACATTGCTTCGAGAACCTGTTATATTGAACTAGTTGGGTATAATAACTATAAAGGAGAGAAATAAGACTTAGTTGGATACATAACAAAGTCAACAAAAGACTGCAACATTTCTTCTTCATGAGGGCTACAACACGAGTCATCACTGAATTTATCTGCATTACTCTGCAGCTGTTCAACAGAAATAGCTTGCCCAGGGTTTAAAAAAATTTGTAATATCCCCAAAAGAGATTAATGGTATACTAGTGGAAATTGCAGCACCTAGCATACAAGGAATCAGAGTACATTTAGGAAAACGTTAAATAAGATTAACCCCAACTAACCCTAAGATAGCCACCTGTTTGCCATCGTCGGCCATATAGGGTGCAGCTAAATGATAGCCTTCCTTTGTAATATTGTATAGGGCTGTGTCTAACTATGACACATTAAGCATAATAATGAAATTAGAAGCAACAAGAATTTGGATATAATCCATGTTAAGTACAGGAATGGTTACTTCTAAAATACATTCGCTAAATTCACGTTTAGCACTACCTAGAAGAGTATTTATTTCATACTGAGTGGAGGAGAACCTAATGTCTCACTTGAGATAATCAACAAATTCTTTGGCTAAGTAACTCCTCTGATTTCTAGAATTTAAGAGGCGTCTATTTCTGCAAGAACGATTGTTTATTCCAGGAAAGGTCAAGGTATTTTTCTTTTAATTTTAGGAGCCGATCTGGCGACTGCCCACTTGGGCATAAGTCGCCGGAATCACGACAGCCTAGCACTAGGCTACTTTAAAATAAGAATATGAAAACATAATGATTGAGTGGGAAAAACGTAACAATTAGGAAGCAATCTCCGGCATCGGGCGAAGGTCATCCTCACCCCGGCGCAAGAGCGTGCACCCTTTAAAGAAAACAATAATAAAAATATAAAACCTACTTAAATAAAGGGGAGAAGCCCGGCCTCACCCAAAAAGTCAACAATTCCACAAATCAATGTGCACAAACTCGTCCAGAGTACAAGAAACAGGCAGTAGCCACCCCACCCATCCTGGTACCGGGATAAATATCTTGCGCGAAGATCACCTAGACTGGGACATTCGACAAGAATGCGCCGAACAGTCTGGGGGACGACGCAGTCGTCACAATAGGGCGCTGGCAAGCGCTCCATCAGATAGCGATGCGTCAAATGAGTGTGCCCGTTTTGGGGACGACAGAAAGCGAACTGAAGCCGCCGTGGCATTGAGGGATAAGTCCATGGGAACAGTCGCGGTGCAATAGCATGCAACTTTAATTTAAGTTTCCTTCAACTTTGTCTCATCTTCTTTGCAAAGCAGTCCGAAGAGCTGACCGTATTCCTGCCATTTAGTCGAAGGGAGGAAGAGCGAAACGCTGGTCCAGTCACAGAGTCCTTGCGGACTCCTTGTCGCCCTCATCAGAGCGCTAATTCCACGCAATTCTTACATGTCCAGGAACCCAGCAGAAGATAATCTCGACATCCGTTCGGCTGGCCAAAACCGTAGCGTCACGGATATCGCGAACCAGGGGATGCGGAGATACCAATGCCCCGAGATCACTCAGAGCGCTTTGTGAGTCGCTATAGATCACAATCCGGTCTCCGAACTGGGCACGTCGCCTGATTTCCCGTACCAAGTGGTGTATTGCCACCAGTTCGGCCATGAAGATAGACGCAGCGCCTGGCAGAGCCCTGTTGACCTCAAATAAAGGAGATACGGTGTGGAACACGACCCCCTCTTCGGATTTGGAACCATCCGTATACACTGGCACGGTTCCAGCTTGACACGAGGTGTGCTCCAAAAACGTCAAACGCAATACTACCAGTGCTCTACAAGCTTTGGGAGCAGAGACGTGGCGTCAATTAGCCAAATGTGGTAGCCTCCAGGGTGGCGTCCAAGGCAGAACCAGGGGCAGCACCGGCCCGAGAGCTATATCTAGCTTTCGAAGGAGTTTCCTAGCCCTAAACCCAAAGGACTTAGGGTATGACTGGCGTCTCTCGGCGGCATAGGCACCGTCGAGATCAGCGGCGGATGTAGTGAGAGCTGTTGGCGACTGAGGGAGGCGCCGGGCTTGCGCGTACATGCAAGTGGTTTTCTGAACGCGGCGTAAAGCGAGTGGCATCTCCGCAGCATTGACCAACAGGCTCTCAATCAGGGAAATGCGGAAGACATCGGTCGCAAGGTGAAGGCCGGTGTGGTGGATCCAGTCCACATTCCGCAATAAACGCTCGGCTGCCGATGTATAAAACTTGCATCTGTAGTCGAGCTTCGAACGAACAAAGGATCGATAAAAAAGTAAGGCAGTAGCCCTATCAGCGCCAAAAGCGCTGAACGTCACGGAGCGGAGAATATCCATGGCGCGGGAACAAGAGACCATAAGGCTGCAAATATGAGCCTCCTAGGTGAGGCGTCGGTCAAATAAAAGACCAAGAAAACGGTGCGATTTATCCACTTTAAGGCGCACTGCATTAAGAAACAAATCTGGGTCTCGCTGGAGCCGTGGATGGCGATAGAATTGCACCACCTTAGTTTTATCAAAGTAAACCGAAACCTATGCGCTTCGGCATAGCGAGAGACGCAGTTCAATGCCTGTTGGAGTTAACGAGCCAAAGTTGGCATCTGAGCCGCGACAAAAGAGATCGAAAGGTCGTCCACGTAGAGCGTAGCGAGAACATCTTCCAATAGCACCGAGTTGATGACATGGATGCTCAGGGCAAAGAGTGTGAAACTTTTGACACTTTCCTGCGGGACACCCTCTTCCTTCCATTTTGGGCCGGAGAGGGCTTCCCACACCCGTACTCGAAATCAACGATCTCGCAAAAATTCAGATATTTACATTGGGAGGCGTCCACTCGCCCCCACCATGTGGAGAGTCTCCGTGATACTGTAACGCCATGCGGTATCATAAGCCTCATCCGGATTGAAAAACACCGTGGCGTACTGCTGGCTACGAAGGAAGGTCTCGCAGACGGCATTTTACAGTCGGAGCAGAGCATCTGACGTGGACTGGAACTTGCGTAAGCTGCACTGTGCAGAAGACAGATGGCCTTCGCTGTCCAGGAAAAAGGCAAATCTAACATTGATGAATTTCTCCATCAACTTGCACACGCAAAAGGTTAGAGAGATTGGGCGAAAACCGGCAGGAGTAGATTGACCTCTCCCCGGTTTGCGAAAGGTGAGCACAGGAGCGTTTCGCCAGGAATCTGGGAGAAGACCCTATACCTAGATCCTTTTAAACAAATCTAACAGAAAAGCAATGCCTCGCTCCCCGAGGTGTCGACTCATCCAGGTGTCTAAGCATGGCGTACGGGACATCGGCCCGACCATGGGCGGTGTCCCTGCAGGAAGCAAGAGCGGAGCGCAACTCACTCACAGTAAACCTGTCGTTGAAAGGTTCTCCGCCTCTGGAGGTAAAGTCCAGCCGGCGGCCTTCCGCCACATCATGACGTGCATTAAATTTTGGCAAAGCAGCATCACGACAAGAGAATGCGGAGAAAGCGGTCGAGAAAGATTCCGCCACGGATGCAGTGTCCGAGATTGCGGTCCAATTCTCCTGGAGAGCGAATGTAGGGTCCTAAAAGAACTTGCCCGAAAACCTTTTGACTCGCTTCCACACCTTTGATAGAGGGTGTCTTCCCGTTAAGTGAAGACACGTATGCCCGCCAAGAAGAGCAGCGGGCGTGCTTAGAAATATACCGGAACCTAGTCCTAGCCCGACGAAATTCACCGACAGTGAAATCGTTCGGGCGGCGCTTATAGCGCATTTAGGCATAACGCTTCTGTTTGAGGGCCGTCTCATACTCAGCCGACCACCATAGGAGTGGTCGGTGTGCAAAGCGGCCATATGTTCTAGGAATAGTAGTCAGGCCCGCGGCGATGAGGTTGCTGGAGAAGAACTCAACGGCCTCATCTACTGAGAGTCCACCACCGAGCCGAGATCTCAGGCGACAGTTGCCCTGAAAATGATATTTGAATGGGAAAGTGATCACTTCCATGGAGGTCATCGACCACCCCCTAATCAAAATCAGTGTGTGCATCCGAAAAGCAGAAAGATAGGTCAAGGCAAGAAAATTAAGTGGTTCGCGGGCAGTGATGCGTAAACTCATTACCATTCAGGACAACTATCTCTAGCTCTTCGATCAAATCTGCAAGGACTTGTCCCCTGGGTTTGATTGTTTAATTTCCACAGAGAGGATGCCTACCGTTCAGATCTCCGAGCAAGAGAAAGGGCCTCGGCAACCATGCCACGACGCGGCGGAAGCCCCATTCGTTGAAGTCAGCTGACGGTGGAATGTACGCAGAAATGATAATATACCTCCTATCCAGGTGCACCTGCACAGTCACTGCCTGAAAGGAGGTATTTAAAGTGAAATGAAGTACGGAGACATCATGCTGAGGGGAAACCGCTCATCCCCCAGCACGGCCATCCCGCGGTGGTGGGGTTGCAAGACCTTTATACCCCAGGAGGGCAGTGAGGGGACACGCGCCTAGCATGGTCTTCTGCAAAAAAAATAACTAACGGCGAACGGGACGAGATGATTCTCCGCAGCTCCTCTCAGTTTGCCCGGAGTCCACGGCAATTCCATTGAAGGAATATGCCCTCCAGGTCTAGCTCTGAGGAGACGCGGGGGCCCTCTTCGAAGAAAAGACCCCCACTGGAATGGCCGTACGCTTCCCGGGGGCAGAATGCTCTAAGGTGATGTCCTCAATCAAGTAGTCAATGAGTTCTCTAGCATAAACTACTCCTTTTACAAAGTTCATGGTAGAGTGCGGCGTCAGACTCACCGAGGTGCCATCGAGTGTCCGAAGAGCATCTTGGCCGCCTTGGCGGGATTCGCCGCATTCGCCAGAAGGCTCCCGCCCGAGAAACGGGTCACCTTGGGCTCTCTACCAATTACACTAGCTAATGCTCTCCTCTCATGGATTATGTTACCCATGGCCTACATGGTGCCATCAGTGGAGCGAATGACAAGGAAGCGTTTGAAGCCAGCGGGCTCGAAACGCCAGGTAACCTCTGAATCAGGGGCCCCGATGTCATCGAGGCTCCGCTCTGTGCATTCTTGGTGTTAGTCTTAGTCAGGGGCTCCGCACACGAGGGGGTAGAGGGGCCGGATGTGCCGATCTTGGCTTGGTCGCCTACCAAAGTGGTAGCAGACCCATCCGTCCCCGCAGCCCCCGCGGATGGAGAGGAGCCCCGAGTCTTCTTCGTCTTTTTAGTCTTCTTTGTCTTTTTCTTTTTTGGAGAGGAGGGCAGGGAATGAACCCGCTTTTCACCTCCGCCGGCAGAAGCCCGCAGTCCAGATGTTTTTTTTTTTTGTTTTTTTTTAAGAGATCATCTAGCGACTGCCTACTTGGGCATTAGTCGCCGTATTAAAACTGGCCTAGTTCTAGGCTACTTTAAAATAAAATTAAAGAGAGAAAAAAAAAACACCCCAAAAGTGGGAAAGGAAGCAAGCTGGTGCGTCGGGGAGAGGTCCCCCCGGCGCAGGAGCGTGCAACTAAAGGAAAAAAAACAAAACAAAAAAAAACAATGCAAAAAAACAACAAAACAAAACAAAAAAACAAACAAACCTTGCTTAAATAATAGGGAGAAGGCCTGCCTCCCCCAAGAAGTCAACAAGTCCACAAGTCAATGTGCACGAATCTGTCCCGAGCACAAGGGACAGGCGGTAGCGACCCCGCCCATCCCGGTACTGGGACAGGTATCGTGCGCGAAGATCACCCAGACTGGGACATTGAACAAGAATGTGCAATAGGGCGCAGGCGAGCGCTCCATCAGATAGCGATGCGTCACACGAGTGTGTCCGATTCGGAGACGACAGAAAGCAACCTGAAGCCGCCGCGGCATTTGGGGATAGGTCCATGGGAACAGTCGCGGCGCAATGGCACGCAACTTTAAGTTCCCTTCGACCGTCTCCCATCTTCTTTGCCAAGCAGTCCGAAGAGCTGCCCGTATTCCTGCCATGTAGTCGGTGTGAGGAAGAGCGAAACGCTGGTCCGGTCGCAGAGTCCTCGCGGACTCTTTTGCGCCCTCATCAGCGCGCTCATTCCCCGCAATTCCTACATGTCCAGGAACCCAGCAGAAGATAATCTCGACATCTGCCCGGCTCGCCAAAACCGTGGCGTCACGGATATCGCGAACCAGGGGATGCGGAGAATCCAATGCCCCGAGAGCACTCAGGGCGCTTTGTGAGTCGCTATAGATCACAATCCGGTCTCCGAACCGGACACGTCGCGTAATCTCCCGTACTGAGTGGTGTATTGCCACCAGCTCGGCCGTGAAGACAGACGCAGCGCCTGGTAGAGC
Organism: Ceratothoa steindachneri; assembly: GCA_963969495.1. Lineage (NCBI taxonomy): Eukaryota > Metazoa > Arthropoda > Malacostraca > Isopoda > Cymothoidae > Ceratothoa > Ceratothoa steindachneri. The sequence continues at coordinate 61,694,426 of OZ018317.1, read as the reverse complement.
CCCGCTGACTTCAAACAGAGGGGATACGGCGTGGAAGCCGACCCCCTCTTGGGACTTGGAGTCATCCGTATACACTGGCACGGTACCAGCGTGACGCGATGTGTGCGCCAAAAAGGTCGAACGCAATACTCCCGGCGCAGTACAAGCTTTGGGAGCAGAGGCGTCGCGACAAATAGCCAAATGTGGTACCCTCCAGGGTGGCGTCCTGGGCAGAACCAGGGGCGCGACCGGCCCGAGAGCTATATCTAGCTCTCGAAGGAGTTTCCTGGCCCTAAACCCAAAGGGCTTAGGGTATGACTGGCGTCTCTCGGCGGCATAGGCACCATCGAGATCAGCTGCGGATGCAGTGAGAGCTGTTGGCGAATGAGGGAGGCACCGGGCTCGCGCGTACAGGCGAGTGATGCACTGCACGCGGCGCAGAGCGAGTGGCATCTCCCCAGCATCGACCAACAGGCTCTCAATGGGGGAAGTGCGGAAGGCACCAGTCGCAAGGCGAAGGCCAGTATGGTGGATCGAATCCACCTTCCGCAATAAACGCTCGGCTGCGGATGCATAAAACTCGCATCCGTAGTCGAGCTTCGAGCGAACAAAGGATCGATAAAAAAGTAAGGCGGTAGCCCTATCAGCACCCCAAGCGCTAAACGTCACGGAGCGGAGAATATCCATGGCGCGGGTACAAGAGACCCAAAGGCTGCGAATATGAGACTCCCAGGTGAGGCGTCGGTCGAATACAAGACCAAGGAAACGGTGCGACTCAACCATATCCAGGCGCACCCCATTAAGAAAGAAATCTGGGTTGGGGTGAAGCCGTGGATGGCGGCAGAAGTGCACCAGCTTAGTCTTGGCCAAAGAAAACCGAAACCTGTGCGCTTTGGCATAGCGAGAGACGCGGTTCAATGCCTGTTGGAGTCGACGCTCCAGAGCTGGCATCTGGGCCGCGGCAAAAGAGATCGAAAGGTCGTCCACGTAGAGCGTAGCGAGAACATCTTCCGGCAGCACCGAGGTGATGCCGTTGATGCTCAGGGCAAAGAGTGTGACACTGAGGACACTTCCCTGCGGAACACCCTCTTCCTGCTCCTTTGGGCCGGAGAGGGCTCCCCCCACCCGTACGCGGAATCGACGATCTCGCAAAAATTCAGATATAAACATTGGGAGGCGTCCCTTCGCCCCCATCGTGTGGAGAGTCTCCATGATACCGTATCGCCATGCGGTATCATAGGCCTTCTCCAGATCAAAAAACACCGTGGTGTAGTGCTGTCCACGAAGGAAAGCCTCGCAGACGGCATTTTCCAGTCGGAGCAGAGCATCCGACGTGAAGTGGAACTTACGGAAGCCGCACTGTGCAGAAGACAGATGGCCTCCGCTGTCCAGGAAAAAGGCTAATCTAACATTGATGAATTTCTCTATCAACTTACACACGCAAGAGGTTAGAGAGATTGGGCGAAAACCGGTCGGAGTAGAGTGATCTCTCCCCGGCTTGCGAAAGCCGAGCACAGTAGCGATTCGCCAGGAGTCTGGGAGAAGACCTTCCACCCAGATCCTGTTGAACAAATCTAACAGAAAGGCCATGCCTTGCTCACCCAGGTGTTGAAGCATGGCGTACGGGACATCGTCTCGACCATGGGCGGTGTCCGCGCACGAAGCGAGAGCGGAACGCAACTCACTCACAGTAAACTTGTCGTTGAAGGGTTCTCCGCCTCTGGAGGTAAAGTCCAGCCGGCGGCCTTCCGCGACATCACGACGTGCATTGAATGCTGGCGGAGCAGCATCACGGCTAGAGAATGCGGAAAAAGTGGTCGCTAAGGATTCCGCCACGGACGCTGGGTCTGAGATTGCGGTCCCATTCTCCTGGAGAACGGGAGGGGGGTCCTGCGAGAACTTGCCCCGAATCCTTTTGACTCGCTTCCACACCTCAGCTAAAGGGGTCTTCCCGTTAAGTGAAGACACGTATGCCCGCCAAGAAGAGCGGCAGGCGTGCTTCGAAATATACCGGAACCTAGCCCTAGCCCGACGAAATTCAGCGACAGTGAAATCGTTCGGGCGGCGCTTATAGCGCATGTAGGCATAACGCTTCTGTTTGAGGGCCGTCTCACACTCGGCCGACCACCATGGGAGTGGTCGGCGTGCAAAACGGCCAGACGTTCTAGGAATAGTAGTCAGGCCCACGGCGATGAGGTTGCCGGAGAAGAACTCAACGGCCTCATCTACCGACCTAAACTCCTCGACTGAGATAGAGAATTCAGTTATTTACTGAAATGCAGGCCACCGCGCCCGCGCCAAGCACCACCGAGGTGGTCTCTCAGGCGGCAGTTGCCCTGAAAATGATATTTGAATGGGAAAGTGATCACTTCCATGGAGGTCATCGACCACCCCCGAATCAAAATCAGGCTGTGCATCCGAAGAGCACAAAGATAGGTCAAGGCAAGAAAATGAAGCGTTTCTCGGACAGTGATGCGTAAACTCATCCACGTTCAGGACACCCATCTCAAGCTCTTCGATCAGATCGGCAAGGACTTGTCCCCTGGGATTTATGGAGTAATCTCCCCAGAGAGGATGCCTGCCGTTCAGATCTCCAAGCAAGAGACAGTGCCTCGGCAACCGTGCCACGACGCGGCGGAAGTCCCCTGCGTCGAAGTCAGCTGACGGTGGAATGTACGCAGAAATGATAGTATACCTCCTATCCAGGTGCAGCTGCACAGCCACTGCCTGAAAGGAGGTATCTAAAGAGAAAGGAAGAACGGAGACATCATGCCGGGTGTAAACCGCGCATCCCCCAGCCCGGCCATCCCGCGGTGGTGGGGTCGCAAGACCCTTATACCCCGGGAGGGCAGGCAGGGGGCAAGCGCCTAGCATGGTCTCCTGCAAAAAATAGCTAACGGGGAACGGGACGAGGCGAGCCTCCGCAGCTCCTCCCAGTTTGCCCGGAGTCCACGGCAATTCCATTGAAGGAATATGCCCTCCAGGCCTAGCTCGGAGGAGACGCGGGGGCCCTCCTCGAATTGAAGACCCTCACGGGAATGGCCGTACGCTTCCCGGGGGCGGGACCCCGGGCGCTGTTGGCCAGACAAAGCGCTGGAGGCGCTGTCGCCTTCGAGGACTTATTGGGGGAGGTTGGGCTCGCCATGCGAGTCTTTTCCTCCCTCCGCCTCGAAACCTTAGGCGGGCGCTGCGGCTTCGGAGGCGGGGGGGCCTCTTTTCGAGGAACCACCGTCTCCGAGCCACTCGCTCCACCTCGGGGCGTGGGCGAATGAGCCGAAGCTCCTTTGTTGCTGTCCTCCTTTCGGGGGACAGCTTTAGTAACCCCTGAAGATGGCCTAGCGACCATCTTCAGGGGTGTTGCCTCCTGTGAGTCTAACGACTCGGTGGAGGCGCGTGGCCGTTTCACCTTGCGGGAAACGGTCACGCTGGGGGAAGAGAGGGGAGCCCTGGTTTTAGCCGGGGCTGGGTATGAACCCTTTTGGCCGCCAGCTTTACCAGGGGAGCGCCCGAGTTGGGTAGAGCCCGCAGAAGGGCTCCGAATGGGTGCGGAAACAACCGTGCTCGTTGGCCTGGATGAGCCAGGAGCAGAGGGTGCCTTTCGAACTACTGAGGCATATGACGTCCCAGGCAGAGCCGGGCGCGCCAGGACCAAGTCCTCAGCCTCGCGGAATGAGAGTCTATCCTGGGCCTGAACGGCCAGGATTTCTTTCTCCAGGAGATATGCACCACATTGCTTCGAAGAAGCAGGGTGCGGCTCTCCGCAATTGACACACTTGGCCACACACGATTTGGACTTATCGTGTGCGACCTTGGAGCAATTTACACAGACTTCGGGTGACCCCGACTTTGCACGTCTACATGAGCGATTCGTATGGCCGAAGCGGTGACAGTAATAGCACCGCCGCGGCAGTGGCACGAATGCCTTCACGCGGTAGCGGTACCAACCAGCACGCACCGACTCAGGGAGCTTGTCACAGTCGAACGTGACGAAGGGTGTAGGGGTGGGTCTTGAAGCCCCTCCCTGTTTTCTCATCACACGTTCGACCTTGACCGCCCCATGGTCGGCCAGCTCTAGGGTGATGTCCTCAATGTAGTAGTCAACGAGTTCCCTCGCATAAACTTCTCCTTTCACAAAGTTCATGGTAGAGTGCGGCGTCACACTCACCGGGGTGCCATGAAGTGTCCGAAGAGCACTTATCTTGGCCTCCTCGGCGGGATTCGCCGCATTCGCCAGAAGGCTCCCGTCCGAGAAACGGGTCACCTTCGGCTCTCTACCAATTGCACTAGCTAATCCTCTCCTCTGATGGATCATGTTGCCCTTGAACAACATGGTGCCATCAGTGGAGCGAATAACGAGGAAGCGTTTGAAGCCAGCGGGCTCGAAAACGCCAGGTAACCTCTGAATGAGGGGCCCCGATGTCATCGAGGCTCCACCCTGTGCACTCTTGGTGTTAGTCTTGGTCAGGGGCTCCGCACACGAGGGGGTAGAGGGGCCGGATGTGCCGATCTTGGCTTGGTCGCCTACCAAAATTGTAGAAGACCCATCCGTCCCCGCAGCCCCCGCGGATGGAGAGGAGCCCCGAGTCTTTTTCGTCTTTTTAGTCTTCTTTGTCTTTTTCTTTTTTGGAGAGGAGGGCGGGGAATGAACCCGCTTTTCACCTCCGCCGGCAGAAGCCCCTAGGTCAGATGGACCGGCCTCAGCCAGGTCCCTCTCCGAAATGGAGAAGGTCCTGGTTGTCGTGGGGGCACCTGTCGGAGGAGATCCATCCCCTCCTTTTACTGCCTTGGAGCCCTCAGCCATTTGAGGAGGACCTTGCATAGGGGCGGATTCGGGTTCGGTGCTTGGCGCCGAGCCCGAATTCCCCCCCATGGAAGGCCCTACCGTCTGAGGCTGGGTCTCCTCAAGGACCATGTTTATCACAGGAGGGGCCTCCAGTTGGCCATCCCCTCCCAGGACATCGCAGGTCCCATTGGCAGTGTCGCCAGTCTTGTGTGGGGAGGCCCAGGCCTTGACCCCAGCAAGGTTTAAAATTCTTGCCAGCAGGTCTTTTGAGGGAAGCGACCGAAGGGGCCTGGCTTCCCTCTCCCCCCTAAGGGGGTTTGCCCTACCGAGCCGCTTTAATGGGGAGCGGCTGGCTAAGGGCTGCCTGCTGGCTTTCTTGGCAGTCCCCTTGGAAAGAAAAGAGGGGACTGCCGCTGGGAAAAGGGAGGTGCCCGAAAGCACCTCCAGAGAAGGGGGTGAGGGGGAGTCCCCTGCACCCGTAGGCGAAGGAGAGGAGTAAGCCACCTCTCCGGTTAGAGAAATATGGAGGGTCCCCTGTGCAAGCACAGGGGGGGGACCTCCATTTTTTTGCTGGAGCTGCCCGAGGGCGGCTCCGTCGATGAGCAAGGGGGAGTTAAAGGGGTTTTAGGTTTTATTGATTCATCCATGGGCATGGTGACCCTAGTTTGGCCACGGGACGCAATAGCTCATTACCTCTTGCAGTTGCCCGCACTGCAAGAGGTGCTTACAAGCCCGGCAGAGCCAGGCGCCACCATTTGGGACCACCCCTCCCGCCTGGTGGCCTGGCAGTCCATCGGCATGGCGGCTCCACCTTAGACACGGCGTATAAATGATAGATTTTGAAGACGAGAGGAAAAGGGATGTGAGGAAGGTATGGGTGGGGGTGAAGCAGGTAGTTAAAAATCAGCCACCCCAGACCGGAGCTCAGGGGTTAGGGAACATTGTCCCCCACCCCCTCAGCCCGGATGCGGGACGGTTGGCTGAAAGGAAGGTCAGCATCTACCCTGTGAAATTAGAGGCTGACCAGAGAAAGTTGTGGGAGAGGTTGTGTGAAAAGAGAGGAAAAAAGTGTTTTGAAGGAAGGAAGAGAGGCTAAGCTGGGGCCGGACGGAGTGCTGAGTCCCGTCAGCACGGCGGCCAGGATGGCAAATCGCCGAGCCCCTTACGGGGCGCAGTCCAGATGGAACGGCCTCAGCCAGGTCCTTCTCCGAAATGGAGAAGGTCCTGGCAGTCGTAGGGGCACCGGTCGGAGGAGATTCCTCCCCTTCTTTTACTGCTTCTGAAACTCTAGCCGTTTGAGGAGAACCTTGCATAGGGGCAGATTCAGGTTCGGTGCTTGGCGCCAAGCCCGGATTCCTCCCCATGGAAAGCCCTACCGTCTGAGGCTGGGTCTCCTCAAGGACCATGTGTATGACAGGAGGGGCCTCCAGTTGGCCATCCCCTCCAAAGACATTGCAGGTCCCGTTGACAGCGTCACCAGTCATGTGTGGGGAATCACAGGCTTTAACCCCGACAAGGTTGAGTATTTTTGCCAGCAGGCCTTTTGAGGGAAGCGACCGAAGCGGCCTGGCTTCGGTGTAGGTAATGGTGATGTAGGTGGTGATTGTAGAGGTGGTGGTGATGTACGTGGTGGTAATTCAACATTGTGAAACTACAAGTGATTGTACATTACTATAAATAGCTCAGAGATAATATATTTAAACTTTGAAAATCTTATTAATAAAATAATGATTAACCTTGAAATAAATAAAAAATAAAACTAGAAGATATTCAAGACCATTTTCACATTTTTATTAAAGATCGCTTTGAAGAAATTGCCAGTAATTGCTAAGCAACGTTTTGACAATTATAAGATAAATAAAACAAGTTCTGCTGAACAAAAGTCAGCACTTAATTTAGGAGGAGCTTGCCAATTATACCATTCGAAAAAGAATGTAAAACAACATAAGGATTTTAGATTTCGTTAGAATCAGCTGAATATTTATGAGGTCATTCCAAAATAATTCCCCGGCTAACATTGGAAGCACTTTTCCAAATATACAATTCGAACTCGAATGTAAAAGTACATAAAAGTTTCAAATTTCATTAGAATCGCCCCAATAGTTTTGATATTATTGCCAAAACAAAATAATCTACGGGCTAATCTTGGTAGGACCTTGGCAATTATATCATTCGAAAGACAATCCAAAACAATATAGGAGTTTCAAATTTCGTTAGAATCGGCCAAATAGTTATGAAATTATTGCAAAATAATACCCTGGCTAACCTTGCGATGACCCCGAAAATTATATCATTCGAATGGTCGATTCTAACTTCGTTAGAATCGGCCAAATAGTTATGATTTTTTTGCCAAAACAAAATAATTCCTGAGCTAAACTTGGCAGGACATTAGCAATTATATCATTCGAAAGAGAATTAAAACAACATAAGACCTTCAAATTTTGTTAGAATCGGCCGAAGAGTTACAATGTTATTAAAAAAAAGCATAACGGGGACCGACCGACCGCCCGTAGACATAGTGAGATGTAAAGTCAGGCGTGACTTTAAAGCAATAAATTAATAAATGAATTTTAATTTTCCAAGATATGCTTTTTAATAAAAAATACATATTTCTTTGTCTCCTTTCACTTTTGATTAATTATACTCTAAGCTGACTTTCTATAATATGAAATAAATCTCTGACGATGAGTTGGCCGGCGATTAGTTGGATGGTGATGGGACGGTGGCGATGAATCATGCCTAAACCAATGGAGACCCCTTTTGATTGATCTTATTTGGTGGGGGAAATCTATCTCGAGTTGTTAATGTAAGAGGTGCAGTTTATAAGGATTCCATTTTCAATCAAGTTGAATAATTCAAATAAATGGTAATTTTGATATTTGACCTTTATTCCGTCTATCAGATAGCTAGTATTTTCCCCAGAGTTTCTTCTAACTTTAATCTTTTCTTCGTTTCTTAATAACTTCTGAGGTCATAAACGAGCTCTATTCAAACTCCTTGTCATAACTTAACTTTGTTATTACTCTCTTGATCCATCTTGTGACCACGAATAATAATTGTTCTTTAGTTAACTTCGTGGTAAAAGTTATCTTTCTAGAAGCAGATTTTACTTCTTAGCTATTCAGTAATTAAAGTGAAAGAAAGTATATTAATCGTTTAATTTTTTTTTTTAATTCAGTTGCAGTATGATAACGTTATTTTTCTTTATCATTACTAATCGCAATGCAGCCTCACTACTAAAACAGGAATATTGATGAAAGATTTATCATTTATAATCATTTAAATTCCCATTATTTTTTTTCTTTGGACAGCCGATACATTCTCTTTTAAAAGAAGATGAGGTCTAATAATTTTACCATAAATTATGAATATTTTGATTAAATGTATCAGGAGAAATTGAAAAACAAAATTATAAACTCAGCCCAGTAACGTGTGGGGATGAAACAAAAAGAGTTTAGATACAGTGGAGAATTTTCCTGAGTAATTTGCCATTCAATACTGCTAAGTATAAAACAATATTTCCTTTTAGTTTAAATTGTAATGATGTTTATTGATCAAAAATAAGTTTTGTCTTTTAATAATTCCTTATTTTTTATAATACAAAGTCTCATTCCGCAATAAATAATGAGAGGAAAGAGATAAAATACAATGAAAAGAGAGATTTTCAAAAAGGTGCCTAAGATTAAACTTGTTCATTTAAAAAGCTGAGTAAAGTGCATATAATTGACGTTCCTCTCATTTCTCCTCTCCCTAAAGTAAACTGAAATGTTCAATGTGTTTTACATGGTCTAAACATTCCGATATACATATTTTTAATAGAGGATCTAAAACTTATCAGAATTTAATTTTTATTTTCAGTTTTTCTCTTAAAAGGACCTTTTGAAAATTTACTACTAATTAGACCTCTATTCCATTCTTTACTTCTATTTCCCTCCTGTCGTTTATTGTGTTCACGTATTCCTTTCTTTCCCATCTGATTGGAGAGGAAATTATGAGTTATGAAAGTGAACACAAACCCTATAGTTTGCAGTCCTAAGGCAATAATAATCCGAACCATTAGGTCATCAACTTGTATAAGGGTATCCTCTGTTTTTTATTAGTAGGTGTTATAGGTGGTACTAGTGCTAAAACTTTCCACTATTTCTTGATTCCAGAAAGTCTGATCTTAATTACGCATCATAATTTGTCCTATGCCTCATCCGTTTATTTTGATAGATTAAATTCACTGGATTGATAAAAATAGTCGCTTTCATCATAGGCCGTTTTTTCTTCTGAATGAACCAAGAACAATTATCATAAAAAATAGGTCAGTTTGATCAATTCCTTTGGAATACCAGTATTGATTAAAATTGACCTAAAAAATAAATCGTGGTATTTCCTAACTTTCGATGAATTCTTGCAAGAACAATTAAAATTCTTTTATATATTCGCTTAAAACCCACAAAATTAAAAAAGGAAAAAACTTAGGAAAGACATGGAATTTTGCAAATGAACACGGTCACGAACATGGTTATTGAAATATGAAGCGAACATGATTCAAAATTGCACAATGGAATAATTAAAGTAGAATTTTATGACAACGGGAATGAGTTAAGACGCTTATGCCATTAATTTGCAGGGAGTAAGAATTTCTCCAGGACTTTACATCATCTATGTAATACTTATCGCATGGGATACGTACAAATAGTTTAATTTTTGCTACAAACCACCCCATTCGACGATGGAACTAGATGGTTCTTTTACTGTGTGGTGTACAAATGGTTTCGCTCACCTGAGTAATTTCTTCAAAAGAACCTAATATAACTAACTCAACCTATTTCCGCAGGACTTAATTTAGCTTATGTTGCGATCTGTTTAGACCTTCGAGGAAAGAGCGAATGTAGTTGTAGACCGCACATTGAAAGAGAATCGTTGCATATTTATCACATTTAAATCATAGCTATTAAAGTATAAGAGTTTTATTCGTTTCATACTAGCCATTGGACAGTGTTGTTCGAAAGGAATTTGTTGAATTAGTAGACAATAGTAGTGACGTTAATTATTTCACCAACAAAGAAAATACACATGTATGAACAAAAAGTGTAATCAGATAGGGAAAGCAGTTCCAAATCACAAATTTGACAGGGCGACATCTACTATAAAATTAAATAGTGTTCTATTATTCTCTTCCATTGAAAAAGGTTTAGCATATAGAAGTTTAATAGCTATTTTGCCTTCGAGACCTTTCACTGAAAATATGATGCTTGTCAATTGTTTCATCAGAGAAAAATAATTGGAGCTTAAGAGCTGCGTTGTCTTATTGCTTAGAATTAAATGTAAAAAAGTAGGAACTTTTTAATTAATTATCAACTGAACGCACCAATTAAAACAAAATAATGCCTTATCGGCATGCAATATGTAATGACTGTTGGCAAAAATCTTTTCCCACATTCCATTCGGGTGAACGTATAAAATCCTCCTATCGAATTATTACGGGAAAAATAAAATCAAAAGAGTTCGAAATTTAATTCAATAGGGAATGGGGGCTTAATAATAATAATAAGAGCCTATAAAATCTAACTTCGTATTAAAAAATAAAAGAGATTGTTAAAGTTGGTGTGATTTGAAGTACATATTATTTGAAACTGCATAAATACTGGCAACATAGAAAGACATTATTTCAAGACAGCAAATATTCAAATTACATCTGCATTTAGCAAGACGAGCATACGAAGCATGTTTCTGGTATTCCATAGCCGGCAAATTCTCCGAATTTTGACTCCATAAATATCCGGATGTCGACTCGTATCTAAAGAAAATATACTGTCAAAGACATCCTAACAATCTGACATAACTTTGAGAGAAGTTTACACACGACTAGATGAAAATCGATGTCAACTTCACTATGAAATTTATAACGACTTTGAACAGCTAAAATTCAAAACGCCAAAAAGAAAAGTTACACCCCTTGGATAATATTTACTATTGGTATTACAATTTTAAGCTTGATATTCCAGGGAGGTTTAAATTGAACAAATTCCTAAGAAAAAATATAAAAATATAATAACAGTTACTGGACCAAATGATTGTAAACTAAGTCGACATTGTTGTTGGCAATAGAATCAGTTCACTCAAATTCCACTCATTCAACTCAAATAATAAAAATGAAAAAAATAGTATCAATGCAAATACTAGTAGGAGAAGAAATATTAATTCACGGAAAAAATGAGATAGCATACTTTGAAATACTAAAATACTGAAGATAACAGTGCATATAGAAAGCACGAAGAAAAGATTTGTTTGCAGTACACTAGCCTTGAAAAAAACTTTGGTAAAGTAATTTATCAAATTAGCGTAGATATTAAACCGCATTTCTTTTTCAAATTCAGAGTCAGAAAGTACAGTAGAATAAAAATAACTGTAATCTTTATTTGAAAATTTACATCTTTTTTTAGGCAACAATAAACTTGGTAATACGATTGAAAAAAGACTAAAAACTGAAAACGTACTATAATAAAAACAACCTAGAATGTAGATAAAATTAAGAGGAGTGAGTAATAATGAGTGAATATGCCATAATAAATTCATTACTTTTTCATTTCCTTAGATGTACTTACACTTGTAAAATACTGAAAATTTAGTATAAATAAGTATAATGATTAAGCCTTAATAAAGCTTTCTGGAGAAAAGTAAACCGAAAGATACATTCAGAAATAAATCTCTAAATAAATACTTGTTTGCTACAGTACCAATATAAGCTATGAATGTTAAGAGTATAATGATTAACCTGGCTTGAAAATTATACTCTTAGATACCTGGGTTTCAGAATATTCAAAGGAATTAATTACTTCGTAATAGTATCACAATTGCAGTATAATAAGATTTATTTTTATAAAATAGTTACATATTTCTGTACGTTTGTGTTATTAATAATTAAAGAAAATATGCTAGGGGGGATGGGGAATTAAACGAAATATCATTTTATTTTTAAAAAAAGGGAATTCATCCTTTTTAAGAAACAGTATGCGAAATTACCTCTTCAGTACATTGGCATTAAATAAATATATAAATTATTAAAAGATTAGTTAGGAAAAGGATAATTTTCGAATAAGCAGAAAGAACCAATGATTCCAGGGAGAAGAGTTTAAAATGCTATTGGAGTTTTTATATATGCACTTTGATTAAATAAATTAAATATAGAAAGTTATTTTTCCTACAATATATAAAATATTATTGTGGATTGTACATATATGCTACGTTTTAATTATGTAATTTTTCTATCACTTGTTTTTCATAAATTAATAAATTTTAGTTAGTGTGTGCCTCGGTTTTTTGTTAAAACATTCTAGTTCTCGTTATTTGGGCAACATTGTCACTGTTAACATAATTTTTTTTAGTTTTGCTATTATAACATCTCATTATTACTTAGTATCCTCACTGAATCTCGTTCATTTTGATTTTAAGTCTGATATACGTTATGTATTTCAGATTGTTAACCTTGTAGATAATATTTGTATTATTACTTTTCATCGCTATTGAATTAATTATTATTCCTTTTTCTTCTAAACTTGATAAAACTTTAAAAAGTATAATTCATATAATCTGAATCTATAGATGCGAAGCTTTCCAAGGCTAATTGAATGTAAATAGCTCATAATAATCTCATAATAATTAAAATAATGATGGGGAAATTTTAACTACAGTCAACATTGAAACCGATTTAGCGGTCGTAATATATAACCATCTGATTCCTTCAAAAGAAAACACTGTTACTCGTACTCCTCAAATGTGGTTCAATGCCAAATACCTAGATGTGCGTTAAACTCATAGGCCTTTATTAGAGGAAATTACTCTAATTTTATGATTATAAGAATAAAAACTATATGAAATTATGTACGCGTTTATGTTTCTTTGCATCGTATTCTTGTCACAAACCTAAACACAAAACATATATCAAATATAGGACTAGTTCCAAATGCTCTTCCATTATGGCGGTAATACCAGTCCGCTTCATTGATGTTAATATTACCCTGAAGCCTATGTGTATGTATTTTCTATTTTTTAGTTTCGTCACTCTTTGAACATATTTATGTTCAAATTTCAATAAATATATTTCTTTAGTTGCATTTGCATATACGAAGATCAATTATGTAAATACATACACTTATAAATCATGGTGGTGTTTGAATTATGAACGTTAAGATTATGTATGTCACAGTGAGCGGTAATAAAGAAACACTACTCTTCAAATTTCCAAAATAATAAAATCCTAATTTTATACGCATATAATCAGTTTATTAGCCATCTTTTGTTTATTATGAGACATCATTTTACCCTAGGGCATAACAATCTCTAGTTCTTTGCTTTAATAAACATTTTTTTCATAACTTGTCTTAAAATAACAAATTTAAAAAAAACCTTGGTTAAATATTTGCGCCAATTTAAAATAATTTTTTTCTCGAATTCACCTCAATAAATTGTAATTTTGTCTTTGGAATTTTAATGAACTTTTTCAAATTCTTTTTCTTTAAGGTCATATTTCTTAAGTCATCAAAGTGATGTTTTTTTCTTAAGGCACAAAGAGTTTCAAAGGGGAATCCTTTGCTTTAGAATGTTTGTTCCACGATAGGAAAGAGGAAGGACTCTTTGCCCTTCAATAGGATTTTTATTTCACCCTTATTAAGAAGAAATATTGCTCTTTCTAAATATCTATATAAACATCTATCTATTTATAAATATGACATTCACCAATGAGAAGAAACCTGACTGATCGAGATTCTAAGGCAAATAACGTCCAATCAACCATGCGGTTGAATGGACTAGAAAAAGAAAAAAGTGTTTAGTTTATTACTATTATATTCAATAAACGTGGTGGGAAGTCGCGAGTACTATATATAAGTGGTCAGAATACAGTGCTAACTACAGCAGCTTTTGAAGCAGTTGAAGTTGTTAAAATTTGAATTGAATTAATGGCGGAATTGTGTTACGAAATTATGCAGGATAATATGTATACACTTGTGAGGTTGGGGAGAAGTAAAGACCTAAATAAGCTAGGCACACGGCTTTCCTGTGTCTGAATTCGGCAATTAGGAGGAACCGTTACCCTTTAACCCTAAATTCTCCTTTTTTGATCTTTGCTACAGGTTAACATTATACTCATATGTGTTTAAGCAATCAATAATTTCGAAGATCCCTTACATAACCTAATTAATTAATGTTTCGCTTTATTGTTTGTTAGTGTAAGCCCACCCTCATTTTACAGTATCAATTTCAATTGTCCTTTATTTTGATCACATTATAATTTGGGGGAGGATCATAGCTATTATGTTCTAACTCTAATTATTTTTTAGAAGCAGATGATGGGTAGTGTACCCGAAACGTCGTTATGATTAAATGAGAACTGTTACTTGTCTCATTATTGGATTCATTCTTAATATAAAAAAGAATTACTTAGAAGCAAACCGATTGAATATATATATATATATATATTTATATATATATATATATATATATATATAAATATATATATATTTATATATATATATATATATATATATATATATATATATATATATATATATATATATATATTATTGACGTGGTTCTACCTAAACACGACTTTAAGATGGAACTGGGCTACATTACTCACGTGATCAACCCAGACGTTCGTCGTCATAATTTGCTCTTTCAAATTCTGTAAAGAAAAGAAGAAGAGTTAATTCTACAGAACAAGAACCATATGAATCAACAGATATTCTTCGCATTTGTTGACCCTTTTGTGGGTAATCTCATATTACAAGAGATGAATCAGTTAACTTATATGAGACTTCTTGTCTATTGTGATTTTTAGTTTTTTGTACTTTACATGTTAATTATTCTACAGTTATTTATCTTAGGTTTAATTAAGCATTAAAATAGAGTTACTTAACCAATCTTGGCCTGAAATATTTAAAAACTAGCATTCAAAAAACAAAAAAAATCACAATAGAAAAGAGGATTCACCAAATTCAAATAAACTTAAGACTTGTGAGCATTTAACCAGAAATAAGATGGTAAAATTCACTTCCAACACCTTACATATCATGCAGTAGATATAGTAATTTCGGAAGAACAATCTTTCGTCTATTTTATTTGATAGTAGTAATTTTATTTATAATAAACACTTTTTCATAAGACAAACAATGCAGAACATATGCACATATTTGATCTCTTTATGAAAAAAAACACATTTATAGTGAAATATTAACTGTTATATAGATATATTAAATTTCATTTATTCATGAATATATTAAATATTAAAGTACAATAGTAGGTAAGAGAAAAAGTACAGGGTCAAAAAGGTATTTAGCAGTGGCATTTGAGGAGGTTCAAGCCCCAAAGTGTAGGAAGTGCAGAGTAAAGAATAGAAAAATATTTCTTGTATGGTGAGGATATAGCATTGGTAAGAAAGATGTCGGTTCTCGGTGGACAATTTTATTCAAGATCTTTATCCCATTTCTCATCTTGAATCTTTTGTTACATTGAATCTATTCTTACCTGTGCGTTTTCTCTGCCAAACAAATGACGTCCACTAGAATAATGGTAAGATTTTAGTTTTGATAAAAGAGGTAGCTAAAAAAATCAAAGGATGTATGGAGATGCCAAAACGACCAATCTTCCACCAAATGCTTGTGAAATAAATTATGAAATAAAATCTAATTTTAGCCTGAGAAAATTGGGGAATTTTATATTAAACGTCAAATCTGGTAGTTTTTCCTAAATTAAAAGTCATGAGAATAAGGAATATGATTATATTTACATATTTTCAGAGGATATTAAATAAACAAGGTGTTTGCTATGATAACCATGTGAGTATTCAAGGATTTTTTCAAAGGGTGGTTTTAATTAATAGTTGTACGTTTTTAAACATTATTGTTTGCTTCATAGAAATTCTGCAAATATGTGATGTAATTTGACAACTGCTGTAATTAAATGAACTCTAAGGCAGAATCAAACGTAGAAGCTTGACGTTACCTCTGGTAATAGTGGTATAATAGAGTTGACACTAAATCAGGTTCCTCAAAATTCATTCTCAATGCAAGTTATAACTGTTCATTACCATCATAATGTATTTTTTCCATTGGCTGTACAAAGGCCTTACCAAGGCTTTGCACTAATTATGGTTGAGGATCAAACTGGCCAGGTAAATTTTGCTCTTAAACGAATTTTCTCTCCTTACTTTCTTCCTACATCCTCCTCTGGGTCTCTGAGAGCAAAGCTATGTCAATTCAGAATTTATTTCTTCAATCTTCTTTCAGTTTTTCTTGTGAAATATCATACCCATTTCCTATTTAGAGCTCGCTTCTGTATAAATTGTGAACAAAATTGAATCTCATATATTATGCAATTACTGATAAAATATCAGTCCATTATAAGGATTAAACTAGACCTATTAGGGTAACATCAGAGTGAATTAAGTCTATTCTCCTAATATACATTTTGGAATCGGTTTGCACCGCAGTTATATATCTATGCAGATAAGCGTAGAATATTTAATAGCTTATTGAACCGATAGTTCTGAGAAAGAGTATTTTCAATTCTACACTATTTAAGACAATCGGAATACATTGAAAGATGTATAGATGATTCTACACTAATCAGATCTGTGATTTTGAGATGGATCAATCGCATCAAGGATGGTAAAGTAAATCACAATTTGGACGAGTTAAGAGAAATCTATCTATGTCAATCAATGAACAAAATGAAATGAGGTCAATTAAATCTAGAAAAGATCGCAAAATTAGCCAAGAATTTATGCAGAGGGAAGTCGGAATTACCAAACATGCAGCATGGTATATTTGGTAGATAATCTTGTACTTAATAACCTATCAAATTGTGTGGTGAATAAACCTTTATACGAATACCAGTTTTATGAACATACTGATATGTATTTTAACCTATTGAACAAACTTTAACACGACGAAGACGATGCCATTCAAGGAATTTTTAAAGGAGATAAAACTTACAGAATTACCTACCAACAAATACCATATGATCCATTTAGCTTTAGTTAAAAATTGAGGAGGAGAAATGGAAGTAAGAGTTTAAAGATAGGTAGAGTAAGGGAGTATATGATGAAGAATTAGTTTCTCACCATTTAATTCTGAGAGGTCATTATTTAAACTAAAAGTTATCGAATCTATTGTTAAATATATTTAGTTTACCGATATTAACTATATACTTAGGCGAGCCATTCCACGTCTGTGTTATTTTTTAAGATAAGAAATTTTGTTATCTCAGTGATATATCTTATTGTTATGATTCATACATTTAGTTTTAATTTATGTAAATTAACCCATTTAATATTTGGAAATTTTCATTGATATGAAGACAGAATTGGTATCGTGTACTCTGAATTATGCTTTAAAAGCGCTTTATTTTTGTAAGAAATTATATTCTTTGGTGTAATTTCAAATTATCTAATTCTGTATCCCAAAACTCTATTCGCCTTTTGTTAAATCACAGTGCATCATTTCGAAAATTTATGTAGATCACTCGCGATTCAAACATTTAAAGTCATTACCATGTCAAATATATTTAAGATTTTACCACTCTTGTGGCGACGTTAAATTGTTCTGCTATTTTTACATCCCTTGACTAATCTACTCGTCTTTTTGCTAGTTAGCACAGTCCCTATAATATTTTTATTTACTGCCTAGTTTCATCTTATCAGTAAAAATCTTGTTAAAAATTTTTTTTAAGTATAAAAAAGTAAGGGTCTGCATACGGATACCTGAGTAAAGCTATTATTGATTGATGCCATTCAAGAACTATTTTTTAAGGCTTCAATCCATTTTAGTACGCAACCAACAACTTTGTACGCGTTTAGATTTATTCAAACTCTTTATTCGGAACGGTGTTTAAAGCATGTTTAAATCGAGATAAACTACATAAGTCAGTATTTTTGTCTTATCTTGGTCAGTAAGTATGATCATTTTAGTGAAAACATCAAGCGAATTCGCTAAGCATGAGTGTCTTTTTTAAATTGCGTGATGTATCATTTATTAAGTTATTTTTTCCAGTACTTTACGATCCTTTCTGCACCAATTAATAACAAAATTTCCTTACCTATCGAAGTAATGGAAATAAGCCTTTCACTTTTCAGGACCCCTCTTTATGTGTTTTATAAACTAGTGTTACATTTGTCTCTTTTAATAATTTAGGATTTACTTTTGGTAAATTTTACAAATGCCTTTTAAGATTGGATCATCTAGATGTTCATCCGGAGCACGCCCTCTTGCATTTTTTATATTCTTAATATTAAAGATAACTTCACTTTCAGTTATATCACTCTTTGAATAGGTAGTTGATTATTTTTTTAACTATTTTTCTTTGCACTTGCGATGGTAAAACATTGGAAAAATGTTTATATATTTTCGTTCTTACTGCGACCATTTTTTTATTTTATTACAAACTCGACAGCCAAATCTCAGAAATAATAACTATTTGGGGCTGATGCTCTGACGCTTAGATCGTATTTTATTCATAAATGAATTATTTTAACATTTGCTCTACTCCAATCACTATTGAAAATTTTAAGGCCACCTAAGTCCCATTTAGAACTTTCTACCTAAGTCTTACTAAAAACGATAATATATTAATCTTCGGTTGCAACTAAGCCTTGAAGGAATCTCAAACTAATCGTATTTTGAAAAAACAAGCCTAATTTGAACTAAGATTTTGAGTAATTTTATTGTGTTAATGAATATTACATTATTGCAAACAACAGTTCAAAATATGCCCTCCAGTCTCTCATACAGTCTTAGTGGATATCTATCAAATATTATTTAAAATTCTTCCGAGCGGTGCCTTACCCTTTTAAATGTACGTTGTCTCTCCTGAATAGCTCACTGCGCTTCTAAGTATCTTTCTATAAATTGATGAAATTCATCTTTTTTTTCATTTTTGGCAGAAAACTCTAATAATGTTGCTAATGTATCACACTTATAAAGAAAACATTCGCACAGTCTATTCACTAAATAATAGCTGCTAACTCTCTGTCGATACTATTTTAGTTCAGCTTTCTCCTCAGTTGAACGAGTTTTGCACGGAGTTATTTGCCACTTGTATATGAGACATAATTATTAAGTCACATCATATTTTATACTCTCTCCGGTAGCAAGATATCCAACTCTGCCTCTCAGATATCAGGACTCATTTCGTCGCTTTGTTTAGTTTAGAGAAAATTCTTCGAAGTCGTCAATACTGATAGATTACCCCAAAAGCCAAACTTCGGAATAATTTTCATCATGTTCAGAAACGAAAAATGAAATACTATTAGACATTATACTGGCCCTTTTGTGTTATTTTTCTTGCTAAAGCTCGGGGGCGAGCAATAGTTAAGGCGTTCTTCTCTGCCGCACAATGCATGACTACCAGGCAATCTTTTTTGAATGCCCGGATCGGCGGGGTTTCAATGTCATCGGCAATTCCTGTGAGCACACACCCGTGCCTTTCCTGTAACCTGTGCTGAAATAGCAAATCATGTTTACCATGTGAAAATTTCCTACCAGATCTTTCCTTTGAGTAAAAGAATTTTCACATCCAACTCTTGTTTCATTAATTACCGCTTGAAACTATTAGCCGATCCATCAAAGTGGTGGCTACCAGAAAACTGCCACCTTATTTGCGGGTGGATGGCTTATGTCGAGTCATTATTCTAGAGAATTTAAATTTAATTAGAGATGGGAAAATGTGAAAGGGAGAAAAGTATATGTTATTTTAGCTTCTTGAGAGCTGCAAATCAACTTATGGCAACTCGGTCAAATTTAATGGAATCAATTCTGGATTAATTATTAAGACTGCCAATTTTCTAAGGAAATAAATAGGCAAATAATTAAAAACTTAAGAACTGAAGAAAATAAAACTTAAAGAAGTTATCCATTATATCCGGAAAACAAATATACATATATTAATGTGAGAACAATTCATGAGTTTATTTCAACTGAAACGGAACTTTTTTTAGGGCCATCCACATCACATGGATTTCGAGAATAGGCACGTAAATGAAACAACTATAAAATAAAAGAGATAATTAGAGTTTGTTTTTTATTTAGCAAAAAGATTAAACAACGATAGAAAAAGAATTAAAATATAAAATTTAAATAGATAACAGAAAACGCAGCTCTTGCAGTATACTTAGTGCAATCACCATATACAATAACAAGATATATTTGATAAATTTATACGATCACAATATACTCGTATTTGCTAAACTTATGTCCAAAATAAATGAAACACTAGAAGTAAACAAACACAAACAAAATGAAAATTTTAAGAGTGTCGGGAGACTTTTGTTTACAGAACCATCTAACTTGGTTGCTGGTAGCGTAATGACTTGGAGCTATTAATTCGTTTTAAAGAGCAAACTCCCATTGAAATTTTGATTGCAATGTGTTCTTATTTGCGAGATAAGTTCCATTCAAAATTATTAACAAAGAAGGTCATATCGACAGTTGGCTGAGTTACGATTTACGTTCTTGAACGAAACGAAGAATCAGGGCGACATATAATGAAGAAGGAGAGTATGAAAATTTATGCATCCTTGCCTCCTTGTGTGGATCGAACATGGGGAAAATTGCATCCCGGCTATTTCACTCATGAACATGATTGAGTGCATTTTTTTGTGAGTAGAAAGTCCGATATTAAAGGAGGGTCGGTTGTAAATCATAATTCTTCCCTTCCAGGCATAATATTAATCCCTCAGACTGTTTTGTTCCCCAAGCTTAAAATATTGACAAAATACAGCTTTCCTTTGATAGATGAAGCGAAAAGTTAAATTAGGGTGGGGTGCAATTCGAAGAGCACAGACTTCCTCAGTAATGGCTTAGATGGAAACAAATGGGGTACAATAATAGCTGAAAATTTATTTTGCTTTAATAAAGCTTTTTCATTATCCCGCATATCTCAATGGTGAAAAGCAACAAATAGCTCTAAAATAATTTGCGATTCCTAATTTATTTTTATTTTGCACAAATTCTTTATCTAGTCATCATGGGAAGAGTAAAAAACAGTAAGGGGTCCAAAAGAAACAGTTGAATAGATCGAGCATAATCAAATGCAGCAAATTATAATTAAATCTAATAGTCATAGCATAAATTGCAATAGTGTGCATAAGCAAGCAGGTGTCTGGAATTTTTCCCCTGTATGGTGCACATATGTGTGTCTTTAGCTTTTGAGAGAGATACCTGTAAGTTTATTATAATTTCACTACCGCAAAATTTAAGCTTATCACATGGAGTTAAAGAGTATTTCCTTACTTTCTGCTATCTTGAGATCTACGTCGGGGAATTTGTGATCTGGTAGAAGCAAGTGATAGAAGGAAGGGAATTCTAATATTCAGAATGGTGTCATGTAATAATATAGAGAAAAAGAAAATGGAGCAGTAATACAGAATTGTGACAAAAGAGGATTGAGTTCTTTCGTGATTCCCAATTTGCATTGTCAGAAACCGTAAAAGTTAGGGAAAACTGCAAGTATAAGGTGGATAAAATGCTCGTTTTACTTCAAGCTACGACTTCTATTCGGTTCTTTCGAAAATACCTTTAATTTTCCCGTGTTCTTCTTTAGTCGTGTATGAGAGTGTATGCAGTTTAAATCGTTCATCACTTTAAAATTGTTTTGGCAGAGATCAAATTCATCTATAAGACGAAAGTAAAGAATATTGTTTTGAATTATTCGATAAGAAACTTAAAATGCACACCTGAAAGAGATAAAAACACGTTATATAACTGGATTGAACAAACTATCCTTCTTGGCACATTGTAGTAGTCAAAAGTGAAGTGATTAATTTCAAATTTGATTCTTTTCAGACAAGTTTAGTATATGATCTATATTTTTATCTGTTTGAGCTGTTGATTACTTACTTTGTCTCTACTGAGAGTTCCATCAGTCGAACTCGACAGCATGCAGGAATGGTGTCAATGTGTTTGATTTCTTACAAATGTTTCACAAATAAGTTACATTGAAATTGCTTCTGAGATATTCAAGGAGAGTAAATAATAAGATGAGATATGCAGTGTTTCCAAATTGGTCAAGGTTGCTGCGCGGCTCTTCAGATAGGGGTGTGTTATAGTGTTTTAGTTAGGTGAGATTAGGTGAAGTATTTTAATATTTAGGTATAGTAAGGGACTGGACAGGGGAATCATGATGGCAATTATAAATGATGGGTGACATATCAGCTAGATGAATAATTTTTGCCTATCCTATTTAAGTATTCTGTGATAAGGAAATTTTTTTCTTCATCTGGGACATATACATTTGCTGGCTTTGTGCAACCATTTCTAATGCGAAAGGTATCCCTGTTGCATAATAGGTAGAGGTGAATTAAATATCATTGGTGGCGCAGACTGGGAATGACTAGTATAGTGTTGTGCAAATTAGGGTATTGAGTTTGGTTGACCTTTGAGGTACTTTTTTTTGCACGTCTAGCTAAGATCAGAAAAGATCAGAAAACAAACATTGTTGGTTACATGCAAGTGTGAGTGGTGGTGGTCATAGAGAAAACTGTTTAGCTTGTATCTTTTAGGACTTGTGATAGGAAAACGGGGTAATTGTTGTTTTTGGGGGTGAAATGGTCATTTGTTGAGAGTGAAGTATTTTTGAAAGTGTTCTGGCCAGATGTTTAGTTATTTAGAGGCTATGGGTATGTAGATTGGGAGTGCGCAGATGGTTATATGGAACATTTGGGAACTAAGGATGAGTATGAGATAGGTAAAGTGGTTCAATTGGGTGTGAGAGAAGATGGTGCCTTTGGTGACCTTGATGGAATCTTTTTCGTTTTGTATTGGGTCCTTTGATAATGGACTTGGTGGTGTTTCTTGGGTAGAGAGTATGTTATCCTATTTTTTCAATGATTTTCGTATATTTTATATAGAAATATAGCGTGGGGGGTCGAATGCTTTGCTGATAACTATTGCCGTGGTGACAGTTCGTTGTATGGAACTGTATTGTTTGAAGGTTTTTAAGTTTTTATTTTAGGTTGGTTAGTATTATAATTTTAAAGTTTTTTCTAAAGACATATTGAGTGTGTAAGAAGGATGTGATAAGTTGAATTTTATTGAACATTATGTTTTCTGGTGTTTTTAAGATGTTTAACTAGAGTGAGACTACGATTCTTTAGGTAATTTAAAGTAAATAGGTATGGAGTGGGTGTAATTATGTATTGTTCGCCAGATTTGGGAGTTGCTTAGTTTGTCGTTGATTTGTTATAGGGATAGGGTGTTTCAAAAATCTTTTTGTTTGTGGTGATGAGTTTTTCATCTGCTTAGATAGTTATTTTTTTCTGGTTAAGCAGTGGTAGTTCTGTCTGGTCTCATTCTGTTTTCTTTACTTTCTGATGTTGAGGATTTCCAAAGTGAAATAGCCCTAGGGAGGAGATGGTGTGACAGGTGTATAATGCCCCTGCTACCACCAAAACCTGGAAGAACGGCACAATCTTCCGTGTCTAGTGCTCAGAAACATTAGGGTATGTTAAGTTAAGATGAATTTTTTTCTTGTTCATCACTTTAATCTTCTCTGTTACAGTAAGTTAATTTAACAAAAAAACTGTTGTTTGTGGTTAGTTTAGCAATGAGTAGCCACCTTGCCCGGGGTGGGTGGGTGAAAAGCTCTTCATCCAGGCCAACCGATTCAAGGTATATAAGAGACAATGTAACAGCCATAAAAAGAACTGCATCAATTGGGTATTTTAAAATTCACTTTTTTCCTCACAGTACCCAGGATCGGTTTTACCCATCCGTGTGGGCATGCTACATATCACAAAAATGAGGATAACTGCAATAGTATGCCATTAAGTTAGGAGTCACTGCGTAAATTACAGTTTTACTCACCATTCTTTGTCTACCTAAGTTCCTTTAATGTTCACACTTTAGACGATGACTACCTGAGAAGAGAAACCGAGAAACCGATTATTCTGCAGTGAATTTCCTAACATCTCTGTTTTTCATGGTTCGAGTGTTCTCTGCTATGTTTTCCTTCTCATTTTCTTACCGATTCTATTTAATTATCATCAGTATCTTTCAGCCTGCTCATTTATAGGTAATTTCATTTACATTATTATTTAGTGTTGACTATTTTTATGATAATATTTTAATTTTATTATCCTTTTTCATGATAAATTAATGATAACTAATATAATCTTTTGTGCATTTCCTTATTAAACTTTGATGAAAATGCATTAGAAGTTTCAAATTCATTCAAGCGTGTGTATGAACTTACTAATTAAATATAAGATATTAAAGTCTCAGCATCCTTTTTTTATACAAAGGCCAAAGCTTAGGCACCAAATTAAGTCTTCGGTCATTCTACGTATTTGATAAAAAAGAGTGGACTTATTGTAACCTCAAATGTTATAAAAACCGGTGGGAAATTTTCCATTTAAAATTTTAAAAAATTCAAAGCAATTTCATTGACATTTGTTGAAACTGCTCATTGATAAATAATGCCCTGTCACTTCCACTTTATCTATTTTGCTACTAGTTGAAAGGATTTGTAAATTAGTTCCCTAAATATTACTGCGATGAAATAAGGTCTTCAGTGCTAAATTGGCAGCTTTCAGGATTCGGGCGAAAAACTAGAAGCCATTTATCAATTTTTCCCATGTCCCATTTTACGCCGCATCGCATTTCACGTGTTTGATTTCCGGTGTGGCGGAGTGACTCAGTTAGGGATTATCTTTAGATAAGTGGGCAGAAAATAGATCTTAAAAGGGTCTAGAAACTGTGCAGCTGAAAATAACGAAGTCACTTTTGCGGTGCCTGTAGTATGATATTTGAGTTTTCCTAGTTTTCATGTTTTTTATAGTTTTCCAAAACAAATTATTTGGAAGAGATTGATTAAATAAAAAAACGAAAGTAATTTTAAATATTATAAGAGAGAAGAGTCTAAATTCTGAAAACAAACAAATCCTTCATTAATCATACATACCGTTGACAAAACTCGGTTCTAAATTTTTTTGAGAAAAATAGATGCAACCTAAAGTTTGCTAATAAATACCTGTCCTTTTGATGTCAAAATTATTTGTTTAATATATGTGGAAGTGAAAATACCTCTTTTACTTTATAGCTGACACATGAAATTTCGCTAAGCATCTAAGCTACATAAAAAAATGTTCTATAGAATGTATATCTAAGAGACATGGTTTGAAAAATAGATAAACCAGCCTAAAATTAATAATTAGTATGTATATCATGAATCTTTAAATATCCTTCAATCTTGAAGGGCATGAATAAAGAAGAGTTTAAAGGTAATTAAGTGATTACTATCAAAGTCAGGAGTATCCAGTACATCTTACAGAGTGCTTCACCTGCCAGTATCTTTCATATGCTTGTTCCAAAATCATCAGTACCATTGTTCTTTTTTTATGCAGAATATTCCATTATCTCCGGTGTTGTTAAGGTTTAGTAAATTTCCATGCTATTCGGTTATCATAAAAATAACAAACTTAGGGTCTCTTATTAGTTTTCTGCCTTGTTAGGAAATAAACTTAATGGACGACTTGTGTAAAAATCATACACATAGTCAACATGTATTAATTGTATGCTCCTATGTATAACGAGATTGCATTTCTCACCAAAGTACACCCCTGTCTAGCGCTGTCCCTTATCTCTCCAAATACGGCCTTTTAATGTGGTTCAAAGGAAATTTCCCACGCACTTTGGAACATCACACAATTCCTCTATTTAGTATCTGCCTATAATCTCTCCCACGCTGAGTGACGATATGCACTTTCTCTTAAAATTTGTACGAAACACTTTTCAAACTAAGAAATTGGCACTAGGTCTGTCATCATTTTAGTTCGCTTGTAAGAATAAGTCATATAATAATAGGTGATCATAAGCAATCATGGAAGGTATCGTGAGGTTTGTAATCGAATGAAAATTCTTCTTCACTTCCCTATAACTATATTGATCAACAAGGTATCATGGTAAGTTTTCAACTCGTCATTCATTATTTTCTTTACCTATAATGTCGCTGCTTCTTTGCCATTTTTCAAACTATTGATCTTTTTGATGCTATTTAAAAACCATTTTTAGAGCCCATGACTCAAAGTTTGTCTGAACATTGCCATATCCCTTTATCAGTTTTTTTCAGTTACTTAACTTTTACAGGGCATTGCAAAAGTCCTGTTACACACGTTAAGACGTTCTTACCAAAGGACACAATGATAATTTCGATGTACTCATTCATTTTTTTATTTTTTCCCAAATAAATATGTATTTATATTGTAATATTAATCAATGTGGCCGCTCTCTGCGGTGAACACGCGCTCCAGGATAGACCTGAAGGCCGCACACACGTTACGTACGAATTCCTTACCCACAGGTGGTTTAGGGAGGACTTCAGCTCATCGACGTTGTTATGGATGCCTTGACCTTGATATGCATCTACATGTTGTAGTCTATGGGAATGAGGTCGGGCGACTGCTGTGGGAAAAATTCTTTCTTGTCCTGCTGAAAGAGCTAGTCCGCCTTCTTTGTGACATATCTAATCCAGGGCAGAACTTACGTGAGATACATGTCCCTGCAATTGGCTGCTTTGAGCCTGTAGCCAGCCACGAACCACACCGAAGGCATCTTCTCGTCATTCGAAGCCACAACGCCGAGCCTCATCATGGAGCAGGGTGTTTAGTCCTGGACACGTAACGGACCTCGGAGACGTCCTGGCCGTAGCTTACCACGCGCTAATTCTAGTGGTGATGACCAGATCTTTATTGAAGGATTTTTCATCATAAAATAATGAGAATTCAATTGTCATGACACTTAAATCCATTGAGAAACAAGGACAGCGCTCACAACGTTGTTCTTAGAAATCATCAGGGAACAGAGGCCGTTTTACTGACATCAACCTTTTTTCCTCTTCTCCTTGACATCCCTGAACACTGAGAGCACCGAGAAGCTCTTCTTCTTCGGAACACATTCAAAGGCCTTTCTCATAGCCACCCAATTAACAACTTTAGGTCTGCCTAAACGAGGTCGATCTTTGAGGTCCTCTTCCTTCTTGAGTCTCTCCTCGACTCTTTGGACCCCAAAATAAAAATAAGTGAGAGCACGCGACTTTTTGTCGCAGATCTTGTTATTACAATACAAAACTTCCAGCAAAACCAGATAGATCAATTATGAATTGGTTAAGTCTCGTTCTCGAATGACTTGGGTGATTGGCTTTGCCTAACTATTTTTAAGGAGGTGAATACCAATTACAAGCTCAATGAATTTAAACGAATAACGATAAATGAAAACGAGTTAACAGAAGTGGCCAGGACGAAAGCGCTAAAAGACTAATTCAGATAGCTGAATGATGACCATATAAGTTCAATATAAGTTCAATAATAGTTCAATTTTAAAACTTTCCCTAAGTTGTTTCTTTTACATATATAGATAAAAATCGGCAAAAATTTCGATACTTGTCTTTGTGGCTTGCCTGATCAAAGGGTTCAAGTCTCAATGGTCTTCAACCAATCATACTGTAGTGATCTGATTCTTAACGATGACCGAGCATTTGGAGCTTACCGATAGATCATGTATATGTACATGCGTCTCTATGATAGAGTTTATTTGTTTCTGGTTTAATTAACTTATATGACTGTTTATAATAGAGGTTATTTCACAATCATCTATTTCAAAGAGGTTTCTTATTTGCATTTTATTTTGCGGAAGGTTAGAACGCAAGTTATGGAATTTTTACATATTCCACGATAACTTAGGTTAAGGCACTTCTTTTGATTATATTAAGGTAAAAATCATAAATATTTATAGAGTCAAGATGAGATTAGAGAATTACGGAGTTTCTTGAACCGTCTATCATAGACAGGATTGGAGCAATGGAGATGACCAATGCGACAGAACCCTTACCATTTTGAGACAAGTCAAAAATGAGAGTATAAGGGGAAATATCGTATACACGTCTCTTTGCGAGGGTATCTGTTTCTAACATGATATAAAAGTCAAGGAGTTGATTTGGCAAAAGATGAGCTACTATATTTTATATTGTAATTTCCTTATTTATTTAAAAAACTTTTTAAATGCAGATATTCAAAGGAGCACTAAAATCTAGATATATTATAAAAATGAGCAACATTTATAAATATTTATGCAAATGATTCAAGTTATCCTAATTATGACTATGCCACTTAGTGAAAAAAACTATTAGACATGGTAAGATAACTTGATAAAGTATAACCCATTGGATTGCATGCAAATAACAAAAATTAAAATAATGATAAATAATTTGAATGACGACTGGAATGCCTCTAAAGTTTACTTGTCATGTTCAAAATTTAATAATACTTATTTGCAATAACTGATACTTGACCAATGTAAGAGCTATTGGAAGTAAGGTATTCATAATTTTGGGGAAATAAGAGGAGTTAGTGAGTTCATTCTCTTCTTGAGGTCGGAAATACATGCTGCTTAAAATGTCGCATTGTCGATAAAGAAGATGATGTGCTGACATGTGAAGTGAGCCGTTGTAAGTATATTGCACAGGCGAAAACTCACTATCTGCCTTTGTTACATTTTAATGTGCTAAACGATGGCTACTCTGTAAAGAGAGACAAATTGACCAGACGGTGAAGTTCTTAAAAATTGAGTTAAAACGACGATGCCCAAGGAAGGTGAATATGTTTTCAGTCGCTATGAGCTTGAATATCAGTTTAAATAGTTCCTAATGCAACTGAGTTGTGTCATGCAAGACGACTAACCACTTAGACAGGTGACTAAAGGCCAACACACTAATTGTGAATGTAGGTCTCTACAATGAACTGTGTAATAATGCCTTTAATAGCTACGCCTCAATCAATCTTGTACAATGGCAAATGTGTAGGTACCTATAACCCAAGTGTTGTTGGCAAATGGTCCTACTAAGTTGAAGTGTACTGTGTGAAGTCTGAAGTCTGGTTTAGAATATTGCGTGTAAGTTGGAATTTTATGCCCCGCCCCTGCTCCATTAAATTCTGTCAATCTAAGAAGTTTCTATCCTTTCCAGGATTTCTTTCTGCATAATATTCTTATGAATCTGCCCGTGACTGACTTAAATGTGGGACGTGTTTCCCAATAAGTTAAATTCTGAGAGTAGTTGAATGCATTTTGTCGAATGTTTCAGTTGAGTTATGGTCATATAAAACTCCTAAAACTTTGGAAAGATCGCACAAGATGCATAGGTGGATAGATCACATATTGATCAGGTGATATTAAAGTGAGGGTGAAGAGTTTGTTTGAAATATAGTTAAATTGTGATCTTATAATTGAGCGTAACTATTGCCGATATTAAGGTTCTTTGCATATAAAGGTATTGTGGGCCTCAAAAACTTGTAAGAAGGGGTTAGATTAAAAATTTTCAATGGGGATTAAGTCAATAAATCAAAAAGTAAAATTATTTGGTTGCAAGTGATTATCGTTGTTTAGAATAAAGTTACGTATAGGATACTTTTTCCGTGAAGGTGTTTGATTTAATTTCTATATCGACCAATTAAATCGAGAGTACGATCTCCTCTTGGAGAGTACTATGTTTATTAAGCAATAATTGTTTTGCTACGTATCTAAACATGAAAGCTGTTGCCTTCGAGTTAATTTATGTAGTAAAAATGAAAAAAGCTATACAAAGGAGTTTCTTGCTGAGCTCTTAAATGCATGACTGAAATGGAAACACTTCTCCCATTTGCTAGGGTAAAATTTCTGTAAAGTGATTATGGTTGTTCGGTAAAGAGCATCAGTTTGATACTGTTTTCTGGAGAGAGATGCTTTATTTTATTTGTATACCTGGCAATGGCTTCGCTAATTATAATAATTTTAAAAAGAAACTCTGAACTAAATTTAATCCCTTTCAAAATATCGCGTTGCTAAAATACAGAGTTATAGAAAATATATAAAAATAAACTTTTGGAACTTCACCAATGGAATTCATTGGGTTTTAAATAATTCACAAAATTTTGATACTTATATTTAATTCTAAACTTCACCATTTTATTTTTTGATATTATAAAAGAATTATTAGAAATAAATTTGATAAAAAAGATAATTCATTTGTCCACTAAGGAAAAAAATATTAATTTTTCACCCATCTTTAAGAATCCCGTTATACAATTATAGAGTTAGTGAAGATGATGATGATGATTAGGCAATTAAATAGAGGGCACGATCATCTTTTGGACAGTACAGTACCTTGTTTAATTGAGAGTGGAAGGTAGCCATATTCGTTTGCCTACACTTTTAAACATAGTAGTTGCCTTCTAATTAGTTCCTGTAGTCTAAATGGCAAGATCTCCAAAGAGGAGTGCCATGCAGGGCTCTTACAGGTTTGATTAAAATAGACAAGCCGCTCCTAATATTCAATGTAAATTTGCAACAAGAATGAATCCATTACAACATCTAAGTCCTCGTTAACTTTACGAAAGGGGCAGTTACTTTTGGCATATAACAAAAATATACATGGAACTATATTTTTATCATAGAAATGAAAGCGAATTTTGCTTCGCGCTTCTATGCAATAGAGAGTTTGATGAGTTTATTGAAAACTTTAGCGGGATGGTTTTGGTAAGAAGAATGCTAGTGGCATTTTTGAGAAACTTTCTAATAAAATAGACTAACCAAAGAAAGCTTTGAAACTCTTTAAATGTGTTATACTCTTACTTTGGATATACCCTAATTACAGCCATTTTTTAAAAGTCGAGGGTTATACCCAAAGAAGTTACGTTGTAACGGACAAAGTAATTGAATCTATGAAAGAGGCCTTTTGCAGCTATGTTCCTCGTTCTTACTTTAATCAACAAAATAGGCTATAACAAAGTTTAATTCACTCGAAAGCTGATTTTTGTACCACTGAATCGATTGAGAACTGTTTAATGTTCCCTGTGGAATGATATGCCATTAAAAATCTAAGGTACTTGCACAAAACGGTCTTCACAAATGTATTTAATAATGAATAGACAGACGAGCAATATAATCCCAAATAAAGCTCAGACACTGTGGAAAAGAAAGAAAACCATTAAATGGCAAAACAACAAATAGAAGGGTCAGACTTGCTTCTTAAAGCGAAGCAGGTTATAAAGTTCAAGAAAAAAGATTAAGCGATAATAGTTCTAGGTTCAAGACTAAGAATGCAATGAAGGAACACTTAACTTGGTTTATCCTACAGTTCACTAGTTTACACAGCAAAATATATTGCTAAGCCTAGTGAGTATTGCATGAGCAGGAGTATAAAAGTTACATACACTCATGTGATTGAGTAGAGCAACGCCCAAAATGTATCTATAAAATATGATGTGTGTAGTAACTTTATGACAATGTTTCAGTGAATCTAATTTTCATATTATCAGGGGGTTGTTGATGAGAGGGTCGGTAACCATTTGCTTCAGCTCTATCAGGAAGAAAAGCAAAAGATGAGCTAGCTACTCCAGATAAGGAAACAATTTTCCGTACAAGAAAGAATAAGTCTCACAGAGAACTGGAAAAGCTGCTAAGAAGATAATTGTCTGCAACACATAAACAGTATACAAGGTTTTTTATGGGTAGTGACAGCCAGGCGCGAAATGTGATGCTTCCAAAAAATCTACTACTAATTTCAAAATCAAAAACATTAACAGACTGAAGCGGTTGAATTTCATTGTTATCAAACATTAGTGGAAATTCATGATAACTATTAGATAGTGTGATTGGAATGAAGTTTGTCCTAGAATTTGTTGCTGAAATCCATTAAAAAAGGAAATGAGTTTTTTCCTTCTTCCATAATGGATTGAGTCTAATTGACGATGGAAGAGAGCGAAGATTCTATGAGCGGATTTTTTGCTAGAACGGTATACTGGAGGTAGAAACATACCAATACTGTCAACCGTCACACATAAGAAGAGCACGGTAACGACTCTTTAATTTAGTTTTGACTCAGTGTAGTAAAAGCAAACTACCGGCGGTAGAAAAAATCCACATGAAAGCCGTGGTTTCAACAAATGGCTTATTCCCGACGTCTTTGAGAGCTATTAAGAGAAATCACCACCAGACCAAAGATACAGATACATTAAGGACAATGACTCTACCGTATGTACCCAAGTGGCCTCTCATCAGATAGCCCCTTGAAAAAAAAAATCTACCGTATGTAAGATTATATCGCAAATAGCACAACGACTCCTCCGAACCTATGGTATAAAAGTGGCACACAAGTATATAAACACACTACTCATTCAGCTCACAAAAATATAAGATAAAGTTCTTTTACCTGGTATCATATCTCCTCTGACTAGTTTTAAACTATCGCCTGCAATTGTTAAATAATTCTGAGTAAAACTCTTGACAGTTAATGCGGGTAACAATAAGTTAAAAGACTGCGATAGTAAGCTTTGGCCAGGATGTCTTCGAGGTCAGCTACGTGTCCACGACCAAGCACTCGGCCTCCATGATGATGCTCATCGTCTTAGTTTTGAATAGATGCCGATTACAAGCTCACCGCCGCTGATTTCACGCAATATTAATCACGAAGGTCTTGCCCTTGGTGAAAAAGATCATGAAGGCAAACTACGTATTTCAGTAGGACGGTGCCTCTGCTTACATGGCCAAGCATGGAGTCAAAGACCAAATTCTGGTCGAATAAATTTTGGCAGACATAGTCGCCCAAACTAAATCTACTAAACTAGAGCCTGTGAGCGCATGGTGAGGGAAAGGTCTGCAAGGTACGTACAACAAGGTTGACGCGGTAAAATATACCGTCAAACGCGTCTGAGGCAACATGAGGAAGGACTTCGTTCACAACGTGTGTGCGGCCTTCAGGTCTCGCATGGAGCACGTGATTGCCACCAAGGGCTACCATAGCGATTAATATTACAATATAAACACATTTATATTTTAAAGCAATCAAAACATCCCTACTGCAACAAAACTATCAATGTGTCCTTTTGAGATCGTCTTAACGAGTGTAACAGAACTTTTGTAAAACCCTATATGTATTATAACTTTTCCCAATTCTAATTTAAACCTAGACACTAGTTCGATATAGAAGATGATGTTCAGAGGAGAGTAGCTACGATGATACAATACTTTGGACATCATGATATAAAAAATAAGTTGAATACACATGAAATATTCATATATGAAAGAAGAAGCTTAAGGTTAGACGGGATACATTTATAATGTTGAATGGTATAATTCAATTACCCTAGAACAGACATACAGGACAAGATTAAGCAAGTTTTTCTTTAACATAGGGAAGTAAAATTGTCAAACAGAGAGATAATTAGTCACTCTTTATATTTACAATTGGAAGCTGGATAAATTGTTGAACGAAGAAGGACCGTAGAAGGAATAGACGTGTCATAAACCAGGGAAAAGTTTTATATTAGTACATAGATGTATATTTTTTGGACTTTCAGAAGTAGTACATTATCTAAGATACCTGTACAAGTCTAAATACTAAGTTTATTAGTGTACGCAGAAATACCCCGACACAAGCTGCGCGTCCCTCCCGTATTCCAAATTCGCCTTTCGCCTCGAATTCCTCCCGCCCATTTTCGCACAAAAGAGATAACCAAACTTGCGGCCGGCCGCTCAGGAGAATGTCTGCATCAAAGGACACATGCTAGACGACGAAGGTCCGAGTTTTTGCGCCGTCGTAAACCGCGACGTGGAGCAAGGATAGCTCGAAGTTTTGAAGGATTTACTCTGTCTGGCGGCAGATGAAAAAGGTTTTACGCGTAGCGATACGGATTTTATGAGAATTCGGTGCTCTCTCCCGATTTTTGCTCGTGAGAGAAATAAAAGGGAAAATTCTCCCTGGAGTCAGGCAGAAGACCTTGGACCTACGTTGAGTGTAGAGAGCTATTCCCACAAAGGAAACAGTTCGCCCGTTGTAAGAAAGAAACCTCTGGGAATGTGTGTGCTGGCGTCACGGTACTTGTAGGTGCCAAACTTCTTGTAGACCCTCCCCCTTCCTTCAGTGTCAGAGATTACACATGACCCCCCCTCTGTGGATTACCCTAGACGTAGCTAAGTAATCGGTTTTGGCTACCCAATCCAGGAGCAGAATATCGGACAGTCACTTAGAGGAAGATGAGGTCCGATTTAAGCCACAGTTTGGCTCGCCTTCATGATCCGGCATAGGATCATTATATCACCGGTCTAGAATTACCTTCTCATTCGGTAACCTCGGATGGCCGGACTAAGTGCGATCATCCTCACCAGAAGAAGAACTTCACCGTCATTCTCAAAAATACTTACGAACTCAAACGTATCTTTAAAGTGAATTATCCCTTTCCCTAACTTCTCCTGTTTATTCGTTAACTAGAATTCCCATCCCGAGCCCATAACCTCGAATATTAAAAGTGATTAATTCAGTGCTTAATTCAATAATATTATACCATTTATTCTGTCGGATGCCATTAAGACGCAAGCATCCTAGTGAGTAATTTCCAAGTGTAATCCCCACGACATTATGTAGACTCACTTATTCAGTGCAAAGATTAATTCTATTTATACCTATATGCGCTGTTTCATATTTCTAATTTATGTACATTAAAGATTAAATTCTATCTGCGTGTTTAACTATTTTGGACGATACTCTGGCAAATAATAAGCAATCCACTCGGCTTAAATCTCAATATTACACAAGTCCACCCATGACTGGCTTTTACTGAGAGAGGACACACTCAGGGGATCAATATC
Organism: Ceratothoa steindachneri; assembly: GCA_963969495.1. Taxonomy (NCBI): domain Eukaryota; kingdom Metazoa; phylum Arthropoda; class Malacostraca; order Isopoda; family Cymothoidae; genus Ceratothoa; species Ceratothoa steindachneri. Next base: position 61,660,007 of record OZ018317.1, on the reverse strand, counting down.
CTAATTTTAATCAAAAGGGAAGCACCGGGGTTATTCTTTTTCACCTTAACTGACTACGGTAAGTGTATTGGATACACTTCACCTCCGCTTCACCTTGGTACAGTAATAAAATATATATCTAGGAAGTGGGACTGGGAGTACCCACTGACTAAACCTCGACAATACCTTATTGTGATTTGGAAAAAATTTGAATATATTGATATTATCTTAAAATGTTAGCGAATAATGTAAAAAAAAAATTTAGTTAAATGTATCAGATTCTGTTTATACAAATTTTCCTGCAATAATAGTCGATTTAAGATATATTTTCTAGGGAATTTAAAAATTGTGTTTTCTTATGCAGTTTTATTTGTGATTTTCAGATCTGACAGAAGGTTTTTTCCGGAAATGATAACTCTACCCATAATCGACTGAAGGTCAATAATAGGAGAACTATGTATTTTCAGCGAAAATGAGTTTCAGACGAAAAGTACACATACAATTGAATACGAAAAACATTTTCAAATTCATTTAAAAGATCCAGAACCAGACCTAACCAAATCTAATCTAACACTATCTAACCTAAAATAACCTTAACTTACCTTACCTTAACATACTATACCTTACCTTCTTACCTTAACTAACCTAACCTATTCCTAAAGATATATTCCTCAGCTTCTCGCTGAAACAAATTTTTGCGCAAAAAAAGTTTATAAACAAGAAATAAGCACTTGGTCGAATGCGGACATTAGAAAGCTACGTGTTTTTAAACGCACTAACTGAAATTTTTATGTGGTTTACGGCCTTCCAAATCCTTTGCAATTATATTACAGCCTCTTACATTTAAATGTTGGCTAAATTCGCAATTCCTGCATCATTTAAGGCATTTAATAACTCTCGGGGTTATAATATGAGCCCTATATATTTCAAGGCCTGAATATCGTTCTCAAAGACTTCACATATTATTCGGTATTGTGATATAGAACAACCATGGCTCACCATTGTAACAACTAAACTGAAGACACAATTATGCGCCAGCTGTCTCAAAGTATGTCTAACAAAGCATGCTATTGGCTAAATAAACATAATACACAGGCGCAGATCGTCTGCAGATATAACAGTTTTCGTATGGCTTTTTAGTCAGGCTAAAAGTAGGCCAAGGGAAGAGGAAATGTGTGAATGCAGTGGAAAGATTCAAATTTACCCCCCAAAATAACATATTTTCACCAAATGAATAACTAAGTTATTATTAAGTTTCGGAAGGTAAATATGAAATCGGTGAATATCATTTGAGGAAGAAAGAATTTATGTCTTTCTTTGAAAATTCCGGATTGTGTTACTAACTTTCATTTCGTTGGGCAAATAAATACATCATTTATATATCACGTGTCATCTAATTTTCAATTATATATATATATATATATATAAATATATATATGTATATATATATATATATATATATATATATATATATATATATATATATATATATAAATATATATATATATATATATATATTTATATATATATGAAGTTAGTAAGTTCTGGAATTCCAGTGTTTTACATATGAGCGATCAAAATACAAAAAAGGAAAACGCCGATAATTTGAGCCAAAAGTCTTGGAATATGGAATTAAGAAATGAAAGCAGATTCTTAAAAAATTCCGATAAAAAATTTGAATTCACTAATTAAATGACTTAAATTAGATTTTCAATTGAAAGGCTTTTTTGTTGGTTAAAAAAGATTTACTGAAAAGGAATTCATTTGCAAATGTACATTTCACTTACCCCGAAAATGCTAAATTTTTATTGTTAAGAAAATGATTTATTTATAGGTTAAAATGCAACGATGACAACTCACCAGTGACTCTGCATACTGTGATTATAATCAAGGTATCCTTATTTTCAAACTTTTTTTCTTATAAATAAAAGAAAATTGCCATCATTTGTTTTAAATTTTGCTTTTTGTGGGTTGTATGGTGAAGTTTTGTTTAAAAATCGGCAATTTTTTTAGCCATTGTAGGGTTAAAGACAAGAATCCAGAAATATATTTATGCAATTTTATTGAAACCTCCCCCTCCTTAATATATTTTATTGCATTAAAAATATTAGAAGTGAACAGTTTTTATCGATTTACGTTTGTACTGAAAATCACTTTCGCCTACAAGCACCAAATGTATATACTTTTCCATCATGTTTTCAATGTATACTCATTGGCCTCGATCTTCAAAGTTCAGTGTATCTTGATGGAAGCGCACCTCTTGCTCCTCTAATTATGCTATAATATTCTGCCTGAAAATTTCAAGATGGATAACAAGGCTGAGCACCTTCAAGAACATCTTTTAGCGTCAATTTAGGATAACTTTTCGCTAAATTCTCAACCAGTTGCAAATAATTGTGTACCTTGTGGTTGCCCACACACTGAAAAAGACTCGTTAGACTCGTTTTGTTTTGATAGTAAGCTTTTCAGGTAAATCTGAACAATCTATATATTTTATGACCTATGATCCAAAAACAGCCCAGCTTACTCCTTTGCCTCAAAGAATTACAGAATTACAGAATCTAGGACCAACAAAGACCCTAAGGTCCGCTCGAGGCTAGTCCGCTACACTACATACATCCAAAACTACGATACACACTTATCTACGAGTGTATCTCTAACATGCTATATTTTTTTTTTTTTTTTTTAAATATATAATCTACTGTACACACTTATCTACATGTGTACAATGTCAGGCATATTAACTACTTCAACCTAGGAGGGGGTGATAGAAAGTTTTTCTTCTCAACTTCCGCAGCCCTCGACTGCTAGTGGTGAAAATCTAGTTATAGGATAGGCGGAAAAGAAAATGGATATCTAAACTACACATGCAAGAGAAATCGCTGGCATCATTTTTAGTCATCATTTTTACTCTCGTTGTTCCTCCGATCCAAACTCCTTTTGCAAAGACGTTATTATTTACTGTGCTCAGACTACGTTATATTTATACTATTTAAGTGCGCGTCGAGACGGTTTTTAAACATATTTACCGACCTACTATCCACTACGTGGGTGGGTAGCCTATTCCAAATTTGAGTAATTTTAAACGTAAAATAGTTTTTGGCTATACTAGTGTTAAATCGCTTGTTCACTAATTTTAATCCGTGTTGCCGAGTATTTCCCTTATGATCCAATTCGAACAAATTCCTATAATCAACGTTTGAAAATCCTTTCAATATTTTAAATACTTCAATTAGCTGGCCACGTAATCTTCTGCCTTCGAGAGATGGCAAATCTAATGCCCTGAGTCTTTCCTCATAGGGCCTGTTTCTCAGCTCGGGAATTAATTTTGTAGCCCTACGCTGCACTCTTTCTAATTGCGCGATATCTTTGTTTAAGTATGGAGCCCAAAATTGAACCGCATATTCGAGCAGTGGACGCACAAGTGATTTATACAATGGTAAAATTATCTCTTTGGATTTGAACGTGAAATTACGCGCGATATAACCCAGCACACGATTTGCCTTTTTACATGCATCCGCGCATTGTTTCGTGACTTTGAAGTCATCCGAGACTAAAACTCCCAGGTCTTTTTCCAATTTAACTACGTCGAGGACCTGGCCTTTCATGGTATACTCTACCCTCAAATTATGGCAACCCAAATGCATCACCTTACATTTACTTAAATTAAACTGCATTTGCCACTTATCCGCCCATCTGACAATCAAGTTTAGGTCCTTTTGTAATTTTTCTACATCCGATCTTACATAGGCACGGTTGCCCAGCTTCGTGTCGTCAGCAAATTTAGAAATCGTACTAAATACGCCATTATCCAAATCGTTTATATATATTAGAAACAATAATGGGCCAAGAACGGAGCCTTGTGGCACTCCACTACTGACGTTGACCCAATCTGAACATTCACCATTTATAACTACTCGCTGCGAACGATCCTTCAGCCAATTTCTAATCCAATTTAATATCTTACCCTTCACACCGACTGCTTTAACTTTCATTAATAATCTCTCGTGCGGAACGGTGTTAAACGCCTTTTTAAAGTCTAGATAGATTACATCTACAGCTTTGCTTTCGTCGTAAACGCAAATCATTTTATGGAAGAATTCGAGCAAATTTGTCAAGCACGATCTCGCCCGCCTAAACCCATGTTGGGAATCTTTAATCAGATTATTTACCTCGAGGTGGCACACTATTCTATCTCTAATTACCGATTCTAAAAGCTTTCCAACTACCCAAGTTAGACTAATAGGACGAAAATTCGTTGCTTCGTATCTATTCCCATTCTTAAATATTGGTGTAACGTTTGCACGCTTGAAGTCTACAGGGACTACGCCATCTTCTAATGAGCGATTGAAAATTACACGCAACGGCTTCGCAAGCTCATTCTTAAGTTCCTTTAAATGAGTGGGGTAAACGCCATCGGGCCCGGGTGATTTCGACTTTTTCATCAGGTTAATATATTTAAGAATTTCCACTTCATTAACCGTTATATCGGATATGCAAATATCACTATTATCTACTTCTTCAACTAACGATCCTAATTGGGACGAATCTTCAATAGTAAAGACGCTTGTGAAATGTTCATTTAAAATTTTAGACATTTCCGCCGGAATTTCCGTCAAACGACCATCTTTGTCTTTAATCGGCCCTATTGAACCTTTTAAGGGTTTCCTACTGTTTACATAGCCGTAAAACCGTTTCGGTTCCTTCTTTGAATCCTTCGCCAGTTTTATTTCATATTTCCGCTTCGCATCTCTAACCGCCCGTTTAACTTCTCTTCGAGAATCTATGTAATTTTGCCGACTTATAAATGACTCGTTGTTCTTATGTATTTGAAATTTTCTATTTCGGTCCTTAATTAAGCTTAATATTAGTGGGCTAACCCACGGCGCTCTCATCGACTTCCCGCTCTTACGGCGCACATACTTTACTAAGTCGAAATTTACACTAAGGAGTGTACGCCGAAGCTCAGTGTACATTTCTCCTACCGACCTATTCTCGAAGCGCATTCCCCAGTCTACATCCTTAATCCTTTCGCGAAAAGTATCAAAATCACAGCTACCAAAACGTGGCATGAGCTGTGTACTAATTTTTACATCTACACACGTGTTAACCACGAATCTAATCGCATTATGGTCACTCGAGGCTAAATGCTCTCCTACACAAACATTTTCTACCAGTGACTCGTCAGTCGCCATGATTAAATCGAGGATATTATTATCACGAGTTGGTTCCTCCACTTTTTGAACGAGAAAATTCTCCAGAATAAAGTTTAGTAGTCTCTCCCCAGCTTTATTTGACGTTAGGTTACTATAATTAACGTTTGGATAGTTAAAATCGCCGCAGACTAATGTGGTTCCTTTTCTAACCCAAGATGAAAGCATATCAAAGAGTGCAGCATCTTCTCTTTCTATTTGCGATGGAGGACGATATATGACGGCTAAATTAATTTTATATTTTGCATTACAACATAATTGGATTAATAAGGCCTCACTTCTCATATCTGCCGTAGACGAGTCGATCGTTATAGCGTTTAAGTCATCTTTTATATACACTAATACGCCCCCTCCTCTACCAGTTTGTCTATTTGTATAATGAATTTTATAACCTGGTATATCAAATTCGCAAACACTGATCCCCGAATGTGTATCTATCCAAGTCTCGCTTAAGAATACGAGATCGTAGTCTCCCTCTAGAATTACGGCTTTTATTTCGGCAAGTTTATTTTTTAAGCTACGAACATTTGAATATATACATTTCAATTTGCGCTTTAGGTGGACTCCTCTATCACACGCGAATCTGTTCCGTTTCCCTGCTCCCCAATACTCATTGCCCCTTCAAGCGAGGAACGGTCTGGCGCATGGGCATCACGTGGCCCCGCAACTCTCCTACTTAATATGCTACGTACTGACTGGTCTAAAATCCTACCCAGCCGACTGTTTCCCACATCGCTTAAATGAATTCCGTCCGTTTGATAAAGTGAAGGTTGGTCTTGGAATTTATCCCAAACGTTAAAGAAGCTAACTCCAGTATCGAGACACAAGCGTTTAAGGCACTCGTTTGTATATATAGCACGGGACTGCAGACGCAACGTGGATTTTAGTCGGGGTAAAATGCCAATTATTCCTACGTTATCCGCTTTAACTTTCGCAGTATGAATCAGAGTCTTAGCGCGGTTTACTATTCCTTCTGGGGTGCTGTCGTATCTGTGCACATCATTCCCCCCTACGAGCGTGAGGATCGTACGCCCGTCACGTGTTTGGTCCAATTTTTCAATTTCACTAACTACTTTATCTATGCGGCCACCAGGAAAGCAAAATCGTTTTCGTTTTGACGGGTTTCGCGCTGTGAATTCCGGCTCTTGGTTTTTAATTAGAGAATCCCCAATTAGTACAGTTTCTTCTTCCCCTTCGATAGGAGTTAGCAGTGCGAAGGGGTTTGAGCATGGTAATGTGAAATGTTGTTCCCTCGATGGTCTAGCCCCATTTCTAACGGGCCTAAATTGCGAATCTTGGGGTCTATATTGTGAATCCTGGGGTCCAAACGAGTTCAAAATCCTTTGTTGCTGGTCAACAATTGTCTGATGATTCATACGAGTAGGCTGATTGTCGCGATTTCTATTTTCCCTCCCACGCATGTCATGAATGGTAGAATTTAGACTCGAATTTAATTCGTCGACCTTACAGTTGGTCGATATAACGTCCCTCGCGACGGAATTTAGTTCTAATTTAATTTCGCTAATCGCGTTAGCAAACTTACGCTCCAACGCATCGTTTAACATACAAAAACGGCAAATTCTAGTTTGTTCCATGTTAGAAGGAACGTAAATTTCCTTATTAAAGGAAGCCCTACAACTCGAACATTCAAACTTGATCACGGGCATTGTCGATTTCTAGAATACGTATGAAGATAAATAAAATTAACACAGCGAATAAGACGGCCAATCTTTTTAATACAGCGACTAATATTATATGAGCGCAGGAAGTATCTATAATTATTAAGTTACTCAGAAAACGAAATTTATGGGCACAGATGAATTAAGCAGGAGCACAGAGATAACACGTCTTTTCAGTGAGGACTCAGCGGGCGGAATGGAAGGACTCAGCGGGCGGAATGGAGGACTCAGCGGGCGGAATGGAGGACTCAGCGGGCGGAATGGAGGACTCAGTGGGCGGAATGGAGGACTCAGCGGGCGGAATGGAGGACTCAGCGGGCGGAATGGAGGACTCAGAAAATTTGTAGATACTTGAAGGCTGCCAATTTTGTTGAGAGCTCTAACAAACTATTTTATGTGACCAAGTTTTAAATGCAATGGAAGAAAAATGCCTTTTGAGAGTGTATATATTGCTCATGCTTGAAATTATACCACCATCAGAGAACTCAGTCTTTTATAGACATTGCTTCTTGTAGTAATGCACTGCGGTAGACCACTTGTTTCAAAGACAAATGACATGGAAACATTGTAAAACCTGCCTAAGACCGATCAAAAATGCTACCATTTTAAGTCTCCGATCAGTTTCCAGCCATACTCCTCATAATTCTAAGCTTGTAGAATGAGCTTGACCAGCGTTGTATTCTTTTTTGAAATATACTGAATGAGCCAAAGTAAGGAATAGAAGCTTATTCCAATTATAAAGATATACAGACAAATACTAATTAAAGAGATGTCAATAAAGAGCTTCCAATCCCTTGGATTACATGTAATTACAATTGAATCAAACAGACCAGATATATCATTGGAGTAACATAGCCCAGCTTGATAAGTAAAGAATATTGAGAACTTTTTATCTTATTTCCTTTGGCTTATCACTTTCACATTTTCCTTCAGTAAATACCATTCTTTGAGCCTGAAAAGCAAAAGTTCATCATTTAGCTTTGACAAGCAAATCTTTCTGATAAGGTACTTACGGTCTCTTTTGTTGGATATTTTAGATTCCTTTCAACAGTCATATCATGGACACCGCAGTGTACCTCTTCACTGATCATTTCAGTTTTTTTAAATGTTGCTTTCTTCTAAAGGTGGCATATTCCTTTTGGAGAGAGAGGTAAAAGGAGATCACTCCTGTTTGGTACTGTGCAACTTAGGATAGAAGATACGGATAGGAAATAGCAGGTGCATTTTTTCCACTTTGACGTTGGTAAGGGTCCAGCATGCAGAAGTAGCAGTGGCTTGAATGGTCAGTTGGCTGACGACAAATGTTGGGAAAGACAAAATTCATGGCTCTTCTTTTCCCTCGATACTATTCTTTATTACTCTATTGGTTTACAAACAAACATAATATCTTTAATACTTGTGATATATAATAATATACTCCTTACAACCAACCATTTTCCTACCTCTAAATGTGTTCGTACAGGGTTCACAAGAAAAATGAGGTGCCCAGGGTTTGTCTTGGTCACCAAGCTACATGCTTAAGAATGCCTTGTAAGCTTCACATATTTCCATAGATGCTATGACACCATACATCTTTGATTTCTTTTGATGAATTGTTCTCAGATATAACAAAATGTGTCTGCAGAATGATCTGAGCCTTGCTATCGTAGCAAGACCTGAAATGATAACATATCTCAATTCCTGTACATATAAATACATATTTCTGATGTAATATTCCAGAATGTTTTATAATGTTCTAGAAGTTCTGCTTCATTCTTGAAACTTCATAAAATTCTACTAAATTTTAGAAATTCTCATTAAATATAGAATGTTTTGGAAGGTTTCCTTACAACAAATATTATTATACACTTTTCTACCATGCTATGAAAAAAATGAACGATTACAGCTTTTGATATATTCTCAATTATTTCTGGTTATTAATACCCTATCATTATTTTACAAAATGGGGAAATTTAGAAATTCACTGACCTAACTACAAAAGCAAAGTTGCGAGATAAAAAAAAGACATTTTCAGGATAATATTTGCTTTAAGACATTTACGATTTTTAAAACTTTAAAGACATAATGGTTGTTATGCTTTAAAATGATGTTCACCGATTTCATTTTTCCCTTCGGAACTTAATAATAACGTAGTTATTCCTTTTTTAGAAAATATGTTATAATTTTGGTAAATTTGAATCTTTACGCACCATTAGGTGTATTTTCTTCAACTTTTGGCCTGACTAATTAACCAAGAGCATGGTATGTTATATCTGAAGACGATCTGCGCAATCGTCATCTGAGTGATAAGCCAATACGATGCTTTCTTATAATTCGGACGGTTGACGCATGGCTGTCTCTCTACTTGAGATAAGTCACAATACCAAATAATACGTGAAGTCTGAGGACGATATTCATGCCTTAGAAATATATAGTTCTCACAGTATAATGCCACGAGTTATTAAATTCCTTGCATGACGCAAGAATTGTAAATGTAGGCAAGATTTAAATTTATTTTACTGTAATATAATTGCAAAGAATTCGAAAGGCTACTAGTAAAACCATATGAAAATTTTCGGTGATTGTGTTTAAGAGTATGTTGCTTTCTAATGCAAGGTTTCGACCTAGTGCTAGTCTCTTGCCTATAAATATTTATCAGCGAATAACTTTGTTTCAGCGAGAAGCTAAGGAAAATATCGTTAGGGTAAGGTAAGATAAGGTAAAGTATGGTTAGGTTAGTTTAGCTAAGGTTATGTAAGGCAAGGTTAGGTTAAGGAAGGTTAGTTAAGGTTAGGTTAGGATCTGTAAGGTTCGGTTAGGTTGGGTAAGGTTAGATTAGGTTGCGTTAGGTTAGGTAAGGTTATATTAGGTTGGGTTAGGTTATTAAGGGAAGGTTAGGTCTTGTTTTGATTCTTGATATTTTAAATAAATTTAAAAATATATTTTTTTATGTAGTTTTATGTGTAATTTTCAGATCTAAAACTAGTTCTTGTTGGAAATACATACTTTTCCTATTATGGAAGTTCAGTCGATTATGGATAAAGTATGCATTTCCGGGAAAAGCAAATGTCAAATATGAAAAGTACACATAAAACAGCATAAGAAAAATATATTTTTAAATTGCTTAGAAGAGATGTCTTAGAATGAATATTTATCCATTTTCATTTAATTCATTTATGTACAAATGTGTAATAACGCTTTTAACGCAGAAACAAGGTAAGAATGCAATTTTCTTACATAATCTCCAGCATTCAACCCCCAAACTAAAATTTTCTGGCTTTCATTATCTAGCATTTTAAATTCCCCTCTTTAATTTATTTGTTGCAACACAAATTGTTTCATAAATACCACTCTCATTATTTTGGTTCCTAAGCCTTCTTCGACTATAATGTCGCAAAAAACGATTTGGGGAAAAGATTTAGATTTTCCAGAAACGCAAAACAGGATGGGAGAGGAATCTGATTGAGCCATTTGTCTTCTGCAAACGACGCTCTGCCTCTAATTCAAGAAAGGAAGGTATATATTCTCAAGGACAAGAAGATATCCACCGAGGCTCTTTTCTCAAGTATAAAATAAGAAAGGAAAAAATTTCATTTTATTTGTGGTTGTAAATCAATGGAATGGATATTTAATAAAAATTCCTAGTGAACCTCGAGGCAAAACATATATTTTCAGGAGTTGTCAGAATGAGTAGAAACAGAAGCTTGATGGTAAATAAAGAATTTTAGCTCAGAAAATCCGGTTTTCTTTTTTTTCCAAAGCTTTCTTTTCCTGTTTATCATATTTGTGTTCCTATGTGGCTTCCAATAAAGCCTGCGTTCCTGTTCAAAGGTGGACATGTCTGAAATATGTTGAACTCTACAAAATCGGAGGAAGTTTAAGAGTTGCGGAAATATTATAACTATTAATAGGGGTTAAACATATTATAGTGGTAAGGCCATGACAATTTTCAAATATATTTATGACATTTCTTTTTACAAACATTTAAATCTGTGAGGTAATAATTTAAGGATACCATGTGTGTTAAGGGGGATCTTATTACTTGAGTTGATTTATATCTATTTAAACTAGTTGCCAAAAGCTAGACGAAATATAATTATTTCGATGATTTTTATTCTTATTATTTTAAAACGAAGAAAAAAATATACAAGGCCTCACGCCGCAAGGGAAAGAACTGAAAGATATTTGTGAAAATGGCAGATGAAAATATTATGATGATATACATATAGCTTCGGAACTAAGCTCACGGGCAAAATATTAGTCACCTAGAAGGAAAAACATAATTTAACATCTGAAGCGTGTACTAACCTTAGGCAGCCGAAAGGCATAGCTAAGTTTACGTCGAAACGTTACTTATGCTTTATTTGTGTTGCGGACGCCGTGAAGATCTGTGGATAACAAATCAGCCTTACTTAAAATGGGCCGGAAAAACGAAGTCATGGAATGGGAAAAAGGTGTGATTACATTTGACCGCGCCAAAGGTTATCTTGGGAAGGAGGTGGCGTAATTTGACATTGTCTCAACGTGTACCGTTATTCGGATATACAAGCAATGGCAGAAATCCCTTAATGCAAAAACCTCTCGCCAAAATTACGGACAGAAGAAGGTGTTGACAGAGAGGGTCCGTCGTAGAATCTCCAGGCTTGTAATTGCAATTTAAATTTGTTTTTTTCATGCTTATTTCAAATCTATAATTCATTTTTACCTACATGCTATAGTTATTCTGTAATTCCTATTTTCTCGTTTCTTCGAAAACTGCCCTCCGAACGGACAGAAAGCAAATACTTCACAGTACATAGTAGTAAGATAGTAATAAGTGTTATTGTGCAAAATATTGACATTATTGTTTCGTTTTTCTGGTCTCATGTTAGAATGAGGGCTTCGTCAAGAAAAAAATTGCGTTAATGATCCTTACACCTTCTGGTACATATGTGGCTGTTACATGCTAGTTCGCCAAAGGCGCAATATACCAAACTTTGTGATCTGCACTTATAAGTCATATTTCGATGTTCCTTTTGGCGATCAAGATAAGAAGTGGGCCCCACATGCTGTTTGCCATAGTTGTTTGTTACATCTTCGTGAGTGGACGAAAGGAAAGCAAAATGGTCTTCCTTTTGGAATCCCCATGGTGTGGCGAAAGCCAAAGGATCATGTATCAGACTGTAATTTCTGTTTGGTGAATACTAAAGGGATTGGCAAGAAAAATCAGCACAAGATCGACTACCCCAACATTCACTCGGCGATCCGGCCAGTACCTCATTCTGAGTCTTAACAGTTCCAATTTTTAGTTTATATGCTTCTTCTGAGGATGAAAATGATGTACCTTATATGGACGTCTACGGAATGGATTTTAGAGTCTGCACATTCATCATCAGATGCTGAACAGTCATTAGTTCCTCACTATTTCAATCAAGATGATTTAAACGACTTGATACGTGATTTGGCGCTCTCCAAGAAAGCTGCAGAACTTTTAACCTTCAGGTTAAGTGAAAGACATATGCTTGACAGGTCGTTGCGGGTATCATATTATCGAACAAGCGATGGTACATTTGTTATGTATTTCTCTGAGGACAAACAAGTTGTATACTGCCACTATGTTCCTGGTCTGTTTACCGAGTTGGGACTTGTCACCTATAGACATGTTGAGTTGAGACTCTTTATAGATAGCTCCAAGCGTAGCCTCAATGTATCCTTTGGTGCAGTTCCTCTCGGTCACTCTATCCATCTGCGAGAAAGTCATGATGACATAAAAATGGTCATGGATTTACTTAAGTACCATGAACACAATTGGATCATATGTGTAGACCTTAAGATGGTCAACTTCCTCTTTGGCCAGCAGAAAGGATATACACAGTTTCCATTCTATATCTGTATGTGCGACAGTCGAGCCTATAACAAACACTGGCCCCCAAAAGATTGTTTAGTTCAAAAACTTTGGAAGCAGGAATGCCAAACATTGTTAATGAGCAAATCGTAAGTCGAGAGAAGATCGTTTTCCCTCCACTTCATCTTAAACTGGGGTTGATGGAGGAGGATGTCAAGGCGTTGAACCCTGACAATGATTGGTGTTAGTACAGAGTATTTGATGGTCCTCAAATCCGAAGACTTCTGAGTGATTGTAGATTCGTGAACACCATGAATGAAAAAAAGAAGCCAGCCTGGCTCTTATTTTCTGCCGTTGTTCGTAACTTCTTGGGAAACAAAAAAGCGCATATCGTGATCTAGGATGCAAAATGAGTGTGAAGCTGCATTTCGTAAATAGTCACCTCGACCGATTCCCAGAGAATCTGGGAGCCTGAGCGTTGAACAAGGAGAACGCTTCCATCAGGATTTGATGACGATGCAAGATCGCTACCTAGGTAACTGGGATAGATACATGATGGCGGACTACTGCTGGACGATTAGAAGAAATAAGCCAGATTTACAAGAGAAAGAGTTACAAACGCAAATTTTTGTCCGATTGAAATCGAGAAGGGGTCATCCAGCCTGATGTACGGTCATTAATTAATTAGCATCTATTTGGTTACAGTATTTGTAATCCTAATTTGTAATTCAAGTTTCTTCTTATATGCAATAAAATGTTTGTGCAAAAAACCTGCTTTAATATAAATAACGCGAAAGGTTGATTCAAAATTACTTCAAGGCATGATGATAAGCGTGATAAAATGAAAATTATTGTGTAATAGTATTTATTGATATTTCGAAAAATCTGTAGCATGTAGAGAGAATCATATTACGGATTTGAATTCAGTATGCTTGAATTAGGTAGGAAAATGTACTTTTGTCAATTTACCAAATACATTGTTCCTCAGTGTAATTTGAACGACAGCGGAAAAAATCTATTGGAATATAACACTTAGAATACATTTTCCAACAACCAAAATGCTTTCCAGACCAGACTAGCAATTTTCAACGAGCTTTAGGTCGCTGATAATGAATACAGGGCGACCCCCCCAAAACGGGCCTGCACACACTTTTTGTGATATATCATTCATTCATTGACTAATCACCCTTACTTTGCAGGACATGGCAGAAGCAATGCCTGTGAACACAACTAGATCTCCATGGGAGATCCAGCAAAGAATATACCTCATCAAACATTACTACAACACAGGCTCGTCCAACAAAGTGCAGGGGACTTTCGAGCATCAGCTCAAATGTGAAAAAGCCACTTCCAAGAGAAGAATTCAGGACTAGGTGGAACACTTTAAGAACTATGGGACAGTGGAGAACTTCAATGCATACACTGGCAATCGTCCAAGCTATTCAGGACGCCCCAGCAAGCGTACAGGTGAGCTGGTTGAGAGCGTGAGAGAGTCAGTTCAGCAGAATCGAAAACGTTATGTGCGCAAACGAAGCCAGTCTCTCGGTATATCCCGTGAGACTTCACAGAGAGTGCTAGTAATGGATGCAACGGCCTACCCATATAGATTACAGACGAAGCAGTTTCTTACAGCCTCAGACAAGGAGCAGAGAATGCTATGGCAGTCAAGATACTGGAGAAGATTAAGGAGACCCCAACTTTCCTTAACCTCTTTAGGACCTCAGATGAAGCTCACTTCCATCTCCAAGGAAAGGTAAACTCGAAGAAAAATGTTTTCTGTGGGACCTCCAGGCCATATGAAGGTAGATACTAAGCCCTTACACTCCCCTAAGTGCACGGTATGGACTGCAATCTCAAGCATAGGAATCATCGGACAATTCTTCTTCGAGGAATCTGGCGTCAATGTCAGTCACTAAGATCCTCGAAACCTTTCCGTCTCTCATGGAAAAGTTCTGGTTCCAGCAAGATGGAGAAGCCCTCACATCTCAAATCTGTCCGAAGATTGTCTGAAAGAGAACTTTGGTGACCGTGTGATCAGCTTCAAGACTGATTTTGAGTGGTTACCTCACAGCCCATAACTTAGCCCACCAGATTTCCTTCTCTGCGGCTATCTTAAAGAAAAAGTGTACGGAGGGAGACCCAGGACCATCACGGAACTCAAAGAGGCTATCAGGGAGGAGATTAGAGTAATTAGTTTGTCGTTTTGTAAGGACGTCATGGACAACTTTGTGCTGCGCCTCAAGAAATGCATATAGCTAAATGGAGGTCATCTCGAACACGAGCTCTAGAATTAAGAAGAAAAGTCCAAAGGCTCATATATTTTGATATGATGTTTTTTAACAAAATAAACTAGTTATCCCTAAAGTTTCATTCAATCCTTGCAGAAAATTAAGAAATGAAGCCTATCGAAAGTTGGGGCCCGTTTTTAGGAGGTCACTCTGTATTATGGCTAAAATTGTTTGTTAGCTCTACTTGTAAAGATACACCTACGAGCCACACCAGGCTTGAAGCAGAGTGCTTCTTACAACACTCACAGTGTAACTTACCTTCAGTATTGTTCCAGCACTCACACGTAGAAGAAAGAAGGTGTTTGTGCTGTGCAAATTTATATTTTGCGGTAAATATAGGTTATTTCTTAGTCAAACACTTTTTAATCTTATTAGTCATTGAGCAATCTATTGATATGTATGTGAGGCATTTTATATTAATTTTATTTATCTACTAAATGATATAAATGATTCTGCTAAGCTGTCATTTTCTGTATTATAATGATAAATTGCTGAATAAATTTTCTGTTTATCTTCTAATTGTTTGTTGGTTTCTTCTTTCAGGTGCCTCGTACTCTTATGAATAGGACAGAAAACTTCTGCGACATTTGTGGTGGCATGACCTTTGCATCACAGAAGCATCGTATAACTGTGATAGTTGGAAAGGAATATCAGCTATATTTTGGATGCATGTTTGGCGACCAGGATAAGAACTGAGCTCCTCACATATGATGCAACACTTGAGCTACTAACCTTCGCTAATAGTTGAACTCGAAGAGGAAAGGAATGCATTTTGCTGTGTCAATGACTTGGAGGGAGCCATCAGACCATATGAAAGATTTTTATTACTGCATGGTACCACCAGTAAAGAATGGCTTGTCGAAGAAGCAAAAAGAGCGCAGTGAATATCCAAACGTTCAATCAGGTATTCCTCCTATTTCACATTGAGAAGGTCTACATGCGCCTGATTCACCAACTGGTATCCTTCAAGTCAGATAAGGAAAGTGGTGAGGAGGAAGCAGAGAAGGGTGAAAGTTAAGGATTACAGAGTAACCTAAATTTTGATGAAGCACTCTCCTCTAAGCCACATCTCATAACACAAGGAAAATTTCATGACCTTGTCAGGCATCTGCAACTACTAAAAAATTAGGCAGAGCTGCTGGTCTCTGGACTTCTTACTTAAAATCGACTAGCAGCTTTTGTTAAAATTAAAATATTTCTTGACCGTCAGCAGCAGTTCAGCAGTTTCTTCGTAATGGAAGGTGATTTAGTGGCATGCAACAATATTAATGGTCTGATGGAAGCACTTGGTATTGAGTAAGAGCCAAGAAACTGGAGGCTGTTCATAGATTCATCAAAACCGAGACTGAAAGTTATCTTGCTACACAACGGCAATAGTAAGCCATCAGATCTTTTGGGGTATTCACTACCTATCTATGCCAAAAAAATAATCATAATATAAAGCATATGTTGCAATGCATCACATATGATGAACATCAATGGTAGCTCTGTGGTGACTAAAAGGTTGTTGCTCTTGTCATGGGCTTGCAGGGCAGATACACCAAGTAGTGCTGCTTTCTGTATGAATGGGACAGACATGCAAGAGGTTTCTATTGTGTTGAGAAATCAGTTCTTGCGGTTTTATCAAATTTATTCATTACCATTAACAATTTTAGAAAAACTTCAAATTTTAATTGATAACAATATGCAATTTTAATCGATAATATATTATCCATTGTTATTTACCACTTCTTCCCAACGTTCAACTAGTTTTTCGATGCCTCTGCAATAAAAATCTCTGGATTTTGACTTGAGGAATTCGTCTAACCAGGTTCTTAATTGTACTTCAGTATTGAACAAAACGCCGCGCAAATTGTTGGAGACCGATCGGAACAGATGCAAATCCGATGGAGCCAAGTCTGGCAAATATAGAGAATGCGGTAGGATTTCCCAATTAAGCGTTTGAATGGCGTCTTTTGTCATATTGGCAATGTGAGGACGACCATTATCGTTTTGTAGAAGGACTCCATAACGTCGATGAGGTCGCCTCGCACGAATAGCTTCGGCAAGTCGATACATTTGTTGAAGGTAGAGTTCTGCATTGACAATCTCGTTGTTCGCAAGGAGCTCATAAAAAACGATGCGTTTACAATCCCACCACACACATAGCATCGTCTTTCGTAGATGAAGTCCTTTCTTTTATCGCGAAAGTGGTTTTTTATTGGTTCATGTTGACATAAACACACCACTTTTCGTCGCCAGTGATGATGCGGTGAAGAAGCCTGTCCTTATATCCACAAGTAGCCTTGTGACGAGCAAGCAAACCTGCGGCAATCGTGGAGCGAAAAAGTTTGTTGCTTTTGCTCATAACTTGCGGAACCCATGCACCGAGTTTTTTAACTTTCCCCATTGAATGAAGGTGATTCACTACAGTTTTCTGATCACACGCCAATTGTACAGCCAATTCTCTAGTCGATTGACGAGGATTTTCACGAAGGAGGTCGCTGAATCGATATCCATCCAACTTAATGGGGCAACCAGAACATTCATCGTCATTAAGATTTAAATGACCGTTTTCGAAACGTGAAAACCCCTATTAGGCTGTCATTTTTGATAAAGCATTTTCTCCAAACACAGCACAAATATCGCAACGAGCTTTGGCTGCGTTTTTATTGTTCCCGTCTCGATTGAAAATGAATAACAACAAGTGTCGAAAATGCGCCTTTTTTCAACTTGACATTCCATTTTGAGAGTACAGAACCAAAATTAAATTAACACAACTTTTAAATAAACTGCAATGATTTATTACTCAACTTCAAGAAGTAGCCTAAGCAAATGCCTGATAGTCTACGCTCTCAAGAAAAAGATTTGGATCAGGTTTTGTCGAACACGCTGGATCAATGCGCATGTGGCTGTGATGACAACCTCTAGGATACCCCCGAACCCGCCACAGGCCTTCATCACTCTTTCTGATTCTAGGCTCCCAAAGGCCCTGGTTATCCCGGTCACAACCTCGTCTTTCGTGTTGCGGTAGATTTTTTCGAAGTTCTGTAATCAAAGAAATTCTAAGACAGCGAGGCCCGAGTCTTCCTAAGGGTCTGGTAAGCACAAATTCTTAGTGCAACACTTAAGGGTTCCTTGTATCTACCTACTTGATCCAAGGTTTCACTACTTCACTTATAATGCGAATGTAGCCGTCGATCTTAAGCCTGTGTCAGGAAATCACCTACACTGCTGAAGAAAGCAAAAACCATGAGTATTGACGGAAATTTCATCTGCATAACACTGTGCACGTCATTGGGTGAGAAGCGAGCCTCGTGCTGCTGAGGTGGTTGATATCCTAGGCTTGGCAGAAGTTCTTATCGTCAGAAAACCAGATCATATCTGCCTCCAAATTATGTTTTAACTTTTAGATCAGGTGTTTAATTTGCTTGAGTCGCTTTATATGCATGACTATGCACCAAAATTGTGCCTTCCGCAACTTTTATGGAAAATAGCAAATGTCCTTATGCACCACCAGCATAATGAGCTTTTCATTCCGAACTTTTTACCTTGCAATGGCAGGCATTGGCAATGTGGGATCATTGTTGATGATCTCCTTGATTTCAGCGACGAATCCCGGCGTTTTGATCGCGTCAGTTCGTCAAATAATTTTTCTTCTCTTCTGCTTTCGCCTAGTACTCAAATCATGAATATTCTAGCTCATTTTTTACTTTTTTTACCTTCGTTCTGCTGACGTTGGAGAAGTCTGAAATCTCCTTGTTTTTCTTTTCTATAAATATGCAGTTTAAAATTTCCAAGGTCATTATTCTGCCAAAATTAGAGCATAAACGGTTTTTGTTTTCAAGAAGAAAAAGTTCGATAACAAAGGTAAGCAAAATTTTTTAAAATTAGCAGTTAAAAATTTAGGAGGAATAAATTACAAACCAATAAGTTTATCTTCCTCTAGCTAACATAACCGAACCTGCCTGGAATCAATGATGTTTAATATCTCACTACTTTTTCCCCAAACTGCTGCAGCCATTTTTCTTAAAGGCCTTTCTTCACAACTTAAGTAATGGTTCGGTCTTCCCTTTTGAGATCTCTCTTAGCTTAGGGATTGATTTATCAGCCTTACAGAAACTATTTTTCTCGTAGGTTAAGGCAATATTCACGAGTATATGGTTTATAGTTTGGGAGCACTTGCAAATCTTTTCAATCTGTTTAATTTAAATACCATCTTGGTAAACAGCGTTATGATAAAATTCTGGCAAGATAAATGCAAAATCATCACCATGCCTTTTGCCGCGTAGCTCACCATTATCTTGCAACGAACACACACTCTCTCTCTCTCTTTTCATTACAATTGCTCACCGACCGCGAGCAAATCGACCACTTATCATTAGAATCTCTATAAAAAATATATTGGTGACTTGATGATATTGGTGACTTTAGAGATTTATAAACAAAGACTTCATGAAAAAATATGTCGATGATAAAAACCAAATTCTCCTAGCGAGTTCGTATCGAATCTACCTAAGGCTAATTCGGAACTTTCTAACAACAATCGACATTACTTCGTACCTAGAAAAAAGATAGCTTTCATCAAACAGGATGATCTGGTCAAATTTTCATTGAGTTGAATTCCATCATTCAAAAATTAGAACAAAAATTCCCTAAAAAATGAACGCTGGTTTCAGACAATTATTCCTAGATAACCAAGATAATCCCCCTTATATCATGTGGATAAGAGCTACGACCTTACCCTAAGCACTCTAAACCTGTACTACCATCAGAAATCCAATTTTTATACTTATCAGTTTGTTCGATTAAGCCACTCGAGGAGGTCGTTCGAGAATAATTGTGTGAGAAAATCACAACTTTTCGAGACTCGCAATTTCTTTGTCATTTCTCATCCTGATTGCACTCTGGCCTTGCTACCATCTCAACCTTGAGGGCTTCCACCGAAAGTGAGTCCTGTTACCATCACAAATTCCATCGTCAAGCCCCAAAATGTGTTCCTCATTTAAAGTCCTGATCTCAGTGATACAATAAATTCGCCTCCGTATCCGCCGTCGTCGGGGCAGTGCAGGAGTCGTATGCCTGTCTTTTCACCAGGTACCCGGCATGTGTTTGGATTTTAGGATTGACAGAAAATTCAAAGATCTCAATGATTTCGAATACACAAAAGGACTTAAAACGACCTCATATTGCCTCATCTCTTCAGAGCGTATCAAGTCAGCTAATTCCTGTATATCACCAAAATCTTTTGTCTGTTCCTTTTTCCCGACTACTTTGGCTGATTTAATTAACAATGTACGACACCAT
The DNA here is from genome assembly GCA_963969495.1 of Ceratothoa steindachneri. Lineage (NCBI taxonomy): Eukaryota > Metazoa > Arthropoda > Malacostraca > Isopoda > Cymothoidae > Ceratothoa > Ceratothoa steindachneri. The sequence goes on along the minus strand of OZ018317.1, from coordinate 61,639,759 downwards.
CTAAATATCTTTTTCTTCTTCTTTTTATTTAATAGAACATGCTCTCAAAGACTGTATGTAAAATGCTTTTATTACATCAATTCCACTTTTCCTGCCCCCCGTATCACTCTTACCCCGATTTTTATGGGACTTGACTCTCCAAGTTCACAGTATATTTTCCTGCTACATAAAGCCGGATTCATTTCCCTCCTTTCCTCATTAACTTTACGTACCTTTGGTTGTGGTTGCAACTAGTAAAACTTTCCAAACGCTTATATGCAAACAACTCCCCAGGCTTTACATTCCTTTATTTAATTGCATGTCACTTGCAATCCTAAATGCCCCTACCCAATAAATACCAACTAAATGGAGAGAGGCTCTAATTCATCAGGGATTTTCTAACCAAAGAAGACATCTCACCATTTTATGTAAATTCCTGAAAGAATTTTCGGGATATTGAAGTTCTAGACTATGGATGTCAGAAAGGCTGTCTTCATATTATTGGGCCTGAACGACCTCCTCAAGAGCGTAAACAACGCACCAAATCCACTCTTTATTGTCCCATTAATTGTAAACACACCTTGGTAGCAGTTAAAATCTTATCATTAAAAGGGGAAAGCTATTCCGTGCATTAGATAACGGTGCAATTAGGATTCTAACGGAGGCAAGTGCAGAGAAAATGAAGGCCGCATTCAAGAAGCTACAGGAAAATATGTGGGGTGCATTAGCTTTTTTTTACATTTTACAGTCCTCATATAAATTTTCGCTATTTTTTAATAATAAAGCATTATTTTTAAGCGCAAAATATTATTTTGCCTAATTCGAGGGTCATTTTATTTCTCGAATTTAAATTGCCATTACCTATTGAAAGTTGCATAACTTTAGACACTGACGGTAGGGTGTATCTAAACGTATTGTTGCCCTTTTGTCAGTGGTTCGGTTACCAAGGGTTATTTGTCCCTGAGTTTCGGTACCACTCCTAGATCCCTAGATAAGTTTCTTTGTTCGGCTTGATGGCTACCAGTTCGATTCTTCTGGGAGTGCCATTTAAGTGTGGCACTGACTGAAAAGGGTAGACGTATGTTCTTTCTTGATTGAAGGCTGTATTTTTTGTTTGCAGGCTAAGCAAAGATGACCACGGTTTTTTTAAGGGTATAGAAGAATTTTGAGTTCAGTGTTCATTATTTGGCGGGAACTTGAAAAGTCTCCAGATGTTTACTGATAAGTAGTTTATCTCTTCCTCCTGAGCCTCTTTCCAATTTCCCTTTTATGTAAACGGTCCGCATCAACGGCGTAAAATAATAGATACATATGTACATTCTATATGAGTTCCAAATAACATTAAATTTAGATATTATACTTACAATAATTTATTCAACAATATTTTACATAATTTTAGAATCTTACAATTGTTATTTAATTATTCATAATTAATTAATCAGTTTTTGCCTTAATATTCTTTCGATAAAAGGGGTTCATAGTTAGAGGGTTTAATAGATTCAAATTGTAGTTTAGTTTAATGTATATGGTTTGTTTTTAATTAAAGATATATTCATTATAACATAAATAAAACAAAGTAATTATATTAATTGTTTAGCTATAGGTTTAAAGCCATTCAAAGGCTAAATTTCGAGATTTCATTAGCAAACATGCTGAAGTCTCAAAAACATTCCTTCACTGGTTTCAATGCCACCGTATTTTTTATTTTTAAATCATCGGATAATTTGATTGAAATTAAATATATAAAACTATCGAATTGGAATTATCACGTACAGGCTCTTACACATATTCTTCATATCTATTAAACCCAAAAATGTGATATTCCTGTCTTATGTTACTTTTTTTATACTGTACTAAATTTCCTATATTTAACGTAAAGGAAAAATCTTTTGTTTGCGTTACAAAAAAAAACTACTTAACAAAATGACAGTAATTTGGAAAATATGATTATGCTGTTTATTCTTTTTCCGCTAGGAGATATGTAAATTATAATGTTAACGGTATTTACTGTTATAAAATTTACTACTTTCTTTTCGGGCAAAATGTTAAATTTCAAGAGACTACTGATTTTAGTCTATAGTTTTAGACCAACTAAAATTCAGCGAGAGCTCTTCTTATTTCTTTAAACAACCGAGTACTATCTTTTGGCTTTTTTCTTATTTTGTAGCTTTGTATATTTAGTAATTGTAGTTTGCACAGGTCCACCAGCTTGGGAACAAAAAAACACGTGTCATTTGAAAAATGTTTCCTAATTTGCTGGGATCAGTGCATAGGTACAAACTATAAATGTAATGTATTACTATACGGGAACATTGATCTTTTCAGAGTACTTATCGATTCGAACTCCCTAACATTAAATGTTATTTTGGTTCGACGTGATCACAATATAAAATTTGTTAAAACACTTCTAATTGCTCATTTTTCAGGTTTCTTTGAGTCTCTTAACTTATTACAATATGGTCCGTACATATCATTCCCCAAGTTTTTGATCTAGCAGGTGAATTAACTCTATTATACCATATAGCAAATACTGGGTGATAGAATATATCAAAGGATAAATGTATATAATATAAGATATTATTTAAGAGGAACAAAGAAAGACACAAGAGAAAAAAGGTTTCTCTTCGAGCAGTAGGAAAGGAGTGCCGCTCCTCCATTTAACAGGTGTAAAACTCTACATAAGACACTCACCTTCGGGGTCAGTAGACCTTGTTACTTGCGTAAGACACTTGAGTTCAAATTTCACTTTAAAGAAATAACCATTGATTCATATTTGCTAGGAAATTAGTCTTCATTTCTTAATTTGTGAATGAAGTAATAGGAGTATGCTCGAAAGTTGGGTAGTGGTAGAATTGTACTTGCTGACACTCTTTTTAGAACTCCTTGACTCCTTGAGAAGTAGTGTCTGATGCAAGCAGCGTGGAAAGTAGTTTTAAACCTATGGCATCCAAATACACAACTACTTCCTGAATTGGACGCTACTGCCCAAACTACCAGTCCTATTGCATAAGTCGGTATTCCTCCCTCGATTTTCTAGGAGATAAATAATTTTGCTTGGGCCACTGAACTAAAAATCGGACACATTCCAATATTTTCTACTCATGATAACTGAAGTGGACTAGGATCTCACATGAAATGCCCCAGTCTGATATCAGAGCGACAGTCTCTTGTAAAACAATACTGTTTGTGGTTATCAATGCTTAATGATATCAAGTAACAAGTTCGAGCTTACATACATAGCATGCAAGAAAAACACACGAGCAATTGAACAAAATCATCTCTCAAGCAATACAAATTTGAAAATTCCATCTCTACTATCAATCACTAACTTTTGCATCGTCATTGGCAAAAGTTTAGGGACAAATTATATCATATAAAAATAATAGAAATAATAAAACGTTGCATTTTATTGTAGTATGTTTGAATGTTTCTTTTGGTAAGCGAAAAAATTAATTCTTGAACTTAAAAATTTGTCATACTAAGGCAGACTAAGGCACTTTAACTTCAAATGATTGCAAAATAGGTATCTACGTGGATAACCTATTGGTGTATTAAAAGAAATGTTTGTTATATGCACGTAGGCTCCATTATTGTTATATGTACAAGGTCTTACGAACTTTCAGAAAACTCCCGCTAAATTCATCTCTGCAACCACCTAATTTTATTTAACATTTCTAAAGGATTTTAGTGGTAACCATTTGGAATAAATATATGTAGTTTTATTACATAAAATTCCCCTACGTTTAAAATCTAGATAGAAACACAAGCCTAAACCAAATAATTAGGGCAAAAATGGAGTCTGAACCAGAGAAAAAGGGTGGCTTAGAAATTATGGTACGAGACCAAAATTTTTCCAACGCAAACATGAAAAGGGGAGTTAGAATGCTAGAGAAATGTAAAGGAATAGTTCATCCTCAATAAATATACTCAAAATGTATTTATGATTTATTATAGCAAAAAAAACAGTCATGCTTAGAAAAAATGAGAGTGAAGGAAAAGTAAACTTGCGGAAAATACTCCAAAACAATAAAAGAGTTAAAATTTGAGAGGTTTCCGAGAGAAATAAAATCGTATTACCTCAAAGAATTGGCCCTTGGTACTTTAAATTGAATCTAACGATGACGCAAAGCCACGTTCCGAATAAGTTCTGATGAAATGCGGAGTTAAACTGCACCAGTTTATATTGTCGTAGAATGACTCCCGACGATACTATATATAACACTATTCGTTGAGGGAACTTCCTTAATTATCTTTAGAGTGCGTTTACTGTCTGGCGGCCGATATTATATATCTTCGATATGCTTAAGAAGTGGAACTGAGCTCAAGGATAATAATATTGCTATCATTAATAAAATAGAGTTTTATTAATAATAACTATAAACAATACACAAAAACGGAAAATATTGACATAAACAGAATGGAAAGGGTCGTGGAGACTCGGGCTAATCCGAGGATTTAAAGGATTTAAAAAAGGTAAAACAAATATAGAGTTAAAGAGATGGGATGGTTCGATAAACAATTTAAAGCACAGGATAGAATTGACAAAAGGGATCAATACTCAAAGGTGAAGTTTGGCTTACGTAACTTTTCATTAGGGTGCAGTGGAAGGTACTTGAAGGAATATTCGGTCCGCTGGCGAGTTCCAGCCGAAGGGGGGGGGATAAAAGGATCCTGACGAGGCGTCTTGGAAAGGAGAACCGTTACTCGGCGAACGGCTTGAAGAACAATGGCTGTTCTACTTTGTTCTCTTCTGAACAAAGGGGGGAATGAGAACCGTCTCTTGTCTACGGGCTCAAGAACAATGGCTGTTCTAATGTTGTTCTCCTTTGAACAACAGGGGGGGATGAGAACCGTTTCTTGGCGAAGGGCTCAAAACGAACAATGGCTGTTCTAATGCTGTTCTCCCTTGAACAACAGGGGGGAAGAGAACCGTTTCTTGGCGAAGGGCTCAAAACGAACAATGGCTATTCTAATGCTGTTCTCCCTTAAACAACAGGAGGGGGGGAGAGAACCGTTTCTTGGCGAAGGGCTCAAAACGAACAATGGCTATTCTAATGCTGTTCTCCTTGAACAACAGGGGGGGGGGATGAGAACCGTTTCTTGGCGAAGGGCTCAAAACGAACAATGGCTGTTCTAATGCTGTTCTCCCTTGAAGAACAGGGGGGGATGCCTTGGGGACTTGGCGTCACGATAGGCTCGAACCTTTGGCACTCAAGGAATATTGTCCTCCTTCTGGACAAGTGATGGTGAATCTCGAGGTCGAGGTCCCTTGGCGCACAAAGGGAGAGAGGGTCGTGGTGATGTTTCGAGACGAAAATCTGGATCTCCAATCTGATCTTAGTGGTAAAGTTTCCATATAAATAGCCAGGACATCTCCTTGGCGTGGGGGAAAATAGAGTGGAAGCTTGAAGGGAACGCACAGCCGGGCCGGGGAACAATGCCTTATCTGTTCATAAGCCTAACTCAATCTGGCGAGGTTTGCGTATGGGGGCGAACGGGGGGACGATAACCTCCTCGTTTAAACATTGGCATCCGGTAGCTGAGATAAGACTCCAAGCCTCGAATCGAAGATGCACGTGGGCAGCATCGTGGTTTTAAAAAATACGGGGTAGGAGTTGAAATTAAACGCAGCTTCAACACGTTCTATCACACCCCTCCATTCCAGGGAAAGTTGTCACTTCGAAAAAAAAAGAGAGACGGGACAACGATAGAACTCCGTTGTGGGGAACTCGTTTTCTTGTACCAACCGTACCTTCCTGCACCTAACTAGTATTACCTCAATACATATGATTATTTTGATCTTTAGATTACAGGGGAAAATAACCTTTAATACAACTTAATCAAAGAAAAAAAAAAGGGCATGGAACAATGAAATGATATAAACTTAGTACATACGGGACAAAATAATTTATACGTAAATTAATAAGAACACATATATAGACATACAAAAAATTAGACATTGAGCGTTACAAAATTCAGACATATACATTAATTAATTATATTACAAAAGAATCTTAAATTAAGTCGTACAAGACGGTATATACCTACATGGAGATACTAATCCTATGAATACAATTATTCTACGCTATTCGGTAACGCATTTCTACTGAGGGCGTCAGCGACCTGGTTATCGGAACCTTTTATCTAATTTATTTTAAACTGATACTCTTGCAAGAGTAAACTCCAGCGCATGATGCGGCCGTTTGAGTGTCTCAAATTCATAATATAGGCTAACGGATGGTGGTCGGTTCCTATTTGAAATTCTTTACATATCAAGTACAGCTTGAATTTGTCTATGACCCAGATAATTAATAGAGCTATCTTTTCACTAGTGGCATATCTCTTTCCGCGTGGTAATAATTGACGTCTAGCATATGCAATTGGATGACTCGTTCTGTCATCCACGTATTGAAGGAGTACACCTCCAATGCCCTCGTTGATCACGTCGGTCTTAACCCCAAAGGATTTTTCCGGGTTGGGCAACTTTAAAATGGGGGCAGAAATGAACTTACTTTTGAGCTGATTAAAATGGGAAACAGCGACATCATTCCAACGTAAACGATCGGGGAAATTCTTTTCCTGAAGGGGGCATAGGGGGGCCAAAATTGCAGCGAAATTCGGAACAAATCGCTGATAGGGAGAAGCTGATCCAAGGATCGATCTTAATGGCTTCTTTGTAATCGGGAGGGGCATGTCAGCAATTGCCTTAATCTTGTTCTCGTGGGGACCTAACTTGTTTTGTCCTATTTTGAAACCCAAATATTTGATGGTTTCGTGGGCAAACTGGCATTTGCTGGGGCCAATGGTGAGGCCATTTTCACGCAGTTGCTCGAAAAGAGCTAATAGGGTGGGTAAATGGTGATTCCATTTAATTAGTTCTTGTAGCTGACTCTTCGGACGTGGTGTCAGCTGCGCGTCACTATCCAGGTCAGAGGGTTCTAAAGACTCGCCTGGTAGGGAAGGAGGAGGGTAATCGGCATCAGGTTGGATGCACACTGTCTGGATTACATTAAAGGGACTCCGCGGGGCAATCCTCTTCAAGCGCCGATGCTTCGTCCAGTTCTACGAAGGTATCTCCATGGGCGCGTTGGGGGTTCTTTTTTTCTTGGGGTCCAGGGACAGTCTCCGTGTCCTTGTCTTTGGCCTTATCACCTAAGGGTGTTAGTGATTCACACTCCTCATTTTCCGTCCTAAAGTCCTGGTTAGGGGTCTCCGAGAAATCGGACGGTATCGGGGTTCTGATGGGGACGGGCTCCTGGGCTTCTTTCTTATCTCGGCCTTGAGGAAGGGCGGCCTGAAACACAGGGTCGAAACTTACTTGGGGGCTCTGTCCTATAAGTACGGAACAGAATTGTATGGGTGCTACAATGACTTCAGCCCAGCCATTATAATATTGACACTGCAGGTAACATCTAGCGACGGGGAATCGGTTCGCCCGCCCAAGTTGGTCATGTACCACCGCAAATTTTTCGTGGTTAGAGGCCACTGGGAGGAGTTCGTCGGACACGATGAAACACGTACATCCTGTGTCCCTGACGAGAGTCGATACTCGACAGCTGTCCACGCTGCCCTCCTCATATTTCAAAGTTCCCGATGAACTTTTACCAATAACAAAATTTACCTAATGACCTGACGGAGGGGGAGAAGTTTCTGCTTGGGTCTGCACCACCGGGGGAGCCGGGGTTGCATTAATCTGGTGAACTTGGTGGGCTGGTCCGTTTTTAAGCCTAGAATTTTAGGGGCAATTCCAGCTCATGTGGTTTTCTACACCCCAGGTGAAGCATATGGTTGGTCGCTTCGGGAAGAGAGATGGAGGAGAAGTCTTAACGGGAGGTTTGGAGTCCCGTTGTTGGTTTTGGGGAAAGAAGTTTTGGGGTTTTACGGGGCTCGGAAACTTTTTCAGCTTTCCTGGGAAGGAGCGCGAGTCCGTCCTTCTTTCTTCTCGTTGGATTTCCTTTTCTCGTTCTTCTCGTTGTCTTTCTTTTTCTACCTTTTTTCTTTGAACTTCTGCTTTAATCCGAGCTAATTCAATCTGAAGCTCAGCTTGTCTTATCCGTTCCTCTCTTCTTTGCTCCTCTTGAATGTACTTAATTAGTTCTTTTCCGCAAAGTCCACAGGACTCTCCTTGCGCTTTAAAGATTTCAAACTGAGTCATCTTTGCACTTGGGGGCGCACTAGTCAACCAACTAAAATTCCTTGCAACAAGAATTATGCCTCTATAGAATTAGCCTACCTAAATATGGGCACTGACCTATTCGTACTTGGTTTCTCAATCTAAATAACCACTGACTAAAATCACAAAAAAAACACAACAAATTATTATATCCGTTCCTTGAGCTACTCCAGCTTCTTAAGTTTCAAAAAAAAGGGTATAGCAATCGTTAAAACAAAAGGGAACTACTATATTCTATTATTATAACGAATAACACTATGCTTTACTCGACTGAGACCAGTGTTTACAAAGATATAGCGTTAAACCTTACACACCTGATACCAAATTTCAATAGTATATATATATATGTCGTAGAATGACTCCCGACGATACTATATATAACACTATTCGTTGAGGGAACTTCCTTAATTATCTTTAGAGTGCGTTTACTGTCTGGCGGCCGATATTATATATCTTCGATATGCTTAAGAAGTGGAACTGAGCTCAAGGATAATAATATTGCTATCATTAATAAAATAGAGTTTTATTAATAATAACTATAAACAATACACAAAAACGGAAAATATTGACACAAACAGAATAGAAAGGGTCGTGGAGACTCGGGCTAATCCGAGGATTTAAAGGATTTAAAAGAGGTAAAACAAATATAGAGTTAAAGAGATGGGATGGTTCGATAAACAATTTAAAGCACAGGATAGAATTGACAAAAGGGATCAATACTCAAAGGTGAAGTTTGGCTTACGTAACTTTTCATTAGGGTGCAGTGGAAGGTACTTGAAGGAATATTCGGTCCGCTGGCGAATTCCAGCCGAAGGGGGGGGGGGGGAAAGGATCCTGACGAGGCGTCTTGGAAAGGGGAACCGTTACTCGACGAACGGCTTGAAGAACAATGGCTGTTCTACTTTGTTCTCTTCTGAACAAAGCGGGGAATGAGAACCGTCTCTTGTCTACGGGCTCAAGAACAATGGCTGTTCTAATGTTGTTCTCCTTTGAACAACAGGGGGGGATGAGAACCGTTTCTTGGCGAAGGGCTCAAAACGAACAATGGCTGTTCTAATGCTGTTCTCCCTTGAACAACAGGGGGGGAAGAGAACCGTTTCTTGGCGAAGGGCTCAAAACGAACAATGGCTATTCTAATGCTGTTCTCCCTTGAACAACAGGGGGGGAGGGAAGAGAACCGTTTCTTGGCGAAGGGCTCAAAACGAACAATGGCAGTTCTCATGCTGTTCTCTTTGAACAACAGGGGGGGGGGGGGATGAGAACCGTTTCTTGGCGAAGGGCTCAAAACGAACAATGGCTGTTCTAATGCTGTTCTCCCTTGAAGAACAGGGGGGGATGCCTTGGGGACTTGGCGTCACGAAAGGCTCGAACCTTTGGCACTCAAGGAATATTGTCCTCCTTCTGGACAAGTGATGGTGAATCTCGAGGTCGAGGTCCCTTGGCGCACAAAGGGAGAGAGGGTCGTGGTGATGTTTCGCGACGAAAATCTGGATCTCCAATCTGATCTTAGTGGTAAAGTTTCCATATAAATAGCCAGGACATCTCCTTGGCGTGGGGAAAAATGGAGTGGAAGCTTGGAGGGAACGCACAGCCGGGCCGGGGAACAATGCCTTATCTGTTCATAAGCCTAACTCGATCTGGCGAGGTCGGCGTATGGGGGCGAACGGGGGGACGATAACCTCCTTGTTTAAACATTGGCATCCGGTAGCTGAGATAAGACTCCAAGCCTCGAATCGAAGATGCACGTGGGCAGCATCGTGGTTTTAAATAATACGGGGTAGGAGTTGAAATTAAACGCAGCTTCAACACGTTCTATCACATATATATTTGAATGGACAAAGTGATAGTATCCTCATTTCATTTTGGTTTTGATGATGCATGTAAAACTGTATAGCAATTATATCGTAAGTAAAATCAGGAGTTTTAAAAATCATAAGAACGGCTGACTATAGCTGACACCTCTGTATAAAAAAAGTATTAGAAAAAAATGACTAAACCCCGCATTTAGGTATTAGTAACCCATGTAGAATTTGCCAGTAAAGTATGAATTGTAATGGGGAAATATATCTATCAAAATTAATGAGTTAAACACGATAAAAAATCTATAGAAGATACTCGGAAACCAACCTATTTTGAAGATCCCGAGAAAAGATGAGAGGAAGAAGGGAATAAAATAACATCCGACAATGCAAACAATTTAGTCTTTAACCCCAAATTTACAACCGAAGATTCTTTGAGCAGTGTTCATACTACCAATCTTTATTAGTTTTTTAGTGTTTTTTTCGGTTGGCCATAAGACTTTAGCGTAAGATACGAATTATTCGAGAAACCTTTATGTCGATAATCTATCGTGTCACTATTCAGATGTCACCATTCCCCTCGATGATGAGATAATTCTCCCAGATTTTACATAAATGTATTATGCAGAAATGTAAGAAATGCACCAAGAAGAAGATCCTACAAAAGCAGTCCTGGATTTCACAGATTTTTTTACGCTGCCTTATATATGCAAAGATCTTTTGTTCCTCTAGTTTCAAGACATCAAGCTGTGTGTTCAAGTAGTGAACTTTAAAACTTACAAAGAGAAAATATTAGAATTTTCCAAAGAAAGAAGTGCTTAAACACGGTTCCCCACTCCTGAAAGTGTTGTTAGCTATTGGGGTCAAAAGAGCAAAGCTTAACATTTCAGCTTCCATCTCATGCTCAAAAACGAGACGACGTAATACCTGAAAAGAATTCAGTTTTTAAATCAGCTGTCGCTGATTTGAAATTATGGAGAAAGGACTAAAAGAAAATCAGGTGACTATGGAATTAGTTTATTTGGAGGGCAACTAAAAATGTGATTCTTAGTTCTTTTGTATTTATTTACCTAATTCCATGAAAAAGGTCTTACTATATTTACAATTGTTTTCGGGATGGAGTCGCATTCATAATTTCCCTTTTCCCGTGCTAATTATTAAAGAGTTTTAAAATTCTCAAAAGCACTTAAATAAATTTAATAAACGTAAAAATTAACAATAAAATGTATGTATTAAAGTACTCCCGAGATTTGTTTTTCAACATTTAAGTCATTTTGAGCCAATTAATCCTCCAATTCCAATTTTGCTGTCACAAAATCAAGACAATGAGTTCTATCAGTGGTAAATGATGAACACAATTGTTGCTTGAAATTATGTCCAATTTAAATGAATTACCTATAGCGAAATCTAAGAAAGGATTTTGGAAAAAGAGATTAATTAGTGTTATGTTTAAAGGTTTGAGAACAAGTGCACTGCTTTATGTGTCAGCGACATTTCGGCTATTTGGATACGGTACCAGCGGCCTTTAGCAAACCAAATGAACTAAGATAAATTTTATATTATGGTGGGAAAATTGTGGATATTAATTAGATAAAATAGCAATCTTAGAGCCAAAAAAAATTAATGGATACGTATTCTAAAATAAGATTTAAATTTGGGGCACGTACCAGATGAATCAAAAGGTTCTCAGAAAAATGTCCTAAAAATTATATTTTTCGACAAAACATAATCATTTTTTTAGGTAATCTCCATTATTATCTATACACTTTTGAAATCTTTGTTTCCACGGGTAAATTCCCTCTTAATAGAATTGCTAGGGTTATCTCTGACACCAAGCAATAACCTGCTTTTTCGCTTTCTATAACGACTGAATTTGGGTGCCTTTCAGATGTTGTTTTAATTTTATAAACAGCTAAATTAAATTCACCTTATTGCCATCTTTGTCGATAGTTACTCTGCGGTCTTCTTCAACTAGATTCTGTTCAAGCATGATATTTTCTGGATTTTTTAAGGTGGAGGATCTTCCTTCGCGTGGATGATCTTTGTATTGTTCTCTGCCTTCCCTTAACCGCTAAATCAAATCGTAAACCACTGCTCTACATGGTTAAGAGACGGCATAAACCTGGCATTAAGCTTTAATAATTGTAACAGGCTTTTAATCTAGTTAAGTTAGAATTTTAATGTTTGCTCTTATTTCAAAATTCGTCATTTTGGGGGTTGAAAAGACAACATTAAAAGAATCACACCGTATGTACACACTCCCGATATTTAGAATGATGAAAGTTAAAATATTGCGCAATTTGAAATGATTTCAGTTATCTAACTTTTTGACTTACCCTCGTATAAAAATTTAGAGTTCAAACCCATTTATTAATAAATACAGTCAATATATAGAATGATATCCTTTGTTCCTCAGGACAGCCTTAATTCGTTTTGGCATGCTAAGGACCAAATTTGTGAAATCACTTTTTATATTGCTCATTTTGTGTTCAATAAGCATCCGCAACTGTTTACAATTAGATAGCTTCTGTTTATCAAGCGCCAGGTTGACTATCTTTCACAAATTCCTATTGGGTTAAAATCTTGAAAATTCCTGGATCAAGTTCGATCTCATTTTCAGCAAACAACTTTGTTATTGTTTTTGCTTTGTGAGAGGATGAGCTATCATGCTGAAAAATAGTTATCATCAACAAATTTGTCCTGTAATTTAGGGAAAAGATGCTGGTGAAGCTCGTTTTGGTACGAATTAGAGTTCATAGCAGTGTCCTTGCGCAAAATTGTTACCGTTTTAGTTCCCTTAGATGAGGAGACGACTTAGACATGGAGAACGTCAGAATGCTACACCGTCGGTACGACAGAAGACTCATTAAAGCGGTTCCCGTTTCTTCTCATAACGAAGTATTTTCCAGAAGCTTCAAACAAGTTGAATAGAACTTTATCAGAGAATATCAGTTTGTCCTAGTCTTCAACAGTACATTCCTTATATTTACTACAAAAGTGTAGCCTATTGGTATGCTTCTTGTTAAAGAGATTAGGATTTTTGCAGCCTTTCTCGACTTGAGACCTTTGTCGAATTGTCTCTCGTGCTGAAGTTTTCAGGCCTCTTCTTTCCAATCGTGAGCAAGATTGACACTGGAGGTAAACCAATCCTTGAGCTCGGACCTTACCAGGAAGCGATCTTTGCGTTCAGTGAAGCGCTTGGTCGTGCAGAAAACTTATTAACATTAGTTTAACCAGTTTTTTAAAACTCATTAATGAGCCAAAAGATGGTGCTCTTTGAGGGAATACCCTAGGAAAGTAATTGCTAAGGGAATTAAGGAGCAACAATTGTTGCACTAATTGCCAGAGTAAAAGAGATTCAAACTTTTATTTATACAGAAATAAATATTATGAAATAGATTATAAAAGGTACAACAACAGCTGAAATTTTATGTTTCCATTTAAAAGGTTTTGTTAATAAAGCTGAAAGAGAAAGAATCCCACTCTTCCCTACCCATAGATATTCTGCGTAAATGTATTCCTATTAAAAGTAGATTAATAGTCAACGAGGTTATTTAAAAAGTTCAATATCCCAAGGATAGGACACATTTTATATTTGGGGACACAGGAAACATTGCACGGAGATAGATGAGAGATGAATGACCAGTAGGACTAGATTTACATTCTTGTAAAGTTTAAAATGAGTAGAAAAATGAAAAAACTTAACTAATATAAAATCAAATTAACAACACTTACACGAAGCTACATCGTACCTTCTTCATTATCAAAACGCCTTCAAACATATTAAGAGAACATCCTATACGCTGATAGTTTAAAGCACCATGAAAATTCCCGGCAAGTATCTCAAGACAGAGAAACAAGTTCCAGTAGTAAAATAAAGCAACTAAACTATATTTTTCTCCTGAACCACTATTACAAACCACCAAAGATGCTTTCAACACCTACTCCCAAGTCATTTAACCGCACAACACTCTCACTTCATCAAATCTATTACCCAAAACAATCTTAAAAACCCATATTTCACTATCCTACCGACCAACTCCAAAGTATTATATAAATTGGCGTTGAAAAGCTAATATCCATACCAACCCAACACCCATATTATAAATAACATAGCAGAATGGGACTGTTCCACCGCCCATATTGAACAAAATCTCAAAAACGATTTAGCTCATCCTCGAGCCCGTTCCTTGTGGTCACACCGAACTTTAAGTAAACTTGATTTAAGAAGCAAGTTCAACTTACTCTCGTGAGAGAAACCCCCTATCCTGGTGTATCACAAAACACAGAGATAGTCCTCGCCCTTGAGGAATACTCCAATTGAAATCCTTCTAGCGCTCTCCTGCCTCAAAAGATTCAAGCATTGACTCATATGTAGTGTATATGTAGTGTGTTAAATTTCGTTGGTTTATGTTTTCTTTTAATTTAAGTTTTAGTTTTTTTTTAGAAAAAATTTGTATTCAACCCTCGAAGCGCTAAGCAAGCACTAGGAACCCTCGAAGATTAAAGAAGTAATAATAATATAATAATAATCGATAATAATCAAATATATAGCACTCTTAGAGATAAAACGTAATCGCAGAGTTTTGAAGTACGTAACCAACCCATACGTATGAACTGCAGCTATCACTCCGTCCTTCCTATACCACGATATTAATATTTGGTGTCAGGTTTTATTGGTATTGGAAGAACTCAGTAAAAGTTGGCTGTCTTGTGTTCCCTTCAGGAATAGTAAATGTGTGCCAAGCGTTTAAGGAAAGATTAAACATAACAAGGTGGGTGTATAAATTTGTGGTGATTAGCCTTTTAAGGTTATTAAGTAATTTTGTGGCGGGGTGTTATTCCCATCAGCAAAGTATTGGGATTAAGGGAAGTGAGGAAGCGTGCTCCCTGGTTAGTGGTTGCATAAGTACATGAGCGTAAAGCGGTGAGAAGGTGACGGACCTCCAAAAAATGGATTTGGTCGAAAGATTCTACCAACAAGCCCAACTGCTGGGACTAAAAGGTGAAGATATGTATGCCTACGCTCTAGCAGAACTGAGAAAAGAATCAGAAGAAGAAAAAAAAGAGTGGGAAAAAGAATTCGAAGAAAGCGGAAGAAAGTGGATAAGAGGACACCCAAAAAGAAGAATACTGATGAACAGAAAAATAGAATAAAAAAGAATACAGATTAATTTAGAAATAAAAGAAGAAAGAATACAGTGTAAAATAGAAGCAGAAGAAAGAAGAGTCCGAGGGGAAGTAAAACCAACGAAAGAATAATACAGTTGAGAAGAGAAGCAGAAGAATTAAGAAGGATGATAGAAATAGAAGCTGAAGAAAGAAGAATAAAGATAAAGAGTGAAGACGAAGAAAGAAGAATACAGAGGGAAAGAGAAATAGCGCAAGCGGAAAGAGAAGCCGAGGAATGAAGAATAAAGAGGGAAAAGAAGCAGAAGAAAGAAGAAGAAAGATAGGACGAGAAGTAGAAGAAAGGAAAATACAGAGGGAAAGAGAACTAGCCCAAGCAAAAAAGAGAACAGATAGAAGAAAAAAAGAATGCTCGAACATGAAATGGCATCTAGCAAGGATCAGGTGGAGGTCGAGGTGGTTTTATCCCGGCCTGGACCTAGGAAAGTACCATCGATGAAACATCAGCCAAATGGGGTTAGGATGGCGAGAGAAGTAAGTAGAGAAGCGGTACCAGCATGTGTACCTAAGGAAGTACCTACGATGAAAACCCAGCCAAATGGGGGTAACAATGTATGGAGAAGGAAGTAGGGAAGCGGTACAAGCATGTGTACCTAAGGAAGTACCTACATTGAGGACCCAGCCAAATAGGGTTACAATGGAGGAAGATGGAAGTGTAAATGCGGTACACCCAGGTAAACCAAGTCAGATGGTAGACGCGGATAATGAGTATTTCTTAATCCCAGTAGTCTTACCCCAGAACGTAACGTCTACGGAGTTACCATAAAAACCCCAATTCGCCGTGAGAACCACGCCCATTAACTATCCCTTAGTAAAACTTGTCTCCGACCTCGTTAGCTCGAACCCAGACACGATCTTCCAGTGTACCTTGTTAAAGGAGGACTATGGGACTCACGCTCCCATCATTTATGCGACACTGCCATAGGTCGCTCTAGCCATAAGGGTAAGATTAAAATTATTCAAGTACCATAAAAAGGGTAGTTTGAGTAGGGTGGAATACCATTACCATTTTGTGACATATTTGGGTAGATTTAATAAGCCGAACTGCCGACTCAGGCGCGGTAAAGTAAAGATCATAGAGCGCGACTTTAATATTAGCTATATCAAAGGGGCCTATAAGGTAAAGCCGCTGTATAACCTGTCACAAAACCTCATCGAGGGTTATTTCAGTATACGGTAATCGTAAAACCCGGTTTTCATTTTTTTGTGTGTGTGTGTTCGTGTAAGTGTTTAGATTTAAATTTAAGTTCTTAAAAGTTTAGAAATGTAAGAAAGTAGCTGGTTAGATACCACATTGGAGCCAGGCACCTTTTTTTGGTGTAATTGATGAATTATGTTTTGTTTTGTTTGTATGTCAAATTGTGTTGTGAATCATACCCCCATTAGGCTCGCGAAGCCTATTTCTATCCACTGCCTTTGTACGCTCGCGCGTGTGCGCCCTAGTTTAAAGAAATTTAAGGTAAGAGTATGATTGTTCCAAGTTAGCCGTGATAATCAGTAGTAGGTTCAAAGACATGCAAGTTTGCTTGTGTCGACTATGTTTAGTTATTTGTTTTTGTTTTTCACTGTATTCCGCTCCCCTTCATTAATTTCTTTGAAGGGAGGTTTTTAAGGGAATCGCTACACCTCCCGTCCTCTCAGTTGAGCCGCTGGTCGTTAACCACAACGTCCTGGCAGTGGAGACGCCGTAGCTCGACCACTTAACCTTCTCCCTTCTCGCCCCTTGTCTGAGGAGAAACTGAACTGTTGTCCCCGACCACATAATACAATACTCAAATCAGGTTAGAACCGCAGACCCTAACATCGGTTAAAACAGCAAGATTTGCCCTAAGAGCTGGTAATCAATTTCACCCCAGCTGCGAAAGTAGAGGAGCGTTGCCCTAAAGCCAGAAGGTCCCACAGGACAAGCTGTACGACGCTCTGAGAAAAACGGTTGTAGGAGGATATGTCGCCCCCCCCCCCCTTCCTGCCCCTACCATAGTGGAGGATGAGCGACGTATAAAATCAAATATCTTTGGAAAAACGTGGTAGATTATGTTTGTCATCAAGGCAACGAAGTCCACGGCAAGAGGCCCGGGCTACCAACAGAAGGGAATAAGAAGAAGCTTACCCGGAGCTAGTTCCTGATGGTCACTCCGGACTTTAAGTTAACTTGATTTAATAAGCAGATTTAACTAACTCTCGTCAGAGAAACCCCCTATCGGGTTGCATCCCAAAGCACCGAGATAGTCCTCACCCTTGAGGAATATCGGAACTAAGAAGAAACTCATCCTAGAGCCCGGCCCGGTGGTCAAACCGAACTTTAAGTTAACTTGATTTAAGAAGCAAGTTCAACTTACTCTCGTCAGAGAAACCCCCTGTCCTGGTGTATCTCTAAGCACTAAGATAGTCCTTGCCCTTGAGAAATACCCCGAGTGAACTTCCTCCAGCACTTCCCTGAGTCAAAGGATTCAAGCATTGACTCATAGCTCGCCAGTGCCAATAATTCTCCGAGTATCCGGGAGAGAAAAAGAAATATTCTGTCCCTGTCCAGGGGCCAGATTATTTCCTACAGAAGAAATGTGTCTCTCCATCTGCCACACGCGTCAAAGGCCTCTGTGGCTTTAAAGAATGTTTCCCTTGAGGACACAGCTGTAAGCGCGCATCCACCCGTCATTCCGGCAACAAAATTCTTGAGGTGACGTAACAATTGAGTTCAAGGCCAGAGTCAAACCTGATTCTAGTATAGATCTATAAAGGTATTTAAACCCCTGTATCCGTTTCAGGTTGGGTCAATTTGCATTTTTATATCAAGGTGAGCTGTGGGTCAACTATGACTATAAATTCAAGTATGTCAGTTATAAAGCCTCACTTAAATTTGTTGGGTTCATTTCTGTATATGTAGTGTGTTAAATTTCGTTGGTTTATGTTTTTTATTAATTAAAGTTTTAGTTTCTTTTAGAAACAAATTTGTATTCAATCCTCGAATTGCTAAGCAAGGCACTAGGAACTCTCATAGATTAAAAAAGTAATACTAAGATAATAATAATCAATAATATTCAAAATATAGCACTCTTAGAGATAAAACGTAATTGCGGAGTTTTGAAGTATGTAAACAACCTATACGTACAAACTATAGCCATCACTCGGTCCTTCCTATCCCACGACAGTAATTTAAAGTTTAAAACCCCAAATAAACTTTAATTACACTAATAATGCTAATTATGGAAATGTCTACAAAGGCAAATGAATGGAAGAATAATATCGCTCCCAATGAAATAATAAATCAAATACTAATCAGTTTAACGAGAATCAAAATATCGGGTTAGTCAGACAGTAAAAATGTTGGTAAGCACTGAGAGTCCAATTAAAGGGTCGTGAAGAGGATAGTAGGTGGCGAGGACAATAGGGGGATTATCCTCGAAAAACGGTAAAAGGGATTTGCTTTGATGGCTTGAATTTGTGAGGGGAGCGATTCTCTCCGGGCAAGCTAGTCTTGCGGCTCGAGGGGCGTTGTACTCTTGATGGAGGGGTCAGAATTGCCTGGGGCACGAATAAGGTAATTTTCAGGCTGGGTGAGACACTCTCGAAATGGGATGAGTAATATCCGACAAAGGGGCAAGGTTTACTTGACGCAATGAGAAGAGTGGTTCGCGCAATTCTCAAAAGAAAAAGTCTTTTCACGAATTTGCCGATTAACTGTGGCCAAACTTACGACAATCTGTCGAGCCGACGAGACCTAACTCCGAGATTCAATTCGAGACGAGGGAAGGTATCTTCGCGAAAGGGCGGGCGGTACTATCTGACGAGTAACGGTTGACCTTAGGTTAAATACCCTGTTGGCTTCCTCACTAGGAAGCCTCCAGTCATTGTAGTCTCTTGGGAGTAACCATTGGCACTAGTCTCTTTAGGCCCAGACAAGATAAAATGATCGGGGCCTACAGGCAGGATAGGTTGGGAAAATGCGTATCAGTGGCCGATTGCTCAAGAACAGGTGTTATCCGACGCTTTGGAGTTTTCCTACACAAAAATAGCTCTCTCTTCTTGTGTTTAGAGATCGAGCTTAGGCCTATGTGGTTTCTGCTTAAATAGGGGTGGGCTCAAGGTGTAACTTAGGGTTCGTTCCCTCACACTTTTTTTAAATGTGTTATGTTTAGATCTGTGGGTGTTTGTAAAGGTTAACTAATTTTTACTTATAATTTTAGGGTGGTTTTTGAGTTTTTATTTTAATTTTAATTACATATTCGATCAAAAGGGTAAAATGATGCGAAATATGTGTTAATTAAATGATGTCTAATTTTAATCTCTTTCCTAATAATATCTGTAAAATAAATATTTGAATCATTTTCAATTACATAAATAGTTCTTTTTAAAGAAAAGTGTTAAACCATTATTGAACTCCACCAACTATCCTAAAATACAAGGAGATAGTTGCTAAGGGTAATGGAAGAAGGAGAACCTTCTTTAGGATCATTTATGACTATGAAAAGCCTGTATGCATTCCTGTAAAGAGGTCTTCTGGACGCCCAAGCCATTTAAATATCTGCCAAGATCGGCTCCTGGTAAGAAGGATTGGGAAAAAACCGGAAACCCGAGATCCAGCTTTGGAATCGCATTCCGGGTAGAACCGGTTTTATATTTTTAATTTTTTTAATTGCATA
Organism: Ceratothoa steindachneri; assembly: GCA_963969495.1. Lineage (NCBI taxonomy): Eukaryota > Metazoa > Arthropoda > Malacostraca > Isopoda > Cymothoidae > Ceratothoa > Ceratothoa steindachneri. The sequence continues at coordinate 61,619,978 of OZ018317.1, read as the reverse complement.
TTATTTTAGAATGCTAATTTATTTAAAAACGAAAGGAAACAATATTTCTTTAATATTTGAAATATGAAAAGTGATTTTACAATCAATTTTGATCATACTCACGGTGGAGCAGTGACGATTTTGCCCCAAAACATTACCATCAAGTCCAAATGCTACCAAAACCCTCTTCACTAGCACATTTCACTAATCTTTTTGCACCAATGTGTGGATGACAATTAATTTTTTTAGCATACTGGCACACCTTGTCAACATTTCAAAGCAATAACTAAGATTTGGGCTGAAAATAACTTAGATATTTTGGAGCCTTGGTACGAGACTTTGCCAATTTGAACTAAATTGCTAATTTGTGGGCGAAAAATAAACTGTTGATTCATAAACAGATGAAGTCCATTCGGGGAATTTTCCAGGTAAAAAATTAAACAAAATTCAGCAATATGAGTCAAGATACCATCACAAGTTTGCTCTCCACCATGTTAAAATCAATTGAAAAAATCCTGAAAAACTAGGAACATCATTGTAAATATTGACTGCGGGCATCAATTGAATGTATTGGTTAATAAAATGGGTTTGTGCCTTATGTTTTAAGATACAAACATACTGAAACAAATTTAACCGTTTAATTAGTTCTATTTTATTTCTTATATGAAAATCACAGTATTCTCAAAACTTTTGGCCACTATATTGAGAGAACTTCTATACAGCTCTAAAATGTAACAAAATCAGCTCAAATGGTCGGCCAGATACAAGCGTCTTCCGTTATAGATCTTATTATTCATAGGAGGGAGGGAAAGAATTTTCAACAAGATTTGGGTAATTTGAAGAGGAACTTCACGAAGAAAGATATACAATCCCAAATGACGATAAAATCAAGCTCGGAGGAAAAATTAATTAATATTTACTACAAGCAAAGGAAGACTAGTTCTGCAATACCTAAGTAAGTGACACTCGTTTAGAAATTCCTTTGTTAAATTAGAAAATAAATGACGACTACTATAAGGTGACATGATCAATTAACCGTACTACATTCTCACACGCCCTTTATGAACACACATATTATACAAATAAAAGCTGATTCAATAAACAATTGAGTTTCTTCAACAATCATTTTGCTCATTCCTACTAAAATTAATGGTAGATGTAGCATTAAATATAATCTTGTTTTAAAAAGCCCCAAATCTGATACGAATTCATGAACAAAGACCGACGAGAGATGCAGCTGATTGAGATCCATTTCCGCCAAGACGCTAGAGGAAATAAAGCCTAATCCGACATCCAATAGACACGAAGCTAATGAGAATCAGAGACCTCTTTTCTCTGAGAGGCCACTTGCTCGAAAGAAACACTTGTCAGAAGCCCACTTGACAATGTTTCTCTTAATCGCATCTGAAAAATCACTAGAGACGTGAGGTAAGAACGGCAGAGAGCGGCACACGAAATGCGTTGTTTTTCGTCTATTTCTGACTTAAGACCTTTAAAACAAGTTAAAAACATAATTAAGTTAATATGAAAAGAACGATGATCACTGTCTGCTAAAATTGATAAATAGTTAATTTTCTCCGGAGTTATATAAATTTTCAAGAAATTTTGTTGTTTCAAAGTTTACTTATTCATTTTAGATATCCTGTTGTAAGGGGAAACTAAGAATAAAATTCTCTTAAATAGTAGTATTATTACGAAGTGTAGCCTTCTTTAAATGGTCATTCTGCTTATAAAACTTGCTCGATGCCCTTATGCGTGCGGTCGACCACAGTATCCGTACTCTAAGCTGTGAAATAACCTTTAAGGTGAGGTCTACTTTTCATGTGCTTACCTTATCTCTACCCTTTTAACCCAACCTAACCTAACCTATCCAATTATTTCTACCAAAATGATGACCATTAATGCACACTTAGCCCTTTAAGACCATTTTGATTATGAATGATTATGATTTGTAAGTCATCAATAATATATCATTATTCAACATTATTCAATTTGTTATTATCATTCTGGCAGTAGAAAAAATACTGAAGAGTAAAAAGGTCAGGTATACTGTACGCTAAAGTATAAATAACCTGATAGACCGAACGCTAAATGAGAATCACTTAGCCTTTTTAAGTCACGAAAATTTTTAAGTAGCTATTACTTCTATCCCTTTGAATCTTCGAAGTAATTAAATTAAAAACTTCGCTTATGTCACTTTATTCTTTAGGGTAAATGCCTAAGCGGCACAACTTTACAAAGGAAGCAACACCATGGTTTTGCCAAGTAAAAGCCATCATTATCTTAAAGGTAATTTCCGACTAATTTATATATAATTTAATGAAAATGATAAATAATGAAATATCCCAAACATAAATTATTATATTTTATTTCTTATGAGAAGTTCAATGAACCATTTGACAAACAGAAACTAGTTTGTTAATATAAGAGAGTAAACGAGAGAATAAGGAGGGAGATTTAAATATTAAATAATTTTCTATGACTACTTAATTATCCATAACATTACATAACGTAACTTTATTATTCTTTTGTTTATTATGAGTCTACTACCGTTTATTTTAGCGTTGATTTCAGCAAAATGTCATTATTTTTTCAGTATCATCAATAATTAGATAAAATATGATACCTTTCATTTTTATATTATTAAAAAACACACTTTTTGATGATTTCTACTTCTCTCAAATCTAATCTATTTCTTTCTGTTTCAGATTGTTTCCTATAATATAGCTTTAACTTTTATGGGTATGCAAATATTTCACGAGAGATTTTGTTACCTGTGTAGATAGTATATTGGAAAAAAGCATATATCATATAGAATCATGTAGGTAAAAAATTCCGGGTAGTGTACAAACTTTAGAATGCACATGGGGGACCAAGACAAGCAATCGTCCACTAATTTGATATGTGGAAGCTATCGATCTAATATATATGGATATATGAGAGGTGTAAGATGAAAATGTCTCCTGCAATTCCAAGATTATGGAGAGAGCCGAAGAACTAGGACTATGACTGCTATTTCTGAATGAAAATTGTTACAAAGTACAGAAAAGTTAAAGGAAGACACTCTCTTTAGTATCTACAATACCATCATCTTTAAGACCTATCCCTCATGATGACAACTTATTAGTCGCACATCCCCACAAAATTTAGTCAGGAAAAACTCTTGAAATAGTCTCCTTAAATATTACTTCTATGTAGTATGTAGTATTAAATTCATACATGTTTTGGGAAGATGCAAAATGTATTCATTGATACTTCATTAGAAGAATTAGTGCGTAACGACATCAAAGAAATAAACGAAGCATTCATGACAAGAATGAGTACGACGCTTCGGCACTTTTTCAAATCAAAGTAAACTGGACTAGTTTTTCAGTAATATTGGTCAAAATAAAGCAAGAGCTGAACTTTTAACATCCTGGCTGCAGAGCAAGAGTGCAGGAGATATTATGAGTACCGTAAACGAACGATGAATTTGAAATTTACTTTGGGAATTTGTAGATCGGTCTAGACGTAAATGGTAGGTTACTACTATGGGATAAAAGCAGCAGCCTGCGGGATTTTAACTCTTCAAAGACAGCTAGACAGAAATGTTCATTGCAATGTTATTACAGATTGAAAACAAATATCCATCTTTTTTTACTCTTTCACAGTCTGTGAAAATGGCAAAAACTGCAATCTTTTTAAAAAGACTTTTGAATAAATAAACATACAGAACTTAAGACCATTTGTGGTATTTTCAAGATACTTAATTTCTTGATTGTGTTCCAAGGCATCCGGATAACGAAATATTTTGTGCTTCCTCACTTGTGGAATACCAGAGCTGATGATCATAATTACCAGAAAGTTAATTTGTTTCCAGTGAAAATAAACTACTTCCAGAAAAGTTAAATGTTTTCAGACAGCCTCAAGTATGGTATATTCTTGGAACTACTAAAAAATAGAATCTTGAAGTCTAAAAAGAAACTTAATAGAGTGATGACCATAGTTCAAGAAAAAAAAACATAGTTGACATTTAATGATGTAGTTCCTGGTTTCTTAGCAAATCAAAAAGATACAAAATTGCAAGCATTTTGTAGCAAAGCTGATTGGGAGGTTCAAGGAGATTTCTTCGTGTAATCTTGCGTGATGAATTTACGACAAATTTCACTGGGCTACATCTAAAATTTGAATTTCTGTTGTCTAATTTATTTTGACTGATTCTATATAAATTAATATGGTTGTATGAGGTTAACAGATAAAACGTCGTTAATGTGCAAAAGATCCCCAAATTTGGACAAAAAATTAAACAAAGGGCAAAACTAATCAGGCGAGATGATAGTAAGTATTAATTAGGTAAGAAAGACTGATCATTGTTGTTTTTTGCATCATATTTTTCTAATTCCATTTAAATATATCTTGGAAGAAAAGTATTTACATATTTCATGATTTCGTAACAATTCTGCAAATCGCCAGGACTTCTGGCGCTACCTCAGTGAGGTAAAATGTTGGAGAGGCATTTAATCTTGCTTGTGGTTTCATGCCATGGAAGAATGAACTTAAGAAATTATGCCACCTTGATTTGTCAAGATTTTGAGGCAAGGATCCAGAAATCGCCCCTTAGACAATAAGAAATGAAGTTATATTTTAGGAGGACAATCTCGCATGACTTTCATCTAATCACATCATGAACTGTTTTAGAGAAATGGGAATCAATCCTATAGAGTGCTAACGAAGAGCTAAGAACAAATCCAATACAATACGTGTAGGGCCTGATTGAAAAGGAAATAAGAAAACCAAAATTACACATAAAAGAGAGCAATATGAAAGATTACAAGCTGAGTAGAGAAGAATAGCTTCATAATTTGTGAGATTTGGAGAAATCCATGCCACGAACAATTACGCCGTTATTAAAAAAAAGAGGCTCCAAGAAAGTATTAAAATAATTACAAATGAATAAATATATATTGAAACCCCAAATATCTAATTTCCTCATATAAATAATTCTATAAGGGGCTTTTTACATTTGATTAAGGATTTATATATATATACATGTAATATATATATATATATATATATATATATATATATATATATATATATATATATATATATATATATATGTGTATAAATATGTAAGTGATGGAGAAATTTGAGGTGCATGAGCATATGAGAGAAGAAACTTGAGTTTTCTAAAGGCAAGAGACAAAGATCGAAGAGAAGAAAGGAAGGCACAATTAAGATAATCCATAGGAGGAAGATATATAAGGCAATAGGAAAAAATCTTGAATTTTAGGATATCTTGACGGCCGGTCAGATGCTCTGCCATTCAGTTACCTGGCACACTAACTTAAATCAACAGAAAGCTTCACCCTATCACCCACTGTTAAATTTAAGGTTCATTATCCATATCACATACAACAGAGCTATATATTATATGTCAACCAACACTTCTTATTTCCATTGTTACTTATCTTATTATATCAAAGTTAAAAAGTCGATTTTATCTTCAGTGATTTTCGTGGTTAGTCCTGATATAGGCCATAAACTTTACTAACCTTGATAAGTGTCTTAAGATTGGTAAAGAGTCTTACTACCGCATTGCACCTCACCCGTCTTTTAATCAAAAGAATACTTTCGTTTTTCTTTTTAATACAGCTTTTATCACTCTCCTTAATATTTTAAAAATCCAAGATTCAATATCGTCGTGATGAAAAGCGTAGGGAGTCCTAGAGTCGGGGACTCCCTCAAAGTTCTTCTGTGTAATGCAAGGTCTATCAGAAACATGTTTCTAGAACTTCGTGCCCTCTTAGCAACAGAAGAACTTGAGATGGTGGCCATAACGGAGTCGTGGATAAAAACCTCAAGCCGAGATTTTAAAGGTGAATTTCACGATTCTCGGTTACCAGCTCTTCCTGAAAGATAGGCCAGACAGAGAGGGTGGCGGTGTGATGTTGTATGTCAAGGATACTCTCAACTCCACGGATTGCAACATCGTATCCGACCATGAACTACTAAGTGTTGACCTAGAGATAGATCCTGCCAAATACAGGACCCTGGAGCTTTATAGAACTCCTTCCCAACTCGTTGAAAAGGACAGAGATCTGTACCAGGTACTAGGAGGAATGGCGAAGAGAGAGTGTGTATCGTCATGGGGGATTTTAACACACAAGTTGAGTGGGAAACCAGAGAACTCTGTGGTGAGAAAGCACTACTCATGGAGTTCGCGAACAACAAGTTCCTGACTCAATGGGTGAGAGAGCCAACGAGAGGAGACAATATCCTCAACTTGGTTTTTACCTCTGAGAGAGAAGAGCTCGGTGGCAGTGACCACCGTCTAATTAGATTTGTAGTCAAAGTCCCGAAGGCAGGGCCTGCAACTAGTAAATCGAGAAAACTCGATTTGAAAAGAGCAGACTTTGCAGGTCTTCGTGATGGACTGACTTACGCGAGGCTAGAATTGCGCGATGTTGTTGAAGACTCGTGGAACAGTTTCAAAACCACATTCATGAGTCTTTAATCACGTTTCATCCCTCTGAAATGTCCCCATCGGTCTTCTGTTCAACCAAAGTAGTTTAATCGAGAAATAGGCCAACTGCTTGGGGAGAAGAGAAATGTGTACCGGCAATCAAAGATCTCGGGTGACTTTGACGGATACCAGAGGCTAGCCAGGAAAGTGAAGTCCAGCTTAAGGGTGGCTAAGAGGTCTGAGGAACTCCGAGTGACGAGACTCTGTAAAGAGAATCCCAAGGAGTTATTTGGATATGTCAACGGCCGTAAACCAATCCGTCGAACGATTGGCTAACCTCCTTAACGACTGCTTCTCTTCAGTGTTTACTGAAGAGTGTGGTCCCATCCCCCAACGAATGAATTCCTACTTGAGGGAAAAGATGGAGGATATATACTTCACCGAAGGGGAAATAAAAAAAAAATCACTGACCTAATGACGAATAAGTCACCTAGCCCAGGTGTGTTTCTACCTAAAGTGTTAAAAGAAGTGCGCGATCAAGTCATACGACACCTGAGCGCAATCTTCAACATGTCAATCCGGACCAAAAGCGTTTCTAGAGACTGGCGTTAAGCGAAGGTGACTCCCATCTTTAAGAAAGGAGACTGTAGCCAACCGTCAAACTACCGACCTATCAGTCTAACTTCGATAGTCGGTAAACTCATGAAAAGCATAATGGTGGACAAAATGATGTCGTATTTAGAGTCAAACCTGCTACTGAAGAGTTGCCAGCACGGCTTCCGAAGGCAACGGTCATGCCTGACGAACCTTATGGAATTCTTTCACTTAGTTTTCAGTGACCACGATCGGGACAAGGCGGTTGATGTGGTGTACTTAGACTTTCAGAAAGTCTTTAATAAGGTACCACACCGCCGCCTTCTCCGGAAAGTGAGAGCGCTGAGCATAGACGGAAAAGTAGCCGGCTGGATCGAGAACTGGCTAAGTGGCAGACGGCAACGGGTGGTGGTGAATGGACAGGCTTCTGAGTGGGTGTTCGTTACTAGCGGGGTGCCTTAAGGTTCTGTCCTGGGACCACTACTATTAATCATCTACGTCAACGACATGGACGGTGACTTGGTTGCCAAGATTACCAAATTTGCCAATGATACCAAGCTTGGTATGAACGTTGCAAAGAATGGAAATACAGCAAGCCTGCAGGAAGATCTTGGAAAGATTGAGGAGTGGTCGGACACGTGGCAAATGCCAGTTAACATGAACGAATGCAAAGTGGTGCACATCGGCCAAAGAAACCCCCAATCTCAGTATATCCTTAAGGGTACTGCTATTAAATCCACCAACACTGAGAAGGACTTGAGTGTAACAATAACTAGTGACCTCAAGTCTTCGAAACAGTGCATTAAGGCGGAGAAAAAGGCCCAAAGGATGCTAGGCTATATAAAGCGCCAGTTTGGATATCGGAACAAGGAGATTGTACTGTGTTTGTACAACTCACTTCTCCGACCGCACCTGGAGTATGCCGTACAATTTTGGAGTACTTCATTTTAAAAGAACATCGCAAGATTTGAACGCGTACAATCCAGGGCAACCAAGCTGATTCCCTCTCTCCGACATAAAAGTTATGATGATAGACTAAGGGAATTAGATCTGTTTTCGCTGGAAACTCGTAGACTGCGTGGTCAGCTCATCGAAGTTTTTAAAATACTTCGTGGGTTCGACAATGTTGACTACCGGGATATTTTCACACTAGGTGAGAACAGAACGCGCAATCACGGCTTTAAACTTGAACTGAAGCGCTAAAACCGCAATCTGTGTCAAAAAATTTTACTTACAGTATCTGCGGTAAGTTGAACGCACTTCCATTAGAAGTTGTCAACAGTGAATCTGTTGACCAGTTCAAGTTAAGACTAGACAAAGTCTTGAAAAGTGGCCGTTTAGGGACGCAAAACAATTGAGCAGCCATGTTCCCACTTGATTTCTAGTCCAAAGGTACCCTGTTTGAATGGACCGTAAGGTCTCCTATAGTAAATTCTTTTCTTGTTGCTACTCCTTGTTGTTACATCTCTCTCGAGCTGAGAGACAAAAAAACTCACCGATATGGTGAAAACAATCACCGGATTGTCAACTTACTGGCTTCCATTACCTGAGCCGTAGGTAATTACTGAGATCATATAGAAAAAAACCCAAAACAGCGAATACTAACGGGTATGTAGATTATAATATAAAACTCTTGCACTCTTTAGCTTATACTAATGGTGGAGATATCACGAGGGCTACAAATGATCAGGAACAAATGTCCACAAAGAAAATACAATTGTTCGATACAGAACTCAAATATAACACTTTTAAAGGGAGGGAATTTCTTGGTTGCTGATTTTAAGTCTTTATTAAGTGCACTCAGTTAATAATATTACATCATCAGCCTTTATCTCAATTCAGGACGTGGTACAATAAAATTGGCCTTGGACAAAGCTTTGTTATCAACCATCTTCTATTCTTTCCTTGCGTTGTTATCCGATTCGTCATTATTTTATTTTTTTCAGCCTTTTTTACCTACTCAACGATTCTATATATATGTATTGAAATTATTTTTCCACTTAGGTTAGTAGCAATCCTATTAACGGCACCCAGAAACCCCCCCACCCCTTCACCTTCTTCATTCATTCTTAGACGATCATTTGGAATCCACTCCAGCCCCCCACCTCCTGCTTCTCCCTCCATGTCCGCTGTATCTCCTTATTTGTACATCGTGATTTGGCTCAAAATCGTGCATACTTATATAATTGCAATATCCATATACGCTGATAGAGAAATTGAACAAACATGTGCACTATTATTTGGAGATCACCAAGGCGACACGTAGCTTAATTTTCTGGACAGCTGCGAAAGGGCATATACGAGTATTACAGTAATTTGGCACAAATTTGGTTTTATTGGTTCCCAATAATGGCGGATTCCCGAATTCAATAACGTGACCGCATTTCGTTTCCATGCTAACCAACCTCAGGAAGGTGTTTTGTAAATACATGATAAGATCCCGATAAATACAGGGTGTCCAAAATGTTACGATGGACTGGAAATAGATAGGCTTGAAAGAATCACAGTCGTCAGGAACTCTCCGTCACCCAAGCACTGGCATGCATAGGATAGGTCTTCGGGGCAGGAGGTAGAGGTAGGGTGGAAGTTTTTTTTTTATATATGTCGCAGGACTAACTGCCACGTGGTACTTTACTACAGCTAATTTCTGGACTTCCAACCCCGCCCTGCCCCAAAGACGTATCCGGATAGTTTTAACATCTGCGACTGTTGCCATGCATGCCGGTGCTTGGATGCTTGTGCGACAGTGAAAATCTGTAACTACTGTAATATACAATTCTAACCCTCTCATGTGACTCTAATTATGTACTATTAAAATGTATTTGCATAAAATCTAATATACCTCTAATATCCTCTGTTTTAAATTAAATATGAAAAAAAAATGAGACAATATCTGTTTTAATTATAGCTATAATTTAGAAATAAAGAAACCCAATATATAGAAAATGCAGTTACATTTTCATAATTTTACTAAATTATGTGTGTGATGGTCATCTTATAATTAGGAGAGCTTCTCAAGGTGTAACTTTGGTTCTTTGCACCTGTGATTTAGAATCAATGAATTTACCCTTTCCGCTACATTTCTTTAATTCTTTAACCGAATAAAAAAAAATTGTTCGGAAATTGAATGTTTTCCGACAAATACACGTAACTACATAGCGGAACTTGTTGTTATGATCGAATCTCAGAAAAAGAAATTCTCAACCTACTCAGCTCAATGAAGCTATAATTTAAAAAATAACATGCAGAGCAGTTAGAATGAGATTTAATTAAAGCTCTAAAATAAAATGCTGCAAGGCAAGAAATAAGTTATAGGTATATGAGGTTAACAGATTAAACGTCTTCAATGGCCAAAAGATCCCAAAATTTTGACAAATATTCAAACAATGGGAAAGACTAATCAGGCTAGGTGATAATAAGTATTAATTAGGTAAGAAAGGCTGATCATTGTTGTTTTTTGCATTATATTTTTCTAATTCCATTTAAATATATCTTGGAAGAAAAGTATCTGAATATTTCATGTTTTCGTAACAATTCTGCAAATCTCCAGGACTTCTGGCGCTACCTCAGTGAGGTAAAATGTTGAAGAGGCATTTTATCTTGCTTGTGAGGTATAAAATATTAAGCATGGAAGTGGTTTTATAATTGTAATGGGTTGCATGTCTAAATCAAAGCCAGTCAAGGTGATTTTATGCCATGGAAGAATGAACTTAAGAAATTATACCACCATGATTTCTCAAGATTTTGAGGAAAGGATCCAGAAATCGCCACTCACACACTAAGAAATGAAGTTATATTTTAGGAGGACAATCTCACATGACTTTCATCTAATCACATCATGAACTGTTTTAGAGAAATGGGAATCAACCCTATAGAGTGCTAACGAAGAGCTAAGAACAAATCCAATACAACACGTGTAGGGGCTGATTGAAAAGGAAATAAGAATACCACAAGTACAAATAAAAGACAGCAATATGAAAAATTACAAGCTGAGTAGAGAAGAATAGCTTCATAATTTGTGAGATTTGGCGAAATCCATGCTACAAACAATTACGCCGTAATTAAAACAAAAGAGGCTCCAAAAGAAGTATTAAAATAATTACAAATAAATAAATATATATTGAAACCCCAAATATCTAATTTCCTTATATAAATAATTCAATAGGGGACTTTTTACATCTGATTAAGGATATATATATATATATATATATATATATATATATATATATATACATATATATATATGCTGGGGAATTCCACGTGGTATTTCTTTTCCAGCACGGAAGTTCCATACGCTGGAGAAGGTACTGTTACACTTAAATTGGTAACCCCTCCCTCCTTCCACAAGCGGTAGCCTGGAACCGCGTCCACCACGGTCCACCTTTACACGGGTTACAATCGTCTCGCCAAGAAGATTCGATGCCATTCAAGAGTAGAGTTGTTTATTACTCACCCCCGCGGGGAGAGCCTCGGACATATATAGTGCTGGTCTCCCATGAGGCAGACACAGAGTTGAGAAGTCTCGCTCAGACCCAAGAAGATTTTCCTAGTTCCAAGTCAGGTACTAACAACAAAGCGAAGTGACGGCTGAACTATTTTTGTGTTTGAATTAGCCCCAGCCAGGGAGGTAATTCCATTTAACGATCGATACCAAGCGATTTTTCCGACTTCACTCATCAATTCCTGTCGAAGACCTCCTCGTTCACCTCTCGTTTTCGGAGGGCCGGAATACTCTCCCTTGAACCGGATGTTACCGCCCACCCCCCTTTTTTGAGAACCGACCGTCATCACTTTAACTTCCCGCTCAGAAGCTCCGAGCGCCCTCGCCTCACGTGCAGAAAACATCCGTGAAGCCTTACTCCAACGTCTCACCCGGAATCCTCCGTAAGCCAACCCCTCTCCCCTTCAGTAACCCATTTGAGTTAATTCCCCCCCTCTCCTTTACCGATGTAATTTTGCCCATTATTTCTATGATATATTTTTGCCCTAGAATTTTCTGATGTAATTTTGCTCTTCAATTCTCTCATTTGTATGTAAATAAAATTATATTTTTGTACATGCCTCTTTAAATAACCCTGAGCTTTGCCATTGCCCATATTTTACCTGACCTGGTTGCACTCTTATCTCGCTATTCCGCCCGTCGAAACTCGTGGTGTTCCGTCCATTTGTCGGTTCGCCTTTAAGTTATTGGTCCCTCCCCTATAGATATAATATGGTATTGATGTAATCTAATGTCATACCACGACAATATAAATATACATATGTAAGTGATCGAGAAATCTGAAGTGCATGAACATATGAGAGAAGAAACTTGAGTTTCTAAAGGCAGGAGACAAAGATCGAAGACAAGAAAGGAAGGCACAATTAAGATAATCCATAAGAGAAAGGTATATATAACGCAATGGGAAATAAACTTAAATTGTCGGATGTCTTGATGGCCAGTCAGATGCTCTTCCATTCAATTACCAGGCATATCAACTTAAAGCCACACAAGCTTTACCTTAACAAACCAATTCAGTCTCCAGTCTAAGATCTTCCAAGGGATTTTTATATTACATCTCTAATCCAATCGTAAATTTAAGGTTCATTATCCATATCACATACAACAGAGGTATATATTATATGCCGACCAATTCTTCTTTTTGCAATTTTACTCATCTCATTATATCAAAGTTAAAACGTCTATTTTAACTTCACAGGTTTTCGTGGTTAGTCCTGAATTATTTGACAGAGATATTTCCCACACTTAAAATATAGGGCACAAACATTACTAACCTTGATATGTGTCTTAAGTTTGGTAAAATGTCTTTTTAACGTATCGCACCACACCCATCTTTTAATAACAAGAATACTTTCGTACATCTTTTTCTTTTTCTCCTTCATATTTTAGAAAAAAATAACAATTTCTATGATATTTAATTATAAAAATGCTCATATTATCTTCTATTGTAGAATGCTCTATTAATTTTTTGTAGTATATATTGCGTTAAAAACATAGAATGTCCAAATATTACTTAGGGAAATCAGATAAATGTTAGTCAAATCACATATCTCCACAAAAATATAATGTTCCATGTAGTGAAGAGAGTAGGTCAATTTATATAGATATCTTAACTTAAACATAACAGCTATAATTACAGATTCAGGTAAAGATAATAATGCATGCAATATTATCGAAAAGTTATTTAGTACTCAATTGCTTGATATATTTTAAGTATGTTTAGTTTAGTGATTATATTTTGAAAGTGCATATAAACAAAATTTTCCCAAATTTTAACGTGTATTTACAAAGGGTCTTTCAATAAGCTCGCTCAATTTTTAAATGTAAATAAAACAAGTTGTGTGTGATATATTGACTCAATTTATTTTAAATTTGAAAGTACATTTTATGGCATCAAGTGTGGAATATGAATTCCTTCAAATGTCTGCCGCGTCTTAGCTTGGTGGAACGTATTCGGGAGGCCAAATTTTCGATGACTTTGTCGCATAAATCTAGCTGAATTTTCTGGATGGTGTTCATTGTGTTGAATTTGAGGACATAGACTGTTTGCGGATTATTCGCCTAGACCTGCGATTTAAGGCCGCCCCAAAGAAATTAGTCTAATGGCGTAAAATTGCAGGATCTTGGTGGCCAGTTGACGTTGTTGTCGCGCTAGGTGACCAGTCACTGAAATCGCTGGTGCAAAATGTCTATCGTATAGTGCGCAGTGTGGCACTTAGCGCCCTCCTATTAAACCACATGTCGTCAGTATCCATATTAGGCATATAATCCAGTTGAGGTCTCAGGAATTTGCTGATCATCGATCTGTAGGTCTCGCCGTTGATGGTTATAGCAATCCCATCTTCGTTCTCAAAAAATTACGGACCGATGATCCGGTTAGACGAAAATCCGCACCAAACAGTGACTTTTGGGGGATGCAATTGGTGCAGGTGTATCTTATATGGATTATTTTCGTCCCAAATCCGAAAACTTTGCTTGTTCACAAATGCATTCATCCAAAAAATGGGCCCCGTCGCTAGAGATGATTTTTTTTTGTGAAATTTGGGGCAACTTCGAACTGCTCTAGAGCCCAATTAGCGAATAGGGCGTTGTAAATGATCGTTTATCTTAAGTTCCTGGGTAAGTTGGATTTTGTCTGGGTGGAGACCTAAGTGTCTACACATAATTAGCCAAACTGAAGTCGCAAAAAGGCCAATTTCTTGTGAACGATGAGAAATTAACTGCCTTGGACTTTCCCGTATACTCTCAATTACGGCAGCGATGTTTTCAGCAGCTCTTGCGTTTCGGCGACGTACTGGTGTTAGCTGATTGTTAATCGACCCTTTTGCCTTGAATTTGGCAACCAAGCGTCGAACAGTGGACTCGGTAAGACGATTGTGGCGAGGATAGAAATCACGTAATGCGCGGAACGTTTGTAGAACTGAGCACTGATTTTGATAATAACATTTGATGATTTGCGACACGCTGTTCAACGCTATGACCTTCCATCGTAACTTGCCAAGACGACTAAACAGTTCACAGTGAGGTTGCCAGATGTCGCTTTTAACAACATGGCCACTATCGCCTGCCAAACCTCGAACCTATTTTAAAATTTTGCTTGCTTTCTCTCCCTCTCTTTATATATATATATATATATATATATATATATATATATATATATATATATATATATATATATAATTTCGAATGAACGGATAATGAATTGTATTTGCATTTGGTCACGTTATCTTCCTTTGGGTCACAACAAACTCCTTCCCCACAAAACAGTCATTTGAGCATTCCGTTTTATTGGTTATTAAGGCTAATCTGCTAGAATGAATCCTATAAAATTCCTTTTCTCCCTTTGATAAAAAATCTCTGCCTTCTTCTTTCTCTTGAACACACATCAAGAAACATTGACTCTAGAAAAAGATCGTCGCCACAAAGCCCATTGGTCACGCCCACCTTCTGTACATATAAAACAACAAAATTTTTTTCACACAGTCAGATTCTCATTGTCCACACATTCGATCAAATCCCTTTGTCTTCACTTTGTGATTCATCCACCTCTGTGGATAGTATTCATAAGCTCCAGCCATTCATCTTATTAAATTTCATGTTCAAAATATAGTTATTTTTATCAACTTGTAAATCCGAATATGAACTTACTTGGTGGACACCCTCAAACTAACTCAAATCCAGAAGTTGGATTCATTTAGCAGAGAAGCAATATTTGTTCCAAATTTAAACGGGTGAGCCTTTCCACAATCAATCAACCTCTCCACTCGAAATCAGGCAGATTTTTGGGAGTAAAGTTTTCAAGAGGACTGAAAATAAGAAGGCCCACATATTTGAAGGAATATTTAATGCACATTTAGCTATGAGCCGGCTTCTGCAGGGAATTGACTGAAACATTCCCTTTATTTGGAGGATTCTCATTCTCCAACCCCTAGCTCTCAATAAATATATATATATACAGTATATATATATATATATATATATATATATATATATATATATATGCAGATACGCCCACAAAGGAAAAGTAAAAAACGATTCTGAGCGCTTTAGTTTTAATTCTCAAAGACGAAAGCGATCGAAATCATTTTTTACTTTTCCTTTGTGAGCGTATCTGCATAACTTTGACTCACGTGCACTTTGTGAACTTTTTCATTCGTATATATATATATATATATATATATATATATATATATATATATATATATATATATATATATATATATATATTTGTAAGGAGTTTGGCCGTAAAGCATGCATTGATATTGACGATTAATTAATTAATTAATTAATGAAAGTGATGAAATGTGTGGTAGGTTTATAAAAGTGTGAAAATCTTTACTAGGTTTACCTGGTCTTAGGGGATCACTAGCATGCTTTCTTATTCTTTAGTTCCTAAAGTTTTATTCCTCCGTCAATTATGGTGCTGACTGTCAATGACAGCCAGGTTCCTCCATTGTAAAATGTATATATGAATATATATATATATATATATATATATATATATATATATATATACATATATATATATATATATATATATATATATATATATATATATATATATATATATATATATTTATTTGTTTGGTTTAAATTGCTCCTCCATTGTGGCTTTCAAGCCTTTCAATTGTTTTTTTTATTTTGCTAATTATCTTTAGTTTATTTTATTAACTTATTGATTTATTATTTTCAGTTTAAGTATTAGTTTGGGTACTTCGCCTCATTTCGTTTATTTTAGTCTATTTTCTCTTCTTATTATATTTGGTTAATTTTGTTGATTTGTTCTTCACTTCTCTCTGTTTGTTAAATTTCAGTTGGGCACTTCGCTTTTTTTTGTTAATATGAATTATCTTTAATTTAAGTTTTGTATTGAGTTAAATTGAGTTAAATTTGAGCCCTTCGCCTCTTTTTAGTTAAATTTTTGATTTAGGCACTTCGCCTCTTATGGTTAAGGTTAATTTGACTTTAGTTTCAGTTTTGATTTTGAGTTTGAATTTGGGCATTTCTCCTTATTTCATTGTTATTTTCCTTTGTATAGTTTTATGTATACGAGGGGCGATCAATAAGTTTTGCAATTCGGATATCAGGGAACGAGATATGAGGAAAAGTGTTTTCATATTTTTTAATATAACTACCCCTGACTTCAATGCACTTGCGCCACTTGTCCCTGAGGCTTCAAATTCCCGACAACCAGAAATCTCCCGCCGGCGAGCTGGACATCTTCATCGTCGCCAAACCGGCATCCACGCAGTGCAGCCTTGAGCTGTCGGAATAAAAAGTAGTCGCTAGGGACCAGATCTGGACTGTAGGGGGGGATGGTTGAGCTTCTCGAATCCGCACTCGAGCAGGGCAGTTTGTGTAACTCTGGCCTTGTGGACTTTGACGACGTTAAAGTCGATCATGGGGCCTGAGGTTTCGAGGTACCTAACGGACAGAGACCTTGGTCATGGCCAAATTGTCGTCGATGATGTTGATAACACTTTCATGTGATATTCCAAGTTCTCTCTCGATTCCTTCGACCTTCACCCGTCGATTTTCAATGATCATCTTCTCCACACGGGCCACATTGTCCTCGTTGGTCACGTCTGACGGGTGTCCTGGACGGAGGTCATCTTCAAGGGACTCACGATCATGGCGGAACTCCCTATTTCAGCGAGCAATGGTTGCATAGGAAGGTGCGGTGTCGGTGTACACTGCAACCATGCGATAATGGATCTCTTCTACATTCTTGCCTTTCTTGGTCAAAATTTGATCA
This sequence comes from Ceratothoa steindachneri, assembly GCA_963969495.1. Taxonomy (NCBI): domain Eukaryota; kingdom Metazoa; phylum Arthropoda; class Malacostraca; order Isopoda; family Cymothoidae; genus Ceratothoa; species Ceratothoa steindachneri. The sequence continues at coordinate 61,602,704 of OZ018317.1, read as the reverse complement.
CTGCGCGGTTCTCAACCTTTTCCTTGTTGAAAAATTTATGACTGACGATCTACGATCAGCTACTGCTACTTAAATAGACGAGGCAGGAGCGTGCGGCTGCAGATCCTGACTTGTTATAACTTGTCCTAACTTTCCCACAAACAGCCATTTCCCTTCCTCTGTTTTGCCCTACCGCAAAACCTATTGACCGCCCTTCGTATATATATATATATATATATATATATATATATATATATATATATATATTAGGAATATGAAGACATATGCGATGGATACGAACATTTAATTTTCCGGACGTTTCGCTCATTAAAGCTGACCATCATTAGCAAATTCTGAATACAAAGAATTATTTTATAAGAATAACTAAACACAGCAATAAAAGAAAAAAACAAACAAAACAGGATAGGAATAGAAAATGATAACCGAAATCAAGAAGTTAAAATGAAATATATAATCTTAAACCGTTGAAAGCAAATGGGTGAAAATCTACTGATAAGAATTTGATTAATATCGTAAAAATAACTAAATTAAATAATAATCCCATGAATATAACAGATCCACAATAAACATGAATTAAATTCTCATTGGAATACAAAAATTATAAACTATAGCAATAAAGTCGAAATTAAGGGATAAAAAAATCGATTAATATGAGTGACAAACATGATTAAATAATCCCATGAGCAGCAAATTTGCATGATAAACATGAATTAAGTTTTAAGCGGACTACAAGAAATTCAACATAAACTATAGCAAGAACGAATTATAAGGGCAGGGCGAACAATCCAAATTAAGTTAGACCAAGGGCTATGTAATCAAAGCGGATATTAATAGATGGAGCAAAACAAGTAATTGAATGAAGTTAAAATTTAAGTGATTGAACGTTCAATAAATATGAGTAAACTATCGCACGAAAGTTTAAATATTAAATAAGCAATAATAGAGGAGCCGAAGAGAAAAACTAAAACATCAAATTAAGGAAAAGTCATTTGTAAACTAAATCATTTGGATAAAAAAGGGAGAAACTAAAAGAAAAAGAAAAATTTCTCTGCACAAGCAGTAACCTTATTTTGTGGTAGCTGGGAGTATCAACTGATAGTACTGACAGAACTAGGCAGAAGGAAAACTATTAAGGGAATGTGATTAGAGGTACGTTTGTCTATATAGTGAATAAGTTGAGGGATGATAAATAATCATTGAGTTCCGGGTGTATTTACTTGATGGAAAAAGATTCAAGAATTTTTAAATCAAGAGATGAGGAGGCAGAAGAGAGTATACTAAAAAGAATCAGGGTCAAGCGGGTGGTTATGTTATAGTGAATTTTATCGTAGAGAGAAGTATTCGGGTTTGGAGATAGAAATGTTTGTTCTATATGATACTCCGATATACTTTGCGATCCTACATCTTAATTGTAGACTTGTTTGGCCTACATTGCGAATTTGGCAGGTCGCACAAGTGAATACATAAATGATGAAGGAACGCAAGCATAAAGGGAGTGATTCTTTGTGTCGAATGAAAGTATAAACACCAAGAGGATTAGAATTAATTAGGAGAAACTTGCATGAAGGAAAGTATTTATTAAGAGTCGAGAGCAAAGCTTGGTTGAATTTAATGTTATCAAGTGGGAGATAAGGCAGTTTTAAGAATATTTTTGTTTGGGGACAGTTATTTGAGGGGTTTTGCCAGAGAACTTTTTAGATAGGAAATTGGAAGTTAGTCTGTCATAAAGGTGGTCTGGGAAAAATATAGATTGAAAAAAGCTCCTAAGATATTCTATTTTGGAATGAAAGTAAAACCAATTTGAACTGATTTTGTAAGCTCAGTGTATATTGTTTATGATAGCAAAATGTTTAAAATTAGTAGGAGTCAAGCTAAAGAAGTAGGTCCCAAGTTTGGTGGTAATGGGTTTCCTGTAAACTGAGGTGTTAAATTTTGAACCAATTATTTAGACGGTGACATCCATAAAAGAGATCTTGTTGTTTAATTCTGTGCCCATGGAGAATTTAATATTAGGGTGTTGTTGATTTAAATAATTTAAAAATAATGGGGCATGGTGTTTAAAAATAAGGAAGCAGTCGTCGATAAATTTTTAAACACTAACGGTTTATATTCAATGGGACAGTCCGTTAACCAGTTTTTTTCTTCAGTTCTTTATTAGTTTCAGTACGTCCATACACTTTTCTGGTTAAAACAGTAAATGCCTTTGCTATAACTGCAATATTAATAACCAATTTAGCAGGTGAATTTCTTGAATTTAGCATCGAACGTTGGAGATGCAACACAACTTCAACTTACTGCCATTCTTCCCGAATGGACTTTGCCAAACCATTACTAAAAGTCAATTGAATAATTCATTCCAATCCTTCATCTTTATACCAGTTAATCAAGCTAATATACTAATTTAATTAGAAAATGTTTCTACTCATTCACCAATACACTTTTTATGTGTTAATTTCTCATATGCTGCAAACGTATCATAACCAAATTCAGTCTTTAATTTCTTTTCATTTTATTATACATCTGTATGGTCTTTTTCATACATTGCGAAATAATGTGCAAGCTATATATGTCACCTTCTGCAAGTTTGCAGTCAAATTGGCTCTTTTAATCGATGCTCCAAAATCTCTTACATCATTAAATGGTTTATTCATATCTGTTGTGAGTTTGGAACCCATTATTTCTAGATAGCTTGTGTTTAAATCCAAAATCTTAAATGGGCGCACTTATCACTGTTTGCTAGTCGAAATAATTTTCCACTGACTAGCAAATTTAGAAGGAACGAAACTCATACCAGAGCAACACGATCAGAAAACAAAAGTACCCAGTGACCTGACTAAAAAGAAAACAACATGCGCAACCTATCACCTCTAAGTTTAACCATCGAAAAGTTTGATATTTTATATCATATTCTACTCTTTGGATAGGTTGAATCAACAACAAGGACGTTTGTTTTGACCAAGGCTGAACGTCAAAGAAGTTATTAAAGTTATTTGAAGAAAAATAATTAAACCTCATTCAGATTTTTTATCTAACGGGACAATTTTTAAGTTTATTGAAGTGCCTTATGCACCTGTATGTAGGTTTTAAATTTGAAAACATCGTGAACATGGAATCGCCTCCAATTTTTCAAGAGCCGATAATTATAGCAAGATTACCGATTGGTCTTACGTTACCCGCTTCGAAGTCTATAGAATAATCCAACAAATCAAAGAACAAGGAGTAACAAGGAGAAACAAGGAAAGGAGGGTCCCTAGAAGACCTTACCGTCCATTCAAAGAAGGTACCTTTGGACTATCAATTAAGGAGGCACATGCCTGCTCAATTGTTTTGCATCCCGGAACGGCCACTTCTCAAGACATTGTCTAGTCTTGACTTGAACTGGTCAACAGATTCACTGTTGACAACTTCCACTGGAAGTGCGTTCCACTTACCGCAGATACTGTAAGTAAAAAAATTTCCACACAGATTGCGGTTGTAACGCTTCAGTTCAAGATTAAAGCCGTGATTGCGCGTTCTGTTCTCACTCAGTGTGAAAATATCCCGGTAGTCAACATTGTTGAACCCTCGAAGTATTTTGAAAACTTCGATGAGCTGACCACGCAGTCTACGGGTTTCCAGCTAGAAAAGATTTAATTCCCTTAGTATAGCCTCATAACTTTTATGTTGGATAGAGGAAATCAGCTTGGTTGCCCTGGCTTATACGCGTTCCGACCTTGCGATATCCTTTCGAAACGAAGGACTCCAAAATTGTACGGCATACTCCAGGTGCGGCTGAATGAGGGAGTTGTACAGACAAAGTAATATCTCCTTGTTACGGTATCCAAACTAGCGCTTTATGTAGCCTAGCATCGTTTAGGCCTTTTCCTCTGCCTCAATGCACTGTTTCGAGAACTTGAGGTCACTAGTGATTGTTACACCCAAGTTTTTCTCAGTGTCGGTAAATTTAATAGCAGTGCCCTTAAGGATATACTAAGTGTGGGGAAATGGCTACATTAAGCATCCTGGAGGAGTATAGGTACATTAAAGCCCCCCCCCCTCATAAGGAGAAGCGTGGGACAGGTAGCCGGCGAAAATGCTTACCATGTTGAATCTCCCCGCCGCTGTGGGAAGTTGTAGCTAACATCTGTTTGAAGGCGACCACCTAAGGTCCTTAACCGACGCTCTAACGATCGAATTACCTACGAGACCCATAAACCCTTGGTTATGGAAAAAAAGCGGTGCGAGTCAGAAGGCACGCCAAGTAGCGGTGCGGTTGCGAGCCTATAATTTGCGAGCTCACTTGGGCACTCCAGTGCCACCTCAGGACTTCTAGCTCTCCCCAGATGCTAACTCACCATTCGCTCCTCCCCCCTTCGCCGCTGTGGCCTGGTCACTTCCCCCTTTAGATTGGGCGGCAATCCGCCTATAAATAAGCCCCGCAAAGAAAGACAAGGAGATTATCAGAAGTCGATACGCCAGAGGAGGATTAGTTCGTGAAGATCGATCCATCGGCCAGACAAGAAGATTATTAGTAGTCGATTCGCCAGAAGAAAGATTAGTTCGTGAAGATTGATCTTTCAGCCAGACAAGAAGATTAGAAGTCGATACGCCAGAAGAAGGGTTAGTTCGTGAAGATAGATCCTTCAGCCATACAAGACTATTTCAGTGAGAAACGAGAGGATCAGATTGAGAAAGTCGATCCTCCCTTTCAGGGCCGTATTAACCTAAACAGTCAAGCTTTATATCGGTGCCATACCGAGGAAGCCTTTTCAGTCTGCAAAGAAGTCCGACTGAAGAAAAGCAAAGCCGCTCACACTCGAGTGACTCTCACATCTCAAGCTCCGTAAGAGTGAGAGGAGAAGAACCCAGCCCCAACGAGCTCCCGTTCTTCAATTACGTTGAAGAATCAGCCCCCGTCACAGGCGACGAAAATTCCACTAGTGGCCTCAACACTCCAAAGCGAGAGATAAGTCCTCCAGCGACATCCGGCAATCCCTAATACCTACCTGTAAGTTAACAATAACATTTATATCTCTATTGCGATAGTAGAAGTTTAGTACGTCCCACTTCTTAAAGGAGAGTAGAAACCATTATTCTTGAATCTAGGTCATATGTGTTTGTAAATGAGAGTACGTTAATTTAATGTTTTACGCTAATCAAATAGAGTTGTGATAAAAATACTAATTGGCAATTGGTATGTTTACTGGAAGCCTATTTGTTTATGTTTTGTCATTAAAAGATCTTTGAGGCCAAAGATAGAAATGTGTTTCCTGTTGGTTTGTAATATTTAATTTAAAACACATGTTTATTTTGGTAGATTCTGGTGTTTTCTCTTGTCCTTATGTGTTTAAAAATAGCTCTTCCTTAAGAACTAAACCACTAAAATAGCACTTTTAGAACAAATCCTACTTTATCATAGAAGTAACTCACGCCACTTAAAGCATACCGATACTAAAAGGGTGTCAAAGAGTATAGTGATCAAAGCCAAGGGTCATTCTACGACATAATATAAAAGTGGTGTCAGGTCTATTGGTTTTATATTAGAAAGAACCCAGCAGTGTCTATTTAAGGAAGAGCTAACACATAAAAGGAACACCAAGAATAATAGAATATTTGACGAGTGGAAAATTGGTAAAGTTAGCGGTGGATACAATCTAAACGTAATTGTTAGGCCAAGTGGTAAGTTTCGGTGGTGAAGTAGGTCAGGCTTGATTAAAAACAAGGTAGATGACTGACATAAGCGCGATGGCATTGTTTGACCTTTATCGGAAGCAAGGTCAAAGCCTCGGACTGGAAGAAACCGATCTGAGTTCGTTTATTCAGGAAAAAGAAAGAAACGAAAGAGAAGAAAGAAGAGAAAAGATGAAAATGGAAGCAGAAAAGACGAAAATGGAAGCTGATGAAAGAAGATAAAAGACGAAAATGGAAGCTGATGAAAGAGAGAAGATAAGGGCCCACGAAAGAGCTCTTAGTAAAGACCAGTTAGAGGTGCAGTCAGTGTCATCCAGAACAGGAGTGTCACCAGCGGCCAGCATGAAACTCCCGGAGTACAAGGACGAAGAAGATTTATGCTCATATCTCTCCCATTTTGAGAAAATATTTGAAGTCAATAATTGGGACCTAGAAGAAGATGGGGTCGCCTGACTGTTACCGCTACTCAATCGTAAGATGAGAGAGATATTCGTATCTTTACCCTCAGAAGCGACTGTGGACTATTCCACTCTCAAAGCCGAACTTCTCTCAGCAACAAACCTTAACCCGAAAAAATATAGGATGAAGTTCAGGCAGTCTCGTATAAGACCTGGACAAACATACAAACATTTTTGCTTTGAGCTTCGTCGAAGCCTACAGTTTTGGATGGAGTCAGAAGGGGTAGAGATCGAAGTCGCTGCGGTCGTCGACTTCATGCTTAGAGATCAGTTACTAAGTACACTACTCCATTTGTTAAGGACCGAAAAGCTTCTACCTTCAACGAGTGTCTGGACGAGGCTGACCTCCACGCGGTAAATCATCGTTTATATCCGAGGGAGTACAAGAAAGAGAAGGCTTCCTCCCCAAAGAAAAATGGGTCTCCACATCGGCATTTGCAGAAGAAGCCCTTTAAGTTCTCAGTAGCAAAAGAAACTTATAAGCCAAATTTTGGAGGAGAAAAAAATAAAAAAGAAGTTAGGATTCCACAAGGATCATACCCTAATTCCGGCACGTATCCCAGGAAGCCCGTCATTTGTTATACCTGCGGGATAATAGGTCACCTGAGTTTTCAGTGCCCACAGAACTCCCGACTGAGGGAGACCTCGAGACAACAGGTGCAAAACCTGACTGCCGCGATCCCAGCAGGACAAGCTGATTCGTCCTACGTCCCCGCGCCAACATCCGAAGGGCCCGAGCAACAGGTAAACATTCTATTCAACAAAAGTTCGCCAGGCGGCCTACAATTTGAAGAGGGCACTGTTAATGGGTGCCAAGTATCCACTTTAGTCAGAGACACCGGATGTACGTGCATAGTGGTATCCGACAAGTTGCTTCCCCCAGTAAACCCTAACCATAAGAAATTCGCAATCGTCCACGACATTTTGGACGCGACAATCGATTCCCCATCGTGAGATGTCAGATACAATGCAGATATTTCACCGGTTGGACGGACGTGGTAGTAGCCCCTATTAAGTTCTGCGCAGTACTAATCGGACAAAACCCCCTAATTCCCCAGCAAGAAGTTGCCCAACAAGTAGTCACCCGGGCACAAGAAGCCCAGAGGAAAGAACAACCTGCTAAGTTGACCCTGAGGATTACCCTCGAAGACAATGGGTTCAAATTGACTTCCTTCGCTAGTGCTCAGAAGGAATGCCCCATTCTTAAACCTCAATGGGAGAAAGCTATTAAAGGTGAAATTCTCAAAGTGAAAGGAAAGAAGCCTATCCAGTATATCGTAGAAGACTCACTTCTCTACCGTACTATCAGCGAGAAGGATAAGGAGAACAAGAAAGCACTGTGTACCTCAAAAATACACGCAAAGAATTTTGAATAACGCGCATGACGGAATATTAGCCGGACACTTTGGGCACAACAAAATGGCGAAGCAGATATTCCGACACTTTTATTGGCCCCAGGCCGCCAGGGAAATTGTAGCCTATTGCCGATCATGCGACGTGTGTCAGAAGGATCCCTTGAGAGGACGGGTATTCCCGCTCCCTTACAAAAGGTGCCCGTTATAACCGAACCATTCTTTCAAGTGGCTATTGATTTGGTGGGACCAATTCACCCCCCTTCAAGTGGAGGACACTCCTACATCCTCACCCTAGTGGATTGTGCCACCCGGTTCCCAGATGCCGTGGCCCTACGGAAGATTGACACTATTTCCTGCGCGGAAGCATTAATTTTAATTTTTGCACGAGTAGGCCTGCCTAAAGAAATTCTATCGGATAGAGGGCGCCAATTCACCTCAGAATTGATGGAGTATTTTAATAAACTACTGTTAGTCAAGCCAATTTTTACGAGTCCATTTCATCCATCCGCTAATGGAATCTGCGAGAAATTAAACGGGACTCTCAAAAATATATTGAAGAAGTTGTGTCAAAACAACCCTACACAGTGGCACAGATACCTGCCTGCAGCCCTTTTCACCTGCCGAGAAATACCTTATCGGACGTTGGGATTCTCGCACTTTGAGCTATTATACTGGAGAAATGTGCGAGGTCCTATGAGTATTCCTAAGGAATTATTTTCCAACGCGAAGCTCGAGCAAGAAATCAAATCGTCTTACGCCTACGTGATGGATATGCGCGAGCGCCTAGAATACTGCTCTGGCTTAGCTCGAGAGAACGCCGAGAAAAATTTAGCCAAATTTTCGGGACTACTTCGATATGAAAGCAAAGGCTCGAAAATTAAAGGCAGGAGATGAAGTCTTATTATTACTCCCGACCGGTAACAATAAGTTATGGGCCCAGTGGAAGGGACCGTTCGAAGTAATCGAGGCACGGGGTCCAGTCGATTACTTGATAGATACCCCAACAGGGCGAAGAACCTATCACATAAGCATGCTAAAAAAAATATCACCGCCACGCGTGCATAAAGAATATTACCCTTCTAGACGAAGAAGAACCGATGGATGCCGTTTACCCAGGTACGCCCCTGCAAGTCATACACACCGTGTGTGTGGAACAAGACGAGGAATACGAACTTTCCTCGCTCTCACATACCCTGGAAGACCCTCGGGTGGATTTAAAGATAAATCCCCACTTAGAGATTCAACAAAAAGCGGAAATGTTGAATTTGCTCATGGAATTCCCAGAAGTCATTTCTGAAAACCCCGGATGTGCCAAGGATTTTATCCATGAAATAAAACTAAAAACTAATTCAGTGGTTCGGAGCAAACAATATCCTTTACCGATCCACCTACGAAAACCCTTCAATAAGCAAGTCCGGAATTTACTAAAATTGGGAATTTTAGAGCCATCGGAGTCCGATTATTACTTCCCCATAGTAATGGTTAAGAAACCTTATCAATCATTTCGGATGTGCGTGGACTTCCGAAAATTGAATTCAGTCACCGTTTTCGACGCCGAGCCCATCCCACTAATAGATCAAAATTCCATTTATTTGAAGACTCTAAATTCATCACCGAATTGGATTTGTGTAAAGCGTACTATCAAATACCTCTCGCTAAGGAGTCCAAAAAACTGACGGCTTTTGCGACCGAGAGAGGTCTGTTACAGTTTACCAGGCTACCCTTCGGACTACTTACAGCCGGTAGCAATTATAATAGGATGATGCGGCAAATTATCGCTGGACTAAGTGACGTGTCGTTTTACTTCGACAACGTGTACGTAGCTACCCGTACATGGGAGTCACACTTACACGCCTTACGCTCATTGCTGGAGAAATTGAAGAAGCAAGGTCTAACCGCCGGGCCGAACAAGTGTTATTTTGCCTACGAATCCATTGACTACCTGGGATTCAAAATAGGACAAAAACACTTGACTACCCAGCAAGAAAAAGTGGACGCCATAGTCAAGATGCCCCGGCCGAAAACAAAGAAACAACTCCGATCGTTTATGGGAGCGGCCTCGTTCTATAGGCGTTTTGTACCACACTTCGCTTCCATTGCGGCCCCACTTAATGATTTGTTAAAAAAGAGAGCGTCAGACCCTGTCACGTGGAACCCCCATGCAATAACTCAGTTGGAGGTTCTAAAAGGAAAACTCGTAACTGCGCCCATTCTTCACTTACCAAATCCCAACAAGATCTTCGGCCTTCGCACGGACGCTAGTCGGGACGGGTTAGGCGGAGTATTGCTTCAATACGAAGATGACGAAACAGCCTATCCCATAGCTTATGTCAGTAGGAAACTGTTGAGTAGAGAAAAAGCCTACGCTACTATCGAAATCGAAGCTTTGGCCATAATATGGTCCATAGGTAAATTCAAATATTATCTAATAGGGCGCGAGTTTAAGTTGGAATGCGACCATAAACCGTTGTCATACTTAGGTAAAAATAAGTGTAAGAATGGAAGACTCCTGAGATGGAGTTTACTCTTGATGGAGTACCAGTACTCCATTCACTATATAAAAGGGTCCAACAATTGTATGGCCGACTCGTTAAGTCGGAACCCTGTCGACGATTAAGGAGCAGCCCAACAATTGTATTATAGCAAAGTTAAGTGTAAATCAGTAGAATTGTAAGTAAGTAGGGGCGAGTAGCCCCCTAGTGGTAGGTAAGAAAATCCTAAGTTGGTACAGTAATATAGGAATTAATGTAAGGTCAGGTGAAATGTTATCGAGGCATTCCCGAGTGAACAAGAATTTATTGTATAATATAATGTTCCGTAAGTTACCCATGTATATTATTGTAAGCGTCAGATTGGAACCCCCCCCCCCCTCATGAGGAGAAGCGTGGGAAAGGTAGCCGGCAAAAATGCTTACCATGTTGAATCTCCCAGCCGCTGTGGGCAGTTGGAGCTAACATCTGTTTGAAGGCGACCACCTAAGGTCCTTAAACGACGCTCTAACGATCGAATTACCTACAAGACCCATAAACCCGTGGTTATGGAAAAAAAAGCGGTGCGAGTCAGAAGGCACGCCAAGTAGCGGTGCGGTTGCGAGCCTATAATTTGCGAGCTCACTTGGGCACTCCAGTGCCACCTCAGGACTTCTCGCTCTCCCCAGATGCTAACTCACCATTCGCTCCTCCCCCCTTTGCCGCTGTGGCCTGGTCACTTCCTCCTTTAGATTGGGCGGCAATCCGCCTATAAATAAGCCCCGCAAAGAAAGACAAGGAGATTATCAGAAGTCGATACGCCAGAGGAGGATTAGTTCGTGAAGATCGATCCATCGGCCAGACAAGAAGATTATTAGTAGTCGATTCGCCAGAAGAAAGATTAGTTCGTGAAGATCTATCTTTAAGCCAGAAAAGAAGATTAGAAGTCGATACGCCAGAAAAAGGGTTAGTTCGTGAACATCGATCCTTCAGCCATACAAGACTATTTCAGTGAGAAACGAGAGGATCAGATTGAGGAAATCGATCCCCCCTACAGGGCCGTATTAACCTAAATAGTCAAGCTTTATATCGGTGCCATACCTAAGAAGCCTTTTCAGTCTGCAGAGAAGTCCGACTGAAGAAAAGCAAAGCCACTCACACTCGAGCGACTCTCACATCTCAAGCTCCGTAAGAGTGAGAGCAGAAGAACTCAGCCCCAACGAGCTCCCGTTCTTTAATTACGTTGAAAAATCAGCCCCCGTCACAGGCGACGAAAATTCCACTAGCGGCCACAACAATCCAATGCGAGAGATAAGTCCTCCAGCGACATCCCGCCATCCCTAATACCTACCTGTAAGTTAACAATAACATTTATATCTCTATTGCGATAGTAGAAGTTTAGTACGTCCCACGTCTTAAAGGAGAGTAGAAACCATTATTCTTGAATCTAGGTCATATGTGTTTGTAGATAAGAGTACGTTAATTTAATGTTTTACGCTAATCAAATAGAGTCGTGATAAAAATACTAATTGGCAATTAGTATGTTTACTGGAAGCCTATTTGTTTATGTTTTGTCATTGAAAGATCTTTGAGGCCAAAGATAGAAATGTGTTTACTGTTGGTTTGTAATATTTAATTTAAAATACATGTTTATTTTGGTAGATTCTGGGGTTTCCTCTTATCCTTATGTGTTTAAAAATAGCTCTTCCTTAAGAACTAAACCACTAAAATAGCACTCTTAGAACAAAGCCTACTTCATCATAGAAGTAACTTACACCCCTTAAAGCATACCGATACTAAAAGGGTGTCAAAGAGTATAGTGATCAAAGCCAAGGGTCATTCTACGACACTAAATTGGGAGTTTCTCTGGCCGATATGCATCACTTTGCATTTCCCCACGTTAAAAGGCATTTGCCACGTGTCCGACCACTCCCCAATCTTCCTAAGATCTTCCTGCAGGCTTGCAGTATTTCCATCCTTTGCAACGTTCCTACCAAGCTTGGTATCGTCGGCAAATTTGGAAATCTTGGCAACCAAGTCACCGTCCATGTCGTGAACGTAGATGATTAATAGTAGTGGTCCCAGGACAGAACCTTAAAGCACCTCACTAGTAACGAGCACCCACTCAGAAGCCTGTCCATTCACCACCATTGCCGTCTGCCACTTAGCCAGTTTTCGATCCAGCCGGCTTTTTTTTTCGTCTATGCCCAGCGCTCGCACTTTCCGGAGGAGGCGGCGGTGTGGTACCTTATCAAAGGGTTTCTGAAAGTCTAAGTACACCACATCCACCGCCTTGTCCCGATCGTGCTCACTGAAGACGGAGGGGAAGGATTCCACAAGGTTCGTCAGGCATGACCGTTGCCTCTGGAAGCCGTGCTAAAAACTCTTTAGTAGCAGGTTAGTCTCTAAATAAGACGTTATCTTGTCCACTATTATGCTTTCCATGAGTTTACCGACTATCGAAGTCAAACTGATGGGTCGGTAGTTTGACGGTTGGCTGGGGTCTCCTTTCTTGAAGATCGGGGTCACCCCTGCCTCACGGCAGTTTCTAGGAGCGCATCCGGTCCAGATTGACATGTTAAAGATAGCGCACAGATGTCGTGATACTTCATCGCACACTTCCTTCAACACCTTGGATAGAAATCCGTCCGGGGGGGGGGACTTATTCGTCTTTAGGTCAGCGATCTTTTTCTATATTTCTCCTTCGGTAAAGTCCAGTACCTCCAGCTTTTCCCCCGAGTATGAATCCGTCTGCTGGGGAATGGGAGCACACTCTTCAGTAAACACTGAAGAGAAGTAGTCGTTAAGGAGGTTAGCATTTTCTGCATCTGAATGCTTTAATGTCCCCTCCTCATTCCTCAAATGGCCAATCGTTTGACGGATTTGTTTACGGCTGTTAACATATCCCCAAAACTCCTTGGGATTCTCTTTACAGAGTCTCGCCACTCGGAGTTCCTCTGACCGCTTAGCCGCCCTTATGCTGGACTTTACTCTCCTGGCTATCCTCATGTATTCGTCAAAGTCACCCGAGATCTTCGATTGCCGGTACACATTTCTCTTCTCCCTAAGCAGTTGCCCAATTTCTCGATTAAACCAGAGGGATAAAACGCGATTGAAGACTCATGAATGTGGTTTTGAAACTATTCCAAGAGTCTTCAACGGCCTCGCACTCTTCTAGCCTCGCGTCAGTCAGTCTCGCGCGTAGACCTGCAAAGTCTGCTCTTATCAAATCAAGTTTCCTTGATTTACTAGTTCCAGGCTCTGCTTTAGGGACTTTGACTACAAAGGAAAGATCTATACAGCGAGATGGAATCATAAGGGTCTCAAGGGCATTAACATGAGGGCATTAACAGGTACCTGGCACCCAACCGTCTTAAAGAATTAAGCCTGTCGAAAAAGAAGGTGACGAGTGAAAAAAGGGGGATTTACAAAAAAGAGGAGGGTGAACTCAAACCGTCCAAAGTAAATTAGAATTAGAATTAGTAGGTTTGAGTTCCCCTCCTCTTTTTTGTAAACTCCCTTTTTCACAGATCACCTTCTGTTTCGGCAGGGCTTCGTTCTTTAATAGACTTGGTTTGCCTTTATAATGCGAATATCCCCATCTGTCATATACGTATGTGTCTTCTATGTAAAAGTTTCTTCTTATGTTTCTCCCTACTTCAGTCTGCTTTGTAAAGGACGATTAGTCAAAAGGCCTCGCAGATCTCCCGTGTTTCATTTTCCTTCGTGGATGTTGAATTTATATATATATATATATATATATATATATATATATATATATATATATATATATATATATGAGTGTTGGCAGAAAAGAAGCCGCACTATGATCACAAAAATATATTTTAAATCTAAACTACAAACTACTTCTGTTTTAAAACGTTCAGCCTCGATTCTAATGCACTATCCCATCCTTCTCCGCCACGCCGCCTCCATGAACTTCTGAAAGCATTCTCCGAAACCGCGTGGCCACGGCCTACTTGATGGATTCCAAGTCCACAAAACTTAGCCATTTAATGATCCCTTTAAGCTTAGGTAAAAGGAAAAAGTTTCATGGAGCCAGTTTATGTGAGTAAATAGGTTTTTCCTGGATGGTGGTGATGTTTTTCTCAGCCACGAGCAGAAATATTTCTTTGGTGTTGTGAGTAGATGTATTATTGTCTGAAAGCAGCCATGACTAATTTTGCCGCAAATATTGCCTATTCTCATCCACTGTGGCCGTGTGGCTATAACCCAATGTGGATAGGGCCCGTTACATTAAAAAAGATAATCGACATGAGGTTGATTTTGGACTTTGACTGTCTTGCATTCTTCGACCTCGTCAAATGCAGATAATTTCCACGAAGGCTCTGGCGCTTGGTCTCTGGGTCGTACTCAAAGATCCATGACTGATCACTAGTGATAACTCTCTCCAACAAGTCTTGTGTGGTTTGAAAACGCTCGAGTATGTCCAAACATATATACTTGCATACGAAGCTCCTCCTGATCATCTTTGAACAAATCTTCGTGCCGTTGATCGCCAGGTACGAACTCCCACACTCGTTTAACGTTAGCTTTAGGCCTGATCGTTGAAGGCCTTTCACTCCTGTTGTTGTTTTCCAGGTCTTGGTGTCCCTCTTTGAACCTTCATACCACTATAAAACCCATGAGCACAATATTTTTTTTCCCCTCTGTACACTTGATACAGCATGCTGAGTGCTTCTGACGGAATTTTCTCAGGGGGACCAAAAACCTTTGGTCGGCTCGTTGTTCTGTGCCTATTGCTTGACGATCTGAAAATTATGCATCTGTTTACCAAAGCACGTAAAAAACTCAATGTGTGCAAAAAGCTAAAAATGCATTTATGTACACCCATAATCATAACTCATACAGTGCACTAAGTTTTGTTACGTTTCTGACGCCCCATATATATTTAGATAGATATATATCAACGCTTAACTATAAATGGTACAAAATATTTTACTGTATACCGTAATCCAACTAATTCAAATTTCTATTTTTTTTCTCATGTCACGATGTTGAAATAAGCAAAACAATTGAAATATCTAAGAATTTAAGACCCTTTCGAATTTGTGACCCTTATTTTTAACAAGCTGAAATCACCTTTATAGTATGGATGTTCAGTGACTTTAAATATCCACTTTATTGTATAGATGAAAGCTTATCTAAAGGTCTGACTATATTTCACTGTCCTCAACAAAAGAATCTTACATGTAAAATGAATTTCTTATCTTTATCATATTCCTTCTTGTTTAAAGAACTAAACACCATTGTATATCCCAACTTGACCAGTTTCATGTATCCTTCAACCATTAGAAAATCTTTCCCTTGTACTAAGCCAAACTCGCGAAAAAATAAAGCAAGCATCTATTTAATCCCGTGTACAACCCTAAATTTACCCTTTTTCTATGCGGGAGAGACCAGAGGGACATTAGCAAACAAATCTACGAACATAGAAATGTTATTCGGAGAGGAGGCAATTCTTCAAGTATTTAAAAAAACATCAAGCATAAAATGGATTTCTCTATCGTAAAAATTACTTATCATTGTAACGATCATAATAAAAGAAATATCATTGAATCCTCATTAATTAAATAAATTAAAAATTTCAATTTCTTTGAAGGGCAGCATAAAGGCAGTCTCTATGTCTCAAACTTATTTCTAAATAATATTGTAAATCACCAAATCTAACGCCTCCCTATTAATATCAGTTGCTTGTTATTATATATTCCAGTATTACAGTTTTCTTTGTCAATTTCTCTTCTTTTACAGCTGAAGATGATATGGGAAGCTACATATGGAAATACGTCTACTTCTCATAAACTTTAGGGTTCCAAACAGTGCTTTCTTTGTTCATATAATTTACTCCTTATTGACTAAAACAGTGCTCATATATATATATATATATATATATATATATAAAAGTACAGTAGCGTACATGTAACAATAGGAATAAAACCACAGTAATAGGACTAATTTTATATGCGAAACCAGATTTAGAAGGAAACATCCGTCATCGTCAGTCGCTGGTGGACAAGTGAAATAAAGAAGTTGCTCAACGTACAAACACACAAATCAGTAGGGCTAAGGTGGATGATGCGGGAATGTAGCGGCATTTTTGAGAAGCGGAATTATAAATTTCTTGCTTATTAAGGTATTAGTAATAAATTGGCCGTCAAAATTATTATAGTTGGGAATTTCTTTTATAAGTGCCGATTCAATTTGGCGTCAATGTATATAATTGTGATAATTATAAACTATTTTTGCATTATCAATATCAATTCGATGATTTTCATTGGACATAAGTAGAAATAAACTCGAGGAGAGGGAACCACGTCACATAACGCATTTATGTTCATTCATTATCTTGTAAAGTTTGCTGCTTTAACCGATATATACTTCATTACATGCTTTGCAGAGAACAAAATAAACATTCTTTTCTTTATTGATTGATCTATTTTTGGATAAGCTATTTCTGATTGTATTCTCGTACTGAAAGGCAACATTGATGTTGTTGGTCCCTGCCAACTTTTTGAAATTGATTAACTGGGGCAAGTATGCAAGGTAACATAATATTTTTCACATTTATTTTCCTTATAATTAGCTGGGGAGTAATAGATGGTTCTGGCTTTATAGTGACACCTTTCTATGAACCAAAGGGGATATTGCAGCTCAATGAATGTTTGGATGATTGTATTAATTTCGTCTTGCCAGAAACAAGGATCACAAATGTGATATATTCTCAGAAACATGGAAGAAACTAGAGACCTTTTAACGGATACATCGTGACACGAGAAATAATGGATATAGGCATTAGAATTAGTTGGTTTCCGGTAGATGGAGCACTATGCTTTGTCGTTTATTTTTTATATTTTTAAATCCAGAAACGGCAATGAGTTATTCAGTTCCCATTCTACTTTAAATGTAATAGTTGCGTGGATTTTATTCCATTTTTCGAAGAAATAATAAAATCTTTTATCATTGATAGGCCATGTGACACATATATCTTCTACCTAGCGGAACCACGTTATGCATGAACGCATATGATGTGGATAATTTGACGTGAAGAAATTCAGCCACTTGGTTAGGTGAATTAATTAAACATCAGGATATTGTAGATGTTAAAAGTATCTTGAAATAAAGCTGAGCAACAATGTGGCAAATATACACGGCGATGGACAGAGCCGAAAAATTACCGATTGGATTCTACTTGATAAAAAATAACCGAGAAAGAAATTAAAAACAACTTGCCCAGGAACGGCAAAAATTCAGAATCATAAGAAAGGGTCTTTTCTAACATTGGAGGTAAATGATTGAGAAGATGATGATGCGTAATGTTAAATCGCCTGAGATTCCTTCCTCATTAATTATTTTTGGGGATTCTTGTGCCTCATCACGTTATGATAAAGCTTATATTTAAGAAAAGAAACCCTACTCTAATATTAAAAGAATTTGAATCTATATAATAAAAATTAATTGAAGATCACCTTAAAATGATGATTTGAATAATTAAATCACGGACTTCGATACACTCTGGCCCGTGAAAAATTCTTAGGGCAAGACGCATTTGTAATCTGTGTAGGAATGCATTATTAACTCATTAATATAATGATCGTAAGCACAATGCGACGATAAACTACTTTTCAGAGGGGATTCAATAACTAGAAATGATTTTTTTTTTTCATAAAGGCGTATATGACATAAACATCCTCTGAGAAAATTCAGATAAACCTTGATTTAATGATTTAATGTATCAATAAAAATTAAGAATAATTTATTTGTTTATTCCTATCATCGAATCTATTTAATCGTATTAAGTTACATAAAACCGATTTATGCAGAACTTTTCATTAAATCACATAACTCATTATTTTTGGAAAGTCTGTTGACAGACTTTAGAAAAACATCAAATACATGAATATATATATAGATCTAAGAGGTTATATCCAATCCATATGGTTATTTAGTATGGGATTTTCATCCAAGAATACCTAATTGATATTTATTAGGATTATGCTGAATTTCAGATCAGAGAGAAATAATACACATACATAGAGATATCATTTAAAATAGATATATAACCTGAGGTATTTCCTTCTCCTTGAAATCATTAGTAGAATTTTTTTCTTTAGATTATAATTTACGCTAAATTTCTTCGAATGTATTGAAATAAAACAAAATTATGAGAAAAAATCAGTTGAGAAATTTTGTATATTGAAACGATTTTTAGAACCCTTTCTAATTTAGACGATCTTTCTTCTAACAAAGAATAAAATTTTCCTTTAATTTCGGTATTGAATCATTTCTAATACCTTAGACCTTTTTAGACGATATTACAGTCAGGAGGCGAGAGGGAGAACTTTTAAATATGTATAATCGCTCCTCATCTAAAACTCTTAACATTGCAGAAAGCTTCAAATTTAACATTGATTAATACCAAGTTACCAACTAAAATGATAAAGGATATTACAATAAAAAATCATTAAATAATATCTTAAGGAATATGAAACCCTCACTGATGGAGTAAATTAGAGAAGTGGTTAAATCGGTGAGGAGAAGAAAAAAGAGAAAGGAAAGGGAGAAAACAAAAAAATGTTCAAGACCTAACCGAATCAATGAATGTGAGGAGGTGGACTCGGCCGTAACCAATGCATTAAATATAGAGAAGCACCGTGCTGCCACCATAGAAAAGGCCAGAATTCATATGAGACTATTCAAGACAATGGTATGCCAGATATTGCTATAGGAGTAAAGAGTTTTGTTAGATCTCCAAAAATGCCATAACATAAACGGGACTCAAAGGGTCTTACAAAGACTACTCCGAAAGAACTCTTATCTTTATACTTAAGTGAATCCACAAATATTCCGTATTTTAGTCGTTTCCCTGAGTCTGAATATCATTCCACCCTACCCCAAATTTATTTAATTATCGCGAAATTTCATTAAATTCGAACGTGTTTATTTACCAAGAAGCCCTTCTTTGAAAAAAATACATGAATAGCTTTTTACGCAAATATTTTAAATTATTCAAGGATTTTTAGATAGAAATGTTGGCTAGATTCTTCCCTGCTTTCATAAAATTGTTTACAATTTTTGTCTAAATCTAGGGCGAAGGGAGAGCATGGGATTATGTAATTAAGTTTTAAGGAAAGGTTTACATAAAATAAAATTTTGCTAACTCGATGTCGAAAACATCACGTCATATGGGAATAACCGCAATTAAAGTATCTTTCAAATTATATTTTATACAGCTTTGACAAGATAAAGCTGGACAATTCCTTTTTTAATGATACAGGTTAAATTCGTCGTCTCCTTAGGAACGAACAAATGAACGTTAAAAAGTAGAGGTAGGCCTATAATCAACCCAGTTGATGAACGTATTCTACAGCATAACGAGAGATACAGTAGAGAGCCTGTTGTCGGCGCCCCAAGTTATGCATATAAGCCAGACCAAAAGAGATCGATAGGTCATATACGTTTAGAGAATTTAGAAATACTTCAACCATCACCAAAGGGATATGTTTAACTATCAAAGCAAAGAGAGTGGAACAAATGATTTTCCTTGTTGGAAGCGCACTTCCTTCCGTATTGAACTAGGAAGAGATATCCTTATACCTCACAGAATCTACGGTCTTGCAGAAATTCTAAGACAAAGTGTGGAAGGTTTTCTCTTACCCTATGGTATAAGTGGTCTCTATGAAACCGTATCGATATGCGCTAGTATCGCCAAATCTAGATCGAAGAAGACGGTGGGAAGTGCTGTCCACGCAAGAACTCTCGCAGATTATGGTTCTATTGAACCACGGTGAAAAATTTCCGGGGGCGTTTATAACCTGTATAGAATTTACGATCCTCTCTCATGAGCAGTATTACGCTCAGAAGAACACCCAGAGAGCACACATTAATGTAAAATATCGAGACCTTATAGGAATCAACGTCAGGACGATGGCGATAAGGTTACCGAAGAGCGACTATTGGACTTCATTTGTATACCATCAAAAATTCTCCGACAAAGAGCGGAATCAGTTATCTCCTGAAAAACGGACCTCTACCTCTGGTCCAAGCAGAAACAAGATCGTTTCTCACTCAGAAGAGGATAAACAAAGCAGATTTGAATAGGAAAGTGATCACTATGAGTACCACTCAGCTCATCATCTAATTCAAAATAATTGTAAATCTGTGGAAAGTGGTGTACAAATAATCGATTTTGCCATGTAGAAAACTTATCTGAAGTTTTAAAATGTTGATAATATAACACTCAAATACATCAATTTTCAGTTAAATATTACTAATGTGTTGATAATTATACGCCTGAATGCTATCCCAATATATGTTTTTTCAATTTTCTATCAGGGCTCTGCACTTTACCTCTGATAAACATTGTTCATTTTATTCCAAAAACAATATTTATCATTCCACTAAACTAAAATAATTATAGTTTATTAAAAGCTGCCGTTTATAAAAATGCATAAAAGTAAGGTATTGAAAGACATGTACTTAAGCAACGCACCTCCTTTTTGCAGACAACATAAACAGCTTGTAGTACCACAGTGATACTTGTAGAAGTGGTAAGTTATATATACTTACTTGAATAGCTCATTGCTAGCTGAGGTTATCTGTAAAGCATCATAAGTACATGCGAAACCAATATTTTGGCAGTTTTCCTGAATAATTTACTTGTGAAATAATTTAATACTTGTTTATAGTTGATACTTACCTGTTTTATTCTTGTTTTTATATCGGTGTGAAATCGTTAAGAAAATGTTTCAAGTCATGACAAGGACGAAAGTATGTACTCATCTGAATAACTTTTTTGGTAGTTTGGATGGGGGGATTCTTTTGGTAACTGAATTGTGATGGATATCCTGAGGATTGGATAATCTACTAAGTGGACTAGTTGGTTAACACTTTTAAACTTGGTCTTACTTTTCAGCGGATTAAAGCTAATACTCCTTTAAAGCAGCCTGATAACAATGAAAAGGTGGCCAACATGTTCAAGCTCAAAGAAAACTGGGCTTAAGCAGTAAATTATTCCCTTAAAAATGTCAATCTTAAAGCCAAAGAGAGGTTTAATGTCATGTTAACCAAATTTTTTGCTATTTTTCCTTGAAAGATTTATAGTAGCAGTTTGTTTTCCTGCACCAAAGAGAAAAAAGATTCCTTTAAAAATTCTAGCCAACACTAAGGAGTAGTTAGATATTGCTAGAAATATAACAAACAAATACATTGGATACTGGTGAGGAAATTGCAAAGTCAATGGTTGAAAAAAAAGGCTGAAATTAAAAGAAAGGGCAAGACAAAAAATTCTGCAACACCAGATAAGGTAACAAGAACGACGCTAAGAAACATTTGGCTGATGGTGATGAGGAAATGGAAATGGAAAGAATTGGTGCTAAAGATGTTTTTTATTGCTTGAAATTGATTTATTTCTAGAAACAGCGTTGACCCATCTCTTACTAACGGAGCGAAAAACTTGGAATTTGTTCCAAACATTGACCTTGCAAAGAAAGTGAAAGTTTATATTTCATTTGTATATGTAAAACCACATAGCTTAGACATCCCTCATGGTAGGATTACTTTCAGATTCATATTGGCATCTAAGTATGACCTGGCAAAACATCTCGCCAAAAATCATGCTGTGCATGCTGAAAGGGCAAAGATTGCTTAAGAAAAGTAAGTGAAGAGTTTCTCGTATAATGATATGTAATTCATATAAATTTACCAATCCAATGCTTATCTATTCGATCAGGTCAGATAGGACTTGGCCTCTGAGATTGCTTGTGTCCTCCACTCAGAAGGAGTGACTATATTTTAAATCCTAATAATAAAAAAAAGTTTCTGGCCCATCGAGGTCAGCTAAGAGGGGAATATATGAACTTTAAAAAAATAATTTAAGTAATATCCCGGTTTTGTTCTACTAATCATCTCTAAAAGAAGTAATTAACTGATAAATCATTGGAAAACTTTTGCGTTGAGCTTATTCGACAATCCACATAGACAGAAAGTTGCACAGCATAGGTACACTAATTTAAAACAACAGTCTCCATTAGACTAACCGTGAAATCAGATGCACCAGAATAGATTCCTTACTAAATCGTACAACCCATCGACAAAAGGAACAAAATTTAAAAATCTATAATGTGACTGACTTAGAGATGAGACCCGAGAATTTGAGTTGGCCTTGCAACCATCAAGGCCGTAATGCCTTTCCCCATAGGCAGTATGCACCAAGGAATCATCTCATAGAGGAATCGCAGTGAAGTGTTTATTAGAACAAAATCGATCTTTCCTTATTCGTATCTCAATGTCCAGGTTATGTCTCACTTGATCTCTTGCAATCTGTAGACGTTGCCTGGCTCTGTTTATATATGTTCCAAAGACTCGCTGCTAATAAGGAAAATATAGACTGTAATTTCTTAGGAAAAGGGCTGCATATAGAGACAGGAAGAATACAACAGCATTCGCAGGCTGTGTCAATGCGTTTATGTTTACACAATAAGCCGGAAATTCCCTATGTGTACTTGGGTTGGCAGAAAGTACCACCCCTCGATGTATCAGTGGTCGCCACTTATATCAAAAAGCAGAAGACTCTTTCACTATAAGTTAACGGGGAATTTTAATCCAAGGGAAGGTTAAACTATTTAATTCAAGACCAGTTGAATTGTTTAAATAGAGATGCGGTAGTCTCATTTAATTAAAGAGATAGAAGAATCCACTAATTTAAGATATGTGATGCATTCAATTCAAAAGAGAGGCAGTCCTTTATTTCAAGAGATTTTAAATTACTTTAATTCAAGAGACGGAAGCAATTAACTTTAGAAACAACTTACTCATATTCAAGATATATTAGAATCCCTTAAGAAGGAGTTGCTGAAATAAAATCATATTAGTTTTTGCCTAGCACGTTGGATTTATTTTCTAACCTCTATCACATTTTTAATGCGCATAAAAATATTTCCCGATTAAAGGGATTTCAGCAATCAACTCGATCTTATAATTCTAGCTATAATAGCGTTGATTAATATATATATATATATATATATATATATATAAATATATATATATATATATATATATATATATATATATATACAGGGTGTTCCAATAATTTAGACTGATTTTAAATTTGAGTTAAGTTTAAGTAAGCGTCTATGGATTTTCTTATTTTTCTTTCAGATTTAAGAAATTTAGTCTTTGGCAATTTCAACCATGGAAAGATTAATAATTGAACAACGTATTAAAGTTATCGAAGCCTATTAAGAAAATGAACGTTCAAATAGAAACGCATTTCGCGCACTTCGCGATTTTTTTGGTCAACATAATCGACCAACCGAGATTCCAATTGCGAAAATTGTTCGTAAATTCAAACAAATTAGGTTGGTGGAAGATATGAAAATGCCATCGCGTGCTCGTTTACACCGTTCATCTGAAAACATTGCTGCAGTGCGCGAGAATGTGGCCGAAGATCCAGATGCCTCTATTCGTCATCGCGCGCAGGAATTGACTATCTCCACAACAACGTTACATCGAGTTTTGGCAAAAAATTTGTCTCTACACGCTTGGAAAATTCAATTGACACAAGAACTGAAGACTGCTGAACAGTTGAAACGCCGTACATTCGGCAAGTGGGTGCACGAGCAAACACAAACTGATGCTGATTATTCGCACAAAAATCATCTTTAGTGATGAAGCCCATTTTTCTCTTGGTGCATTCGTTAATAAGCAGAATTGTCGCATTTAGGCTAATGAAAGTCCCAGAAAGATTGTTGAAAAGACACTGCATCCCCAAAGGTCACTGTTTGGGGTGCATTTTTTGCTAGCAAAATCATTGGGCCGTATTTCTTGAGAATGATGCAGGGAATTCTGTTACGGTGACAGGCAATCGATACCGTGCCATGATAACCAACTTTTTATGGCCTGAATTGAATTCTATGGATGTCGAAGTTTTGGGGTTTCAACAGAACGGTGCCACATGCAACACAGCCAATGAAACAATGGCTTTATTAAATGAGAAGTTCCCAGGTCACATCATCTCTCGAAACAGCGAGGTCAATTGGCTACCACGATCGTGTGACTTGATGACTTTAGATTTCTTCCTTTGGGTTCATCTCAAAAGTAAAGTATATGCCAACAAGACAACAACAATTCAACAGCTAAAGGATGAGATAATAAGGCAAATTGGTGAAATCGCGGAGCAACTATGCAGAGACGTCATCAAAAATTTTGACCATCGATTGGAGGTGTGCCGCCAAAGCGTTGGTCTACATTTAGACAATATTATTTTTCACCTATAATTGCCATGACTCAACTAAAATGATCCAATAGTGAAATCAATAAATTTTCATAAATAACAGTGTTTTATTTACTGCTAACTTTGATCGGTCTTTATGGAATACCCGTTATATATATATATATATATATATATATATACATATATAAAACAGTATTTATTTTAAGGCATACTTACATACATAATTGAGCCATGTGAAGAACTGGTGTGCTCGACTCTTGGCTTTGAGTCGTTAGCAGTTAGACTGTTAGTCTAATAGCGGCTGCCAATGTGTACTTGTTTACAATATCTATCTTTCCTTATACTGATCCTGGCCTCTTCTCGGTGAAATTGTTAGAATAGCTCTGATATGAATTTTTATGTCTTATATGGCAACTTAAGTGCGCTGATCAATAGATGAATATAAATAATTTTATGAAGATCTATTTTGCATCCTTTGATTAAAACTTGGCGATCAGTACAAGTTTTGGGCTCCCGAAAATGTATATAAATATTGTTTTAAAAACTTACAAAAGTTGAGACCAGGAAGCAATACAAAACTGACATTTTACCTACTAATGATATGGAGTGAGCCGAAACTTAACGCAGTAGAATTATTTTGGCTGGGTCAGTAAATCGTTTTTAAATACCAGAACTTTCTAAGCTCAAATATCTATAGCAGTTTTGCGAGAGATTGCTTCACATGAAGCCGACGATTACATTATAATTGAAGGCGATAAACAAGATAATGCTGCTAACTTCACGAATTGATGAATAGAATTTACTCAAGTCTGGTATTTAAGTAACTAATCACTGTAACAAGGAAATAATATATAAAATACTTTACAGTTGACACTAATTTAGTTTTTTTCTGATATGTCAGGTTTGTTGAATTCAATGGTTGTGACACTATAATATCAAAATAAATAAAGATTTATTTTAAACAGTCTTATTTCATAATAGAATTTCATATGGTTCAGTTTCAAATGTTCATTCTGGATATCTTAAAGAAGAATAACAGCAAAAATGTCTACGAGGTAATCCATTTTGATGTTCAAAACTATGCGGTCTTTGTGGATCTTAAATTGCTTAAGCTTTTACATGCTCAACAAAAGGATATTCCAAATAATTATATTGACTATGCTTTCGGAGAAAGAAATATCATAAATCAACCACTAGTGGAATGGGATAAAATCCTCCTTCCTCCTCTCCACAGCATATTTTAGCAAAAGAATCACCAACATAAAAAACTGAACAAAGATGGTGAATATTTTCAGCACATATTCCAAAGGTCCAGGCATGTTATGAAATAAAACTCAACAAGTTTGCGTGTTATATGCCCTATGAAATCTGGGTGACGTAAGTCACCCAGATAATCTCCTGTTGGCTGAGGGACGCATCTGAATAAAAGGAAGTAAACCCATGTCTGTCGTGATGTAATTTATATGTTGTTTATATCTTTTTTGTTGCTTATTGATATATAATTATTGGTAAACGGAATTGCAAATACAAAAATTGGATTAAGGAGATAATCGGGTACAGTTGGGTAGTGACACATGAAAAATCGTGTAGGGCTTTTGCGGGGCACATATACTCATCGATCTTTCCTCATATCTAAGAGGAGCCAGAACTATCGGGAGCAGCAAATTCGAAGGAGTAAAGTATGTCTACTCTAGAAAGCTGATAATTGAAAGAATCAAGTAAATAATAATAAATATAATTTTAAGAAGAATTTATATGAATTAGATAGAGAAAAATCATATATATATATATTGTTGTGAAGCCTCCAAGCAGGGCTGCATGGGATTTTACGACCCACGGCTGGTCGTATACATTTGGAAGCGAAGGAGATCATGATTCTTAAGAGCCAATAGGGGTAAACTTGCCTCATGTATCGAAAAAAAAGTGGAACTAAAGAATCGTACACACTGCCCAATGGTCGAACGTGGGTACATTAAAAAAGTTGGAATAACCCAAGCCCAGAAGAAGGGTAGAAGCTGACATGCCAGTGGTAAGCTTTATGGTGGGGGCGAAGCGAAGGAGGAATTTAAAGTTTGATTAGAAATTATCCACTCTTTCTTATTCCTGGTATTTTCTATCTCAGGCTATTGTCGTCAGGATAAGGTGTCTCCTGGTACGTAAAGCTGTAATGTATTGTTAACGTCATCATAACGGTGATTACTTTTGTGAGTTTCCTCCCTTTTGACTAATTGTTGAACTTAATATTTAAATTTTATCTATCTGTATAAAGGGGGTTGTGAATAGTTTTAGGACAATTGTAGTAGTAAATTATATTTGTGACTAGTCTTTCATACCACATCTCTTACTTCCCTCTGGTACAGCCGACCGCAACATATCATTAAGGAAAGAACGTAAGCCAATCGAGACCTTCTGAGTGAGGAGCACCAGGTGGTTTCGAATGAATCCGCTTTGAGCTTCTTATGAGCCCCTAAAGAGACCTACATTTCAGCGTAGCCTCCGAAATGTACAGGTCTGGATGCCCAAATGATGACGTCATGCGAGCAGCGGGACCCGAAAGCCGCTTGTAAGCTTGACTTTATCAATGATTGTGAACTGTGCACTAGTTACTTTCTGGTGTATTATATAGAATTTGAGCATTTGTTGACTATTATGAGGCATCAATTGAAAGCTTAAAATTATTCAATGCCTCCATTATGAAATCATTAAGACATGACTAATAGGAACCTGCTTATGTAGCATATGCAGACTGATAGGTGTAGAAACGAAACTTCGCTTATTTTAACTTACTGCAGTGGAAATAAGTGAGGTCTACATCCACAATTACAGGATCATCCTTTACGATAATAAGTAATATTGAATCATTCATACTCACACCCGTCTAGGTTTTAGCTGTATTTAAACTACTTAGGTATCAGACCACACACCTTTATTTTTGTTGAATATACCTACTCTCCACATTATGTAGTAAATGTTGACAACTTCATTTTCTTTGCAGTACCATTCTATAAAAGATTTTCATTCACAGATTTACACTAATTATTTAAAAAATATCTGCTGCTGACCTCACAGCTATCACAATAAAATGCTTGCTTGAGGTACCACTCACACAAGTTTCATTGAATTCAACTTTGTACGAAGGTAATTAATAGACAAATTCATTAACACAATTCTGTGATTTGATAAGTTTAGACCTTTTTTCTCATAAGTACCAATGAGACCATGAAATATTTTGTAGTTATTGTTATATGCATTAAAAGTAAACATTGTGGGCCATTTTAACCTTCCCTTATTAAGCTGCTTAGTGTACTCACAATTTTCTTCTGATATCTCTAAATCAAGAAGATTTTTGGAACTAATATTTGGTACACAGAGAACACTCGCACTTTTCCGGCATATTGTGACCTACATACCCTAAAATATTAATCAGTACCTTCTCATATGTGCGTGTCAGTTCCTGATCTGTAGCAACATCATGAATACCATCAAAAATATCTAGAGAGGTGACAAAAGATTCCTCATCCTCCACAGACGAAGTATTCATATCTATTATAGGCAAAACATTTGAGTGAGAAGACTTTAAAAAAAGCAGGTTTACTATCTTTAACTTGTTCTCTGATTCTAGCACATTATAATTACCGCCACTTATTTGTCAATATAGTGTCAGTCTGAAATGTTTCCCTAGCAAACTATACTTAAGCTGATCGGGAATCGGGAATTGTAATAAGTAAATAGCTGTGTGTAGGGGACAAAAGGGGTTTGTAGATAAATAGATGAAAATAGACAAGTGGTGAAGAGATAAAGTTGTATAGGAGGGGGCAAAAAGATGCTAGACGCCAGGTGGTCAAGCATATTGCTTTCATTATTTTCTTTGTCATATGTTTCCTTTGTTGTTTTCGTTAGAGGTTTAATTATCATGGCGTTCAAGCCATTTCCTTTCAAATTCTTAATATACTTTGTAAGTTATTATGTGCATTTGCTGTTGTTTTATTATTTATAATTTATAGTTTAGTGCTCAGTTTTATAGTCCTTTGTTCATTTTGTAGCGTGTGTGATTTGTATCTTCTTTCTTCCAGCATTCTTTCTTCTTGTTACTTTTGGTTTTAGATGAGCCTCGATTGGTCGGGTTTTATCTCAGTTAATATTTGGTTTCAATTCGGTGTTAATGGTGGTCTCTATGTTATTGCAGCAAGTAATCAACTAATCTAATTAAACTGGATGCGGTGTACTTTAGTGCAAAGTGAGTTTGCTTAGACAATTTACCTACTCTCATATGCCCTGTATTCTCTGAGTTTTTCAGTCCTTCCCAAGCATCAAGCCGCTCACAAAATTTAGCAAGAAATGACAAATTTTGATCATGAGATGAAGTTTGAGTTATTGGATTGCTCTGCTCTTGACGGAGATCTACTGCTTTAAATGGAGTTTTCACATTAACAATGTTCCACCAAGAAATTACTTGGTGCAAAAATGTGGCTGTTCGTTATGAATCTACTTCTTTAAATTCCTTGGGCGCAGCAACATTCTTCTCATCAAACACCTGAAAAGCATAATGCACATTTTGGCTTTCTATATTAGATGGATACAAAGATTTCTCTGACAATTCTGGAGCTAGTTTAAATGTCAGTTTCTCTCACGAGAGTAAATTTTTTCAATGGTGTTTTACAATATTTAAGTTTTCTGGTGATTAAAAGACAAAGGTTTTGGCAGGATCTTTTTTGATTGAGCCAGTTGTTTCGGATATATTTCAGCAAATGAACTGTGTCGAACAATAGGACTATACACTCATTGTGATTATGTATATTTGGGACGAAAGAGGTTAGACCTCCTCTACATATTTTCTCAAACATGAGCCTATTTACCCTATTATTGAAAGATACCAGTATAAGTACTTGAAACCATATATCATGCAAGACTTTGATAACTGTTTCTGTATGCTGAAGAAGTTTATATGTTTTAAGATTACAGACAAGACATAATTCAACTACATGCTTGTAAGATGAAAGGGGTGGAGAAGAAGTTATAATGAAAACTTGAATTGTGGTAGCTACATCTGTTGAGTTTCTAGAAGCACCATGCAATGGCCCTCCTTTATATGACATGCGTTTCTAAACGTGAATTCGATCCAAGAACCAACTAACAAGCTTTTTTTTCTCTTTCAAACTTGAAAATATTTCCTTCAGGTAGAGAATGTGCCTACTTTGAAGACCAGAACTAAACTTGCTATGCTTCAAAGGTAACTTACGCAAATAGTCTAGGTGAGGAAGATTCATTATTCTACACAAGCGTAGCAAATTGTAAGAGGAAAAAAAAGAAAAGTAAACAGTGAAAGCCCATATTAAACAAGGTCTGCTGACCAAAAGGTCGCGTGCCCTCACTTATTCTGATTTATGACTACACCTAACATAATATAGCCAAGCGAATCATATTATAGCCTAGCCTAGTATAACCTAGACAAGTATAGTAACCATAAGATAGACTAGAATAATCTTTAATAGCTTAGACTATTATATCCTTGGTTAGCTAGCCAATCGTAGCCTAATATAGTATTACCTAGCATATGAGAGCATAGCCCTCCCTAGCCTATTATACTTTAGCCTACCCACGCATATCATCGTATAGCCCTATCTAGCCTAGTATAGCTTAGCATAGCTTACCATAGACTATCATATTATAACCTAGCGTAGCATTAACTATCATAGAGAGCTCTAGGATATATTAAACTATTATACCCTAATCAAGCAAAGCTTAGTATTGACTAGCCTAACATACTATATGCTATCCTAAAATAGCATTTTATAGCCTAAATTAGCATAGTTTATCTTACCTATATACCTTATATTTTAGTATAGTATAGCATAGACTATAATAGCTTAGCATAGGATAGCCTATTCTAAGCTTGCCTACTAGATTATAGTCTATTATAATTTTAAAGACTTTGGGAATTACATCATTCGAAAAAGAATGTAAAACAACATAAGGCCTTAAAATTTCGTTAGAATCGGCAGAATAGTTATGATGTTATTACAAAACCAAATAGAGCAAAACAGGGACCGGACCGATCGACATAAATAGTGAGATGTAGAACTAGACTCGCACGCGAATAAAAATCAGGGCTGTACTTCTTCCTTTTCCAATAGCCAGGGCAAGTTGTTTAACACAGAACTATGTACAACACTTCACTTGATAAGGACTCATTCTCAGCGGTCGCTCTTTTCTCTGAGGCGAATTTCTGGCATTAGAAACACACAATATAATAGCTTTATACTGCAATTACATCTTCACCCTCTATCTATTGAATTGATACAAATATTTACTTGAATCTTAGCTTTATTAGCAGTATTATTAAGCTTGCATAGGTGTGAAATAACACGCACTAGTTCACGACGGCTTGCTTTGAACTGCGTCTGCAGTGTGCGCTGGCTCTACCGCCTGCTCGAATGACGTCTTTAAAACCTTTAAAGCTATAGATCCACGCCTGTTTATTTTGGACGCTATGGTTCATGAGTGGCATAATACCTAGAGTTAGCGTCAGATTGGCGAATTTTTAGCCTAATCTTTATGCAAACAGACTTTCTTTGCAAACCAGCGAAAGTAAATTGGGTTTTGTTTTTACTACTTTCACTACGTTGAGAAAGAGAGAAAATGTAAAGTGGCTTCGCTAGTGGTAAGAGAGAAAGAAAAAGGGAGATAGGTTTAAAATATTTTTATTTTTTTTAATTTTCTGGTTTTATTTGTGTCTAGTTTGATAGTTGTGGTTCCATATGGTATTAATCATTGAATTTTGATTAGCCCTAAAGTAAAAACATTGTAGACTTTCAAGAAGAAAGGATTAGTGAAATTAATGAATATTTGTGTACCTAATTCGTGGAAAATGGATAGATTAGGCAAAGCTATAGCGCGGTACTTTGGTTTGGGGATAGTGGAAACCAAAGAGAGAATTAAGGAAAAATCGTTTGAAAACTTAGGTGTAAGGGCGAATCAGAATAATGAAGAGAGTTTGCGAATTTGCATCTATAATACAGCAAGAGATCGTTTGAGAATAGAGATAAGGGCGAAGGAATTTGAGGTGGACACTTAGACACTGACATTGCAGTCTGGTGAGTCGGATGGATTTAGAAGGTGTAATTACCTGTCTTGGCAGGTAAGGTTACTGCGAGATTTTGAAGAGGACGAGCCGGAAAAATTCTTCAGGTTGTTTGAACGTAAGGCTCAAATAAATATGGCCAATTTATTTTTGGGCGAAATTGCTGTCACACAGATTTAGAGGCACGACAGAGCATGTGCAACTAGACATATGAGTATGCCAGATATTATACGGTTGTAAAGTAAGTTGTTCTAAGTCAACATCAATGGATGACGGAGAGATAACGGAAGGTGTCCAGGTTTGGGAAAAGCCTGAAAATGAGTCGTGCGTGGAATTTATCTTAAGAGCTGTAGCGGAGCCTTGATCTAAAGGAGAAATTCGCTTTTTCATTCAGTGCTGCAGAAAATTGAATGTATTCATGCTTGAGTCATTTGAAGTGTTTTTCCTAGGGATTTGTGCAACAAACTCTAGATAAACGTTTTTGAGCATCCAATCAAGGGTGCTAAGCGCGCCTATTTATATTTAATAACAAATTAAAAGGCTCATGTTAATTGAACTAATTGGTTTACAAATATCAGTTTTCAAGTTAGTTAAGTAAAAGGGAAAATGATATACCGCGAGAAGAGAAAATTCAGAAAGGAGAAAATGATTGAGATTAGGACCAACGAACCAGAATTGAGAGATCGACAATAGAATTGACAGTTCGGTGTGCTCTCGCCCCGCGGAGTGTGGCACCTCATGAATGCGTGCTACGTGTTTAATAGGAAAAAGTGAAAAGAAGAGGAATAAGAAAAATTGGAAAGCATAGCCGGAATGTGTCCTTCGAACGGCCAGAAGCGGTTGGGAAAAGAAGTACTAATGAGGGTATACGAGAATTAATTTATAAAGTATAGTTAACATGCAGTAAAGAAGAATTTACTGCACACATAAAGCTAATAAAGGAAACCATTGCTCCGTTGAATCTTGTGGAAAGGAGCTCGTTTGGGGTAACATAGGTATCGTATATGGAATAAAATTTTAGTTTATATCTCAAGTCGGCATTTGCAACAGGATTGTACGATCTCGGGGTCTAGGATTAGTTGCCGGAGGAAGGTTTCAGGTTGATATTAAGCAATTATACTGCTCGCTGCCGTGTAATGACAAAAAGAGAAGTGGTGAGTGTTGAAATAAAGACCTCCTTTTGAGGACCTAGGGTCTAGCTACGATCCTACTTCCTTCTTGCGTGGGCGCGCGTTCCATTTGTAAGTGGGAGGAGCATAGCGAAGATGTGAATAGAGCGGGCTAGAAGATAGAAAAACAAGAGAGTCAAGCAGAGCAGCTACTTAATCGAGGAGAGACGCTGGATAGTATTCACGGTGAGGATTTGGTGGAGGAAAGCACGAGTAAAGGGTAGAGTAGTTTTATGAGGAAAATTGGGACGTCAGCTGAGGCAAAGCAGGGTGGTCGGAGGAATATCCAGTCAAACAGAAATGGTAATTTGAATTTTGGAGAAATTCTAGAGCTGTTCAAAAAGTATGAATTCGAAAGAAGTTATTCTTTGAACGAACGACAAACTAAGGACAAAACTCTCCGCAAGTTTTTGGAGTAAATGAGTGATGACCCAGTGTATATTTTGTAAGAAGAGGCCCCCAGGTCCGCACTCGTAGAAGAAATGGATATTTCTTTTCTATTATACATACCGCCGTAAAGGACATAACACCCAGATGAACGTATTGGAATCCATGAAACCCAGGTAGGTGTTTATCTTATTTGTTGTTTTCCATCAGGTTCTCTGTGAGCACTGATCTTCTTTTTACGTAATTTGAACCCGTAATCTATCATCAAGTTATGAGTTATCTCTTGATATTAAAAGATAAGATAATTATCATACCAAATATACCAGAATATTAGTAGTGCTCAACCTTAAAGTATGTCAGTGAATTGAACGACACCTCCGTAATTTGAATCTTTTCGCGTGGGATAACTTGAATACGAGTCAATCAAGCTAACCAATCGACGAGGCAGGGTGGCTAAGCTCAATAGAAGTCAAAAAGTTTGTTGGTCTCCTCACCTGTTCTGAGGTAACTTGATGCAGATGCATCCTACATATTTGAGTTAGAGCGCATTTTTTTTTACAGAAGACGAGCGAAGATATCTTCACTATTTCATCGTTGACTCCTGAAAGCTAGTCGGAGCCCCACGAAACTATTCTACGATCGAGAAATAATTTTGATACTTATTTTTACGCTGAAGAAATTCAAATTATATCCTATTAATAGTGCTCATAGGTTGAAAGTGAGCACATAATACGGTGGTCTACTTGAGTAGGTTTAAAACGAAAGGAAATTGGTTACTTCGATGGTCACTAGCGGTGCAACCTTATAATTTGACCGTACAGGAGATAAAAGGTAAAGAGAACGTTATTTCTGATGACTTGGTTCATACTTATTAATATTTTCATTATCTTTAAGAGATTAAATTTAGGATTTTCCTTGGTTAAAAAGGAATGTATTTGTATCTGTTCGTTCCCAATGTTTAAAAGAGGATGGTATTTTTTGCCGAATTGTAAGGATTGTATTTTTATGTTTGTTCCCAGGGTTGTAAGAAAGAATCTTTTTTTCTATTTTTAACAAACTTGTAAAGAAATATTTTATTGATTCCCCAATGCTGTAAAGGATTCTTTTTATTGCGGCTTATTTTGTGGAAAGTGGATTATTTCCAAGTCCTTTTGTGTTTTGTGGGATAGCATAGTAATTTTTATGGAGGGTTCTCTATAGATTCGGCTTTATTAGAATTGAAAGCAAGGTGGCTAAAGTAGCAGTCCCCTTATTCATCTGTGGAAGCTTTATCAAGTCTCCTGTTAGTGGCCTAGAGTGATTTAAAATCGCTCCCTCGCCATAAACCTTGGGAACGGGATAACGCTCATGTACGCTTGACCCAGGCGTCAGGCATCAGGGAAATAGCGTAAGCACATTTGAGAATTTGAAACATACTCCCAACCTCCAGGAAGGGGGATAGCAGCTGACATGCCACTGGAAAGCGTTAAGGATGAATGCAAAGGTTCATTATGCAGTATATTTGGGGAGAAAATTACGTGGGCTAAAATTAAGTAAAACTGATGTATTGTTAATTTGGTGATAGGAGTGATCACTTTATTTCGTTTCAGCCTTTTAATTAGGTGTGTAACTCAGTGTTTAAACTTAATATAAATATTTATTACCTTGCAATATTTTAAGATAATCGTGCTTGTAACTAATATTTTGTAACTAGTCTATCATACGCCTCCAGATCTTCCTTGATTCTGGTGCAAAATGGGGCAGAATAAGATCAAAGAAAGAAGATGAGCCAACCGAGACCTTCTGATGGAAGTAACGTCGATACTCCTTGAATAAAATAGGACACAAAACGAGCGGTTATTAAAGAGGTTTGAGGTGAGGTCAGACAATTGCCTCCCAGTGCCGAGAGAAGTGATTTTCTCATCTTACTGAATTTTGCCGGTCGCGTAATTTGTTGCCCAGTTTCCTCATATCTTTTAAGGATCATCTTCATATCTTTTGCTGGTATTCTTCCTGGTGGTATTTCATCCAGTGGAGTCAAATTGATAATTTTTCTGATCCATCTATCGTCTTTGTATCTTGCCACATGGTCTGCTCATCTCCATTTCAGGTATCATACCCTTTTCCACAATAGGCTAAATTTTGGTTGTCCCCATAACCAAAATGTTGTTATTAGTTGCGGGCGACTCTACTATATCAGTCGGTTCCTGTTTTGTTTTTGTATTGTTTTTGTAATAACATTGTAAATATTCGGCCGATTCTAACGAAATTTCAAAACCTTATGTTGTTTTATATTCTTTTTCGAATGATATAAATGCCAAAATTCTCCCAAGGTTAGCCCGGTAATTATTTTGTTTTGCTAATAAATTCATAACTATTCTGCCCATTCTAACGAAATTTGAAAATATTATGCTGTTTTACATTATTTTTCGAGGTCCTAACAAGATTAGCCCAGGAATTATTTTGTTTTCGTGCCAAGGTTAGCTCAGGAATTATTTTGAATTGGCAATAACATCAAATCTATTCCACCGATTGTAACGAAATTTGATAAATCTATGTTGTTTTACCTCTTCTTTCGGCTCTTATAATTGCTAAGAACCTCCCAAGGTTATTCGGGGAATTATTAGTAGTTTTGAAGGTCGTAAGGTCATGATTCTAACGAAATTTAAAACCCTTATGCTTTTTACATCCTCTTTTGAAAGATATGATTGCCAATGTCTTTATAAGGTTACAGCGGGAATTATATTGCTTTGGCTATAACATCATATCTCTTCGTCCTATTATAACAAAATTATAAATCCTTATGTTCTTTTATATTCTCTTTCGAATGATATAATTACCAAAGTCCTCCGATGGTTTGCCGTGGAATAATGTGGCAAAAACCTCATAACTATTCTGCCAATTCTAACGAAATTTGAAACCCTAATATTGTTTCACATTCTATTTAGAATGTTATAATTGCCAAGATCCTCCCAAGATTAGTCCGATAATTATTTAACGATTTGAAGGTCGTAAGGACATAAATAAGGATTAGTAAGACCAGCCGAATTTTGGTCAGCGAACCTTGTTTTAAACTTTTACTCTTGACAATCTGATCTGTTGAGCTAGATAGAATTATGTATCTACAATTTCAATTTGTTTGTTGTTAATTGTAATGTTTATCATGTCGACCTTTGGTTAGGAACTCATGAATTTTGTTTCACCAATAGGCCAAAACTAATGATTTTATGTTAAGTTCTCTATGTATTGTTTGAATCTCTTCTGTTACATGCTATGAGTACAATATGATCTGCAAATTTGGGGTGATTGAGGGAACTTCCATCGATCATAATGCCTTTCCTTTTTTAACTCTAACCTTTTGAAAATTTTTACTAAAAATGACATAAATACTCTCATAGAGATCATATCTTTTTTGTTTTCAACTTTCTTAATTGAAAGTTGTCTAAATTCCAATTCAATCTTATGCAGGATCAACAATTTTGACATATGTGTTCTATGATATTTATATAGAATGGATCGATTCTTTGATTCTTCAAGGCTGGTGTTTCTATTTAGTCAAATACTTTCTGGTAGTCTACAAAAACCAAATACAGAGGTATAATGTACTCAGAGGTATGCTCAATGAGCTGGTAAAGATTATGTATGTGGTGAATCGTTGAGAAGCCTTTTCCGAAATCAGCTTGTTCTCCTCCCGATTGTTCTTTAGTATGGACACTTGTGAAAAGATTATATACACACAAGAGAAAGTTAATTAGTTGGTAGCATTTAAAATCTATTTCATAATTATTTTGTTTACGAGTATTAATTTTTCATTTTACCATCTCTCTGGAATCTTACTTTGTTTTAGACATTGAGGAAAGAGGAAAGCTTGTTTGTTTGTAATCACATCTACGGACTCTTTCAACAATTCCGCAGTGATGTTGTTCTGAAGTCTTACTTTCTGGTTCTTAATTTGAGTGATTGCAATTCCAATTCTGTGATTCTGGATAGTGTTGTAGATTAATTATATCTATTCCTAGTACTCCTTAGTTCTTGTATCTATTCTTTCTCGATCCAAGATGAATATACAATCTTCCTTTTTCAATAGCTACTATGTGAGATTGTCCTTTTTCACATCTATATTTAGCCAGTTTAATCCTCTTTCCTTTTTTGATGGTGGCTTCAACAATAGTTGTATTATATTTTGTGATATAAATTTGCAAGTTGGTGTTTGTTTATTTAAGGTGTTTCTGTTCCTTGATTGAGTTCAATTTTTTCTGAGACTTTATTATTTTTCTTATTTTGGGTTTGCTTGTATTTTTAAGCAGTTTTTGTCATGTGCTTCACCAAGATATTGTTTATTGCTTGTATATTGCCGATGTTACTATGATCGAGTTAATTTTTCATGCCTTTTCTCTGAAGATCGCGCTAGAATTCTTTATCAGATTTTTTTTAATGTAAATTTTGATCCTACATCTTATAATCCTGTGGTCAATGATTTTTATTCTATTTATTCTATTGACGGAAAATTTAAACAGCGATAAATATAGTAGTAGTTTAAGATAACTGAAATCAGAGGCAACAAACTGATAGAATAATTTAACTATCATGTGATTGAGTGGATTGTTACTAAATTTTGGGTGCATAAAAATCAATTATAAATCAAATTTAAATTAAAAATATTTGAATTAAAAAAATTTCGAGTGGTAAGGAAGTCTGACTAGAATTTAATTCTGGACTTACAGTTGATAAATAGTGATTCCACAATGTTGATATCGAGCCTATTTAGAGTACTTTGACATAAATCTTTACTTTAAGTAAATCAAATTTCATGATAGGAATATCATGTAATTTAGTTAGGATACTTTTAAATAATTTGTCAAGTAATAATGCTTGTAATTAATTAAATTTAAAAGATTCTTTGAGATAAGACATCTTTTAGGAAAATAATTCTTGCTAGAAATGTATGTAGTTTTGAATACGTAAACATTGACTCTTATTTTAAAAAAGAACGAAACAATTCTCGGTGTATCTTTTATAAAGTATAGGTTTAAAATTTTGGAGGAATGGACATCCAGTTCGTCAACAGAAAGTTAAAGTAGCATAGAAAAATAAGGGTCATTCAGACCGAGAACTGTGCAATTAGTGTTAAAAAGCAAATCACATATTTTATCAAACGTTTCAGGAACAAGGATATTGGTATAGTGACAAAACATCAAAACTAGTCATATGATATTTGAAAAATCCAGAGGAAATATTTAAATCTACTAAGTCAAAAGAATCACATATAGTAAACTCATTTGTAAACTATTTTGTTTGTAATCACATCTACGGAGTCTTTCAGCAAGTCTGCAGTGATGTTGTCCTGAAGGCTTACTTTCTGGTTCTTAATTTGAATGATTGCAATTCCAATTTCTCATTTCAGAAAGACCGGGACATTATATTTGTGTTATTGGTTGGTTCTGATTCTGGATAGTGTTGTTGGTTAATTACATCTATTCCTAGTACTCCTTAGTTCTTGTATCTATTCTTTTTCGATCCAAGATGAATATACAATCTTTCTTTTTTAATAGCTACTATGTGAGATTGTCCTTTTTCACGTCTAAGTTTGGCCAGTTTAATCCTATTTCCTTCTTTGATGGTGGCTTCAACAATAGTTCTATTATATTTTGTGATATAAATTTGCTAGTTGGTGTTTGTTGATTTAAGGTTGGTTGCTCGGTCCCTGTTTTGATTTTTTTTATTTGTTAAAAACATCGTAACTTCTCGGCCGATTCTAATGAAATTTGAGACGTTTATGTTGTTTTACATTTTGTTTCGAGTGATATAATTTTCAAAGTCCTCCAAAGGTTTGCCCGTGAATTATTTTGTTTTGGCTTTAACATTATTATTTGGCCGATTCAAACGAAATTTTAAACCCTTGGGTTGTTTTACATTCTCTTTCGAATTATATTATTGCCAACGTCCTAGCAAAGTTAGTCTGAGAATTATTGGAAATTTTGTAGGACGTAAGGTCATAAATTAGAATAAGTGAGAGCACGAGACTTTGGTTAGCAGACCATGTTAGTAATCGGCTGTATTATAGGTACCAAAAATTTACAAAGATTATAAGTTAACGTACCAATTGACAAAAACATTGGACGAATTGGTAATCCGCCCATATATGATTTTGGGAGACAATGGATTGTATCAAGAGTTGAACCTGAGCTGAAAAGACTATAGTAAT
This sequence comes from Ceratothoa steindachneri, assembly GCA_963969495.1. NCBI lineage: Eukaryota > Metazoa > Arthropoda > Malacostraca > Isopoda > Cymothoidae > Ceratothoa > Ceratothoa steindachneri. Next base: position 61,563,681 of record OZ018317.1, on the reverse strand, counting down.
GGGCTTCTATAGCATATTAGTTTCTCTACTTTGTAAGTATATTAATCTTGATGAGAGTTACAAGCTCTTCTTTGATGGATACAATGCTGCTTTCATCTATTTGCGGAATTGTTGACAAGAATATTTTGTAATCTAAGTCACCATCGGGATTAATCTGTGACTCAGAGCTCACCAAAGAGCATCAGCGAGATTTTCAACGAGCGATCTCCGGAGCTAGGATTTCAAGTGCTTGAGGAATGTGCGAGGATAGTCAGCGAGTAAAATATCTACAAGAAACTTCAGAGTTACACTCTCGCCTAATGAATATTTCAATCTTTTGTCGTAAATATTTGAAGGAAAGATCAGATAATTCTGTGGAACGAGCCATGAATTTATTTTTTTGCATTGTGGATTGAGTAAATCTTTCTGAAATAGCTGATTCAAGGGCAAGGTACGAGTAGCTGAAATTGGTGATATCATAAAGAACGCGAAAATTCTCTCTATTACTGCTTGTGGTGGTTTATTTACTAATTTGGGTGAAACACGAATTTGAAGAACCAGTTTGAAATTCAAACAAAAAAATAACAAAACTTGTTTATGGAGGAGGGGGATCTTGTTCTGCCATGATGGTTATAATTGTCCGCACGAAGATTGTCACCCCAAAAAATTATCTATGCTGAAAGTCTATCGTCAGTTCTAGATAACCACATTGTAGTTGAAGAAATTTCCACTCACTTTTGTTTGTTGTATTTGTCGGTAATTCATTTTTCTTTTCTGATACTTTGGCCCAAGCGATTTAAATCTTGTTGCTTTTAATTTAGTCGATTTTTTTGTTACACAAGGTTTAGAATATCAAGTTCTTTAAAAAAAACAACTAATTAACTTTCCAAATACAGTTTTTCACAAACGGAGAGGTTCAATTGAATGAATATTGGAAATTTAGGTCAGAATGAAATGAAGTGTTGAGAATGAATGCCTGATATTAGGTTTCTCTAAAGTTGATGTACTTGAGTTGTAACAAAGTGATACCAGAGTGATTTTCTAATCAAGAATTTTTTTAATTTATTAGTTCTTTTGTTGTTGGAGCTAAGATAAAAATGCATTGATGAGCTTATTTAATTATTTTTGGGGGGATAAATAATGTAAAAATGCTCTAAACTGATTTTCCCTGTAAGTAATTTCCTGTTGAATGTTTGTATTGTGTGGGTTTCTGTTTTTCATTATGAAGAATGAATGGGTAAACTCTTATTGTTCTTGGTCAATCTAAGAGGTTTCTCAAAGAAATGGCTTGGCATCATTGTGACAATATTCTCTTGGTATCTTTATACTAAATATATTCAGACGAGAGAATGGTACGAGGGGCGGTCAATAAGTTTTGCAATTCGGATATAAGGAAACGAGATACAAGGAAAAGTATTTTATTATTTTTCAATATAAATACCATCGACTTCAAAACACTTGCGCAACTTCTCAATAAGACTTTGAATTCTCGACAACCAGGAATCTCCCGACTGCTTTACAATCTACTCTTGGACGGCGAGATGGACATCTCCATCGTCCCCAAACCGGCGTCCACGCAGTGAAACCTTGAGCTGGCGGAATAAAAAGTAGTCGCTAGGGGCCAGATCTGGACTGTAGGGGGATGGTTGAGTTCCTCGAATCCGCACTCGCGCAGGGCAGCTTGTGCAATTCTGGCCTTGCGAACTTTGACGACGTTGAAGTCGATCATGGGGCGTGAGGTTTCTAGGAACCAAACGGGCAGAGACCTTGGTCATGGCTAAATCGTCGTGGATGATGTTAATAACACTTCCATGTGATATTCCAAGTTACCGCTCGATTTATTCGACCTTAACCCGTCGATTTTTGAGGATGATCCTCTTCACAAGGGCCCCATATCCTCGTTGGTCACGTTTGACGGGCGTCCTGGACGGGGTTCATCTTCAAGGGACTCACGACCATGGCTAAACTCCCTATTCCAGCGAGCAATGGTTGCATAGGAAACAGCGGTGTCGGTGTACACTGCAACCATGCGTTCATGGATCTTTTTTGCATTCTTGCCTTCCTTGGTCAAAACTTTGATCACTGCGCGGTGTTCAACCTTCTCCATTGTTTAAAAATTTGTGAATGACGATCTGCGATCAGCTACTTCTTCTTAAATAGACGAGGCAGAAGGGTGCGGTTTTAGGTCCTGACTTGTCATAATTGACCTAACACCCCCACAAACAGCCATCCCCCTTCCTCTGTTTTGCCCTACCGATTAGCAAAACTTATTGACCGCTCCTCGTATATGACGCTGTCCACTAATGTTTGTGGCAACCATTTCACTAGTCATTTTGTGGATTTTAGAAATGGATGGACGTCACAGAAATATATATATATACAATCCATGGCTGCTCCACTCTCCTCCCCCCCCCCCTACACACTCCTAAAGAGGGTTCGTGCGCTTCGCTTCGCAGCTGTTGACCTTGAGCCTAATTGATCTTTCAAATCAATTGTGATCATCTCTACCACCTTTACCTACATGGTCGCCTACCTTCTTATCTCCTTCTTTGGCTACCGCTATCACTGGACTTAATTTCCCTCTACCCAATTCCTTAACGTATGAACATTATTTCTCCCTTTCCTCATTCCTATCATCGCTAAGGGGAGAGGGCGAGGGGGGACAGGTCGTAAGGATAGACAGTTGGGGGATGGTGGTGAAAGGGAGATGGGGGATAGGAAACGGGTGAAGGAAGGGAAGAGGGTAGAGATTTAGGAAGACATGGAGGAAAGAAAGAAGGGGAAAGAAAGAGGAGGCGTTAAAGAATGCATTGGAAATTCATGCCACTTTACTTGCCCACCTTTTTCAACAAAATAAATGAAAAATAGTAAAAAATCACGTTCTAAAAATACGAGTTATATATATATATATATATATATAAATATATATATATATATATATATATATATATATATATATATATATATATATATATAAATTAAGAAATATTATTGCAGTAGCGCAATTAATTTTGCGGTTAAAAGGCTATTTTTGGCAAACACAGTCTTCCTCAAAGCCCTTGGAAGGAGTTCTTCTCACATACATGAGAAGGTAAAACTTAAAATTGGTGCATAATTAATTGCGTTACTGCAATAATATTCCTTAACCCTTAAGGTGTGGCGAAGATGAAGCGACAAAGAATGATGGACTAAATCCAACCTACCGCTATAAAGAGAAAATAATTTGTTAAAGGCAACAGGGATGGCTGCAGCTTTTTAATCTTTTCAATGTTTCATCTTTTCAGAAAGCGAAAGGTGGGAATAAATGCTGGAAATGGCATGTTTTAATTTTCATAACTGACTATTCTTTGAGCGGAACCGGATTGTAGAAAATCACCGTAACTTGTTATTTGCCCTAGGTGTATCTCTCTGCTTAAAGGTCATCTTCTGGGGCTACGCTAATTATTGAGGAGTGAATATACATGAGATTTTACATATGTATATGTAAAATAAACCTAAAATACTATGGAAATAACATAAATTATGCGGAGAGGGGAAAGTTATATGTTGGAGTATGAGGTAAAAGTTCCGGGAGAATGCATAAATCAGATATTTATGTAATTTGCATTATAATTGAATGTAAAGAATATTCAGTCTAATAAATATAAAATTTGTGTAAACTTTATACAAGTTTATAGGAGCGACATTAAATGTAATATTTAATATTTAAAAGCAAATAAAATTAAGATTGAAATAAAAATTTTAAGTTCAAAATAAAATAATCTTGATCGCAAATATGGTAGAAAGAACAGCAAGAAAACAAAAGATAGGATATGGAGTAATGCGGCCGGTATTAAGACCTCGCGTGGTAGCGAAACTAGTTTCTGGGTGAGCTAGATATTTAGCAAAGGTTTTAGTTTCCATATTTTTACGGCCTCTGCCATACGCAGTAGTTGTCGATCACTTTCCTGCAGAATGATAGTTTATTTTTATTTAACATTTCTCGGGTGAGGGTCGTCCGATGATTTGCGGTATGGTGTTTAGTGGCTCCGTCTTGGTGATGTGCTGTAAGTCGCCGAGACAAGGTTGTAGAAGTGTCATGCTAATGCACGAGGAAGTAACATGCTCACAGTCACCACCATTGCATTTATATTCGTACAAGAGGTTACACTCCTGCAAGTGTCCCGTCACCGGAAGGCAGCTATTTCTTATGATAAGGGTGCGAGTTTTCTTTGTTTTGTAATGAATTATTAATTTATATATATATATATATATATATATATATATATATATATATATATATATATATATATAAAATGTATTTGCAAAGAAATTATATTAGGAAAAGCATGATAATCAATAGGAAGTATATAATAACCAACATAAGTTATGTTGATCCTAAAACCAAGGAGTGAACATATGACATCATTTTTTTCTTTGCTTATATAAATTTTCGTTCAAGAAGTGAGAGTGAGATTTAAGTGGAACTATTTTTAATTATTAAATCTATATTACAGAGTGTGGGGCAAACTTCTACCATTTTTTTTTTATACATCTTCGCCCATACTAGAGGAGAATTCATTTGTTTACATCTAACACTTTGACTCCGACATTTTCATACATTTCATTAATTTTGTTGTAAAATGTCTCACCTATGTGTCAAAGGTTTAAGAGCGTCGTTCGTAGCATTTCTGCATGCTAATTTTAACCATATTCCTTTGTTAGTCCTTTGATTCAAATTTTTCATAGTTACAGTGGCGTTAAATATTTGGCAGGTGCCAATCATAAACGGCGAAGGAAATTTTGCTGTTGAAACTAATCCAAAACAACGCGTGTCTCCAGCTGTTAAATTCCTTGTCCGTGGATCGACGAATGGCGACATCTGTTGGCAGTTTGTAAATCTCAAGAGGGCGGCAATCACTTATTGTGCATTCAGAATGGCTTTTTTTCACTCACTCCTCAACAAGGTGAAGATTACTTTTGTAAGTTTGAGTACTTTTTGCATGTGTACATTCATCAACACATTGTACTTATTGGACTCACTTATGATAAGGTCTTCTTTTAATCCTCAATCATTTACAGAATATTTTCCTAATTCTTAATCAATTTCCATATTAAGATCGAAAACAGTAAGTCTATTTGACGATATTTAAGGAGTTAATGTCACCAATTTCATGTATTTAAATCTTGTTGGACTCATTTTGATTCCATTACATGTATCATCTCATTTGTTCCCAGAATTTTTTTTTTCCAATTTAGCAGACATAGTACAATTTTTATCACAATATTCAAATATTTGATGAGTTCGTTTGTTATCTGATGTACACTGATACACGTTTAATTTTATACGAAGACATATTAAGTGATATTTATTTCAAATCGGGTATCATTATTTATCGACGCTGCCATCTTTAGGCAGATGTATGTCGCAAGTTCGAAGATCAGAATAAATACAATTTCTCATCTAAATGATGCGGAAGCAAAGATATATGCTAAATGTAAATATGTTATCCCGGTGTAGGGGTAGAAATAACATTAATATTGTGGCTGAACGCAGTCGTGTATGGAGTAAGAGTGAGTGGTGAGCTAAGGAAAACAATTATAAATACCAGACGAAGCATTTCCATTAACCTGGATTCCTTTGGTGAACCCATCGGTCGTCCCTGCCTAATATTATGAATCTCTTATATATGAGGGAATGTGCGGAGGTATTAGAAAGTTGCAACTTTATAAATTGTAAATATCTTTTCTGTTTAGTGCGATTAAAGAAGCAAATGATCCAGATAATAAATGAAGAGAAATATGTGATCGTCTGGCTGGGTATGAGCACGAAGTTTCAGTTTAACTGATACCACATAGATTAATTAGCTCATGGCTTCAATACATAATTGAAAAAAACAATGATGGTAAATATTTAATGAAACTGTTTTATATATCTAAAATTAGTTCATCGCAAAGTGAAAGAACCCAGATAAGGAGTCTTTCCTCGCAAGCGAAGGCGAGAGGAAAAGATGAGTGTCATCTTGGTAAATACGAAATTCGTCTACGAAAGGTTGATATTAATATAGCTTAGAGCGCTGTAACAATGGTACAGAGACTCTCATTACTGATGCCCTAGTTAGTTTCTAGCGTTACTAACCCGTAAGGGGCGCGGTGATTTGCCATCCTGGCAGCCGTGCAGAGGGGACTCGGCACCCAGTCTGAGCCCAGCTTAGCCTCTATTCCTTCTTTCAGACAGCCTGTATTTCTCCCTTACTTCGTCGCTTTTCATACAACCTCTCCCTCAACTTTCTCTGATTAGCCTCTAATTTCACAGGGCATATGCTGACCTTCTTCTCAGCTAATCATCCAGATTGGGGCTGAGGGGCGAGGGGACAATGTTCCCTAACTGCGGAGCTCCGGTTCGGGATGATGGGTTTTTAACAACCTGCTTCACCTCCACCCATACCTTTCTCACATCCCCTTTACTTCTTACTTCACAATCTATTTATTTACGCCGTGTCAAAGGTGGAGCCGCCATACCAAGGGACTGCCAGGCCACCAGGGGCGAGGGGTGGTCCTGAATGGCGGCTCCTGGCTCTGCCAAGCATGTACTCAACCCTTGCAGTGCGGGCTACTGCGAGGGGTGATGAGCTAATGCATCCCGTTGTAAATTTAGGGTCACCATGCCTAATGATCAGAAAATTAAAAATCTCCCCTTAATTTTCACTTTTGCATCGACGGTGCCGCCCTTAGGCAACTCCACAGAAAAAAATGGAGGTACTTCCCTGTGCTTGCGCAGTAGACCCTGCAAACTTTTATAACCGGAGACGAGGCTTACTCCTCTCTTACGCCTACGGGTGTAGGGGACTCCCGATCACCTCTTTCTCTGGGGTCGCTTTCGGGCACCTCGCTCTTCCCAGCAGCAGTCCCCTCTTTTCGTTCCAAGGGAACTTCCAAGAAATCCAGCAGGCAGCCGATAGCCGACCGCTCCATATTGAAGCGGCTCGGTAGGGCAAAGCCCCTTAGGCGGGAGAGGGAAGCAAGGCCCTTTCGGTCGCTTTCCTCAAAAGACATGCTGGAAAGAATATTGAACCTTGCCAAGGGGCAAGGCCTGTGCCTGGCCATAGATGACTTGTGACCACGCCGGCAACGGGACCTGCGATGTCCTGGTGGGATGGCCAACTGATGGCCTCCCTGAGATAGACATGATCCTTGAGGCAACCCAGCCTCATACGGTAGGGCGTTCCATGGCTGGGAATACGGGCTCGGCGCCAAGCACCGATCCCAAATCCGGCCCCTATGCAAGGTCCTCCTCAAACGGTTAGGGTTTCCGAGGAGGTACAAGAAGGGGATGGATCTCCTCCGACCGGTGCCTTTACGACTACCAGGATCTTCTCCATTTCGGAGAATAACCTGGCTGAGGCCGGTCCATCTGGCTTGGGGGCTCCTACCGGCGGAGGGAGAAGCGGGTTCATACCCCACGCTCCTCTCCTAAAAATAAAAAAATAAGAAAAAGACTAAGAAGACTCGGGGCTCCTCTACATCCGGATGGGTCTGCTGCCACTTCGGTGAGCGAACAAGACAAGATAGGCAATCCGGCCCCTCTGCCTCCTCGGGTGCGAAGCCCCTGACTATGATTAAGACTAAAAAGGCCAGGGAGAGCCTCGATAACATCGGGGCCTCTCATTCAGAGCTTACCTGGCGTTTTCGAGCCTGCTGGCTTTAAACGTCTCCACGTTATTCGCTCCACTGATGGCAGGATGTTGGGCAATTTTACCATGATCCATCAGAGGAGAGCATTATCTAGTGTAATTGGTAGAGAGCCGAAGATGAGCCATTTCTTGGATAGGAGCTTTCTGGAATATAGGATGAATCTGTCTGAGGCGCCCAAGATAACTGCTCTTCGCACACTTGATGGCACCCAGATGAGTGTAACGCCACACACTTCCATGAACTTTGTGAAAGGAGTAGTTTATGCGAGGGAACTCGTTGACTATTCCATTGAGGGAAACACCTTAGTGCTGGCCGTCCATGGGGCGGTCAAGGTCAAACGTGTGATGAGACAACAGGAAGGAGCCTCGATACCCACCCCTACACTCTTCGTCATGTTCAACTGTGACAAGCTCTCTGAGTTGGTGCTTGGCGGCTGGTACCGCTACCATGTGAAGGCATTCGTGCCACTGCCGTGAAGGTGCTATTACTGTCACCGCTTCGGCTATACGAATCATTCGCGAAGTCATGCAAAGTCGGGGTTACCCGAAATATGTGTAAATTGTAACAAGGCCGCATACGATAAGTCCAAATCGTGTATGGCCAAGTGTGTAAATTGCGGAAAGCCGCACCCGTGCTTCTTGAAAGCAATGTGGTGCCAGGATCGTCTGATTCCGCGAGGCTAAGGACTTGGTCCCGGCGCACCTGGCTCTGCCTGAGACTTCTGACGCCTAAATGGTTAGAAAGACACTCTCTGCTCCTGGCCCATCCAGGCCAACGAGCACGGTTGATTCCCCACCCATTCAAAGCCCTTCTGCGGGTTCTACTCAACCCGGGAGCTCTCTTGTAAAGCTCGCGGCACAAAGGGTTCACACTTAGCCCCGACTAAAACCAGGGCTCTTCCCCTTGCTTCAGCGTGACCGTTTTTCTTAAGGCAATACGGCCACGTTCCTTCACCGTTAGATTCACAGGAGGCAACCCCCTTGAAGTTGTTCGCCAGGCCATCTTCTTGGGTTCCTAAAGCTGTCTCCTGAAATGAGGAAAGCAATAAAGGAGCTTCGCCAATATCGCCCACACCTAATGGTGGGCTAAGTGGCTCGAGACAGTTGTTCCTCGAAAAGAGGGCCCCCCCCTCCGCGTTCGAAGCCGCAACACCCGCCTAAGGTTTTCAGGCGGAGGGAGCAAAAGACTCGCATGACGAGCCCAATCTCCCTCAATAAGTCCTCGAAGGCGACAGCGCTCGGTGTTCGGCCTCCAGGAAGCGTACGGCCATTCCCGTAAGGGTCTTCTGTTCGAAGAGGGCCCAGTATCTCCTCCGAGCTAGGCCTAGAGGGCATTTTCCTTCAATGAAATTGCCGTGGACTCCAGGCCAACTGGAAGAACCTGCGGAGGCTCGTCTCCTCTTATTCCCCTTTGGCTATTTTTCTGCAGGAGACCATGCTAGGCGCGTGCTTCCAGCCCACCATCCCGAGGTATTAGGGTTTTGCGACCCAATCACCACCAGATGGCCGGGGTAGGGAATGTGCGGTTTACCCCCGGCACGATGTCTCCGTTCTTCCTTTCACTTTTGATACTTCCGTTCAGACAATGGCTGTGCAGCTTCACCTTGATGGGAGGTATACTATCATTTCTGCGTACATTCCATCTTAAGCTGACTACGTAGCGGGGGATTCCGCCGCGTCTTGCCGCGGTTGCCGAGGCCCTTTCTATTGCTTGGAGATCCAAACGGCAGACATCCTCTCTGTGGGGGATTACTCAATAAATCCCAGGGGACAAGTCCTTGCCGATCTGATCAAAGAGGTTGAGATGGGTGTCCTAAATGTAGATGAGTTTACGCATCACTGCCCGAGAACCGCTTCATTTTCTTGCCTTAATCTATCTTTAAGCTCTTCGGTTGGTCAGCCTGATTTTGATTGGGGGGTGTTCGATGACCTCCATGGTAGTGATCACTCTCCCATTTAAATATTATTTTCAGTGCAACTGCTGCCTAAGAGCGCACCTCGGTGGTGCTTGGCGCGGGTGCGTAGGCCTGCATTTAAGTAAATTACTGAATTCTCTATCTCAGTTGAGTTTAGGCTGTTGGATGAGGCCGTTGAGTTCTACTCCGATAACCTTATCGCCGCGGGCCGACTACTATTCCTAGAACGCCTGGCCGTTTTGCACTTCAACCACTTCCCTGGTTGTCGGCCGAGTGTGAGATGGCCCTCAAACAGAAGCGTTAGCCCTACATGCGCTATAAATGCCGTTTGAACGATTTCACTGTTGCCGTGCATACGTGTATTGACTTAACGGTCAGACCCCTCTATCAGAGGTGTGGAAGCGAGTCAAAAGGATTCAGGGCACGTTTTGCAGGACCCCCTCCAGCTCTCCAGGAGAATGGGACCGCAATCTCGGACCCCACGTCCGTGGCGGAATCCTTTGCCACCACTTTCTTGGCATTATCTAGCCGGGATGCTGCTCCACCAGAATTCAATGCACGTCGTGATGTCGCGGAAGGCCGCCGACTGGACTTTCCCCTTAGAGGCGGAGAACCTTTCAACGGCAAGTTTACTGTGAGTGAGTTGCGTTTCGCCCTTGCTTCGTGCGTAGACCCCGTCCATGGTCCATACGATGTCCCGTACGCCATGCTTCGACACCTAGGTGAGCAAGGCACGGCCTTTCTCGTAGATTTGTTTAACAGGATCTGGGTGGAAGGTCTCCTCCCAGATTCTTGAGATTCAGGAGTAGATATCACTCTACTCCAGCCCGTTTCCACCCAATTTCTCTAATCTCTTGCGTGTGCAAGTTGATGGAGAAATTAGTAACTGTTAGATTAGCCTTTTTCCTGGAGAGTAGAGGCATCTGTCTTCTGCACAGTGCGGCTTCCGCAAGTTCCAATCCACGTCAGATGCTCTGCTTAGACTAGAAGCTGCTTTCTGTGAGGCTTTCCTTCGTAGACAGCACTATGCCACGGTGTTTTTTGATCTGGAGAAGGCCTATGATACCGCATAGCGATACCGTATCATGGAGATACTCCACACAATGGGGGCAAAGGGACGTATCTCAATCTTTATATCTGAATTTTTGCGAGATCCTCGATTCCGCGTACGGGTGGATGGATTTCTCTCCGTCCCAATGGAGCAGGTAGAGGGTGTCCTGCAGTTAAGTGTCCTCAGTTTCACACAATTAGCCCTGATCATCAACGTCCTCCCCTTGGTGCTGCCGAAAGATGTTCTCACTACGCTCTACGTGGACGACCTTTCGTTCTCTTTTGGCGCGGTCCAGATGCCAACTCTTAAGCTTCGACACCAACAGCCATTAAGCCACGTGTCTCGCTATGCTGAACGGAACAGTTTTCGGTTTACCTTGTTGAAGAGTAGGTGGTGCACTTCTTTCGCCATCCACGGCTCCATTCCGATCCAGATTTCTTTCTTAATGGGGTTCGCCTGGAAGAGGTTGAATTGCACCGTTTCCTTGGTCTTGTATTTGACCGACACCTCACCTGGGATGCTCATATTCGCAGCCTAGGTGACTCTTGTGCCCACGCCATGGATTTTCTCCGTTCCGTGACGTTTAGCGCTTGGGGCGCTCATAGGGCTAATGCCTTACTTTTTATCTATCCTTTGTTCGTTCCAAACTCTACTACGGAGTTTGACTACGGATGCGAGTTTTATGCATCCGCAGCCAAGCGTTTATTGCGGAAGGTCGACTGGATCTACCACACCGGCTTCGCTTTGCGACCGGTGCCTTCTGCACTTTCCCCATTGAGAGCTTGTTGGTCAATGCTGGGGAGATGCCACTCGCTCTGCGCCGCGTGCAGTGCATCGCTCGCCTGTACACGCAAGCCTGGCGTCTCCCTCAGTCGCCAACAGCTCTCACTGCATCCGCAGCTGATCTCGATGGTGCCTATGCCGCCGAGAGACGCCAGTCATACCCTAAGCCCTTTGGGTTTAGGGCCAGGAAACTCCTTCAGGAGGTAGATATAGCTCTCAGGCCGGTGGCGCCCCTGGTTCTGCCAAGGACGCCAGCCTGGAGGGTACCACATTTGGCTATTTGTCGCCACGCCTCTGCTTCGAAAGTTTGTACTGCGCCGGGAGTATTGCGTTCGACCTTTTTGGAGCACACCTCGTGTAACGCTGGAACCGTGCTAGTGTATACGGATGGCTCCAAGTCCGAAAAGCAGTCGGGTTTCACTCCGTATCTCATCTGTCAGCGGGGCTCTGCCTGGCGCTGCGTCTGTCTTCTCAGCCGGTACGGGAGATTACGCGACGTGCCCGGTAAGGAGACATGATTGTGATCTATAGCGACTCACAAAGCGCCCTGAGTGCTCTGGGGGCATTAGAATCTGCGCATATTCTGATTCAGGATATCTGTGACGCCAAGGTTTTGGCGAGCCGGGTGGATGTCGAAATTATCTTCTGCTGGGTTCATGGATATGTAGGAATTTCGGGGAATGAGCGCGCCGATGAGTGCGCCAAAAAGTCCGCGAGGACTCTGCAACCAGACCAGCGTTTCGCTTTTCCTTACACCGACTACATAGCAGGAATACGGGAAGCTCTTCGGGCTGCTTGGCAAAGAAGATGGGAGACGGTCGAAGGAAACTTAAAGTTGCCTGCCATTGTGCTGTGACTGTTCCCATGGACTTAACGCATAAAGCCGCGAATGCTTCAGGTTGTTTTCTGTCGTCTCCCAATTGGGCATACTCGCAAGACGCACTGCCATTTGATCGAGCGCTCACCATCGCCCTACTGCCTACTGTGACGACTGCGTTGTCACCCACACTGTTCGGCACATTCTTGTAGATTCTTCTAGTCTGGGCGATCTTCGTGACCGTTACCCGTCCCGGTACTGGGATTAGCGGTGTCTCTACCGCCTGTTCCTTGTACTCGGGACGAGTGCATGCTCTTTGACTGGTGGACCGGTAGAATTTTGGTGAGAGGGCTGCCTTCTCCCTTTTATTTAACTACGTTGTTTTGTTTTTTTTATTATTGTTGTTTTCTTTGTAGGTCGCCCGCTCCTGCGCCGTTGGGAGGGGGACCTTCCCCCAACGCCGGAGATTGCTTCCTAATTGTTACGATCTTCCCTTTTTATCGTTGTTGAGTTTTCGTGTTCTTATTTTAAAGTAGCCTAGTGCTAGGCTATCATGATCCTGGCGACTTATGCCCAAGTGGGCAGTCGCCAGATAGGCTCTTGAAAAACGAAATCGAGCGTTACTACTCTGAGGTTTCTGTTGGCTCTGGAGCTGGAGCGTATGAAATATAGAAATGGTTTTCCTTTACCAATTCTCTTATCTTTTATTCATTATCATTTACTGACATTGTAGCTTGCTGATCTCCTATCCAGTAAAATTCTATGGTAGAGATAATGATGCTACTACTTCTGATAATGTAATTATATCCTTTTTATAGGTATTCTGTAATTAGTTATACTCAGTTTCTTGCCTCGTTCCTAAGCTGCTGTGTCTTGCTTCAATATTTTTAATTCTTTTATTATTATTGCCCTCATGAGCTTGCTGTTTTCCTATTTTCAATGATAATTCTGATATTTTATTATTTTATATTTAGATCACTTATTAAATACTTAAGTTATCTTTAGGAAAAAGCCTAATGTACCACGTGATGGATCATATAATATGTTCACTATGTTAACCAAAAATGCTCTATTGCTTGGGTCTTGTATTCTAGATAGCAGCCACGATGTTCTTAGCTCCTCTTCGTTGATTCGCTGTCAATTTAAGCCACCATTTTGATTTCTAAATGGCAATAGTCCCTATTCTGATGAATATTGACCGAGTTTAAAACCGGGAGTCTTTTAGCGTAAGTCGTCTGTATATTTATATTCATCTTCCATCTGAGCAACCTTGTTTAACCTGATTATTTCATTCACTTGAATAACCTGGGCGAAGTAACGACACCTTGATCTTTAAGCGTCTGTCCGATGCCCTTCTTCAGTCGTCGGTAACATTATTAGTCTATACTCACATTGTTTTTTATCTTTTTATCCGTGTAATTCACTATTAATGATAGATAAATATTCATAAAATTACATTCAATCTATATCGCTTTCGGGCTGATTTTATTGAATGCAATCCTTATTTTAGGCCTATTACCATAATTGTTTTTGCTTTATTGCTTGAGTATTTTTTTTAATTCGAAAAATAATCAAAATATCCAATATATAATTATTTTATTTTTGCGATAAAATTTAACTGTAGTTCATTAATTGTAAGAGCCAAGAAGCTTTAATTTTATCTAAAATGAGAACAACTTTTTTAAACGTATCTACCAACAAATTTAATTTTACCAAATATACTGGTACTTTTTAATATACTTAGAACTCGTAATCTCATATTCCATCAACTTTTAAACATTTGATTTTGATTATGTTAATAATTATCTAATTGTTGTCCTATTCGATACTATTTTGTTTCCAATTTGTTTCAATATACGTTTTCTTAGACTCAAAAGCGGACATGATAAAGATAAATGGAAATTCAGTATTTACTGATAGGGCTCCTGTGTTCTCTAATTGCACTATGAATAAAATCGCATTTTTTCATTTTAAACAAAGAGATCGACTTTTGTTCCTTATAAATCACAGGAATTTGTATCCAAAAACCTATCCAATCTAAATTGGTTATAAGTAGCTGGCAGAATGGAAAGAAGTGATATGATCTTGTGCTATTTTGATAAATTAATTATTTTAAAGTTCGCCTAATTGAATACATATTGGCTCCTGTTCTATTTCTGCATAATTAAATCTATTTCTTTGGAATCTTTTCTTCCAGCTACCATGTAATTTTTCTACGTGTTAGCTTTTATCAAGGATATACATGTATGTTTATTGCATGTTTATTAGTCCTGAGATCCTTGTGATTTGCAGTAATATTCAGCGCATTTAGGTATCTTAACGATTAATAAATTTAATTCAATACGTTTTCATGAGGCACCCATCACTGGCACAATGTTTGGCTTAACTAAATTAAATTAAAAAAAGTGTGCTTAAGATTATATAAATGACAACATTGTAATAGTTGTGAGGCTGTAATTCAAATGAGGCACAATTTTAGTGTCTGTTTATGTGAAAGGATGATGAAAGGATTGAAAAGGTGCAGAGATCATAAAATGACGATTTGAAGATGATCATATTATACTCACTAGAAAAACTTAGATTAAGAGGCGAACTGATAAGGTTATTAACGATTTAGCCGTCTTTGAAAATGAGAAAGTGACTCCTATTATGATAATAATAGGACAAATAGCCAAATAAATGATTCTAGGTACAATTCAGGGGTAGTAAAAATGATGCAAGTAAAACATATATCCGCTAAAGGAATATAGACTTTGAAATTGCGTGCATGAAACAATAGTGTAAATAGATATAAAAAGAGTTTAGAAATCGCTAGATAAGTCTTCCCGTAATAGCAAGATACTGTAAATTCTACTTTGTGGGACTGTCCTTAAGTTCAGCACTTTAAAAAAGCTACTAAACTCCTGCGAATATATATATATATATATATATATATATATATATATATATATATATATATATATATATATATATATAGATGTCGTCGTGGTATCGGAAGTGTACACCTTAGCAGCTATAAAGGCAATTACACCTACGTGGCAGGCGGCCAAGAGATGACTGGCTATACAATGCTTATAAGGTGGGGCAGTTAGTCCTCCTTGTGTTTGGGAAGTTTAGAGTGATTAAACCTAGGCAACTGCGTATTCGGTGGCCGGTGGGGAGTTCTTTAAATGTCAAGTTTCATTCAAGGTTATTAAAAATAAAGGTTTATCAACAAAAACAAGATAAATATGGAAATATGTACATGGGGCTAAATTAAGAATTAATTTAGGGCTTAAAAGGGCATAATGACTCAATGACTAAAGCAAAAATCGGGGGATAAATGCTTAACTCGGTCAGAAAGGAAAACAATGACAATAGGAAATAATCTTCGTCACGTATTATAAAAGCTGGAATTGCTTTTACCTTCTAGACTTGACTCATGATGAAGGGCGCATAATGAAGCCAAAACTCGGATTCTCCGGGGTGAGATAATCTTATTGCACGGGTGAAGTAATCTCAACGCCCGATTCGATTACCTTGGGCACGAGTGAGGTAATCTGGAATACTGGGTGAATTACTCTTGAAGGGTTAGTCAAGATATTCTTGAAATCGGAAAGAGATGCTCTTGGATGCGGGAATAATTAATCTCGAACGAAGTGCGAAGTAATCTTGAAAACGGGATGAGACGAGTGGGTCGCGCAATTCGCCGAGGAAATACCGCTTCACTAATTTGCCTATTGAATGTGGCCAAACTTCACAGCAATTTGTATAGCCGACGAAACCTTCTAACCCTGAGGTTCTAATCAAAACGAGGGGATGTATCCTCACGGACAGTGGGCGCTAGTCTCTCTCGAGTAACGGGAGACCTCCGACTAAATACTCTGTAGGCTTGCTCGCTAGAAGTCCTTCAGGGCATGGTAATCCCAAGAGAATCTCGTGGCGCTATTCCTCGTCTACCAAACGAGATAAGGCCTTGGGAAAAAATTCGTTCAAACGGCGATCCTTGCCTCAATGCATTAGGGGTTAACTGAAGCCTCGTTTCTGCGGGGGATTAGTATGTCCGCTGGGCATGTGGTTCTCGGTGAAGGCGTCTTAGCGGGGGATCGGTCGGCGTGCGCAAACACAGCTGTTGACAGTGGCTGGCTGTTCTCACGCGATAATTTCTTTGCTGCCTCGCTTTTTTGAAATCCTACTTAAGGCCACGTGGCCTCTACCCGACAGGGGTTGGGGTGAAGGTGGACATTCATGGTCACGCTCTCACAAATGAAGAAAGGGACTAAGTAGAGAATCGTAGAAGAAAAAGGAAACATGGATATAGGCAGAATGGGATTGTAAGATGGATAGAGACAGAGTGAGGTTTTAAGTTAGTTTTTATGATCTAATAGATTTTCTTCAGACTAATTCCCCATTAACCTTCGCCAATATCTTAACTTATTTCTGCTAGCGTCCTATACCTAGTCCAACTCTAAATATAGTAATAGAAAAAGAGCTATTAATGAGAGAAAACGAGATTAAATTTGGTATGCCTTCTCCGAAGATTACAAGCATCAGTCTTTCATTGTTGTTTTTCATTTGAGAAGGGTGCATGTAGGTAGTTATCCCTCAAAGTTACGAAAAATCAAGAATTTGTTTTGCTTGATACCCTACTTTTAGCAGGTATGTATATCTCAGATTCTTAACATTGATTTTACTTGGCCTTATTATTTTTTTTCACGGTAATGCATCTTATTTTATTGTGAAGAAATTTGAAGGAACGCAGATAAAATGTGTTTTTTTTTTATGTAATTGTGGCGCACAGAGTGCAAAATAGTAGGCCTATTGCACCCATATTGCAGAATAAATAGGTGCTCAATGGATCTATGAAATCCTAAGATTGAACACACATATTAACTTATTAGGTAATAGGACATCTAATATGTAATAAACCATTGTAAAAATAGAAATAATTATATCCTAACTGTATATTTATTAGAAATGTATAAGAAAGGCGAGCAAATAACTGATTCACACGTGGCTACTCCATACACACACATACATACACAAGGGAGCAGTGTGGGACAGAAAGGAAAAATAAAGTCATCTTTGGATAGGATCTGCCAGCCCGTTCTTCGAATGTGAACAGATATTCGAGGAGCACCCCCCCCCGCCCTCCTGAACTCCACTCAACGGTCAGCGGAGAAGATAATAAGTTTATTTCCTATCGTCAGCTCCATCCCTCGGCTTTGAGAAGAGAAAAGAGGTCAAGACCCATTAAGGAGCGGGGTTATAAATAAAGGAAGGAGGACAAAGTGGGCAGTCGAGTGGAGATCAGATAAATCATTCAGCCATTTATACTCAAGTAAAGGCACTTGACTCGTCCGTTTAGTATTACTGGCATTACGGTGCCGTCCCTTGCTCCTGGGTCCTGTCAACCTGCCTCAGTTACATACCCCCCGCACATAACCCGATTTATTTCGCTACACCTAATAAGGTAGACGCTATTTTAAGAATAAAAACCTATTTATCTTCGATTTCCCTTTGAGTCTTTTCCTTTAACCTCGAAGTACCTAAAGCACCTTCTAGAACCAAGCCTAGAAGCAGAATCTATGTAAACATTTGGAGTCAGAGCAAACCTGATGGGAGGGATCAAAATATAGTCGCCCTTCACGCAAACCGAAAGCGACCAAAGCCTTTAAAGGTCTTTAAATACAGTTAAGTAAACCCATAAGACCACTAAAGGACCCCTTTTAGATTTTAAACCCCATTAACAGTTAAAGCCTATTAAACAAAATTCGGCCCCGCATATAATAATGAAAGTTGGTGGCCTACATTTAGGTCGCCTGGAATTACCATAATAGAGTAGTGTGAGAAATTTGAGTCTCACGCTTGGCAAATATTCTGCCTTAATAACTAATATAACCAAATAGAGATACTTGTGTATGTAATTTTATATATTATATACATTTATATATTATAAAAACCTCTCGTATGTATTATAGGGGGAGTAAAATTCAACGGAAGTGTAACTCAATCGACATATATTTGGGAGAGTTTGGGCCTATATACATATATACTTATTTTTTGACAAATATAGTTATAACTATATATATATATATATATATATATATATATAAATATATATTTATATAGTGATCCCTTGAGAATTCTACAGGACGTCTGGACATCGAACACTAAGTCATACGATCGATTTAGCAAGTGAAGACCTTCTACCAGACAATAAGAGAACTGAATCAACTACCATTGCAATTTTACCAACTTAATTGCCAAAGAAAATCTACCATATCAAGATTCAGGTGAAGATGATGGTCCCCGAACAATAGATAACATGCTTGGAATTATTCATCACTCAGAAAGTACATTGAACCTTTATTCTAGTGACAGTGAATCAGAATCACCTAAGAAAGTAGGTAAAAAAGATATCAAATCTGATTTCCTATGTTGGTCAGTTGAAACAAACATGTACAATTTTCAAAAGAAATGTTAGTCTGAATGTTTCAAATAATGAAATGAAGTGCTTTATAGGAATTCTGTTGCTTAGTGGCTATCAATGTAATCGAAGACGAAGAATGTATTCAGAACGTGAATCCGATACATATTCACTGGTTTCCACAGCAACGAGACGTGATAGGTTTGAATAAATCTTTGCGCATTTGAATTTTGGTGATAATAACAACATAAAAAATAACGATGAATTTCATAAAATTAGGCCTTTAGTACATTAACTAAATGAAAATCTAATTTAATATGCTTTATTCGAAGAATTTTATAGCTTTGATGTATCTATGTCCTACTATCATGTAATTGCTTCAAAATTTAGTGAAGGACAACCACACTTAGTTATGTCGTTTGGTTTGAACAATATCAAAGAAAAGGTGTTCTAAATTTTGAATTAGGATTAGAGTTGTTTTGATTATATGACTGATGCCAAAAATGAAATACTAATATGCATTTGGAATGATATCGTAACAGTGTTATGAGCATTTGCCCAAATACAGTAGGAATTGAACCTGTAGGTCAGCCCTATGGTTACTCCTCATTGAGTAAAAAGTGTGTTGAAATTCAACAACCTTACTTAGTAAAGATATATAATGCACGAATGGGAGGTGTTTATATGATCCACCAAAACTTATCAGAATATCAATTTGGCATCCTAGGAAAGAACTGGTACTCATCCTTAGTAAGGTATATGATCGATTTGGCCATGAATAATCATTAGCATCTGCATAAGACATTGTCAGGGAGTAAGGCTATTAATCTTTTATCGTTTCGTAGAAGAGTGGTTAGGTTTTATTTGGAAAGATACTGCGACCCACCACAACAAGTTCATAAAAATATCTAAAAATACCAAAGCTTGCAGGTTTGACAAGCATGCTCACTGGTTAATCCCGAAGGAAAAGCAGACCCGCTTGTCAAACTTATTGTCAGCTTATTGTCAAACAAAAAAAATACAATGTGAAAAATGAAATAGTGGTCTTCATGTAGAGTCTTTTAAGGGGATGAACATTTCTCCTTGAGTTAGTTTTCACGTTGTTTCGTTCAAAATTCGCATTTTGGGCTTTGTATACAAAACGCAAAACTATATCATCGCATTGTAAAAATTTGCCAAAAAAAAGGCGGCTAAGAACTTGTTTATATTTTTAACATTATTCTAATAAAGATTGAACTAAATTCCAGGGCATTCAGAACATCTAAACTAATTTTCTAACATCCACCCATTTAACTGAGAACAAAGCCTATAGTTGACCATGTATGAAGAATATAATAAATATTTTGAACGTTATCGACAACTCTGGTAAAATTAACGATCTTCTAGGCAAGAATTATGACTGCAGCCAAAAATATGAATAAAAATCTAAGAGAAGCAGCATGGCAGAAAAAGTCTAGATGAGAATCAATCATTGTCGTAGAATGACCCACCGACATATACGTAACTTCTACCCTAGATGCGTGGACGCTCAAGGTCAAACAAGTGACCTTGACTCAACTCTGATCACGACAGAGATGGGGGATAGAAGTGGGGGCAAGTTGGGGACCAACTTCCCTGAAAGAGTGTTGGGATTTAAATACAAACGATAAAGTGCAGTTGGCAGTTATTAAACTAATGAAGGCTGCAAACTATGAGGCTTATGAAAATTGGGAACAAAAACAAACTTTAATATTTACACAATATACACAATAAATAGTTTCAAATAGAATAATGCCAATGGATACTCGATATTTACAATAATCAATCGAACACAGCTAGTCGGAGCAAACCCTACGGGAGGGGTCGAGAGGCTATACAAGCCACTTTACGTACGCACACAGTGGGGGCTGGCAAGGAAGCTACAGATGATTCGTCTCAGCCTAGTTTGGGTTCGAGTTGAGGCTTTAAGAGATGAAACGGAGATCGGATAGTTATTCGAGGGATTTACTTCAGTAGTAACACTAACTGGAGGTAGTATTTGTGCCAAACGAAATGTACCGAAACCAAGGATATGCCAATTGACTGGAGATCACATTCTTTGGTAGAATTTTAGCCTTCGGCTCATATGTAAATGGAGCGCGATCGAGAATGAAGTGTTTCGTTGTAAAAGGCAAGCTTATACTGTCGATGCCCAATTGGGACCAACAATATATAGGGACCAGCCGGAACCGTTACGGCCTCCGCCAAAGGGGGGCCGCGGGGGAACCTCTCTTTGGAACAACACGGCGCTTAGGGGAAGAAAAGTACTCTAGCGGGGGTTTCTTGATAACTCCTTGCGGGTGAGATAGGCACGCGTTTGAGATTCCAATCCCTCGCTTATCGCAGAAAGCAGCTTAATATTGACTGTTCCCACGGTCCTTGATCACATTGACTTACATCGTGCCAGACCTCGTGTTTCCTACGGGGCACATGGTGGCAGGAAACCTCTATTCTTGACAAACATGAAGACTCCTTGATGAAAAACTTTTCTCATTTTCGATTAAGCTTTAAAATTCTCTACTGAGAAATCAGTAGTAGAAAGTAAGGCAGGAAGATAACAGAAGTACGTCTAAAAATAGATTTTATGGAGGTGAGAGGTCGTCAGTAAAGGTAAAATGAGAGAGCAGAAAACAACTGAGACGTCCAGCTAGAGAACCTGATGATTCGCGACCCTAAACTATGTAGTGGGAAATTCGTCAGTCAAGAAAGCAGTTATTTCATGATGAGAGAGGAAGGATTATTCTCTGCGTATACATAATTAGTGGAAAGTTAAATTGATATTTACGAAACTTTTACCAAGAGATGGTTCGGCAGCAAGATGGTATTGCAGTCTATGATAGTGTAAGTACTTCTGATCTGCAGGACGTCTCATTTTTTTATAACCTGTTTTTTAGTATGGTATCTTCAAATCACAACTTGTGGGTAAGAATTAAATTAAAGTTTATTGTGTTTTAAACTGTTCCACGGCTGGCTCCACGTCACCTATGAAAAGAGAGGGATAGGATGAGGGGTGCAGATACCTTATCCAAAGAACCAAACACGTATGTAAATAATAATTATTGGTTAACGAACCTAAAACTGAAAAATATTATGTTTTTATTGCTTGGCCCCTCTCCACTCGCTCAACACCTAGTGCCATTTTCATCATCAACCTCCAAGCGTTCCATTCACGCGAGCTGCACTCACTTGTCTTGATCAATCAAGAAGAATTCCTACTGATATTGACAATAATAAATTATATATTACATAATCGAAGTGTGTTTGTATCACCCACTGCTCCAGATCTAAATGGCTAATTTAAGAAAAATTGAAAAGTAGAACCTTTCCAAATGTGCTCAGCTCAGTCACTCTTACTTTCTTTAGAGCAGTAATACGCTAGCCGATTAACAAGATATCCTTTACATATAGAGATAGGCGTGTATTGAACCGTGTAGCTTGTTTACCCAGCACGTTTTATCATCGCTAACAATGGTTCATGCTAAAGGCAGAAACAATTCACTTATTGCGAATAAAACTTATGCGTCGTGCCTAATTCCTGGAGAGTGGGAGATGTTTATCTCAGATGTAACAGTCTCTTTTTTCTTTTCACATTTTTTTTCATTTTGTCAAGTGTGCTTAATGCAAAATTATTAATTTTCATTCCACCTGAAACAAGAACCGGAACATATTTATATATATTTTAACCCCTCTATTTTTTTAACTCAAAACTGACATCCTAGTGAAGTATTAAAGCTAATTTCCCCATAGCAAAAATAACATTGTTTTATTCTTTTCAAATATCAGGAAGATATGAAATAAAAAGTTCAAAATAAACAAAACTTTTCCTAAAATTTTTGCTATCTGGAAGATTAAGATAACGAACATCTCGGCAATTTTTATAAAATACAAAAGAACTTGGATCAGAAAAATTTCTCTCATATACTTTCATTTTCTTCTTTGTTTTGAATAGTCATATATGGATTAAAAAAGTTTATATTGAGAGAATCGATCAGAGTAGAACGAACCATTTTAATGGAATTAGCGCTCGATTTTGGTAAGTTTGAATTAGAGGATAAGAGTTTAACATAGTTTGGCACACACACAACGTATCTTGGATTCTTCAGTCCTTGATCGTCTCGTTTTCCTTTTCTTTGTTACCTTTTTCATTAGTGTTACCAGCTCTTTTCTCATAATTTTTGTGTTATTGAATCATTGGATTATTCGCATATTTGCTAATTTCTTTTAAAAATCGCTAAGTATACTTAGTTAAATCACTGATGCAAGCAAAGGTGTTTTGTTAGTTTGTCTTAATTTGTGGTATGAAAATTAATTTTTGCCAAATCCTTAAATTAATGGTTCTAAAAATATGTGTGGGGATAGGAAGAATTCAAATCTGTTCTTATTTTTTGATTGCTTAACATTTCCCTTTGTAAATCTACGTTTGGAAAAAACTCATAAGTTGCTCTCAGAAAACAATTATTAATTTTAGCTTTCCAATATAGCAAGTAATTTGACATTTACTTTATCTTCCTAAAAATTACCCGGTAATCAAAAAAATATCCTAGTAATCATATATTTCAAATCTGATATAATTTTTGTGATTATTCAACATTTAGCTTGGACAATATACGTTTGAATAAAACACTTATAAATTGCGCTTTAGAAAGCAACAGTTATTAAGTTTACATGTTAAAAGACGTTTCAAATATTCCTTCAGACCAGAGTGTCAGCTCTAATAGGGAAGAAGCACTGTGATTGATGGAAAGTATCTTCTTGGGACGTACATAACGATTTCCAGGTGTGCGATCATCTTCACCCATCATGTGAACAATCATTTAGACAGTAGTTCTCTTTTCTTCAGTGTGATCTGAGCACAAGAGTTTCTGAATTATCATTTCGCTCAATAAATACCGTTCTGAGGCCTTGATGGTTGGCTAAACGGTAACTTAATTAGCCGTAGTTAAAAGAAGATATGGCGCGGGACTTCTACCCAAGCTAGTTTTACTTTGATGTTTAGCCAACACGGACAGTAGACACCATCAATTTAATCCAGTAGCAGTCGTAATTATTGAGAGGTCTGCCTTTAAAGCCCTATTTTGAAACCTATATGCGAAAAATGCCTGTTAGAAGTTGTCAATGACCTAAAATATCTCACTGAACGAGTTTTTAGAAGGGCCAGATCTGTGGAAAGTTTTCCTAAACTTATGACCTGTGAGATCATATACCAGCACACTTGATAAGTAGGGAGATAATTCAGGTCATTGCCACTCAGTGAAATAAGAGTCTCTTGACTTGAGAATTTAGTGAATAAAGGATAGAATTTATGTTCGGTTGCAGCGATTAGCATCAGGCCAATATTACCCGCTCAATTTTTTTTAGACGAGGTTTTTCAATTCAGTGCTGTGATTAAGTGTCTCAGGGGTAACTCGTTAGTGTGGAGGACACAAACCTTCTAGATCAGTTTTTGGCCAAGCTAACTTCTAAACAATGCATTGAACAGCCCTTCCAGTCAGAGTTAATATTTGTAGAATCAATTTCAATGGCCTACAGGCTTTTGAATTTCTCCTTACTCCTTGAGTCTTTCTCAGGAGTGAAGTGGTAGAGATAACTTCGAGCTGGCTCATTTAACTCTTCTTTGAATATGCAAGAGAACTGACGATCTAAATGGTTAATTTCCGCATAACATAAGTGTTATCTTGACAGCGATTAAAAAAAGCTGAAATCGATTTAACTCTTCCTACAGAGTTCATCAAATTCATGATCCAGTGATCTCATAAGTTTTTCTTAGGCCATCTTCAATATATTGTGATCAACTATGTCTCTTTTCCTCTTCAGTGATCAAGCCAGTATCAATAAAGGCAGCAGTGGTGATGGCAGCTGTGACACGCAGACTGACAACATATCTGATACTATGCATAGCAAAATTAAGTATTTCTAGTGCGTTGTACTGTGTCTTTTTAATGGAAGTTGAAGATTTGCTCTGGTATTTTTAATGTCACTACAAAAATGTGATCCTTTGAATCATTTGCCTCAGCTAAGTGTCCTTCATCTTCATTACAAGAGAACATTATTTCACTTCATTTAATTAGAAAATTGGTCCGCTTACTTATCTTATTATAATCAAAAAACTTTTCTTATTTCATCTTCTTGACGCTTCAGCTGGTTTGACTATCTGTTTTGCTGATGTTATTGTGCGAAGCCAATCACATATGGTCCAATATAACCAAACATTCGTCTCTAACCATTAATGAAAGCAAGTTTCTTCACAAGAATATTTATCTCTCTAGGATATGTACAATTAATTGTTTTTTTTTACAACTAGGGCAGCTAAATTTTCAGCAATGAATATTTTTACCCTTGCAACTAAAGATGTCAAACAGCTTGTCAAGTTTTGCAATGAAGGCTTTTTTGACAGTAGCTGTCCTTTTCTCAGAGAAATGTATTTGGCCTGCTTCCAGCTCTCTAGAATATTGTTAAGATTGTAACTCCTGAATTTACACAGGGTGTTACAAAAGAACTGTTCATTTGTTTCCACTTTGCAAGCATAAAGGTAAATATCTTTTGCAAGAATTGCGGCTGGGTATTTTCTCACATCCTCACTATTTTGTTCTGTGAACAATACTCTATATTTCAGAATGTCAGGGATAGTTGAGAGTCGAGGGGGCAGTATCCCTAGTCTTCCTCAAAATTTTAAAAGACATTGTAGGTCAATTTCTACTGATAGCACTGACGGCCAAGTAATCTTCCGCAAACTAATGAATATGTTTCAACATGTGAAGTAAAAAACAACAACAGTGAACTAGATAAAAGTATTAATATAAAATTTTTCATTTAATTCTCCCTAAGAGTCAGAAAAATAATAATATTTAAGTAGCTTATTACCAAGCAGAACTAAATTATATTTTAGCACCCTCCATTTAAGGAAATTGAAAGTTGAAAAAATTGACACCCCTTAGTGTTATGTGCGGTATCCTCTGCGTCTAAACTCGCGTTTCCTCTTTCCTCTTCGGACACAGATGAATCGTACTTCTTCCTGTCGCCCTATCCGCTGCTTAAGTACGGTTCTATTTAGTCTATATTATGGTTCTAATGTACATGCAAACTAGTCAAAAGGACACTTTACCCAATTTTATAGAACAAAGTAATTATATATATGTCTAATTTTTTACTTCAAATTCGATGTTTTATCAATCTTTTCAAAAAAGAGCGAAAAGCCTGGCCGATGACCCGTTTTAGGCCTAATTCGGATAGTGCAGAGCCTAGTTTTAAGTGCTTTATTCGGTGTTGAGACATTTAGTCTGCTTTTGACCATCAATAGGTGCAGCGACTATTTATTAATTAGTGTACAAACTAAATACCTTGTGATACCGGTAAGAAGAGGGCTCTTATATTAGTAAGGGAGTATCTACATGTTTAAGGTCGATCTCTCTGCAGTGGTAAGTACGATTATGGTTTTAATCAATTAATCTTAGCAGCCGAGGAATAATGAAAAAGCGGCATAACGTTGCGTCCCCCAAGGCATAACCCTCATTCCTCTCCATAAACAAGTGGGGCACAAGTGTGGCGGAGCGACTTGCCGTATACAGCTTTCCTTCGATATTTGTTTGTTCTCAACAGATACTTTTTTCTTAATAATTCCATAAGGTTGGTGCTTTTTTGTTTAGAGGGCACAAAGCAAAAATGGCTGGTGATGTCACCAGCCATTGCGACTGGCCACTGTGACTCCATAATAATATTCTGCGAATTTGCTTCGCTTGGACTTGGTTCAGCAAATTTATAAAGATATAAGAAATTTTCCTCCTTTAAAATAATAAATTTTTGTTGCTAATTTACTTTTAATTTTTACTAATATCAAAACACGGATTTGATTCAGGAAATTTATAAAGACATAAGAAATTCCTATCCTTTAAAATTATAATTTTGGGGGGCTGCTACTTTACTTTTCATTTTCAATAAATCAGGTTAAATCTGTCCATTATATTTATTTTTTAGGTTAAGGTTAGGTTAGGTTTTATAACCAAAAAGTACCAAAATCAGGAGTTTTGTCTTCATAAGAAGAATGCGTTTTGAAGAGCTATTCGTGCACACTCGTGGATCACATAGCTGTTTCACAGGTAGCCACCCTGGTGACGTCACCAGCATTTTGGGTTTGTGTCCCCTAAACAAAATAGCGCCAGAAGGTTGGAGCCTAGCCAATTTCTAAGTAACTAGATTTCCTTCGTACTTACCGGTTGTTGTCTAGCTATTGTTACTGTTAGCAGACCTTTTTAGCCCTCATTTAGCATATTTACTTTGCCTATTTTTCTTAAACTTTTATGTTGTTGGAAGTTATTGCCTAGGAGTTTCCTAGAGCTTTTTCTCCCTTGTTTTGAGATTTAAAACTAACCTTAGCAAATGCTCAGGGTCATACTGACGTGATACTTTAATTTTCTTCCTTGAGTTCATCAAAAGACGAATGACGATGGAATTTGAACCAATTTTCACGTTAACTTAGTTCTCTTAAAAAAAAAAATTAGCTCAGTTCCGAACCAGCAGAGATCATGATTTTGGGTTAGATCATCTTCATCAGCAGCATCAGCATCAACAACTATATTTTAAGAAGGGGATTTTTTTGAGTATTGGAATAATAATTTCATCTTAGTTTGGTTATGACTTATGTTTTTTTATCAAAGTTATTTTTAATAGTTCTTTTATAATATCCAAAAACAAAATGGTAAAGTTCAGAAATAAATATAAGTATCAAAATGCTGTGAAATTTTTATATATCTTCTATAACTCTATATTTTAGCAACATGATATTTTGAAAGTGGGGAAATTTATCTATAACTCTACTAA
Organism: Ceratothoa steindachneri; assembly: GCA_963969495.1. Lineage (NCBI taxonomy): Eukaryota > Metazoa > Arthropoda > Malacostraca > Isopoda > Cymothoidae > Ceratothoa > Ceratothoa steindachneri. The sequence goes on along the minus strand of OZ018317.1, from coordinate 61,536,221 downwards.
GCAATGGCTTAGCCACTACCCCTTACGGGGGGGAGCTTGCGCTTCGCTACTAAGATTAAAATTTAAAATCTAATAAAAGCAGCCATGGTTAAATTTTTGGAAATTTTCTGAACTTCGCTAATTATAATAATTTTAAAAAGGAACTCTAAACTAATTTCCCCTTGAGTAACTGTCAGAAGAAGATAAATTCCTGCTCCTGCATCCCCTTTGCGTATTTATTAATATGGGGTTGCAAGAGGGACAGAGCATCGGGGTCGGATTAAAACCCCATATCCAAACAGATTGAAAGCTTTTCCTCTAAATTCGTTCCCTTTGAAACCCACTCTTACAGGTGCCATTTTCTAACGTTCCCTAGCTCATCCAACCATCATTTATTTCGATGAAATTGGGGAACCTCTAAACAAGATGACATCGAATCCATCCGTAACCATACTTATTCTGAAAGATTTTAACACCATAAAGAATACCATTTCTTATTTACAACTTCTTCAGGTTTTTAAAATTTACTTTCTCTCTAAATCTCATTCATCGCACTCACATATTGAAAGGCATTTGTTCTAGTTGCCTTTTCCTTCACAATTCTAGCCTAGCTAAAACTGACCCCTTTATATGTTTCTATATTTCCTCTTTTCTTTTTGTTTCTCTGATCTTCTTTCACCTAGCCTACGCATACAGACTTCCAACAATCCTTATTATTATTGACTCTTTATTATGGAAGAAAATTCACAATTCACTATGGGACTTGCTTCACTCAGTGACCTCAACGTGCCAAGCAACTCTTTTTCTTGCACCAACGTCTATACTACTCTTCCCTTTGATCAACTTCGATTCTCGTTTTCTACGCTTTCACTCAAAGAGTGCATGCACTATAGAACTTAACATTTGAATTCCCCTAAAATATAAATAAACATGTTGATGTTCGAACTCGAGTTTTTTATACTTGCGGTGCAGAGATTTGTATTTCGTAAAAGCTTTTGCACCGGATTTGCGTGCTACTTACTTCTTAACTGCCCTTCGAACCTCCGCCGTATGCTTGTAGAAAACGAAAAAAGGCGACGAACTTTCTCCTAGCTTGTCCCCAATCCGTCTGCTTATCTAAAATTGAAGTCTCTCCTACTATCACTCTGACTGAATTCTCTCACTTCATTTCCTTTATAACCTCACCTTCTATTTCTCTTAGAAGAGTTAATCTCCCCCATTATAACCCTAAGCCTGAACGTTTCTTTGTACAATCTGTTCCTTGAATAATTATTTTTATTTATTGTCTATTAGAAAAGACCTGTTTTAACTTGAATCATTACCACAAATCTTTACCGTTAGTTCTTCGCTGTTATTCTCTATTAGCTCACTACTAAGTTTCTATCTCTTGTCTGTAATAGTAAAATTCGATCTCAAACATGCTTCTTCTCCTATTTCAAAGGAAAAAACCTGAGCCCAAACTACCGGCAAGCTACTACTCAAATCTCCCAAACTTTCCTCCCTCTTAAAATTCATTGTAGCTCCTATATCAGGGTTGATTCTAGCTAATTGTCTTCTTCTAACGCTGATGAGAATTTCTTTCTGGTTTTCAGGCAAACTTTGCAATGACTCAGCACTTGGGTCTGACGTTCTTCAATAGTACATTTTGCTCGAACTAGAGCTCTGTTTACTTCTTTCTTCTACTTCATCGCATTTATTAGATCCAGGATGAGTCTGGAACTCTCCTAAACCTTTCCTTTCGTATCATTTATTTCAGGCTTAATCTATTCATTTAGTAATGCTAAATCTCTGTCAGCGCAGGCGTAATTTTAGTCCATGATGGTCGGTTCTTGGTCCCTTTCTGGTTTACCACTGGTTTAGTTTATATAAGTTACGTTTTCTTTCGTGAAACCTCTTTACCCTTTCGAAGATAAATCATATTTAGTGATATTATTTTTGAATCGAAGTCTTTAAATGCCGCCGATCTTCATACATGTTGTCCTTAATGACCATATCTTGACTTCTGAAAACTTGTGCCCAGTACCTGCCCCTTATTTAATTTTTTCAAGTAATTCTTTATCTATGTTGCTGGATGATCGTTGCCTCACAATAGTATAGCGAGAATGTAAAATAATGAACTTCTGTAATGCATTCATCCACTTCCAGTAGGGCTTTCCGTAAGGGGTTGTCAAGTAATATCTGTAGTTTTGAACCCTCAGTTCCCATTACATGAACTTTTTCCTTTCGGCTCTAAAGTCTACAGGAAGATCTGTGGTCATACTTCTATATCTTCTACACATTTTAACTTGCCATAATCTCATTTTCTTTCCTAATATTTCCTTACAAAATGTTTGCCATATAAGGAATCATTCTGAGCCCTGAAACCCCGCCTCTTTTCTCACTCTTTATCGTAGATCATATATTATTTTAAATTGTACTTTCCAGGATGAGGTATGGCTCTTGTAACTTCTTAATTTATAAGGAATCATTTGAGAAATGTGGCAGGAACAACTAAAGAGGTCATTTTACAACTTTTTAACTAGAAGTAGTCGTAAAGAGAAGAAAAGCATAAAGAGACATAGTTAAACCTTTTCTTTATTTAAGTTGCCCGGAGAGCAAGGAGATGATACCAACGAGAGGCATCCATCGAAAGGAAACATTGCTGGATAACGAACTACCGCTAAATATTAACAAGTAGGATTTACTCCGTCAGAGTGTCTTCCTCATTCGAAGAGGCCATGGAGTTGATTGGTTATTAAAGAGATTACCTTCCTAAACCAAAAAGATTTTGAACTAAACTTTTATGTTTCTTTAATTCTTTTATTTGACAAAATCTAAACTAAATCATTGAATTTCTTTCCTTTAAGCCAAAAATTTACAAATGTAGTAAGAAGTATTATAAATACGAGTATATTGAAATTATCTATAAGGTGATGATTTAATGTTAATATTAATAAGAATCTTTGTATGGTGAAATTTAAAGTTATTCTAATACACAGATCATATGTATACCAAATAAATAAAGCTCTAAAAGAAGCGAATCTTCTTTTAAAACTTAATTAAGAGTGATGCTCGTATATAAGGAAAAAAATTATGTAAGATTCATAAAGCAAATATCGACGAACCAGCAGATTTGAATAAGAAGAATAAGTAGTTCGGCTGCAGAGGGGGATCGTAGGGTTTTGGAGGGATGAATAATCTCAATGAGGAAGAGAGATATGATGTTAGTGCAGTATTTAATATACTTAATAAAATATGGACATTGCAGTGGATAACCTTTAGAAAATGAACAATTATTTTGAAGCCAGGTATATGCAAGGTAGTCCGACCAATAATATCTGTTTTGTAATGGTTGGGTTTCAGTAAGCGTATTGTGGATTTCTTAGTCACGGCAACCGAGGCTGTTGTGTACAAGCAAATCTACATCTGAAACGATCCAAAATTGGGAAAAGCTGCGCTCAACTTAGGTGGGTGAGAAGTTAAGCTCCGAGTTGAGGGAAATCAGGCTGACGCATGATGTGTGGTTTCTAGGCGCAATTAAAATTAAGATACGAAATGGTTTTAGCTCAATATTTTGTAAAAAAAATAGGAGATTATTCGGTTGCATGAACAACGAGTCAATTTTTTATAACATAAATATGGTGTGTTAATTATAATTCGATTCGATTAAAGAAGCTCGTTAACATAGATTACTGTCAAGGTAATTTTATCCTACGTGATTAGGGTCAAAATTCATTACAATTTCAGATATTTTTATCAGTTTATATCTCGTTAACGAAGTTAGTCCTTATTTAATAAGTTAAAGTCTTTTATTAATTTAGATTTTCGTTAGAAAGATCGTTTACAAAAGTGAGGGAGGAGGTCTACGTGTTGGGGAAAACGTGACGAAGTACGATGTCTAGTAAATGAAAGAAGAATTGATTACAATCTCTGAGTTGTTTAGTCACATGGTGGCCTGTAACATTGATATAACCTATCAATCTGGTTTCAAGTAAGGTCACTCTACAGAAACCGCCCTTCTCAATGTGTCTCATTGCTTGCAAAGAGCCGCAGACAGGGTTTGTGCCTCCATTCTCGTTCTACTCAACCTCTCCTCTGCCTTCGATACTATTGACCATACCGTCCTACTTGATCGTCTCCACTCTTTCCTTGGCATATCAGAAACCGTGCTTGACTGGTTCTGCTCTTACCTTTTGTCTTGTACCCAATCCGTTGTGATTGACGACGTTTCATCCGACTCTACCCTCATTCGCTTTGGAGTGCCACTAGGCTCTGTCCTTGGTACTCTACTATTTCGTATCTAACTTCTTCCTCTTAGTTTTCTTTCTTTGTAATCTCGGTCTATCATTGCACCTATATGCTGATGACACTCAAATTTTCGTTTCCTCATCCCTCACGTCTCTTGCCTACTTTATCACTGACCTCCTGGGCTGCCTACTCCTCCATTTCTGACTAGCTCTCTACCAACTTCTTCAAGCTTAATCACTCCCAAACTAAGGTCTTCCTCGTCGGCACCCCTGCTCTTGTCAAAAAATCTATATATCTCTTTCCCTCGCTTACTCAGGGTGGTAATACTATCATTTCTTTCTGACTGCGTTAGGAATCTGGGTGTTGTCTTTGATGAGCATCTCTCCTTTAAGCCTTATATCCGAAATGTCAGCAAATCCTCCCTATGTTTCCTTCGTAACTTCTCTCGCATTCGCTCTCACTTTGATCGCCAAAGTCTTGAGACTGCTGTTCATGCCTTCATCACCTCACGCCTTGACTACTGTAACTCTCTGTTTGTGAATCTGCCATCCTCCTCTCTCCACCCCCTTTACTTGCACAGAACTATACAGCCTAGCTTCTCCTCCATCGCCCTCGCTTCTCTCTCTCGAAACCTTTGCTGCATGAACTGCACTGGCTCCCTGTCAGATCCTGTACTCACTTCAAGATACTTCTCTTCACATTTAAGGCCATAAACAACAAGGTCCAGTCTTACCTCTCTTCTGCCTTCTCTCCACGCCATGTCCCTCGGCCCCTTCGGTCATCACATGCACCTCTTTTGAATATTCCTCGCTGATCCCTTTGCTCAATGGGGGACTGCTCCTTCTCAATCTGCGCCCCTAAGTTGTGGAATGCTCTTCCTGCTGAAATCAGGTCTTCTTCCTCTTTTATCACATTTATGCATCTCCTGAAAACGCATCTTTTCAGTATTGTCTTCTCCCTCCTCTTGAATTTCCATTGAATTTCCATTCTCATCTCAGCACAACGTGCGCTCTGGGAAGGCTTCAGGCCTTGAAGAGCGAATTACAAAAGACTTATTATGATTATTATTATTGTCTCTCGTGGAAGTGATGCTAAACTTGGTCGCTTGGCCAAAGCTTGATTTGATGCCACGGTGTTTAGCCCGGGAAGAAACAGTTGTGTGATAAGACGAACTCCTGAATTGCTGGTGAAATTTATGCATTTGAATAACCTATATCCTTCCACGGTTAGAAGGTACAAGTCGATGAAAGGGGTGAATACCCTTGCATCTTTGCCATGTGATCACCATAGATAGAATTGATAAACCAAGGTGACTTATAGGAATACCAATATGAAGAATATAGATAGAAAACAGAAGCGATCAAGAACTGATCCAAGCGAAAAAACAAAGTGAACATTCGCCAGCTGTGATAAATTATTTTCAATAACAATACACTGGACACGAGATGATGGATACAATCGAAACCAGTATCGACTTGTTCCAGGAAAGACATGAAACTCATGGTTGTTAAAAATAAATACGTTTTCGATAGTGTCACCTGCTGCCCTCAGATTGTAAAGACCAACAATAACAGGTTGGTTAACATTAGCTGCACGATGGAAGCGGTCTGCTACATAGAGGAAAGATTATTTAGTGCTATATCCTGCCTTATATTGAGAGTAGAATACTCTTTAACAATGATGGATAACGTGATTTAGAAACTGTATTAGAAACTCGATGGTTTTAGTTAAGATAATCGGAAAGTATTAAAGGTATCTAATTCGCAGTAGAGCTCTTTAAAGTAAGAAAAGAGAGAATAACAGGTATTTTAGGAAGAGAGGAATAAGTTCATTTCTCAATGGTTATTTGGGAATCTGAAAATATGTGTGGGTGATAATACCTAATTGGAAAAAAGTGGGTTTATCCTAAGAACAGAGGAATTAAAAATACATTACCATCCCCATATCTCGCAAATCTTTGGGAAGAGGAAATAGTACAAATCTATCCCTCTTATAAGACCTAGGAAGTAGCCCCAAGCAGAGCACCAAACTGAGATTAATGGTCAGGGTAAGAAAGATTAACGATATGTGAGAAACTAAAAGTTTTGATTGAGCGAGATGATCATACAATTTTTCTTGACTAAGTAACAATAAAATATAAGCTAAAATACGAAATATTTGACTCAATGGCATACTATAGGGTGAATTGAGGTTATTTGTTTTTATAAAATTTTTAAGCGATTATCACATTTATGAAATCATAAGAAATGAAGAATCACTTTACAAATTCTCGTACTATTCCTTACTCGAAAGGAGGACCACTCAAATCCTCTGCAGTGATACGCACTCAGAAATGTTTGTAAATTTTTAAATTCTTGATTTTTGAGCATTCTGTTAGTTACACTTTTTAAACTTAAAGATTAAATTTAATTCTATTTGCCCTAAAACCTCGAAATTTATAATTACGGAATGGAAAAAATATTTAATCGATAATTGGATTGATGGCTAAATTGTTCTCGTTTATGAGAAAGGAGAGGTCGGAAAGAGAGGTAAATGTCAAAAATGGTAGTCCAGTACAAGTAAAGGCAACCTGAAAACAGATATATTATAAAGAAGGAAAAGATAGAAAAATTAAACTTGTAAAAATGCTGAGCAAACCAATGGATCGCTTTACACATTTGCTTATGGTAACCCATATTGCCATCAATAATCTGATTTTATTGCTTCTAACCAGCACCAATTAATGAAAAAAATAACGACAGAGGATAAAAATAGCTGAGATGAAACCTTGTAGCTTATTTCTTTGATTAACTGATTGATTTTGAGTTTTATGTTCAAAATTACTGGGAGAAAGTAATCATTAATTTCTGGATTAAATATTTTTATGAATACAGATTTGATATTTCTTAGTCCCAAAGAATTGGAATCAAATAATAAGAGACTAAAATAAATCCTTTAAGTTTTCACAAATATGTTTAGTTATTGGTATCGTATATTATCCAATACAGGCTACGTTGGATTTTCTTAAGTATCGACAATTACAATCATTTAATTAAAAATTATTCGGCTCTGATATAGTTGCTGCCATAGAAGGGAAAGATTCTGGCTATGTACTTTAGGCTGTGTGCAATTTCTTATGGAATAGGGAACAGAGTATCAAAGATATATGGCCATTCTAACTATTTACGATCCCGCTATTATTTTGATAAACTTTTGTCACACTATTTATTTTTGGTATATCTAATTTTGGACTATCTGTTTTTCACTAATATTCAATTTGAGTCCACCCATTTTCGGCCTACATATTTTCTCAATAGCTCAATTTTTACCATTTTAGTTAATATAGCATGGCAGTTAGAGAAATAAAAAAATACTAATCGAATGATCACAACAATATCGGAAGAGATTTCTTGCGGCCAAGATAAAAACCATGGAACCTTGTATTTAAGTCCTAAATAATAATGCGCCTCAGAGATAAAACTGCTAAATGCAATCTTTCTCTATGGAAACCTTTAATAAAGTATGGCTATAAATTTTTTTGTTGAAAATTTTTAGTTGGTTGTCAAAGTGTTAATCATAAAAAATTGAGATACTATCCTCTTGTCGTCTACATCAGAACTAAAGATAAAGCCGATCGCAGAGAATATTTGTTCCTGAGGAATCACTAGTTTTAATGTTTGAAAGTTAAATTAGATAACATATCCCCCTTATAAATGGTCTCATTTCAAGAAATAAGTTTTTAATAGACTAGGTTAATGAAATACCCCAAATTTGTAACATATGTGCTTGTTTCAGGTGTACCTAGAGATTAATATGGGATATATACAACATAGGGAAAGGACAAGAAAACAGCATTTTACCATTTCTATTTGTAGCCTTACGTGAAACCATCTAAGTCTCGAGATTGAGACTTGAATAACTTTGATACTCCAGCTATGGTCAATGCGAATTTTTGATAAATCTATTTCTCTTTGCCAAATATTTTTATAGAACTGAAATTCTTCCCGCATACAATTTTAAGAACTCCCTTGTTTTACCATGTAATAAGTCCCTTTTCTTGCTCCCCCGCCTCTTGAATAAGTTAAATATTCCTGTCATATTCAAGTATTAGTCTATTATGTGCGGAATGTTGATTTATAATAATAACAATAATGGCGGGGGGGGGGGGTATTCTGTCGATTGTTCAGTTTGCCCTAAGCAATACTTAGGGCAAACTGTTAAATCATTAAGTGTACGCTTGACGCAACAAAAATACAATATTAGGAGGGGGATAGCGGTAGTGATTTCTTTGTCCATTTATCTGAAAAAAGTCACGCTATTAATTGGAATTCGGCTAAATTTATTTACAAAACTAATGACTTTATTCAAAGAAATATTGTTGAATGCTCGTTCATGAATTCCTCGCCAAAATTTAATATATTCTCTGTTCTCTTTAAATTAGACCCTGTTATTATAAGGCTTATTTATAAAAAATTGTCGATTTTAAATCTTAGCCATTTTATTTATTAATTTAGTTATGTTTCTTCTGTTTATTTTCATGTATTCACAATTTGATGTGTATGTATTTAGGTTAGTGACCTAATTGTCTACATTCTGTGCTCACAGTTTGAATTTCTGGAAGTAGAAGTTATCTATTTGTTTTTATACTTCATATTTCTCTTTGATAATATTTTCCTATTTTGTTTTCTTTCGGTGCACATGGGCGTCAAATTATTCTGATGTTTCTTATATATATATACCAGCTTTGTAAAATTGTTCGTTATTTTTTGAGAATGAACTGAACAAGTTCGAAAAAAGTTTGATTCCGCCTTTCATTTTCCTGTGGGATTTTTGGCATATATATATTGTAAAAGAACAACTTCTGAGCCTCCCCCCCTTTTTTGGAGACCAAGTGCGATAGTATCCCGCCGTGGACGACATCATTTGCTGTTCGGACATTCACGATTTTTTGACTCCTGAGCATATTGGGAAAATATTTCCCAATCCTGCGAACTTGTACCAAGCTCCCCTCCACACCCGATGAAGAGGTTCGAATAAGCCGCTGTGTCTCGCACCTCGCTGCTAAATGATTAATTGACTCCACCTCCGGATTAAGATGTCTGGAGTTTGTGACTACTTTCTTAAAATTCCCACTTCCCCCTTCCCCGTGTGAATCAGGCATACAAATTCTCTGGTTATTCTCTAATTCGAGGAGTCCCGCCCGCACCTTAAGGCCATACTTATCGTCTCGTCCCGTGAGCGTTCATTGAACAGCCGACTTTCTCATCCGTGATTCTACCCTAGTCAATTGGTAGCTTCTGTAAAGGAAAAGCCTTTGGATTTGCGCAAGTCTCTCTTCGTTTAATCGAACCGAAGAAAATCTCCATCGATTACCTTTGAGGAAAAGACGATACCTCCTCCAGTGGAATTACGAGAATTTCCACATGACCCATCGAACGTCGTCTTTAAAGTTTGGCTATCTACATCGAAAGGTTGGTTCGGATCGTGCCACACCTGCTTCATTGAAGTCGTGCACCACTTCCCTTATCGGAGCGTGCCACACTCGCTTCATCGCAGGAAGAATCTACCTCGAAGTCATTTGCCCGTATTGTCAAGTTCCCCCTTTTGTTCTGAGTCTAGTAATACTAATCAATTAATCCTAGTTCAGAATCTCTCCTCTTAATAATTATCAAGAGACTATTTTAATTTAAATAATTCCATTTTTCCTATTGTTATTCTTATTTTGATCTGTCTAAATAAAATTATATTTTATTGTTTCATCTTTAACTAAGTTTGAACGATACTCTCGACCTATTCAAGCAAAGCTGGTCAACCATTTATGCACTTTGTCTGATTATTAAGGATTTGAAACCCAACGCCTTAAGTGTGACCTCCTAGTCGGTCGTTAATCCACGCGAACATTCCTTCAAAGGTTCACGTTGCAGTAGGTGATTAAGTCACCCTCCCCACATGATATATTAGTAGGGTATGGTATAGAGTGGTTGTACCACGATATATATATATATATATATATATATATATACATATATATATATATATATATATATATATATATATATAGATATAGCCCCAGACGATGACAATTGAAGTCGAAAGGAACCTCCTGCCTTTAATAAATAATAATAAGTGTAAATCATCTGGTACAGTCCCTTTGCCCTTAAGAAATAGACACAAATGAAAATTTTACAAAAGTCATCAAGAAGCTATAAAATGCATCTCTGCAGTAAGAAAACTTTTCATACATATATATATATATATATATATATATACATATATATATATATATATATATATATATATATATATATATATATATATATATATAGAGAGAGAGAGAGAGAGAGAGAGAGAGAGAGAGAGACATAGAGAAAGAGAGATGGATGGATAGAGGGAGATAGGGGGTTAAAGAGATGGGAACAGGGAAGGGGAAGGACATATATATATTTTTTATGCACCCTAACTATATGAATTTTTATGCAGGGAAGATTAATATATGTATTTAAATCTCTATTTCAGTCGAAATTGGCTAACTTTTCAAAATTAGGAGATTTAAAATTTTGGCTGAATTTTTATTCCAACTTTCCTTAATATATAGGGTAATGTTTTGCTTAAATCTTAATTATTCTCTTTACAACCCATCGTCAATTTTGAAGTAATTTAGAACCATTTTCCTCGCCAAATTTTTCTCTTGCTTGGCGCCGGTATTCAGTGTAGATTAAAAGCTAGATTGAGCTTAGCCTCATTGCGAGAAGTCTAGCTAGGATAATGAACGAGCAATACGTTGATAATGCTGCAGTAGAATAAAACCTAGGTCGAATAAGGGAATATATATTCGATTTTCCGACTCTTTAGGAATGATTGATTAGAGTTTTATGCTCTATTTAACAAAATCCATTTCTAAAGAAACTTTAAGCCACAAGCCAAACCTAAAATGCTTAGTGAATTAAAGTAATATAAAGAATTGAAGAGAAGCAAGATGAGAATTTTCATGGCTACCAAGGAATTCCTAGGAATTTACAAGAAAATATACTAAACAAAACCAATGAACACATAGATAGTTATACTTTGCACAAGAAACTTAAATAACATCTAAATGTCCATAAACGCATTTCTTAAGATTTGGCAACACATACTTCCGTGTAAACTTTATGTTGTTAAACCTCTTTATTCTGAGATTTGGGGTGAGAGGAGGAAGCTGTCATGTCCCAAACTTTTGTGACTACTATATTTTTTCCTATAAAAAAATTAATATAAATAAACAAACAGCATTTTTTTTTATGTATTTTAATTTGAAAGAGATTTATAAAAAAAATTATAGCTCCAATCCATTTTATTAATAAATATATTCAATTGATGCGCGCAGTCAATATTTATAATGATGTCCCTTGTTCTTGAGAAATGTTCAATTTGTGATGATATCTTAAAAAGTATTTGTTCACTTTTTCCACACAAGTTCTCACAATTAGATGGCTTTGGTTTATCAATGGCCAGTGTGATTATGACCCACAATTTCTCTATTTGAGACAAGGTTCAAAAAGTTTAATTTCATTTTCAGCCAATAACTTTACTATTTCTTTGAAACAAGATGTGCCATCATGCTGAAAAATACAATTACACCTAACTCTGACTTTAACTGTTGAGAATAGGTGCTGATGAAGCACGTTTTGCTACCATTTTGCGTTTAGGGCAATTCTTCAGGGCCAAGTTGTTAGTGCTTCAGGTCCTTATATGAGAAGCATTTCCAGTCTTGGAGAGTCTCCGGATGATTCTTCGCGTGCACACATAAGACTTAAAAACGCTCTCCTAATTTCTTGTCTTACTGAGCAATCTTCTAAAAGCTCCAAATAAGTGGAAGATAGCTCCATTAAATAATATATTTTTGTTCCAGTTTTTACCAGTCGATTTTTTAAATAGCTAAGAAAAGTCGAACCTATTCGTAAGGTTGCTTTTGGTGATATGATGGTTCTTCTCAGCCTTTCTGAATTGACAGCTTTCTAAAAGATTTGTACCTCACTGAATGTGGTGAAGCGTTCACTCTTGCTTCTTTCCTATCCTGGTCATGTTTGACATTAAAGGCAACGGCATCCTTTAGCTGATACCTGAAAAGAATGCGATCATGTATTTCATTTGAAGAGCTTTTGCGCCCATAAGTTTTTCCACGTGAGTTTACCCACTCCTTTTAAAATCATTAATACCTTTTAACAAATATCTCCTTGAATTCCGACCCCTTTGGTAGAGAACCAAAATGGTTGCAGGATTTTCTTTGGAAATAACCATTTCTAGAATTGCCTCTAAATTCAAATATTTATTTTCACAAAATAATAATACAAGATAAATGATCATTACACAAATTGATTCATTAAACCTATATGTGTCATTATTTTACCATTTTTATTAAACACTAATACTAAATTTTAAAAACTAATTAAAATAATTAAAATATATATATTACTCTAAAAAACTTTGCCCATGTGTGAATAATGAGTTTAAACACTTGGTTTTCCTTCAAATTGAATCGGAAATTTAGAAGCAAAATAAAATTAACAGCTCTTAGAATTGAAACATTTAAAACTTTAGCAATATAACAACCAGTGACATTTATTCAGATATATATTAGGTGGTTTGAATAAAGAAAAATGCGATTTTCAGATGGCTTAGAAATGATCGATCAATTTAAAACTTACGCACATGATGTCCCTTGTTATTGGTGACTTAAAGCTATTTTACAAATAACAATAAGGGGTAAGCCGTTAGGTTTATGCTATATTTAACAAGATCTGGTCATGCAACTTTAATCCGCACCTAGTATTTTTAGTCAACATTAGTTAATATTAAGGGGGGCTACTAGATGCTGCATCGACGTGTGTTTCAGATCACACGTTGATGAATATATTTACCATCATGAAAGACTTGAGAGGGATTTGCATTGCAATAAGGATGATTGAATACTTGAACGTCGATTCAATACAAATAAAACTTTAATAATAGACAGTATTAATTAATATATTTGGATTATTATTAAAGCCTTACGAATTCCAAGTTGATATTTTTTTGTTTTAAATCAAGTCATCACAAAACGGTGTGGAAATCAATAAAAATCAGATTCTAACCTTGAAAATATAATCTTTATCTTCATCGCCAAACCATTCTGCCTTGATGAATGCTATATACACGACATAAGAAAAATGAATGAGAATTTCAAACACTTACGTCTTTATTAAGGAAGATTTAGATAAAGAATACAAAAGATAAAGCAGTGTTCGGTTAGTATATTCATCTAAAAAATATTACATTGATTACTTTTTTTGACGATCTGAAGTAATTTGATTTTTATTTAATTAAAAAACAAAGTTTATTTTATCAGTATACATTAGTAAAATTTTATAGATGGTGAGTTGGCGCGTTGGCACATATTAGAAATTATTTCTTGTTATTCGTAATGGAATTTCATTACTGCTAAATCTTTCAACAAATTTGAGAAAATCCTGATATTTAAGAATTTAATTGGCCTCCTTAATTAAAATTATTTTCATACCTTACAACTTTTTAATGTCAGCCAAGAGAACATAATAAAGATGATTTAGAATTTTATTTTCCTATATAAAATTAATTCTATGATTCCTTTCTCTGGCCTAAATAATGCCTTATATGTTTCTAATGCATATTTGGTGAATGAATAAAAAACACTTCAATCCTGAAATTTTGAAACAAAATAAACTTTTAAATTTTTAGGTAGAGCCCTTTGTCAGTAAAGATGAAGTTGCAAAGTAAAAAGAGTTTATGCTGTATTTGTCGGTTTAATTTTTTTAGCACCAAAGAATTTGAATTAACCCGTAGCTCTAGAAAAGGGGTAGGCAAACTTTTACTCGCCTACGAGCCCAATTTTCAGCGTTCCCTGACTGATATATTTGTATGCACAAATTTCCAATACTAAAATTTGAATAATATTTGTAAGTCTACAAAGAAATAAAAAAAAAAGTAAATTATGTTGAAAGGGATGCCACACATCTGCCTTGCCTAGCGGCGTATCTGGCAACTTTACAAGGCATGTTATAACTTGGATTATTTTGTAAATTTGTCCTTAGTTAGCTTTTCTTTTGTTTTCCTCAGTGGTACTAATGAAAATTCCTGCAGTGCTAACTTAAATTTAACCAATTTGAAACATTATTAAATTTATTTTTGATACCCTTGTCAATATGGCGAGTGTTAGTAAAAATCTCAATAGAAAAATTATTGGTGAAAATGCTGTATTTTGTGAAAAATGGATTGAGCGCTATTATTTGCAACTAACATGTTTCTCTTTATAAAAAATATAATCTTGAGTGGCATTTTATGAGTAGACTTAAGAAATATGCAGATTTGGAAGGATCCGACGTAAAAACAAGATAATATTCCCGAGAGAGAATATATAGAAAAGATAAACTCTTTTTAAAAAACATATTTAGGAAAGTGAATCTGTAACTCGAGCTAGTTTTGCCTTATGTACATTTTTTGGAGAACTTAAACAACATAGTGAACGTGACTTCGTGACAGAATGTATGCTTAATGCTGTTGAAATTTTATGCCCAGAAAAACTTAAATTGTTTGAAGATATTAACTTATCGGGAAGAACTGCTTCTGATCATATCAAGAAAATGGCGGTTGTCATTAAAACTCCCTAAAAGCAAAATCAACAGAATTTGTGTTTTATTCTTTGGCTATTAATGAGACATCAGACCTATCTAATACTGCAAATATAGCAATATTTATACGTGGAATGACTGTAGAATTCAAGCTACAGGAAGAGTTTCTTGCTTCGAAATCAATACATCGAACAACTAAAGGTGAAGATTTATTTCCAATGGTAAACTCAGCATTAAAGGATTTTGAAATACTGTATGAAAAACTGAGTGGTCATGCAACTGATGGCGTTTCGTCTATGACAGGTCTTTTAAAAGGGCTAGTAGCTCTGATTAAGAAATAATTTAAGAAGTATCGTTTAGAGCAAATAATTTAATTGTGTGTCACTGCCTTATTCATATGGTAAATTTATGTTCGCAATCACTCAAGACGGCAAATGTGATGAAAGTTATAATGAAAGCCGTTAATTTTATAAAAAGCAAAGGGTTGAACAATAAGGAATTGCATATTTTTCTGCAAGATCTTGAAGCCGAATTTGAGGATTTATTATACCATTGTGAAGTGCGATGGTAAGATTTTAATAAATGCTTTATTAATTTATTACACAATTAAAATATAACTTTTGCACTCATTTTTCCACATTAAGTGAGCACATTCCCAAATCAACCAAGGAATCCTCTGATGAATGTGAAAATCTTTTAAATAAATTTTAAGGCAAATTTGGAGAAACCCAAACCAACAGAATCGAACTACCTATTTTTGGAATACCTTTTGCTGTGCGTCCTGAGGAGGCACACGATTCTTTGCTAATGGAATTAATTAAATTCTAGTCTGTTAATTTTCTCATTTCAAAATAAAGTAATCTACCTCTTTTGGATGTCTACAAATCTATTGATCCTGAAAAATTTTCCATAGGGAAGAAAAATGCTTTTAAATATGCTTCTCTATTTTCTACAACCTATCAATGTGAACTGTACTTTTCAAAATTAAATTATTCTAAAAATTCACTGAAAAAAACCTGGCAAGGAAAGTAAGAATAGCAGTTTCATCAAATAGAGCTAAAATATCCAAACTTTGCAAGAGAAAATTACACTTTCATCATTTTCACTAAAAAGACAAATTTAAAGGTAAGCTTAATTATCTTCGAATTTTTTTAGAATACATTAGCTAAAATCTGTTAGTTATTTCAAAATTTTCATTGAGCCTGTCCATAATTGTTTTAATTTCCAAATATTAGGGAATATTAAAAAAATAAAATATCTAAAGTAATACTATCTTAATTTCTGTGGTGGCAGTCAATTAAAACGTTGAGTAGTAATTTTTTAGGTATTAATGCATGAGTATATTCCAAAATGCAATAAATTTATATAACATTCATAAAGATACAAGATTCAACTTTTATTTATCTCCCGATGGCTTCTTTAGTAGAAAGTTTCGCCCCCGGCTCAAAAAGGTTTCGCCACCCTTCATCTAAAAAAAAATTTCAAATTTAAATATAGGATTAATCTATAGAATAGATGTCTTTAGTTATTTCATTTTTCCTATCCCTAAAATTCATAATTATATATTTATTCTATAAATACAATAGAAAATATGAATGAAAATGTCATTGCTGTAATTTTTATATCTAGCTGTATTTTAAATTCTTAATAAAATAAGGTTGGGGTTTGGCTAATATATTACCCGAATTTCACCAACTTTATTTCCTCGATGCGACAAGCTTTCGAGCGAATCCGCAAAGAAAATAATCTAATATCACATTAAGCGAAATCACTGATATTTCAGTATGATGAAAATATTTAGAACAGTTGGTTACCAAAAAAATAGGCCAAGAATGGCGTTAGAGGTCCAGGTGCTGCCACCATCCAGATTTGGATTATAATTAGATCAATTACATTCTTTGTGGTTTATTAAAAATATTAACATGAAAATTAAAGAAATCTCTCAAGAGTAAATAAAATATGACGATAAAATATGTTTATGTGTTCTGGCTTAAATTGTCAATTAAATATATCAATATATTAAGACAAATTTATCATCAACTAAAAACAGTTTGAGATGAATAAGGGATGAATCATCCTTCCTCAGTCCGTGCTCTTCCAGTTTGAGTAAGTTCAATTTTGTAGAAAACTTCATTCCTGTCTATAATTTAATTTTACTATGTGAATGCAGCCGAAATGTCTAGTCTGGAGATGACTAGTCAGCAACAGAATGTGGCATTTAAAAGGACAGGCCTTTTGACTCTCACAACTATGCTTCAAATTAATGATTGATTTATCAGGTTATAGTGCATTTCAACCACAGAAGATATATAAACTCTACGAAGCTTAGACTCCCTGTTCCCTGACTGTAGGCAACTGTAATTTGTTTCTATATTTTCATGCATTTGGTTAGTGTAGTAAAATATTCTTTTACATATACTCGCATAGTTACGACTATCATTTCATGAGGGAATAATATTTTTATTTCCTTTGAGACAAAAGGGAAAGTCGTCTCGGAAATTTCAGGGGAATCTACACAAATTTGCCTCTGTAATTGAAATTTTACTACATTTTTTGAAAATATGGGACCTAATTTTTTCCATGTACATTTCGTCACTAAGGAAGGTTTCATTAAATTTCCCATTCATTGAATTGGCCCTTTCCTATTACAAGTTTTCTTTTCCGTTCGGTTCAACGTCAGGATGAAAGAATTAGTATGGCCTAAGACCTTATTACCCTCTTTCGCCGGGAAATATAAAGACCGATAGAGCCTCATTAGTAATTTGAATGGCCACTAAGCGTTCAGAAAAAATGGAAAATCATCATTAGGCAGACGGATCAAAGCTGAAATTCACTTAATTTTTTCAGAATTTTCTTGGGAATAAAAGGCAAGTTTAAATTTGCTGTCTTAACCTCAAGAATGAGCAAGAGGAGAGTATTCAATAGAAAGAGAACTACAGTACCCGAGAAAATACACTAGTGGCTTAAGAAGGGACAAAATTGTTGGAAAATGATTGATTAAGATAACAAATCTGACAGATTATAAGTCAGTTCCACAGAATTTTCTTTCAAAAGAGTTGAGATTTAGCAGCCTGAACAGAATAAAACACTAACAAAGAATAAATAGGAAAAACATGGAAACAAAAAAACGAAACAACATCGAAATGAGATAAACAAGTCATGTTTTCATAAAGAACCGGAGCCTTTTAAAAACTGAAAAACTACTGAAAACACTGGACTCAAAATAATACTAAAACCTTGCACACAGAGGGATATAAATATACTTAATAACGCTTAAACGGAGTTCAGAAGATTAAAGAAATATGTAATATGAAGTATAGTTGAAACATTTTATCGAGACTAGTTTGAAGAGATATTTTCTGTTGAACTTAGTCTCTGAAAAACGGTTTTCAGTATAATACTTTTAAATCGATATCTATCTTCTCAAATTCGAGTAAAAAGGCCGCGGATAAACCTAAAATAGCATTGCTCTCGTACTTGAAACTATTTAGCATTAGAGGGAACTATGGTTCGTTGAGTGAGAATCCTCTTAGATGTCAATAAGAAGATCCCCACTATATATGACAATGAATTTTAGTTTGTATTACGCTGGCTTATAATTGTATGTAATTACCTCAACAATGGCTTGCGATTCAGGTAATGTCGTTTATGTCACTGATATAAAAAATGCAATGTTTTCTAGGATTACATCTACTAACTATGGTGAGTTGTAAGCTACACGACAATGCTAATTTATGCCATTAGAGGCCATAGCACTGCTTTTTTTTCTACTACATTCGATGGCTTTTGAACTTCAAGCATTTATCTAACTATTGTGTGCAAGTAAATTGACTTCCACGATGATATGAGAGAGGAATTAGAATTATCCATAATAAGATGCGGATAGGTATTAGAAGGACGTGTCCGAAATCAAATTATTTGAAAAACTTTCGGAAAAAGGGATTATTTGAAACGTCATTTGTATAAAATACAGTTTTTCTTAGAAGTATATCCTACAAACTTAAAAATTCGAATAATTATATATTCATTTGAAAAAGGAAGCAACTTAAACCTAAACGCAACAATGGTTGCTGGTTTAATATGTGATTTACCGCTGTTTTGAACGCTCTAATGAGATTTACCAGTGTTCCAAGTCCCTAAGTTGAGGTGTACTTATAAAATTAAACCTTAAAAATTAGGTATTATTGGAAAGGTAAACCAACCAAATTTTAAAACAGAAAACGTAACTATGCCCATCAATTTTTTAGTCTAACATGATTTATTTAAGCTATAAAATAATCAGTTTCTTCTTGCCCATAAAACTTTTCACTAACCTTCTAATGGTGTGGTGAATTTTTTTCCATAAGTGGTATGTTAAGGTGTGACATACTCCAACAAAAATAAATATACAATATTTACACTAAACCTCAAATCTTTATTTTTAAGGATGAATAATAATATTGGCAATTTTAATCATTTTCAACAAAGTAAAATCATTTTAGTTATTTTTAACAAAAGAAATTTAAGCATCGTTAATTTATGAAAAACGTTCAATGGATGAAATATTAGAATGCTCTAAGCAAATAACTTTGGTGCACCTGAGACAATAATATTTTGTCTTTCTCTCTTTAGATCTTGCGCAAACTGAGCATCTGACATTTGACCATGTTTTTATTTGCTTCGAATCTTTTTTGCCATCTACAAACTAATCAATTTCCCTTTTCAATGCCCTTTCAAGATGAGAATTTTCTTTTCTTCTTCTTAGTTGTTCATCAACTAACTTAAGTCCTAAAGTTTTTAAAATCTTTCGTCTTTTAGCTTCAGCGTTTTTTTAATTAGTCAGATGAATTATATAAGAATTGATGCCACCAATATTCAATATGGCATAAAATAGGGTGAGTGGCCGTCCTCTAGTTTTTCTTGTGACATTATATATTGCACATAACTGGTCAAATGAATCTATTCCACCTTTTGTTTTATTATAAAATGATATTATTTCTGGCTTTTAATCTTCTCTGGTTTCTTTGTCTATTGTAGTGCTATGATGCTTTGAGCTAAGAAGCAACACAACCTTATTCTTCTTTAGAAAATAGCAAGTCGAAGTAATATGTTTTTGAAATCCAAACAAGCTTGCTTTTGGAACCTGTCCTCTCATCCTAAAAAAATTACTAGGGATTTTCTTTATATTTTTTTTACATAGTGCCAACTATAGTAAGTTTATAGTTTTTTAAAAGGTCAATGCGTTTCACCAGAGTTTTTGTAGTATTATTTACTGCAAATGAACCATTAGACTGCTTACAGAAATAAACTTTTAAGTTTGAAATGTAAAAGGTTTCCGAGTCAGCTAATCCAACGATTTTGATATCATATCTAGCTGGCTTTTTAGGTAAGTGTTGGCGGAATGGGCACCTACATTTCTTCACTTTGATTTTATACATATATCATCAAATCTTATGCATTTAAGCAAAAAACGAGAGCGCTGTAAAAACATAGTGGAAGGAAAAATATCAAATACTGTGTTATCAGTTGCCCAAAGCTCTTGTAAATTCATCCTACTTGATCGGTAACTACCTAATAAGTAAGCAATACTATGACAGCATTTATTTCAATCAAATTAGTGGGATTTACGTGGTAATTTTGTTAATAATTATGTTTTTTAGTCATAATGTAAGTATTTGTACATTTTACAATTTCATTTACAATCCATTCAGTTGGAAAATTTGACCATATTTTGCCAATATCCTAAATTTCTTTATTTCACCTTTGGGACCAGGTGAATCGTTGCAAATATTGTGAGAAGATGTACACTTTTTAATGCGTGGTGATTCAACGTTCCATTTAATTGTTTCATCTCTTACAATGAAAAAATTGCTCCTTGTATTTTTATTTCACAATCACTTTCATATGATAAGTTTTCATCCAAAAAGTCTTCATTGGTAAATTCTTCAACAATGTCTATATCAGTTTCATTAGAATCTTCATATTCATGATCAAAGGATTCATCTAATTCACTGACATCAGCACATTCAAATTATTCATCTATAACTTTTCTAATAGTTTCACTTTTCTCTTAATATGTCATTCTAAAAAATAGGCTAAAAAAAATGGATTGTAAGAAAATGTATATCAATTTCACTATCTATACATGTAACTACAGATCTAAAATGTACATAAAGGTATATAAAATGTAATCAAATAAAAATTTAAAATTTAAAAATGCAACCAAAAGTTTAGAGAAAAGACAAAATAAAAAAAAATTAGAGTTTAGAAATATAAGTAATGTCTACGTAAATATATGCAAAATCAAGGGATTAGTTGAGTTTTTTAATTGTAAATGATCCTTTTATGAACAAATTTTCATTCTAGATATATATTGTAAAAAATATATAAATTTTATACTAAAATGACAACATTAAAAAGCCTAAAAAGAAACTTTGAAATACTCACGTAACTAGTGTTGTGGGGTACGAGGAACCCCAGAGACAAATTTGCACACGTCAGGCTTCAGGGGTTAGCATAAACTAAGTTTAATTAAGGGATGATTCAGCGTAGGAAAAGTTGAGAGGCTACACAAACAGTGGCATCATAACTCAGTGCCTCGCGTAAGATAAAAATAATACCTTCTGGGGCTTCTCACAGCCCACTCACCATTAAGGGGTTAAACATGATCAAAATTAGGTTAGAATGGTAGTACTGCCAAACTACTCTCATCTTTTTCATCAAGTGAATCGTTGGATATTATCTCTTGATTTTCGATTTACTTAATTATGCCCATGATTTACATAGCATACTCGTACGTACCTCAAGTAAATGCATTCTTGTTAACTCAAACAGGCGATTCTTTGGAAATGTACATATAATTTGATCAATTTGAAATTCTTTACAATGATAAACCCTAGTGTGGGCATATCACACCCATCCAATTATAAGTAGCAACATTTATTTACTTATCAGAGCTCCACAACGGTACATCTATTAATTTTCTGAGGTTTCTGTTGTTTCCTACATTCATGTCAATATCTTCACTTATGTTTACATGATCTCCAATGCTCTGCCAAAATTATACTTGCTACAACCGGCAAATCTAGCTTCGTCTATTTAGATTGGATTATTTTCGGTATTAGTAATTTGACTTATAAACAGAGAGAATCTTCTATATCACCCAACTTCATATTTAAATTGAACCAATCCGTAATAGTTTGACCACTCTATCTACTTAATATCATTGAACTACGCTTTAGTCTTCGAGTAAAAAGAGAAACATCAATTCTAGAATGACATATAAAGTTAGATGGGCTATGAAATATATAATGAAATATAATAAAAAAAGAAATCGTTTCCTTACTGAACGCAAATTTTGGTAAGATTTGGGGGAAACCAAAAATAGGGAAAAACTCTCTCCATTCATCTCGCTAGGTTTTCGTCTGTTCTGATTACTAACATTTGTATACAACTCGTGTAAATGCATTTTGAAAAACAGGTTATTAATGACGCATGTGTTTTCTTTGTATCTCAGATGTGACTGGTTGGAATTTAAAAAGAAATATTCCTTTACAAATTACTCATTTTCTAATATGCGGTCTATGATCTAAAATATCTTATGTTGACTCACAAAGATGAGAGATAGTTTCACTTCGAAGGGAAACTGCACAGTAGATTCGTTAATTTTATTGATGAATTTTATTTAAAGAATCCTCGGTAATACTTTAAAATCTCACATAATTGCTCACTGCATTTAGGTAATAGAATATCTAAGGTTAGATTATGTTAGACTAAATTTCTAGCAAAATTTGTCCATTATTAGCGAGAGATAACTATTCAAATTCTTACTAGATTTTGACGATGTTAGAATCGTTTTCTTGGGTTTTCTTAAAGTTTATTACGTTTCTCCCTGACAATCCCTTTGCAGATTTATTCTTGTAATGTGAAATATTGCAGTGAATTTGTTATGACAACAGGGCAATTTTAACACAAAAATACTGATGTGCGATTTGTTGTGATTGTAAAATACTTGGTTCTCTGGAAATCTTGTTATAATATTGGATGCCGAGACTTTGCCGGGATAAGCTATTATCTGGTAGTGTTGTGATTTAAGACATAAAAGTTTGATGTTTAAATTTAAGGAAAGTTTCCTTTGGAAAATTTATGCAATAATAACAATTTAATTTAGGCAGTAAACTTTATAACTCCTTTGAGTAAATTAGTTAGCCTGAATTAAGTTCGCCTACTATCAAGTTAATTCAATGCCCTTACTTTTAATTTATAATGAATTAGTTAATTCAAAACACTTTAATAAATAAGATCAAACAATAGAATGAAAGATTTTAATTTACAGCTATTCGCACGCGGCGAAAAATTTACCTTTTACAATCATAAAAATTAGTAGAGTTAATTATATTTTAAATTAAAGAACATCAAAGCAAAATAACAAGTTTGTTTGATTGCTATTAATAAAGGGATGCAACCTTGTTTTGTTGATATTAACGAATGTTTAATATGATTTGGACGTATGGCCACTAAAAGCAAAAAAACATACAATCCGCACTTTCAGTCACTACTTGATTTAAAATTAAATATTAATAATTGAATCAACGGGAAGAGATTTGAATTACTGTGAAGCAAATATTTGGTGGGTTTTGATGATTTTGACAAATTCGTAATAATAATTATGAAACAAACACCACAAAAATAGTGTCATGGATCATGATTCATTAGTTAGGCGCAAGCGTTCTACATCGAGACTTTAATAACAACATGTCACATTAACATATGTATAGGAAAGACGCACCAAAGTTGAGTTTAGGAATCAGTTTTTTTAAATTCTATTTTTTGATGAACTAATTTACTACCTTATTCAATAAAAACTAATTTAAGTTCTTAAACAATTAAAAAAGTGGGAATTAACTTGACACTTTTGTTTATAATTGTAGCAGGGGATGAAAAGTGGTTGATTGCAACAATATTAAGCGAAAACAGCGACCTTCATCCCCGTAAAATTCTCGGGCGCATTTAGTGGAAAATGAATGGCATAATCCTTTTTGAACCTATTTACTCAATTTTTACTATCATTACAGATGTTTAATCTGCTCACTTGGACTAATTACATGCATAATTTGAAAAAACGAAGGCATTGATAAATGGAAGAAGAATTCTTTTAACCGATGAGTAATTATCCTTATTCACAACATTTAGACCTATAATTATGTGAGTAATGATAAATTTAAAATACTAATCATAAGTAGAGACCCTTGAGTTATTCATACGTATTCAACATGGCCACAAGTAGATTAGCCTTGATAATGAACTTGAAATAAAATTTGAAATTACTCACATTTTTCAGGGGGAGGATTCTCTGCGGGTTATTTT
Source organism: Ceratothoa steindachneri (assembly GCA_963969495.1). Lineage (NCBI taxonomy): Eukaryota > Metazoa > Arthropoda > Malacostraca > Isopoda > Cymothoidae > Ceratothoa > Ceratothoa steindachneri. The sequence continues at coordinate 61,512,069 of OZ018317.1, read as the reverse complement.
TTTATTATTGTTTACTGAGGCGATATATTTTGAGCTTTCGACCTATTCTTAAATATAAATACACTATATATGTTTTCTTTTATATTGTACATAATGAATAATCGATCAAGTTATATATATTTAATATTGTCGATTATAAAAGTGGTGCAAAATCATGAGTACTTTCTGAATTAAATAGCTTATTTTCAGTGGCATAACTCCTTCTCCCCTATTTCCTCCATGGTAATTATTATTTTTTATTTGAGATATTTATTATAGTTTTGCAAAGTTAATCTTTAGCAATAGAATAAGTCAGAATATTCCTCTTATCAACTAAAGTCCATTCTTGTGATTTATGCATTGTTTTTTCTTTAGTATCTTTTACAATATTTTCAATAGAAAATAACCACAAGCAGCTCCAAACCAGATTGCATTCTTTGTTTCACCATCGAAATCAAATATTATTTTTGTATCATTTTTTTTATTATACACACTGCCAGTAATGATGCAATTTAAAAATATTATGATCCTTTTATATTAAATTCAATAACTCGACTCAGATCTCTGGTGCAATATCCTTCCCGTCATTGTTATAAATACAACTACGAAAGGCGGTCAATAAGTTTTGCGAATCAGTTGGGTAAAACAGAGATAGGGGTATGGCTATTTGTGGGAGTGTTAGAACAAGTTATGACACGTCAGGACCTGCAGCCGCACGCTCCTGCCTCCTATATTCAAGAAGCAATAGCTGATCGCAGATCTTCAGTCACAAATTTTTCAACAATGGAAAAGGTTGAGCACAGCGCAGAGATGAAAGTTTTCACCAAGGAAGGCAGGAAGGCAAAAGAGATCCATTAACGCATGGTTTCAGTATACACCGACACCGCCCCTCCCTATGCAACCATTGCTCGCTGGAATAAAAAAGTTTCTCCATGGCGTGAGTCCCTTGAAGATGACCCCCGTCCAAGACGCCCGTCAGACGTGACCAACAAGGACAATGTGGCCTGTGTGGAGAGGATGATCCTCGAAAATCGACGGGTCAAGGTCGGAGAAATCGAGCGAGAACTTGGAATATCACATGAAAGTGTTATCATCATCATCCACCACAATTTGGCCATGACCAAGGTCTCTGCCCGTTGGGTCCCTAAAAACTTCACGCCCCATGATCGACTTCAACGTCATCAAATTACACAAGACCAGAGATGTACAAGCTGCCCTGCGCCACTGTGGATTCGAGGAGCTCAACCATCCCCCCTAGAGTCCAGATCTGGCCCCTATCGACTACTTTTTATTCCGCCAGCTCAAGGCTGAACTGCGTGGACGCCGATTTGGAGACGATGAAGATATCCAGCTCGCCGTCCAAGAGTGGATTGAACAGCAGTCGGGAGATTTCTGGTTGTCGGAAATTCGAAGCCTCAGGAACAAGTGGCGCAAGTTCATTGAAGTCGAGGGTAGTTATATTGAAAACTAATAAAACACTTTCCCTGATATCTCCTTTCCTTTTATCGAATTGCAAAACTTATTGACCGCCCTTCGTATCATGACCTTTTCGATTAGCTTTGACTAAAGTGTATAATGATACAACTGCCACCAATGAGGGCAACACTTTGCTCCAGCCCAGAGGCCCAAGGCAGTTTGAAACTAATGACTTTTTTACTTATGGACATCTAAATTTGACTATTCTCGCCTGTTTCATTACGAGTCGTTTCTTAAATAATTTTGCAGGCTAGTCACCGGGCACATTTGGTCGACTTCTATGTGGCGGAGATATAAAAAAAATAAAATATTTTAATCAGGAGGATTTTCTCCTCCCTCTTGCGTCCAGCTGCCCTTCATTTTATGACCTACAACTCTTGGTATTTCTATTTTTCACGTCTCTGGGTATAACCTTTCTGTGTAAGGACATGCGGTGACTATTTGGGGGGGGGGGGCAGGTATTAAAAATTTGATACAAGTGGTCAACGATCCTGCATTTCCTCGTTTTCACTGACCCTTAAAGATCTTTAACGGTAGTATGCCGCGATTTTGAGTCTCTTTCTGGTAGAGTTGTGTAAGGTCCTCTTAGTCAGTTCCACTTTTTCCTAAAAAAGTAATAAAAAAGAACCATAAACGTTTGTGCCTCGCCGTGTTATGCTTTTATGGTGTAAATTATTCTTCATCGAGAGAGAAAAGGATCCGTGACTTCTGTTTTCATTAACTGATCTAAACTTTTTTAATTAACTTCTCTTCTATTAGTAATAATATATATACAGTGGCAGCTTGTACATAAGGTCCAGAGGGGCTGGGCCTCACCAACAAAAAGATTAGCAGATTAAAAGTATAAAATATAAATTCCATATCAAAACCTGTTAATGCATGCAAAGGCTTCATTATGCATATAAGAAATTTTTTTCTTCAAAGCCTCTTCTAAGCGAATTCCAAAGGGCCCATATCTTCAGGCCCATTTAAGCCTATATCTGATCTCACTCTTGGAGCAAATAACCAACCGCTTCATATCATTCCTTTTACAATGTGACTTAAAAGCTTAAAATATAGGCCAGGCAAATATGGCCTGAGACAGCTAACGAGGAGTCGGTGATTCATTACGTTCAGTAGACGCACACCAATTAATCTTATTTATTAAGAAAATAACTTCCTCTACTAAAATGATCAACTTGTTTGTTTTTTCAAGTTTAAATGGAATTGGTGTGTTTTTTTTATTATTTCACCTAAGCACAAAATTCAGTCTGCAACAGAAATTCTGTACTGCTCAGATTCTGTTTGCGAGACACATTAGAATTTTCAATCTAGAATAATTATTGCGGTACATGAAAACAGAAAACAAATAATAGAATGCTTTACTATATTCGATGTGAAGAAGGGTGGGATCAGAAGAGGATTGGTGAATCTATTGTATTCCCCCAAATTTGTAAGATGAAGAGTTTAATATTTTAAAAAAAAAGTTTTAGGATATATTCAAACATGGTGATATTCTTTTTGGAATCTTATAGTTTAGAAAAACAAACAGCATTACTTCTGAAGAAGCTCTTAAGAATTTTGAAATGGCTATTATCTCCGAATATTCCAACAATAGGGACCAATCAAAACAAATAACAGAAAATTGAACATCACAGCCAAGAAAAAGGCGTAAAAGGGAAACATTTCATCTTTCTTTTTCTTATTTGCAATCTTGTGCACCAGAAGCGTGCAATAAAAATTTATATGAGTTAAAAACAAACTTCCAAACTTCAGATATGCTTTATTCATTTACCATAGTAAATCCAGGTGATTTTAAAATCTAAAGAAACTCTTTTCATACCAATCATATTAAGGAAATTTCTGCGAATTCTCCAATGCTTTATAAAGAGAAATTAAAATATTAATTATCCGTTTCGTATACAAATGATAATTTCGCTAAAATTCCAATTCCATTAGTAACCTTCTGAAATTTATAAATGAAAACATCTTTAATTAAACATTCTCTGAAGTATCAAAATTGCTCGCATTTGTCCTGGTGACACCAATTTCAACTGCTGATTCAAAGTGATGCTTTAGCAAAATGAAGCGAATAAAGGCCTTTCTACGAAATCCCATGTCACAAGATCGGTTGAAGGGTCTTGCATACCTATTTATTCATAAGGAATATATAAGCGAAATCGGAGATTACAACAGCAGAGTAATTAATACCTTTGCTCAAATGAAGAACCGAAGAGCTGATTACTTATACAAATGAATAAAGGTTAGTATGTGAGATTTATTTATAAATTTGAATTATAGTACTTAAATAGCTAGGTAGCCTATATGCAAAAATTGATGGTGCCTTAACAAACTAATAATATCTTTTCCTGGCCCCACTCTTATCGATACATACGAGCCGCCACTGTATAATATATATATTACTGAAGGCGATTGTGACTTCCGTTTATTGATACCCTAACTACTAAGCATAACAATAAAATAACTACCAAAGTTTACTTCAAAAACACAAATCCAGGTCTTTGCACGAATGCCCAAAAGTTAATTTTCAGACCCTTATAAAAGAGTGTAATAAATTCCTACATGGAGGAGACATACGAAGAACTCGAGCCTGCTACACAAGTCCTTGTGAATAACGGTTTTACAAGCGGCGACATACACACTGCTATACGTAAGAAGATGAAAGGACGATATACGTTACCAACAAGAAGTACTTATCAGCCAAACGAAAGAAACACTATTAAACTATTCAACAATCACATTATGATCACAGCGTACAGAACGGATAAAAGAGTGATGAAGAAAATCCTAAACAGAGGAGTAAAATCAACACAAAACGAAAAAATGTGTTACTCATAATCTACTACAATAATTAACGCACATCCAGCCATATGATGAAAAACAACCCAGGACCTCACCTAACACCTAAGTATAAAAGTCATTTAAAATATGAATATACTTGAAAAATAGGAGATTGTGCCTCCTACCTCATTTATATGTCGGAATAACAGAAACAAAATAATACAAAAAATGAGTTACCATTTAAATAATAGTTCCCCCAAAACGCACGCGTTGGAAAAAAATGGAAGACAACTGCAACGGAATTAACTTCAAGATAATACCGACATCCTAGCACATGCTCCAAACCACCAACAACTACATCATATTAGAAGCCTTAAAGAAAAAAGAAAAACAACCTAAATTAAATACGCAAGCAAACAAATAATCTACTCTGCTTTACTCACGTACCTGCACCACGAATAATCATCCATTTCCACCTTAATCCTATTTGCATTAAGCAGTCTCAACCTTCATTTCAATATACTCTTTTGTGTTTAAGAATTTCCCATTCCTATAACTATGTTTATATATTTGTTAAGACCAAAATGACGATGTATAATAAATTCTGCGTTCAATTCCTTAAGTTAGAAAATTCCACTTTTGATAATGATACAGCTGTGTATCGAAACGCGTCAAGTCAATAAATTTTTGTTTTGCTCAGTAAACTAGTTTTCTGCACTCATTCGTTACTACTTATCTAATGAATTTTAGGGATCTTATCCACGGATTAACACTCGACCAAAGGCGGAATATAAGACAAATCGAGAGACTCGAAAAGAAAATAACGCTAAATTCGCCGTCGTCTTCAATAAAATATGTTACGAAGAGAATCTACTGCCCAACTATACTTATATATATATATATATATATATATATATATATATATATATATATATATATATATATATATATATATGTATAAATTGTTTGTATATTAAGGGTAAGTTAATTTAGTCTCTTTACGGAACTAAGGTAGGTGCATAATTTCATTATTTTAAAGTGCACCTACTGTCTTATCAATCAACCTTATTTCAGAGTGCATAGTGAAGCCTCCTTTCAAATTCATTCTTCTTATCAAACTTTAACACCTATTTTTTCAAATTTTAAACTCATCTCTCATCCCTTTCTACAACTAATTCTTAATCACAAAATAAATTGGTACTCAACTCGTCTCAAAGCATCTCTGTGAAGACATTAATTTTTCCAAAACTATCATTCCGAGATATTTGCCTACTCTAAAGCCTTTATTAACTAGAGAAGATTGTCGCCCTTCCTACATCGAGGAAGGTCGATACTACTAAATTGTTAAAGTTAAGTATCTTTACCCCACTTGAAGTTTAGATAAAATTTCCATTGATTTACCCTTTGGTTATTTTTCTTTTTTGCTCACCGGATGCGCTCATCTTAATGCTTGTTTCGTTTTCTAAATGTTTCCATATTAAAAGTCGAAAATAATAAGTTTGCGGGTATTTTTGTGCTATAAATATTGCGATTATTGCGATAACTTGTACTTTTCCCAGAAATTCCTTCCTTGGTTTTCGACACTTTTACCTGAACAATTAAGGTCTCTTAAACTTGTTCCATAACGCTTTCATTTCCTTTTATAATTTTTAAATGTAAAATGGCATTCCAGTATTTAGTCTCGCTTAATTCAGACATCAAACTTTCTGTTTAAATTGATTTAATATTCTTTATTTGATTAAAAGCAGGATCAAAAATAATTCTTTTGCAAAGTTAATTTAGGTTTACTATTCTCAAACCTAAATCCTGTAATAGAGTCAATTTGATAAAAAATTTCTTATTTTGTGGAAGATTTAAACAAACAAATAATCAGATTTACATTTCATTCAATTAGGGTGAAGTGAATGCATCTTTAATCGAAGAAAAATTCTCGTCTCAAATTTATTTTAATTTCGAAGTTACATTGAAATTAAAAAAATCTTTCAACGAATCGTGAATTCACCGTATCTAACTCTAACAATTCCGTGGGTGCCTTAAAACCAGGATTAGATGAAACCTTTGGGTAACCTTGGTCCAAAACTTTCTGTCACATCCTTTCCCAAGCATAATTCAGGTTTTACACATTTCGTCCCGTTCGTTTCACCGCTACCGTTTAAATCAACTAGCTCAAAAGCCTCATTTCTTTCAATTTGTAAATATAACGATATAAAATTCCTGGAAGAAGCCTATAAATTTCAAATTTTATTTTACATTTCCCCAGCTAACTAATGTGATAAGTTTTCACGCTCAAGCGGCGAAATCTACGGAGGCTGCCACCTATTCTCAAACCTTTTTAGCACAGTTCGGTTGCCTTTATCTCACCAGTGTATCTTTTTGTTAAACGAAGATACATATTTAAACTCAATGTGCCTTAAAAGTCAAATGACCAACCTCGGGAACTTATAAGAGAAAAGTGTTGACTTTAGGCTCAGTGACAGAATCAGTTGATTGTTCTAATTATCCATTTAAGAACAATTTAATATCTCCGCCTCATACATTTATTGAAGACCTTGAATTTGAGAGTGAGTTCCGGATTTGTTTGAGTTCCTAGGAACATTCTTCTTAAATATTTTCCATGTCGGAAATTGTAGCGACTTTGTTAGTTACCATTATGGAAAAGCTACCGTTATGCATTCACACAAGCACAACTCTTTGGTCTCTCAAAACCAACCCATTTAGAAAAGAGAGGTCCTGAGAAAATAAAAGTTAAAACTTTACTTGAATAAAAAATAGGTGCATAACTTGCTCTGAAGGCTAATGGGATCACTGTGGTAGATAAGAAATTCTAACGTCAAATAAATTGGAATGATTAAATCAGAAAAATGAACCGTTTGATTGCGGTGGTTTCTACCAGCAGCAATATTTGTAATTAATATGAATTGTGAGAAAGGGTCCTTTGGGTGGTCGAGTCTGGTTTAGTTCCTCAGGGAAACTTCAATCTATTTTGTCTTAACCCTAAAAATTGGGAAGGCTAGATCTCACACTGCTCGTTGGGGGCTTTAGATGAGAAAAGATCTATGATGCCCCCCACACGACCAAATATCTGTCAATTTAATATATTAAAGCTTTTCTCAAAGTTTATGCGCGCTTGCAGTTAAATCCGCACCTTGGCTAATGTATTTCGTACTGAAAAAATAAAAGAGTCAAGTTGAGAGTGAAATGATCGTTTAATCTTTCTGGCATTTTTCAAAACCATCAAATTCAAGATTATTTGCTCACAAAAGCTTCCTCTAAAGGTAATCCAATGGTGAAGGTGGGAGCCACTCTAACATTAAAAAGTTTGCATTGAATTAAGAGGACGATTTAAGGTCAAACTTGCTGAAAAGTAGACAAATACGGGAAAGAAGGTCGAGCGAATGTCTAAATTTAACGTTAGCCTTGACTCCATATTCTACTCGCGCAATTCGATTTATATGAATTTCCAATAATCTTTAAGAACTGCGTTAGTCTGGATTGTGTTTCATGCTAAAAGTGTCTTAGTAGAGAGTGGAAAATTTGGTTATTGGGCAGCCAAATTAATTATTCACAAATTACTCCATCGATAGATAGCTTTTTTATTGTTAATTATTTAACAAAGTCTACCTAAAATTTTATAAAAATAAGTTAATCCTAAACTTATCTGCTTTCAAAGAAAACAATCAAAGTTACATCCTCAAAAACTAATATTCGAGTAAAGAAACTTTCTCAGGGAAGGTCCAACAAAAAGCAATTTTAGAAGCATATGTAAAAGCAATAGGATCTTTTTCGGGTTATTGCAAACTATAAGAGGTTGAAAGCACACATAAAAGTTTGTAGTGTTCAAAAGAGGGCTGGAAAGAGGTTCATATTTTGTGCAGTTGCCCCAAATGAATTATGGTAAATAACTTATCGTTGTTTCTGAGTCATGTGTGAATATAGAGTTTTACAAACATAAAGAGTATCAATCAATAAGTTCTTGCCTTTTAAAAACTTTATAGAAGAAAGATCTCACATTAAACACCAGCATCCAGGAGTTGGATCTAGGCGAGATTACAACTCTAGTATACGATAAAAAAGAGAAGGTAATATAAAAGAATAGATTAGGAATATTCCTACAAATTTAAACAACTTGGAGATAACCTTTCATACTGATTACAACTATTTATTAATAGTATATTGATTCTATCATATTTTATTTTAACCTTTTACAAATTTTAAATATAAAATATTTTTTTCAAAATGATATATTTACGTACTCTAATTTTAGGTATCATCATTTAAAGATAAAGAAATAATTCGAAGGAATTACAGAAAGCTATAAACTATTGCTCTCTAATATATTCATTTAAGATTATAAACTCCTTCAGAATTAAAATATATTAAATTATAAAAGTCTATTCGACTGTTAAAAACTTTTAATTTTTCTTACAATCAGGTAAGTTGGGTTCCTTTTAATATATCTATGTATCATAAATGGGACAATCATGAATTATATACTACAAATCAAATATAAATCTCCATTATTTTTCTAGGTATGAGAAAAGCTCAGAAGCTGCTGTAATTCTTTGAAATGGTCTGTTGAAAGATGTTACAATACTGAAGTACACATCCAAGCATTAGTTCATAGACAAATGTCAGATGGATCGAGAAGATACTCAGGTTTGATAATATCTTGTTTGACTGAAATGGAAAGTAATGTATTGAAATTAATTGGCTTTGGCTCTAAAAGAGAAAAATATAGCCTTGTTCAATAGGAAGTAAACGACGAAAATAGGAAATGTGAAAAGAAGTTATTCTATTAATCAAAGAGTATCTAAAACGTGTAACGATGGCACTGAACTGAGAACAAGCGAAACCCAGCCTTCTCAACTTAACAGTAATCTTAGACAAAGTGATAGTTTAGGGACAACGAAAGCTGTCATTTGTAATAACATCAAATTTAAGTTTTTTAAGGGAGTAGTGGCCTATTTAGAGAGAAAATGAGAAAACTATTCATTCAATTGCGTGCGTTCTTCAACTTAAGTCATCACATTTAGTCATCTTATTCTCATTAATGCCGATGAACAGACCAATGATACAAAGAAGTAATCTTTGCCTATTGGTAAACCTACGAATCTGGATAACAGTAAAAAGACTCCAGCCAAACTTCGTCCATTAAATGTACCTAGTGATGAGATTATCATTGTTATAACTCTAGATCGTCGACTACTTTATTAGTGTTTGGTCTCAGTAGGGTTAGTTTTGTGAAAAGGTGGTCCTATTAATTAGGCTAGATGGCTAACAAGAGCTGTTAGAATTTTTGTTTTTATACACGAACGGAAAATCATAGTCCAGAATCGGTACTAATTATAACCTCGATTAAGTAGGTCTATGGGACAATGTCGCTCTTTATTTGGAAGAAGACATAAATTTCTAATGTCTCAGAAGTTTATTCATGATTATTCAGGTCTTAATGCATCAGTGTCAAGAAGTTCAGGGCTTATATATCCCTGTCCCCAAAAGAAATGTCTTTTCTCTCATATCAGATATATTACTTGTCTCTCGGTTAGCTGGGTCTTATCAAGATTACAGTATAATCGTAGTACTTGCCCATTTATGAGTGGTTTGGTTACCAAGGGTGATTTTTTAACGAATTTTGCTACTACTCCTGCGTAGGTCGTTAGATTTCTTGGTTCGGCTTGGTGAGTACTGGTACGATACTTAGCAGAGTGCCTTATGCGTTAGGCACTGACTCCAAATTGTATAGTCATCTTCTTTCTTGATTGCGGACAGGTGGAATGTGATCAGGCATTTCTCTAAGGGTAAAGACATCTTCGGTTCAGGATTCACTATTCTTTATTCGGTGCTAGCTTAAAAGTCTACATCAGTATCTCTTCAAATATTTTAGTCTACAGTGATATGATTCTTCATCCTCAGAAACTTTCCAATTTCATTATTAAATAAAAGGAGCGCAAACACGGCGGAATTTAAGAGATTACAAATTAAATTAAATTTATACATAAGATATGAGTTCAAAATAAGATTATATTTGCCCATTTTAGATATATTAATTTAATTTACAAAGCCTTACGATATTAAAGAATCTTACAATTGCTAATTAATATATACAAATCATTAATAACATATTTTCATTTAATATTTCTTCGATAGAATTAATTCATATTTAGGACGTTCGATATACCAAATGAGTTCATATTTAAAGTGTTAAACACATTCTAGTAGAAGTTTTAGGGTTTAGTAAATTTTATGTTGTTTTTTTAATTAAAGGTATAATAATTCTTCCAAAAATAAAAAGGTAATTATATTTTTTTTAAAGATTACAGTCATGTAAGGGCTACGCTTCAATATTAAATTAGTAGCCATAGTAGTGACAGAAAACATCTCTTCGATACTTGCTAATCGTCAATCGCCAATTTCTTTTTTCAATGATCAATTAAAACTGATTTATATTGGATATATAGAAGAAAGGTGATTTATTGTATCCTACAGATTCTTAAACTGATTTTTTAAAATATCACAACAAAATTATTATATTATTGTCTTTTATTTATTGTAATTCAGGTATAGAGTTCCTCGAATTAACGGAAAGGAAACAATGATTTGGTTAGTCATACAACAAAGAAATTTATTACCAAAGTGAGAGTAATCTGCAAACATATAACTAAGTTGTTTACTCTTTAACGTTAGGATATATATATATATATATATATATATATATATATATATATATATATATATATATATATATATATATATACATATATTAAAGTGTTGACGTGATTTAGTGTAATGAAATTCACTAATTACTTTTAGGGTTGAATTTGAAATCCTGGAACATGATGGTCATATTTTCAGAGCTTTCGATCATAAGCACCTTGCACGAGTGATCCTGATTTATTTAAGGGTTCTGGCATTACCATTAAGCGCTCGTTATTATTTGTGTAGTTTTGTAGAAGTAAATCTAGTATTCTTATCTTGCACAAATACCACCAGCTTAACGAAAAAACACTCATTTGACCACTCTCCTTTCGAAATTTCCTCAGAAGAAAGGTAATACCATACGGAAACAGTGCTCTTTTTAGGTGCAAGTGAGCCTATTATAAGATTTAGTAAAACTTCAAATTGCTCATTTTCAGTTGTCTTTGAGTGCCTTATTTCATCCTTCGATATGATCCCTACACCAATACAACAGTAACACGACTGGGAAACATATTCTCAATATAAGAGAAAATGACCCTGATTTATTAATCAGACTTAACAGGATCCCAGATTTAATATGATCGGCATTTTAGTTTTGCGAATATTCAGTAATTTCATAAAATATAGCCAATTTTCAGAAATAGATGTCAAAGTGACTTCATAGGTATCGAAAAAGCCTACAGCTTGGATAAAAGAATTTCCTATATTTTGTCTTGCCAAAAAGTAGGAATGTAAGATGAGATCTCTTTAATAAGTATTATTAGCTTTAAGTATAAATTATGTATAAGAGGTATAAACCTTTATTTATCATTTCATAGTGATTTTATTATTTAGCATTGAGAAATATTTATATTTATTTTTTTTCATTTTAAATAGTGATAATATAAAATGATTTTGAGATTAAAGCTTGAGTTCGGCAAATATAAAAGGAAATATGCAAGCTTACCGGATAAATTTAGTCATGTAGTTTATTTTATTTTATATAAACAACGTGACTAATATTTTCTCCAGTGATCATATAATAACTAATTAAGTTTAAATTTAATCTATATAATTACCACCATGTGATATTATAAACAATTAAATAATTTATACCCGTATAATATATCCTGGTATAAAAAAAGACTACATTTATAGCGGAATATACAGAACTTTTTTAACTTAAATTGGATGCATCTTCAGCTAAATCACATAATACTGCAAGATTCCATATGTATGAGTAGTAGCATCACTCCAAAGCAAATAAGTATCACTTGTACCAGTTAACCACAGTCCTTTGAAGTATCATGAGAGGAAACAAAGCAAGGACTAAGAATCGTTTTGCTCGATCCAAAACCAAAATGTTGCAAAAAGTAGTAGTATTTTGAAGGTAATTGTGGTACTCATGCAACAGTTTGAAGTAAATTCAAACAAGGCACAATATTCCTTTATTGCCCGAAAAAGTCCATTAACATCGTAATTCTATAGGTGATGTGGCATATAAAGTGGATGTACGTAGGAGTGGATACAGCTCACTTATTGAGAAACTAAAAACCCGAGTACACCTCATGAATAAGGGCAACCTAATGGCACGGCGCTATCTTTCATCTCGTGTCTTTATAACATAAAACACACTCTTCTCTGATTTCATAAAATTCCAGTATTGGATGTTCTACTTAAGTTGAAACACGTAAGTACAAATAAACATCATCTCCTCTTCACAGCACAAAGCACATTCATTTCTCTTATGCTCCAAGGCCTCTTATCAGTGTTAGTCCTCCTTTAGTTAAAACACTTTTACACATAAGAATTTGTTTGATGTACTAAAAACTGTAAGCACTTTTAAAGTTTATGAAGTTTAAATTTGTGATCTTGGGTATAGAAACTGTAAATATTCACTTTGAACCTATCATGTTTGTTTTATTTAATTTCTTGATAATGTGAACTGACCAGTTTCTGATCCATATACGTCCTACTGTGCATGAACTTATCAGTAACGATGGGTAGGAAAAGGACATGTGCGGAGGGAGAATAGAGTTTATATTTATTCGATTAGTTTTATCAGGAGTTCAGCCAAAAAAATTTTGAGAGATTTTTCTCGATGAGTGATGTAAAAGTTATTAAGGAAAATTCAACTTGATAGAGTAAGCGGTCATCTAACACACATTACGCCTTCTCCACAGATTTGTAGCACCGCTCTGGCATTTTTAAAATGGAGAATAACACCCAATCACTTACGTTCTTTTCCTACCTTTGGAGTGCTCACGTAAAACCAATGAGCTCACCATAGGAAACATTTGGAGTCATTCTACCCTGCACTAAGTTATTGTTTTGGCAGAAAACGTACAGCGGTTGCGCTCAACGCGGGCTAAGCCCTTCCTTAACACTCGGAGTGCCTTACCTGAACATGATTTGAGCGCTTACCTAACAATCATTAATCGCTCCTAAAACTGGCGCAAGCTCATATTTTATCCTTTTCAGGCCACAAAACATCTCATTTTATCCTTCGCTGAGTCTTATACCCTCATCTTCCCTCCACCTTTCACTTTAGTCCGTCATAAGGATATACTAACACCAATAGACCCTATTTTTTTGCCTCATTACATAAATAAGCATTGATGGAAGTATAGGCTCCATGGATCATAAATAAATAAAGTTCGATATTAATATTAATCGTGACGAGGATAATAATGATGTTGACCCATTAATGCAGCTTGGCAACTAGAGTTACCACTATTGTTTTTTGTTATATGTCGGACAAATTTCTTTACTTTCCATGAAATCTTATTTCACGTTGTCGTATAAGCCTACATTTATGTATAACACCACATTTGGCATTGTTGTGCTCACAAAAATTAGAAGATGCATATTGTATTTATTTAACCGCGTTATACGCGAGCCTAAACATGGCTTCGACACCGCTATCAAAAACGTAAGTACTTTATTTAGATTTTTGTTTAAGTTTCATTAAAATGCTAAGATTAAATCCACAAATGATCATATTTTCTATATAAAAGAAAAATAATTCCGTAACATGATTTGTTATAACTTAGAAAAAGATTTTACTTTTTTCTGGCAACCAAAGTTGTTAGTCGGCATAAACGATATACAAATATTCGCAGCGAGCGTGAACATGAGAAATGAGTCTCCTTAATATTGTGCTTCAATATTTAAGAAATAATACTTATCCATATATATTAATTTCTCTATACTCCTACCTTTTATATATATATATATATATATATATATATATATATATATTCATGTAGATAAACAAAGTGGTGTCGGGGTAACTTTTCTGCCCCCTGAAGAGAAGGCTTTTGCAGATTTAGATATTGACTCCGAGAAAAGTGACGATGAAACAGAAGGGAACATAAAAAATCTGCCTCGAAGTATTTTTAGATCGGAAGCAAAACTTTTCATCCCTCATTGTGAGAAGCCTACAGAAAATATCTCATTGATGCTTAAGGCTCAAGAAAATCCAAAAGAGGATCTTTCCACTAGTACTAAAAGGCCTCGGTAACGTCCACTACATGAACGTGTTTACTTCCTTTCCTCTTTTGAATGAACTTTCAAACAGTGGTATTCGTGGAACTGGTACTATAAGAGAAGGAAGATTGGGAAATGAAACTGGTGGTAAAAATCTTATTCCCGTGGATGAAGAAAAAAATTTGGAGTTTACAAAGGATTTTAAATTTTAAAAACAGTGTGACAGAGCATATAAGAAGGCGAACTGAATGCTTGGGTCTATTGCAAGAAGTTTTCAGTAAAAAGACCAAGATATGTATATTCATACGTATATAAAAAAGTTTAGTAAGACCACACCTGGAATACGTGATACAATTGTGGTCACCTTACGCACCTGCAATCATCATTACAATGGAAAGAATTCAACGCCTGGTAATTAACTTAATTCACTCAATTCGAAATAAGTCATATATAGAAAGATTAAGTATATTAAAACTACCAACTCTCGAAACAAGGCGATTGCGAGACGAGCTTATCGAAGTATTCCAAATTCTTAATTTAATTTGAAAACTTAAATTATAAAAAAACTTTTAAGCACGCCCATGATATCACATTTAAAAAGGTTTTAAACTGAAAGGACGGAGGTTTCAAACGAACATACATAGCTAAAAGAAATGTTTAACTTTAAAATCATTGATAAGTAGATCACACTTCCAGCGGAGGTAATATATGTTAGTAGTGTGAATAGTTTTAAAAGCAAAATTGACAGTTATTTTACCAATAATGATATTGTTTAAATACGGAGCCCTGTTGTGGATTGAATGTTGACTGAATGAGCATCGTAACGACAATGTCTAAAAGAGAACTCCTACCATATTACATAATATTGAATTGGACTGGACTTTGAGTGGACAAAGTATTCCTTGCTAGCTCTTTGTAACAATGTAAGCAATATATGGGACAAAAAAAAAAACTTTTAATAACGCTTTAAAGGCTATTTTGAGATGACTGCCCCAAAGAATGTTGAGCCTAACGCAAAAACAGAATATTAATGCACGTAATGTTCTGGAAACCTAGAACATTATTTTTAATGGTTTATGCCTTAATTTGAAAATATATTGTTTACAAAGAACAGCCCCAATTTTAAGACGTATGATATGAAAAAAGTATGAAGGAAATCTACTTTAAGAATTTATAAACAATAACTTCCTCCATTAAAAAGTTTAGGAACTGCAACCAAACAAAATATCCTAGAATATATTGAGATAAATGACCTCAAGTTAGTGGAAAATACATAGCCTTAAGAAACAATTAGAAATAGAAATTAATTGTATAAATTTATATACAAATGTTGTGAAGAAATTTTAAATATTGAAAGTGCCGAGTAGGTTTATATTAATATCCGTAGATCATTCATATAAAAATTATATATTACGTTATAGACCTAAAATCTATAATACATAAAATAAGGTGTTAGGGATAAATATTTAGATTAAAAGGTTTATACAGAAACGTAGCAGATTATGTAAACTTTCGAAAACTCCAATTAGTGAATGTAATCGGAAACAACACTTTTAATGCAATATCTGTGTAAAGCGCAAAATAAGAAAATACAAAGATAAACATTGAAAATGAACTATAGTTTTCGACAAACTAAGAACACAATCGTTTATATGGTTAGGAATACAATCATAAGCCAATTAGAGAGTGCAGCAACAATTTTGAGAGTGTCATAAAGGTTATTATTGAAAATATAGCATAGGTGGGAATATGAAATGAGGAAGACTACATTTTTAAATGACAACTTCCAAAACGCCTGAGTTGATTAAATCGTATTTATGTACATCAATCCAATTTTCTAAAACATGTTTTCAAAACTTCAAATTTCGAATTAGAAATTAGGATAACAAGTTAAATTATTGCCTCATCTCTTGTATTTTGTCTTTGGTAAACATTTTGAGTACATTGGTATAATTAGTATAGTGCCATATCTGCTATGAGTACCTCTGCCAATTTACCTGTAAGGTGTTTTTCTACGAATGTACAAGTTTTGTGCACGTTTTTCGAGTGATATTTTACATTATTCTTCACTAAAGTTAACAATTCAACAGTGTTGCAAGGGCCTCTCTTGTACATACGCTTCTTCAGCTCTCTCAAAAGATATAAGATAGATTTCAAAGTTTGGATTTGAAATGGCTAATTCTTTATAGCAATGTAGTTTTGTGCCAGGTATTTATGAGTAGACTTGCTGAGTGGAAGATAAAATGCCTTCCAAGCAAGTTTCCATGCCGATTGCTCCAGGTTTTCATCAAGTGTGCGCTAAGAGTTTTCAAAATTCATAGTCTCATCTATTACTTAAATGCACCAACGGTAGCAGCAGCGAAACAGTCCAACAACATATTCGACTCTCATCTATGTTCGACAGTGCAGATATTTCTATGATGTCTTCGCCTGATCTCCGCCAAATGTAACTTCGTCATTTCTCATAAAGAGCACGATTTTTCTCGCATTAACAATAGTATTTTTTCTTATTTAACTTGGTTATCTTGCAGGTACTCTTTAGTGAAACTAAACAGAGAATTTTATAAACTCTCTTTAACTGAAGCTACCTCAGACAATTCCTCCATGAAATCCTTCCGTGCGTAAATAACATTTCAACTCATTTGATGAGGTCTTATGATTGTTTCTAACTTTAGTCATCATTGAAGGAACATCTCTAGGGCTCAATATCTTTTCTCCATCTCATGGCGTGCGATTTTCTAGGTTTTGCTCTATACTTCACACTAATGTTACTTACAAAAGTAATTGGATCATTGAAAATGTATGTAATTTTTCTATATACTTGTTTAGTCTTGTGCAGTTTAAAAATATGGTCTCTCGCAAATTTTGAATGCTCTGTTGTTTTCACCATTGCGCTCTTGGAAATGCTTATTCATTAGTCTTAAAAAGACTTGAAAAATAGAAGAAGAAAATTAGCAGCTAATCTATCTTTCTCGTATATTCTACTTTAATCCAGAATCGTTTTGAAAACGTCTTCAAAACTTTCGCTGTTTGAGATTATATGAAAATCTTTATTTTTGCCTATACCTTTGCACTCGCATAATATTGACTGGTATACGAAACCAGCATTTATTAACTTTGATATGTAATAAATCATTTAAAGATACCATGCAAGGAAAAATATGTTCTTGCTACAATATAAGCACGAAAAACGGATTCAAACTTAACGAAAATACAAATATGACATTAAATTATACTTCATTTATGAGCAAATCTATACTTACTGAGACACCTGTAGCTTTCTTAATCTAGAGTAAATAAAAATAATAGAAACATTAAACTTCAATTTCACAAAAGGCAAATAGGTTTATTTGAAACACCTAGGTATTTTGGTTTCAAATCTAAATATATTATTCTTCCCCTATATAAAGCACTTGGAACACATTTGCGGAGTATGCGGTATGATTATGTTCTTCAAATATTCCAAAAGACCATCTAGAATTGGAACGTATTTAATGCCAAGCGACATAATTATATCCAGAACTCAAGAAATAGATCGCAGGAAGAAAGAAGGAGGCATCTCAACTTACTCATGCTACAAGATCGCCTTCTATGCGATCAAATATTTATGCCTATAAAATTTAAGATAAGATGGTTTATTATAAATAAATTACAAATCATAATTTGCGCTATAAATCCAAGCTAGACCTTGATATAATGGTTCCCGCTATTAAAAAAATTGACACACCGTTTAGCAAAGAATTTTTTTTTCATAAAATCATATAGAAGGGGATATAGTAGAAAAAACCCTCTTCCTTTCCTTTCTTTCTTAACCTCACTTAGTGTTGATCTTAATCTTTGTATGTTCATTTTTATAAAAATTTCTAACATTTCTTTGATTGTAAGCACTTACAAATCAATGAGTGGAAACTCAATTTTTTTAATCGTCAAGCTTTTGAAAAATTAATTTTCAGCAATAATTAAAACGGTTTGAGCATATTAATAAAAACTCTAATAATTTTACCTTCATTTCATTGTTATAATGAATCAAATGTTAGTCATTCTAATTAGTGTTTTGTATATTTGGATAATGTTTTTTTTACATTTCTAATAACACTAAGTGAGAAGTATTTTTATATTTATACTTATGTTCTAATTTTCTTTATTTGTTTTTAGGATGGTACAAAGGAGAATGAGAGCTATGAATTTGGCAATAACACGAAATGAGAGGGAACCAATTGACCACTCTAGCAATTGTTTCATCTGCATGGGGAACCCTTCCAAACGTCAAGCAAGCAAAATTGGCCTGCTATCATGTATCTAGCTAGACCTTCAGTTATCTATTGCACTAGTGCCACACAGTTCTGAGCTCCCAGTTTAGATACTCCAAAAAAGAGCAGCAGCTATTAGAAAGGAAAAGCAATTCAACAGAGGATGAAGTCATTGATCAAAATTAAAAAAGTGCAACTGAAGAGAGAAACCGATATTAATTTCATTGTCTAAATACGCAACCCTGTTGTGGATTTCAACGACCTTGTCAGATATCTTGGTCTCACAAAGTCGAATGCAGAGCTTTTAACTTCAAAACCCAAGCAGTACATTTTTTTAGATGACAGTGTACAAATATCAAGACAGAGAAAGCGCAACCAGTGATTTAAAGCTTTTCTACACGTTAAGATGAGCTTTGCATTTGTCACAATGTGACCAGTCTGTTTGAGGCGATCGGAAACCGCTCTAACCCCAACGAGTGTCGCCTCCTCATTGACAGCTCGTCCAGGAGCCTTAAAGCAGCGCTGCTTCATAACGGGAACATGTATACATCTCTTTCCCTTACTCACTTGGTCGAGCTTAAAGAGGAATTCAGCAGTATCAAGATCTTGCTAGATGCATTGAAATATAAAGAGTACGGATAGGGAGGTTATCGGAGACTTCAAAATTGTGGCCTTCTCGATTAGTCTCCAAGGTAACTTTACTTACTTTCCTGTTATCTTTGCTTTTGGAAAAGCAGAGACTTTGTGGCACACAACTATCAGCCGGATTGCGCAAAACGGACGAAGTTTAGTGTAAGGAGAAACAAGGTCAAATGGGAGCCTTTATTGGACTCAGAAAGTACTGTTTGTTCCTCTACACTTAAATTTGAGCCATATTAAACCATTCCTCTGAGCTCTAGATGAAGAGTCTGCAGCTTTACGGTATCTCCAAAATTTCTTTCCTAAGCTATCTGCAGCAAAGGTGGACGCCGTGGTCTTCGTCAGTGCACAAATAAAGAAGATTATAGAATGCAAGGAGTTTCCCGAGAAGCTCACTAGGACGGATAAAGCAGTGTGGGACAGCTTTATCTTTCTGGTTCTTGTCTTCCGAGCTAATTAAAAAGATGAAAAAACTGGAGAGCTAGTTGAGAACTTGGTGAGAAACTACGGCAGGATGGGTTTCAGGATGTCCCTGAAAGTAAATATAATTGACGGTCATCTTGATAAATTTAAGAAGGACATGGGAGCGTACCTTGTTGAGCATGGCGAGCACTTTCACCAGGAGCTACTGGAATTTCAACGCCACTCTCACGGATCGTATAGTGAAAATCTTACGGCAAACTATATTTGGGGGCTGATAAGTGAAAGTAATTTACAGTATAAGCGTAAATCACGGAAAACGACTTATTTCTAATATTTGATTTGTCTCACCTATGTAATTCTAGAATAGAGTAAATACTATTTTGTATCATGTCGTTTTGTTTCTACTCTAAGCAAATAAAAGGTTAAATTTGCTTCTTCCTCCCAGAGGGAATAGGTAAATTTAATATAAATATCCTTATTCTGGACACAAAGCAAAGTTAGAAATAAATAACAGTGTTCTGTCATGTATTCTAGACACTAGCAAATGAAAATAACAGTGGCTACCCAAAGTCAAAAATCGTGTTACACAGTGTAATCGATGGAGAGAATTCAGAGGTTTTTTAACCATTCTTCGATATATTTTTATTTCCCTAAAGCAGCCATTAGTCAGGAGACAGCACCAAATTCACGACTGAAGTATCCTAGGCAAAATATCTGCTCTTTAACTTTCAGTGAAATACTTTCATTTTATTTGTTCTTGTTTGGGAAAAGCGAAATTATAATTTTCCCTCGTGTTTGCTTTCTCTTTTGTTAAAAATACTTATAATACATTGCATAATGTGATCTGAATTTCATTGGAAATACAGAAAATGAATCAAATATTATAGAAGAATTAGAGCGAAAAAGATTACTAGAATTTTAAAAACGGGATTAACAGAGAAAGGAACAAAATAAGATCGCTGAAAGTGAGGCGAAAATTTTTATAATTTTAATTTTTTCAAATATATTGTACTAGTTTTAGTGAATTCTAATTGCATCAAAATAACATTGATAAAATGGTTCCTTAAATGAGATATTTTCACTTTTGTAAGATATAATGAAAGGATAATAGAACTCCTAAAATTATATTAGATACAGTTAAAAAATAGCTTACAACGAATACATTCAAAGTAAAACAAAACTAAAATAAACTTTTTAGT
This sequence comes from Ceratothoa steindachneri, assembly GCA_963969495.1. Classification (NCBI taxonomy): domain Eukaryota; kingdom Metazoa; phylum Arthropoda; class Malacostraca; order Isopoda; family Cymothoidae; genus Ceratothoa; species Ceratothoa steindachneri. Next base: position 61,491,158 of record OZ018317.1, on the reverse strand, counting down.
AACAGACAAAAAGTAATAACTGTTCGAAAGCCTAAAACTTAACTATTACAGTAAAAGTAAAGAATATCTCAAAAAAACTTTAATTTGAAACTCTGAAACCCATTTTCATACTAAAATTCCATCTTCAACTATATTACTACCGACAGAGATAAGCTTGATATCCAATCAAACTTTTTAACTTTCCGCAAGTCTCTAACATCCTTGTTTTTCTCCCTAATTCCTTACTAGCGTCATTTCCAATTGTGTTAGATATACAAAGGTGGGATAGGTGATACAGACCCTGGTATTAGAGTTATTGCCAAACCGACAGAGGTCAACTTTTTAATTTAATTCTAGTTTATCACTCTACTATGTATCTCTTCTTCATCCTCTTACTCGCCCGGTCCTCTCATCTCTGCCCACACTCACCCCTTTGCCTATGTGAAGAGTACGGGAGGCAATGGGGGAGCGGGAGAGTCTGGGCTTCTCCCCGCACCCTCTCCTCCCTTCCTCGGAAAGGTAAAATTGATGAGGAGGGGTGGGGGGGAGGCATCTATTCTTTTACCCTCCCACAAAATTCATTCAATTCTATTATATTCAAGGGTAAAGAAGGACTCATACAGTTTGCTATACCCTGCACTGCGCTCTGGTAAAGCCACTCACTGGTAGAGGAATCAAGTATAATTACAAGAGAGCCAAAAAACGTGATTTTCACGGGGAAACCGGTTTTCTTTAATCCTCACTAAAACATATATATATATATATATATATATATATATATATATATTCAGGCAAGGAGCCCCACATGAAGTGGAGCACACTATAACACTGGAAAAGGAAACATGGATCTCCCAGAAGCCCCTTCGATTAATAGCTAATGAAAAAAAACCCGCTGATTTTCTCAGACTTGGAAATTCCTTTAATAAAGTGCATCTTGAATACAAATAAAGACAGCCTGGAAAACATAAATATTAACATTCCAAAATGAATGAAATAATAGTAAGCGTTGTAAAAAACTTCAATTATTAATTTTAGTACGGATAAAGTCAGCATGGTAGATAAAATATTGCAAGAGTTGTTAAGGAAGAAAGAATAAAATTTCCGTTTTATTCGATTATCTATTTATTTTCTAAAGGCGAATTTTGTATCATTGACTGAGAACTAGTAAATGTTGTTCGTATATTCAAAAAGGTCATACGTAAAAAAAAGAGAATTATCTGCCAGTTTAATTAAATTAAATTTTATGTAAAATAATAACGTTATTATTAATATTAAATTACGCAATCATTGGGAGATAAATAAACTTTTATTAAAGACTCAACGTGGTTTCAGGAAAGGGCGATCATGTTTACGAGTTTATTCATATTTTAGGACCGTATGTTAGAAGCTGTCAATTCGAGTTAAGTTACGTTGTAATAAATCTAGAACTTGCTAAAACATTTGACAAATTCAAATTTAATATCTTCCTTTCGAAGTTAAAATATATGCATATTCACCTAAATAAGATAACTTAGATTAAAAGTTAGCTAACATATCGTAAGCAAAGGGTGCTTTTAAACTGGATGACATCCGAACAGCTACTGATCAAAAGTGGAGTTCCTCAAGGCTCCGTTTTGCTACTATCTATTTTGGAATGAAGTGTAGGTGAATTCATTAACTGATAATACAAACTTGAAAAGATAATAAATAATACATAATACGGAATGTTGTTTAAAAAATTACTTAAGTATGTTTATAAAATGACGCGATGATTTAAGCATAAAGTATAAAATTTCAAATTATCGACTTTCTACAAGTGAAAGAACAATTAGAGATAGTAGTTGAAATAGATAATAAATTAAGTTCTCCAGTCAGTGTATAACAGTTAGAAACAAAGCAACAAGAGATGCCTAATTTATCATGAAGTATTTCAAAACGAAAATGAGACACTAGGTTCAAACTACGAACATATTCTTCTGGTATCCAGAATTAATTAGAGATATTTACATAATAGAGGAAGTTCTCTTTCAATATATGAAACTGCTAAGAAAAATGAAACATCTTAGTAAGATGAGGTTTAGATAGCTTGATCTTTTTCCTGCGAAGAAAGAAGGAAAATGGGGGATCATATACAAAGTTCTAAACTATTGGGTATCATGCGCAAACTATGGAAAATCTGTTTGATTTGATGGGCATAGCAGTAACAAGAGGACACGACAAAATTCAAAACATTGACGTGAACCTTTGCTTTTAGTAACCATATCGTTTAAAATTAAAATGGTGTAACACAAGTAGGAGTTATCGATTTCAGCACCAAAATTATCAAAACCAATTTGATAATTCATAAACAATTAAAAATAAAATAATTTATAAACAATAGAGAATATAGCATAACGAGAATACAAATATGTTATTCACATATCCATAAATATGTTTGTTTTGTTTTGTTTGTTTGTTTTATCGCAAATTCTATTTTGTTTCTTTCTTTCTTTAAAAAGATTGGAATTATTCAATTTTAGTCCTTTTACCTATGAGTGTGCTAGATTTTATTACACCTTAATTAGCGTTATTGCAATATTTCGTTTTCATATTTTGCAATATATTTTCATTTGATTTCTATTTCTGTTGTGAATTTAAACTTAATCATAATCATTTAAATCAAATAGATAATACTATTTCATAATACTATTTCTAAGAGAGAAAGAGAGAGAAGAGATAAATTTATATATATATATATATATATATATATATATATATATATATACATATATATATAAATATATATATATATATATATTTTTTTTACTCCTTAAAATACACATCTAAACTCCACTTTGATTTCTTTGACCATCTCCCTGGAAACGGGCTAAGGATGAATGGATATTGGCTGTTTATCAGAGTGAGAAGACGAGGATTTTTTACTAATGTTCTGTTGTAGAAATATTTATGGTGGCTTCAGAGTTTCATAGGGGAAATTGGGAGCCATCGTGCGACACTTTTGGGCCCATCTGTTTGCTGGTGCCATTAAAGCGATTTGGGCACATTTTTCTTTGTAACAGAATGATTTAGAAAATCTTTAATAGTTTCATTTGAAAAGAAGATGGAATGGAGTAAATGAACTGAAATAGAGGAGGAAAATGAGAAGAATGACAGAAAGAATATAGTTTTGAGAGGATAAATATAAAATATCCGAAAAACCAGCGTTAGCGGGCACAAGGACGAGCTATAAAAAGCGACTAACCCAAGATACAGTGTCTGTATGTGCGAAGAAGAACAACTCTACAGTCCTCCATTGTGTGTCCCTCAAATGCGCCCTTACACCTAATACAGTAAAGGGCTTTTTTTGAGAAGCTGGGCACCACTAAGTTTTCTGCTGCTAGCGCAATCCGCCATTGCGTTGATGCAGCTTGGCTCCACCTTTTGAGAGAGCGGTTTATTATAATACCATTACCATTCAGTACCTAGGATAAAATGAGTATTTATAATATAGCATGTTTATATATTTTACAGATTTTTGCAATATTTATTCAAACTACGTAACGGCACATTCTTTACTTGATATTTTGAATGCCTTTTAGATCAGCCTTCAGCTTTTAATACATATTGTTTATTATAGGGCCGAACTAAATAATACAAAGAGCAGAAAAAAATACACGGAATGATTAATTCTTCCAATGAATATTGAGTTCCTTATATGAGCATAAAAAAATTCAGTTCAAAGAAAAACATATTCTTGAACTGAGCTTCTAAAGTGACTGGCGTCTAAACTAGTCACCAGCGAAACTAGTCTCCAGAATAATGTTGGATCATTTAGGTATGTCTACCTTCTTTATCCTTTGGTAAATTTCAAAAATAATGCATTTTGCTATGCTGATTTGAAATATGTATATTTTTGTGTAGATAAATTATTAGTTTGAAAGTTAGGTTAGGTTAGGTTTGGTGTTCCTTCTCTGATATTTTTATAATGAATCCAGTTTTCTTGACCAAAGTTTGCAATCAACTCTTTTCTTCTACTAGAAGGGATTTACGATATTTTGGTTTGGTTCACGATCTTATTGGAAACTAATAATTTCTCCTAAATAACCAATATTTATTGTAACCACTGTAATAAATTACATTTATATATCCTAACCTAACTTTAAACTTAATAATTTCTCTAAAATAGAGATACATATTTGGAATTAGCCTAAGAAACCATCTTAGTGGTGAAATTTACAAAAGGTTGAGGACTGCCCACCAATCCCAAAAGATGCAAAATCTTTTTCGTTGACCTGCCTCTCTTGCATACGAGGGGAAGATTATCGTGAGATCAAATCACAGACCATAAACTGATCAATTTTTCTCTTCTCTCGTTAAATTATCTTCATATCAAAATGAGATTTACCTAATCGAGAAAAATTTATTATCCAAAACTTAAATACTCTGGAATCCAACAACTGGGAAATGTTTCAAAGGAATATTCGATCTTTGGTATTCATTCATGAAGAAGCTGATTCAGAGAAAATCCCAAATGAGAAACGATATTATAATGAGATTAAATCTTAGACCAATAAAATGAAGTACATTCAACAAGAAGGTTCTCGATTGTGGAAAGATAACTGCTTACTTCAGCTTTACTCTTTGAATGTCTATCTGAAATTGCGGGAGAACATAGAAAAGCAGATATTGGTATTCCTACTTACCCATATAAAAAGACATTTATCACAATCTGACAAATATATTTATGAAGAGAATAAAATTAGACGCAATTCAGAACAAAGTAAAAAATAATAAGTGTTAGAGAAGAAAACTCCCAAGGGGGAAGTGTGTACTTTTTTTTCTCTCTCAAGATAAGCTTCTTATTTTTTAATTTCGCATCTGGTGAGTGGAAGTCACCCGCTGCTTAAAACTGAATACTTTGGAAATATATTTTGTCTAAGGATAGAAAATTAGGTGTATCGAATACACGTAACTTTCAATGAAAAAATCTGGCAGACATAGGCATGGGAAGGGAGCTTATAGTGTACTGCCAAGTACCTTTATATGGATAATAAAACTAAAACGTAAATAAATATTCTTCTAAATGAATCTTTTATTGTATATTTTTTAAATAGTAGAGTGAGCTATTCCTAAAGAAATTAAGGATACACTGATCGTTGGCCACATGGTCTGAAAAAGCTTACACTTCCTTTGCCAGTAAAATTGTGGTTTTCCTTTTCATTAAAGAGCTAACACGATTATATCTTAGAATCTTGTGTGTTTCGTGGATCTGTGTAAGAACTCCTGAGACAGATCCTGTTCTTTGGGATACATGAAGAAATACTAGCAAAGAATTAGTTGTATGGCATTGCATTTAACATTTCAATTATAATTTTGTTATTTTAATTCAGACACAAAATAACTAAATTTATATTGTTTATTAAATTAAATTCGTTCCTAAGAAATTAACACTTCTAACTTATAAAAAATTAGAAACCTTCTTTTCTATTGCAGAAGGAATTTAATTAAATTTCGCGGACGCTCCATTCAATGTGTTAGACATAACAGGAATTATTATTGAATAAAACTTCCTTAGAAGGAAGAGAACTATGTTTGTAACCTTCTACAAGAAGTCAGTGCATTTCCTAAAAGAGGATGAAACTGCCCTTCTTTATTGGAATCCCATCAATTTATTTAACCAATGATTCTTTTAGCTTTAATGCTATCGATTTCTTTACTCAATTTATTCTCTAGCCAAATTAAAATACATATATAAGGGGTAAGATAAATTGCTATTATTTAAAATAAACTTTGAATATGCAACGAGTTATTATCTCTCCTCTTTAGGTTAAAATATGGTAGAACGTCTTTCGTCATTCATCGACAAATCATAACTTTCTCCTGTTATAATTTGGATCCCGAATTCATAAGCCTATTTCCCTAATGCAAAGACTCACAGATCTAAAATGTACGTGATGCTTTCGAATTAAAGAAACAAATCATGAGATGTTTTTAATCTTTGTATTTTCATGCACTCACTATAGCATCATCAGAGGAAGATTTTCTAAACGATAGTAAAAGTTAGGCACCTATAACATGGATAGTTAAAATATTATAATATAAAAGCTATGTATCTCAATCATTTAGACATCCTTTAACCACCTTTTTAATTAAAAAGTTGTTTTTCTTTTATTTCTAAATAAATAACCTCTCAAAATATTGCGCAGAAAAAAGAAATCTCAATAATTTTTTTATTTCTTCAAAGTCTCATATGATTTTTATTTGTGTCTTACTTCTATTTTCTCTCCTTATTTTATTTCCGACTTCATGAGAAATCTTTTCTCAGGAATAAATCGAAAGAAAGGTGTAACAGTGTGGGAAGAGCTTAATATAAATTTTTAAATATCTGAAAAAACATTGAAAAACTTCTAAGTAGTAAATAAAGGAAGAATAACATGCCATAGTGAAATAATAGTAAATATATTTTTATTGTATTGCACTACTTTAACAAATAACCAAACGCCAAATCAAGGTCGTGACGTACATATATTAATTGTCCTGACGTCGACTTTTTCATTCTCGTTTTATCTAAATGTTTCCAGAAAAAACTTTCTTTTAATTCAACTTTTGTTCTCTCGTGGCTTCCACAGGCATTAACAGATAAAGGCATACAAAAAAATGTTTGTTGCATTTGTAGGCTGATCCCTCACCTTGAGCATCACTTTATTAATCAAGTGTTTGATTTCTATGATGGGAGAGATGTGGATAATGAGCTTGCAAATAATATTTTGTTGTAAATTCAGCAAGCTATTTTCTTAATCTATCATGTAGTTTCCTGTTGAATTTTAATAAGAGTGAACGTTGTTACCAATTTTTAGATTATGACATTTTGGGCAAAGTATAATATTAATTTTACCAAGAGTATTCATTAAATGTGTAATCCAGTGATGTATTAACTTTTTAAAAACCTCTTAAATTATTTCCGAGCACCAAAAATGTCTTATCGAATGGAATGTTTGCCTATCACATATTCTTCTACTTACTGGGAGTTGAAAAGACTTCTTGCCTATTTGGGATGTCGATAACAGGCAGGAACGTGCATAGTTAGTTACTTTAAACAACCCAAGTGTGCATAAATAGAAAATTCTCTCTAATATTATACATAGATTATAACTTCATTAGGTGAGTTTAGGAACATAATGCATAGTAATTCTTAGATTAATACATATTTTCTGTATGGAAATCTTTTCTTAAAAACAAAAGTATAACAAATGACAAATTTGGTGAAATGCGACTGAAGTGAATTCTAAGATATCATATAAAGCAGAAGATAACCCAAGGTGCACTTGTTATTGCACTAATTGATACAATGTTTAAGGATATAATAAGAGTGCATATTAAGTGTTTTTTCTTACCGATAACCTAAGGTTAGAAGAGCTTAAAAAATGAAGCCCATAATTGTTCTCGCTTTAGAATCTTTTTCAGGAAAAGGTATACTAAAGACTTAGTATAAAATCTACAAAACAGTTTTATGTTTAGGCTTTCTAAAATGGTCTTATTGAAACAAGCCACACTGGCCGTCATGAATTTGTGTACTGATCTAACTATTTGGAGGGTCACGCTGTCCATATGGCTCAGAGACTTTTTGCATTGTTGATATTATCCTTTTTAACAGTGGTCAAATCGAAATTCACTAAGCACTGACAGTCTTTGGAGAATTCTACAAGGTACTTCTGTATATGACTTGTATTTGTTACTCTTTAATTGAGGATAACTTAGTACTATTAATTTAAAACCAAGTGATATTATTTCTCGAAGATATAAAAATTCTTTGTAGAGTTGTTTAAATTGTTTCAAATTTGCTGTTAACAGTTTAAAGATCACTACACTAAAGCATGTCATTATTTTAAGGACACAATAACTTAGCATATTTGGGATAACATTGCAAAGGCTTTTATTAAGCTCTAAATGCCAATGCTCATTTTACCTAACCTTCAAAATGGTTTTTGTGTGCCACGTGATATGTCTGGTAGACCACATTTACTAAGTGTAAATATTGGTTCATATCTATCCAATCTAACCTAAATTTTCCACAACTGCAATGTTTAAATGAACCTTAAAAAAATTCTTCCCTGGGGAAACAAAAGGGTGTCCTCCTTTTTCTTGACAATTCATACCCACAACTTGGCACGTTTGACCCAATAAAAAATACTACGTTAGCTTGGAAAGTTCTTCCTTACCCTCCATAATGATCTGTCCTTGCCTAATATAATAATCCTTTATTCAGGTTATTATAATATCAGTTGAATGGTAAAGCGTGCTCTGATAATATGAGAGAGTTGGAAACATCTCAAACCATGCATTTCATCAAAATCAAACGAGTTCATCAAGATTAGTATTTACATTTAAATTAACTGGAGGAAAAATCTTGTAAATAATAAAGAAAACCGTCTTTACTGACTATATATAATTTTGGTAAGATAAATGAATTTTATTTACCTCGGGTTGGTTTGTTATCGCCTCGTTTTATTAGCTTTGAAACATGTCAGTGACTCGCAAAGTCAGTTAAATGTATATTTTAATCTAGAAACAGCCACGTTAAGTATTGAGCTAAAATTGTTATTTCTGCCCATAAGCTATCAGGCAAAATAATAACAACAATAAAGAGAGCAAGTTATTTAGATTTATTGTACAGGAAATTAGATAAGGATGAGAACTTGTGTTGTTTTACAAATTTGTGAGAAGTTCCTATTTTACTTTTCTAAGAGAACCTCATTCTTTTTTATCTACGGTAAATTAAGAGAATTAATGAAAAGGCTTGGCAAACACAAGAGTTTTGAATAAAAAAAATCCTTAGAAGTAAATATAATAAAAATGAATACTATATGGGAATTATTTTAATGTTTTTTGCGTGATGATCACTTTATTATTTTAGACTCGATGCGAACTCAGTATTATAAAATAATTTTTTTTTTTTATCTTCTTTAAGTTTTTCTTCTCCTACTTGCAGATTTATAATGGAGACAAATTAATATGAGACGAAATGTAATTTGAAGAATTACTCATTCACTGATTGATGAAAATGGCATTGTTGTAAAAATCACTGTGTATGATCTTTGAATGAGATTCAGGTAAAAATTCATTTCCAGCAGGAACACATCCCAAAGATCCGATGCATAAACGTTTTTGTTTTACCCTTCGATGTTTCAGAGGATTTTAACGAGTGTAAATAGGCTTAAATTTCGTCCATGTAACTAGCAACGTGTGCTTCTTTTCTGAGATTTTATGTTTTTAGTAAAGAAAGATTTTCAGCTCATTATATTTGCACGAACTTAACAAAGGGGTCTTATGTGTATCATGAGCAGTCGTGCAGCAGCTGTCATCACAAGGATTCTGAGAGTTGTAATAAAATGAGCAGAGCTAGGCGTTGCGACTTTGAGACTTTGCCGCACTATGAATTTCGAACCTGCAAACGTTCTGAAAAAGTCTGACAAAGCAAAGTCACAGCGTCAATTTTCAGCGACTTTTGCCGCGACTTTGAACAGGAACAAACACGACTTTTTTGAATGAAATTGCCACGGCTGTTTAATATATTCGTTTTTATGCCTTATAAAAGCATGGTTCTGTTTTCGCGCAAAAGTATACTTTGTAATTTAGCGAAGTCACACCAGGTAAAAGAAGTGGCACGCGCAATGTCGCAAGTCGCACTGCGGTGGGGGGTAAAAAATAAAGCCCCAAAGTCGCAGTCGAACCAGATCCGGCGGCAAAGTCACGCCCACCTATGAAAATGAATACACAAAAGGTTCGATATTAAGATATCCAGATGACAAAGTGAAAACACTAAAGGAAATTGTTAAAGAGAGAGCAAGTACAAATGTTCTGAAAAAAACAGCCATAGTTTATTGGCGAGCTTTGAGGCCTTGAGGCAGATAACCCTATGAGCCTTACATTTCATTGTGGTTAGCTATGCATCAAAATCCGTGCCTTATTCACTACACAGCTTGACTTCATCTTGTATTAATAAATTTGATTTATGAAAAGTTGGCAAATCGAGGTGAGGAATTCGTACGTAGAAAGGTCGAAACCTGACTAATCTTCGATAGTAGGAACTTGGAGGTCACGCAGAATACACCACGTTAGGAATAAATCCAATTTCGACGTCTTTTCATGGTAGTAATCATATATTGTTGAGTAAATAATGGCTAAGGATCTTAGCTCACTATATCCTTCAATAAACTACGCAATTCCTACAAATGACTTTAACAAATCATCCTTTATTTTATTCCATAATCTCTCTTTATTTCCTAAACCTCATGTGCTCGTTATCCACATAACTTATCGGGTTACAAAATAACATGTAATAGTGTGAGAGACGTCTAAAGGTTACACTCTCATGCAACGACTACAGTAATATTTTCCATCTTCTACTATTACTACACACTTATCATCGACCTTATTGCATGAACCTCATGTGCTTCTTCTTCAGGTAACCTCTTGTATAACAAAATAACATGTAATAATGTGAGACACATCTAAAGGTTACTCTCTCTCTCTCATAAAACGACTTCATTAATACCTTCCATCTTCTACTATTACTACACACTCCTCATCTTCTCTGTTGAATTTTACGGGGACCCCTTACTCGCACCATGCTCTCTCATAGAAAATAAGTCAGTATAAAATGATATATCTACGTGATCTGCTCTCTTCCTATCTCACGCCCCAGTTTTTAATTTATCTTTGTCAATATTGCAGACTTATATTCAGGAATGATATCTCATTACCAATCTCCCATAACACTTTTCTTCTGCCTGCGTGTCCCCAGAGATATTAAATTCCTGATTCGCTGTTCAAAAATGACAAGTTCTCTTCCTGACTGTTTCATACTATCTCTTTTTCTCCATTTATCCTTGTTCTTCTCCCATACTAAGCTAGTATTTTTTACCGCCATCTTATATTTTATTGCCCAATCCTTAAAAAACACACTTGAACTCAATTGACCCGGTAAGCTACAACCTAGATTCTAACTAACCCCTGCCCGTCCAATAATGCTAAGATCTCGCATTCTTGCTTGAAATTTAGATATTATAGCAAATCCGCTTTCCTAACTACACCCTTGGTCAAAAGATTTATTTAGATACATGAGATAATATGTATTTTGCTAGTGGATTTAATATTTTTGATATATGTTAATTTCTATGTATTTTACTAAATAGTGTGTAATTAATAGAATAGAGAAGTTTCTAAAATCAAAATTCATCAAGATTTATATATTTCAGGCTAAAGTCATAACTATTGTGTATTCAATATCTTTCTAAATAAAGAACATGACTTAAACTAAATAACATAGGGAAGCATCCTGAGCACAAGTCTTACTTTTCCATAGCCAAGGGTTATAACAAAGAGAATTTGTTTAAAAAAATAGAATGCTTAATTTATGCTCTACAAACCACCATACAAAATATCAAGAGACTAAGTGCATCAGAAGAGACATAAAATTCATGGAAGTCAAAAACTTGGAAAAGGCATTATTAGCCTTTAAAATGAAAACAAAATGTTACCAATAATAGTTTGCACAGGCTATCAAGGAAATATAGAGCAACCAATTTATAAATGATGTTTGAAAAGAAACATTTTTAAGAGAATAGGAGAGGAATCCCCAACATATGTGACAGGCGCTGCAGCTACGAAGCCAAATGTTGCGCTAAATAGCTTCAATATACGAGTTCACATCCACATGCAGCCTCTAACCATTGCATTTAGTAACCATGTTAGAACATTACTGTTCAAAAATCACTACATCATTTAGGGAAAGTTACCACAAAGTACTAAGTAACTTCGTTTGGAGTAAATCGAAGAGGCTAACTCAAGATTAAAAAGAACAATCAACGCGGCGATGGAAAAAAACATTACGATGACGAGATTTTGTACTCTTTCTCATCCGCAGAGGATGGAAGAAAGGAAGAGATAAAATTGACAGCTAAGCGGAATATACGTTCAATGAAAGCTCCTGGGAACAGAAAGAGAGAGATACGATTTCCTCAGAAGATGAGAGGAAGTATAGGGGTTGTCACCAGGTTTATACGTGGCCTGTTTATGCGTGTGTAGGAATATAATGGGATGGTAAAAGGGGGTTTATCTTTTCAGGAATTAGAGGTAAAATTTACCCGGTTTGTGGTTGCTTGGTCGCTAGTCACGATAGCGAGTATATTGGAAAGTCCTCGTTGCTATTGCGCACGACAGGTGGTGATGACCTTTGTCAACTGGGCTTACTTTATACCTACAAAGGTTAGGATTTATGCTGGGCTTACCGAAGTTTTCTCGGTAATCGAGGTAAAGAAGGACTTCGAAATAGACGTAGCAAAAATATAATTTAATTCTTTTACAGGCATATTAAAGGAGAAAGCAGCACGTGACTTGTACTTTACGGTCAATAAGTTGGCTTTTTATTCTATGCGAATTATTTGGGTTTAAAGGCAATAGAACTTATGGGAATTAAACGGGTTCCGTAACGCCACCAATTGAATAAACGGTGTTAATGAAAAATCATTCTTTTTCTCTGACTCTGGTTGTCATTCTGACGTCTTGAAATAATAAATGTCTGACTATATATGTGTTCATTTTCTAAGGGGCGTGACCTTGACTTTTTCGTGAGGGCGGAGCCCAGTGTTCTGGTTTATTAATTTCCGTTATTTATATGGAAGGCAATTTGTTATGATTTGATAAATCCACCGAGCTTCCATTTGTGGAGTTTCTAGCTGGGCCTATTAAATTTTGAAATTTTGGTGCCAGCAGCTAACCTATTATATAACAAGAGCACCACGGCAGAATTAAGGCATCTGGCAGAGGTGCAGCAAAGCCATATATGCAATAGCCTAATATAAAAATAAATGTCGAAAGAAGACCAAAAGAAAACTGGGCATCACTAAACATACTGAAAGGCATATCCCCGGAAAAAAAAAATACTATTTTAATCGAACAGGCAGAAAATGATCCAAGAAGTCAGGACCACAGCAAAACTACTTCGCCTTTCCTAAAAGTCCCTGTTCTCCATAATGCCCGAGGGGGACGAAGACGTCAAATTATAGATAGACGAAATGGTTCATATTTTTGGTGTGGAATGTCACCAAACTAACCTCAGCAGCAACAGTAGTGTGAAAGAAAATCAAAGGCTTAATTCAATAATTAAAGCAAAAATCCAATTCCATACAGAAATAACCATAATTAATCTTACCAATACACTGGACATCATCATAGAAACTTTAATCATCATATATGTATAAGCATGCCTAAAAACCTCCTATTTCTCAGATGGCTATGAATTAGAAAAAATTATTTTCGTTCCTCAGCCAGATAAAAGCACCTAGTCACGTCAAAGGTTAAGTGCCTATCAGGTAATTGAATTTCTGGTGTAAAGTTTTCGAAAATAACCCCAATTAAAGAATGAGAGAGAATCTCTAAAAAAATAACGCTTTTAATGATTACCAGTCAGGCACAGACACCATGATGGCACTTGATGTAATTACGAAGAAAATAGCCCGGTAATGCAGAGAAAAACTACATCGATCAGGTCCTGAGAGATGTAAAGAATGAATTTGACAAAGCCTGATTCAGAGGAATGCAATATAAAATCTTGGATATCCAGGTAAACAGCAATTTGTAGAGAATTATCTGCGTTTACACCAGGGCAAGGAAAGCATACGTATTGATTAATGATTATTCAGGACTAGAATACGAAGTGGAAGCTGGACTCCTCCAGGCAAGGGTGTCCCAGTCCAATTCTCTCCTTAATCTATACAACGAACTAGCTCCCACAATTTTTGACTGATTGTCTAACCCTACAGTGTTAATAAGACAAAAGCCAGGTCGTCTTTACTAAGTGCAGAAATGACCGCTTTCAGATATGGGCTATAGCATTAGAGATCAGCAACAGTCACAATTACTAAGGGTAATGGAAAAACGAATCCAAAAGGAAAAATTTTACGATGGTACTAATCTCCACATCAAGATTGTAGATATCGAAGTCGATGACCAGAACTACAGATATCACATAGATTAAAGTTTACAACAAAAGGCGAGAAACAACATCTAGTGGAGAGTAAGAATAAGGTAACGCCAGTGATAAACCTACTATAGAGATCAAGAGGTTTAAGCATTAATAGTAAAAGAAAAATATATATAGCACTAGGAAGGGGCGCTCTCCAGTTTCCTTCTATCCCAAACAACGGCGAGTCAAAAACTAAAATACTGGAAATCCAGAGGATTCATAATAAAGCTCTACCTAATTACTAAAATTCGAAGAAAAGAGATAGTAAGTCAATGGAATCTGCTCGAAGAACATATGGAGAGAAATAGAAGAACTACCACCAACAATTGCAGAGAACACGAACATCATAAAAAGAAACCGGAAACGACTTTAATACTTGTTTTCCAGCGGAAGTCATAAGCTAAGAATTGAGGAAGCAACCTTGATTACTTAATATAAATCCTTAACCCCAAAATGAAGACATACTTCTAACAAACAAAAAATATACAAAACCGACAAGGACATTTATCCAAACTGGGCCGTTTAAGTCAACCAAACTATAATATAAGAAAGATGCCGGAATAAGACAACCGAATTGAACCAAACTACCAAGCAAATGAACGACAGATTTGTAAAAATTCAAAAAACAAAGCGAATAGAAAACTCAAATAAACCAAGTCAATTGAAGAGATTAAGAAATAAACTTTAGTGTAAATAGGTGTAATACAATACACTAGTATAGTGAAAAGTGATAAACAAAAGTGAAATGATATACTCTAAGTGAAGTAGATGCAAGAGTAAAACGAAGATCAAAACTACTTAACTCTAAAAGATGTAACGAAGCGACCGATAGCGAGATGCGTTTATCAGAATATATGATAAAATAGGTCTACACAATGGAGTTGTTCCATTCTATCAATTCATTTCACTTTATATAGAATGTCCTAATAGATCAAGTTACCCCTGTAGTCGCTTTATCACTTCATTTTTTTTTATTTCTTCTCCTACTCCTCTATATTTTCTCTAGTTTCCACTGATTTTTCCTCATCTAGGTCCACTTGGACAGTTTGGGCAAGGATAGGAAGTTTAATGAAAGGTCGACCGGGGAATAGGAGGAGCTGGATGAGATAAAGGTTGCTTTATTGTACTCTACGCTCTAGTAAAGCCACTCACTGGTAACGGAGGAAATGTCATGCAAAGGAGAGGTGAAAAATATGATTTGTAAAGGGAAGGTAATTTTTAAAAATCTGTACTCAAGGTACTTGCGTACTCATCCTGACTGGATAGACTTTATATTTCCTACTACTGTATTATAACCCAAAGAGGGATACTTCGTACTTTACGCTAACTAACTAACGTATTTTTTCATCATTTACACAGCATAACACAACCCTCACTGCGCTTAATCCTCCTTGGTAGTGCGACTTATTATACCTCGGAAGAAAGCCTTCTTAGGGGGGGCGAATAAGAAAGTCCATTAAAGACACGAGCAGGAGAAGTTGGAGATGCGTCTACTAGTGTAAGCCTATTAAGGTAAAAGAGTTGCGTAGTGTACTTATAGAAAGGTAATTAAGGAACAATTAGGTTCTCCCAGAATAAGGAGTAGACCTCTAGATTCTGGCTGTTTCATAGTAGGACGGAGGGTTTCCCCTAAAGAGTAGCATAGAAACGGATTTCATCAAACAACTACCTCTAAGATTTAAGGCTGGATGGAAGA
Organism: Ceratothoa steindachneri; assembly: GCA_963969495.1. NCBI lineage: Eukaryota > Metazoa > Arthropoda > Malacostraca > Isopoda > Cymothoidae > Ceratothoa > Ceratothoa steindachneri. The sequence continues at coordinate 61,475,499 of OZ018317.1, read as the reverse complement.
AGAGGCCACCGCAAAATGTTGCCCATTGGACCTTCTTCAACCCCCAAATCCAAATCTTTTACATAAATTGCCTGGAAGTGCCGACGATATTTATCATCATATCTCCTGCAAAAAAAAACGTGGAGCAACTTCTCTCCTCGGCATGAAGCATACCCTCAAGGAGCTAGACTGTAACCAAAACCACCACCCTAGATTATTGTCTAAGGCAGCGTGGTCTGCCGAAAAGTAGAACCATGTGTTGGAACACACTGACACTAAAAATGAAAATAAGAATTAGAGTAAAGGCAACAATGGCTTAAGCTATATCAAGTGATTAAGTTCAAAGAATACAAACACATATTCAAAATGGTGAGTGAAAATACTAAATGGCCTCTAACATCATCGAGAGATGACTCATTGCTGTCTTAAAGAATTTCCCCCAAGTAAACATCAAAAGAGATTCATTTATTTGAATTCAGTTGTTATGCAATGTAGGACCAAATTGCCACAGAATTACAACTAAAAAACATCTTACAAGATAAGGAACGGACAACGGAATATGTCATATGTAGCAGTAAGAAATACATCCACACAATCGCGAGTGAAACCCAAAATTATCATTGACTATAGTGAACAAGGAAAGCTAGGCTACGTCACTCAACGTGATTCACAATAAAAATGGACTCGAGCCAATGAAGTTCCCCAAACAAGTTGATTCGGGGAAACTTTACTAAAAATATAAGGCAGAACACCACAAGGAACAGATGGAGCACCCCTAAGAAAACAATGACAAAGAAGACGATGAAACAAATAAAGAGGAAACTGCCTCAGAAATGAGTACTGACAAATCTACACAGGTATAAATAATAAGAATAAAAAAGGGCAGTAAACTAGAAATCTAAATCAGAAAGGAGCACTACCACAAGAAAACAAACACAGGTACCATCTAACTAAACCTCTCAAAAGGGAAAGGCAGAATATATGTGTTGAAAAGAACAAAATGAAAGAAAGAAATAAAATTTAACCGCCTAAGCCTAACAGAAACAAAACTCTATTGAAAATTTTATCGAGGAGTGACGAAAATTATAAAGATAATTACAAAAAGATGGAAAGAAACGAATAAATTTACGGCTTTTTTTTCAAAAAATTAGAACCTGATATTTAAAGAAGATAGGAAGAAGGTTTGTACGAACAGTAAAGAAGAAAACGATAACTTCGACATTTTCTTTGAAATGACAATAGAAAAGATTTTAATCATATAATAGAAAGAACCTACCCTCGCCCCTTTATCTACATAAATAGGCAAACCAACGAAGGAATTGATGCCATGATTACGATTATAAAAACAGTTAGGAAACTACCGAACAATTTCGCTACTGGATTTCATCGGTTAGGTATATGAAATGATCTTAAACCTTCAACTCAATCAAAATGAGTGCCAATTTTATTTCTGAAAAAGCGGCCTACAGACATGAGATTCTGCCTAAGAATGGAAAAGCTAGCTAAGACGAAGAACGAAAAAATGAGCGTAGACGTTGACAGCAAAGAAATGTCTAAAGCTTTGATAAATAATAGAAAGAATACTTTGTGACAATGTGATAGATAGTTACGCGTATATAGACACAGGCAGTCACTATAAAAAGCATTTTCAGCTTGAAGCTGGGGTTACAAAGGGTGAGGGATTGAGTTCAGAATTATGGGCTATTACACTGCAGACACCGGACCACTAGCCGACGAAGGATGTATGAATATAAAGTTTGTGAGTGACATAACACAAAAGGTGGGTCACCGTACAGGCACGGCGAAATATATTAAGAACAACGCGAGAAGAATCAATTCGAACAGAAAAGGAAAATTAGCACGAATCTAGAGAAATTCAAAATTATACTAGACGTCAGGAAAAAGATAGCAGATATATATACAGACGAGGAAAGAGATATGTACATTAACGAATGAAATCTGCTGTGGATAACAATCTAGTTACAAGAAACCCGTAATCGAAATTACTGAAAAAAGAAAATATTCCACTCAAATAAATATACATAAACAAATTTTTTTGAACACCTTTGTTTATTTTGCCTTAATTAATTTCCTTTAAAAGTGGTTTTTTGGAGCTGCGAACGCGTAAATGTGTTCCTCACTGCATTGGTTCCATTAGCTCAGCAGTAGAGCACTGTTCTAAATAAACACAGGTATGAGGTTTCCGTCCATGTTTTGTCGAGGTAAGATATCGGTTCTCCTGTTTCTGTGTCACATTTAGCATATATATATATATATATATATATATATATATATATATATATATATAAAGTATGTATGTATATGCACTTTTTTAATAAATAACGGGTAAATTAAAATAAATTATCTAGCTTCCCTTATCTTCTTCAGCCGTAAACTTAAAAGAAATTGACAAAACCTGAAATACTGGAATATATAGTAACAGGCAACAAACATTAATCTGGAGAGGTTTTAAAATTAAGTTTCTGACATAGAAACTGTATTTATGCTGCTCTTCAGACAAATTCAAATTTGGAATTTCTTTATTTAACCCTTAAACACAAACATGGGGTTCTGTCCACCCCACAAAAAAACAAACATTGGCAACTTTGCCATAGTAGCTGCCAGCACTTCACCGGTCACTGTCGGTTTAGTCTAGAGCTGGCCCTAGGAGAGTAGGTGTGTGTGTGTCCTGTGCTCCTATTGTTGTTATTGTTATTCTTGTTTTTGGTGCAGCACACCCCACTTAAGTGTTTTAGTATAAATCTATTTGGGGTGCATACGACCCTAAATATGCGTTTTGTAGAGATAATGGGGTGCATGGTACTCCACTTTATAATATGTTGGTGGTGCATACCACCACAAATATGTGTTTTTGGTGAGTTATGTATTGTTGTACTATATTTTATTGTCTTTTCTAATTATTTTTATTTCTTTGCAGGCATGAATAAAAGTGTTCTAGGTTCTATTTACAGAAATTACATATATTAGAAAAGAAAGTACTATAAAAGCTGCAAAAGTGTCAAATAAAAGTGTCCTAGGTTATATTTACATAAATCATATTTATAAATAAAACAAAAAGACAATAAAAGCAAATCATATTTAGAAACAGTGAAAGTGTCAAAGAATAAGTTCCTTTTTTCTTTATCGTTTTACAGGGCTATTAAAATTTTTCCAGATTAAAAATTCGGACAATAAAAACAGTGAAAATGTCAAAGAAATTCTAACTGATAGGGAGCTATCACATATGGTGAACGTGACTGCTGTCTTGTCAGACTTAGGTGAGGATTCTGAGGATGAAAATGAAGACTTCAACGAAGATTTTGCTGAAGTATCGGCAAGTGATGGGGAGGAGGAGGATCAAATGGAGGTAGATGTGTTGTATGATAGTGATGAGGATAAGGATTATGTCCCATCGTGTAGTGAACAAGATGAAGAGCCAGAGGATGTTAAAATTGAGACGGGGAAGAAGGAAAAACAGAAGCAAACCAGCAACCAAACAATTCGCACATCATGTTGAAAGAAAAAAATGCACTGTTGCTGGACCACACCCTAGGAACTTTATAGATAGTATTCCTTCCACCTCAGCTAATGTAACTTGTCCTCCTTCACCTATAGCTGCACCTAATGATACTACTTCCAACGTTAACACGACCGCTACAGCCAGCTCTTCTGATGCTACTTCTTCTTCCTCTGCAAATAGTGGTGGTAGTATGCGTGGGAGAAAACGGAAACGAGCTCAAGTTGATGGTCCATCTTTAGTACGATTTGAGAGTACTACTCTGTAAAGTAAGAGTGGGTTCAGATGGTCAACCCACCCACAGTTCAATAGCAAACATCGTCTAGCCAGAAACATTGTTACTGGTAACCCTGGACCAAGTGCCGAAGCACAAGCTTGTGATTTCCTGGAGAAGTGCTTCAACTTGTTCATGGAGGATTCATTTTTGGATATAGTCTGTCAGGGACAAATAAGAGGATTGAGAGTGAAGCCAATAAATACGCCACGAAAACAATAACACATAAAAGTCTGGAACCGGAGGAACTTCTGGCACACATTGGGGTGCTAATTTTTTCTGGATGCCAGAAGGATGGCCATATCTCAACCTGCGACATGTGGGCTACTGACATTGGTGCACCATTGTACCGTGCTGCTATGTCGCAGGCCCGTTTTGAGTTTCTAATAACCTGTCCACGCTTTGACGACCGACAGACAAGAGAGACAAGAAAAGAGACTGACAAATTTGCACCTTGCAGGGAACTGTTTGATAAATTTATGGAAAAGTGTCAAACCCACTACATACCTCATGAAGATCTTTGTAATGATGATCAGCTGGTTGCATTTCGTGGAAGATGCCCATTCAAAATGTATATAGCCAGCAAGCTAGCCAAATATGGCATAAAGATGGTCCTCATAAATGATTGCAAGACCAAATATCTATTAGGATGCACATCATACCTAGGAAAGGATTCAACACGGTTTACAGCTGGAGTAGGACTGGGACATTATTTCATGAAAGAACTTTCAAAGCCATACCACCAAACAAACCAAAATGTGACCACTGATAATTGGTTCACTTATCTAGCTCTAGTCACTGATCTTCTGCAGAATTGGGGCATGACCTTGGTTGGAACACTAAAGGCAAACAAGCGATAACCCCCACCTCAGATGAAGAGTAAAGACAATAAAGACTGTGCTTCAAGTGCCTTTCTCTTCACAAAAGACATGACCCTGATTTCATATGTGCCTAAGCAGAAAAGCCACATGTGAAAAGAAGTTGGTTCTCTTACTCTCATCTATGCATTTCCAGCCGACCCTAAAGAAGAAAGGAAAGCCAGAGAAAATAGAATATTATAACAGCACCAAAGGTGGGGTTGACGCTTTTTACGAAATGTGTGCATTGTACTCCTACCACTGGAGAACTAGAAATGGCCCATTTGTATGTTCTTCTGGATGTTGAATGCCGCTACTATCAATGCCATGGTAGTATACAAGTCAAATCTTGAAAAGAACAGGAGGTACCAGACCTCAGAAACGACGTCGCTTCATGCTAGACCTTGCAAAAAAATTTATTCAGCCATGGGCTCAGAAGAGGCTGTCGATTGCCAATCTCCCACGGCAACTAAGAACACTGATATTTACTGTCTGTGATCTCTCATCAGTTGCTAACACACAGTACCCACCTGGCCAAGTACTTGCTAACTGCAAGTACCCTCGAGTACGGTGTGCTGAGTGCCCCCGCTCCACAGACCGGAAGACACGCGTCAGATGCGTGAAATGCCAACGACCTGTGTGCGAGTGTCACTTCTACCCTACATGTACCAAGTGTCTTGAGGAGGTGGTAAGTACACACACAGACACACACATATTATATGATATTATTATATATATATATATTATATTATCATTCATCTGTAATACAGACTCTAAGCATCAATTAGGACCTATTCAGAGGAGTAATGACTGATAACATAACATAAAGTTAAAGTAGTGTAATTTTTCTGTGTTAAATCTTGACCCTTTTTTTCAATCTTTATTTAAGTGAGATGTGGTGCCAGAGAGCTAAGGGCTGGTGAGGGGAAGGCGAGAGGACCCACCTCGCCATGATAAGAAGCCTGTTTTTTTATTATGGAAATTTCATTTATGGGAAATTTTTATTTTTGATTTGTCAGGATAAAATGAATTTTCAATATTTATGTTTTATTAATGTTTAGTACCAAATAAATTCAGTTATTCAAGGATGTTTAATCATTAAAAGAATGAAGAAGGATTGAACTCTTTGTTGATATTTTCAGAAATAAAATTTTTTGAACGCAAGTGTTTTTTTTCTTGATCCAAATATTGGGTATGCTACACCCCACTTTTGTGTTTATGTGACAAGATTTCCATCTTTGTGGTTAAGGGTTAATGATGATTTGATCATTTTACTCTCATTATAATCATTATGATAAATTATTGGCCAATCTATTACATGATTGGCGTTGGTTATATCTTAAAAATTTTCTTTAGCAATTTGTCTCCATTAATAAGTTTTGTGAAAGCAATAAACCTGATTCTGATATCATAAATGGTTTCGTTTCGGGAGCCTTATCATATAGTGATAAGGTAAAATATTTAGAAATCCCTCTGGGCCTAAATAACTTGATTCTACCTACAATATTGTAATTACAAATTGAGACAAAACTAATAAGATAGTTACCTTGATCAAATTTCATATTCCGAAAAGTAAACGGATGACTCAAACACATGAAAAATTAACTTCAAATCCATTAAGTGATAAAACGAGTTATTTCAAAATACTCGTATCTATAACACAAATTTACAACAAAGAAATTCTGATCTCCTACATCGTTTCAAACCTATTTATCCATCTCTTCCTCCTATATATGGATTGCCAAAAACTCAGAAAACTGGAGCCCCTCTACATCCTAGCATATCAAACATTGGCTGGCATGCAAACAAACTCTCCAAATGGTTGCTGTCTATTCCCTCTAAAGCAGTCGAATTAACGTCTTATTCCACACATACTTCCTTCCTTCGATTTTATTAAGAAATTGATAAAAAGATCAATATGAAAAATAATTTCTATTCAAGTTTGATGTATTAGAAAAATCAATTTTAAATTAGTGTCTAGTCAGTTTCGATGTAGTAGATAAACAAATTAAACCTCACATTGCTCCAAACAAAATTCTCAAACTAATTAAACTGTGTGTTACGGATAATGTATTCAACACTGACATAGGATTCTTCCGATAGAAATAGGGCTTTAGTATGGGCAGCCCATTATCCCCCATTCTGCCTAACCTGTTCATGGAACATTTTGAAGCTTCCCTACTCACGAATATTAAACTCAACAAAAATTTTGTATGGTATACGTATGTAGACGATGCGATTTCCACATGGCCATTAAACCGACTATAAAATTGTTTATTAAATAATTAATATATTCTAATAAAAAATATTTATGTATATATTGATATATATTTATAATATATATATATATATATATATATATATATATATATATATATATATATATATATATATATATATAAATATATATATAATTCTTAAGAGAGCACAAGAGTTTACGTTGCCAGGCGTATACGAATTTTAGGATAAATAAGAAGGCTAAATTTTGGAAGTTCATTATTATATTATAACTTCTTGGTACCGAGGTTTCGGGTAGGAACGCATTCCCAAGGATATGAGATTATAAATATATACAAACATAAGAATTTGTTAGATAAGTTATCAGATATTTATAAATTAATTATGAAGGAAATAATTTAGGGCTTTTAATTATTAGTGAATGGGAAATATGTTATTGTTTTAAAAATAAAAACTGAGATTAATTAGTTTTGGGTGTCTTCGTTGTAAAAAAGGGAGATAATAGAAATATTTAAAAAATATGGGTTGTTTTAGCTGGGAGTGAATTTACCTCATAACCATAATTATTTAACTATTATTCTAATAAATAGGTAAAGACTGAAGTATATTTAAATGTCTGGTACAAATTGTGTACTCCAGAAAGGCCATCAGTTATTTAAGAATAAAGAATAAGTATCGAAAATGTTAAGGAATTTCATGAACTTTTTAAAATAAAGGACAAATTTAATATTTAAAACTTTCAAAAATAGATATAATATTTACTATATCATTAATTTAACTATTAACGTACAATAAATTGGGACCGGGTAACTATTCCAGTTAAAAATTTAAAGGACACATTTAAAGAAAATGCAATTAATGAAGCGATTTAAAAGAGTATAAACTAATCTTACATCCTGCTCTATTTCAATCTGACTGATTGAAAAATCACAAGTCATTCTACGAATAAATAGACAGTAATATGAAATATCAAATACTGAAGTTTAAAGAAGTTGTTTGCAAAGGTAAGGGAAAAAAAATATCTCGTGATTATTTTAATAGAATAATTTACCTATGACATAAGAAAAAAAGATGCTAGAAGTTTAATTCTTTTAAATAGGAGTTTTAATATTTGCATTTATGCATAATTCATTAATCTAAGAATGAAATAACATTTAAAAGATTGAGTTTCTCTATCAAACGCATTGATTCTCCAAATGATCCTCAAATATTTTGAATTAAATGTCAATTAATTGAAAGATGCAGCAAACATCATTTTTTAACCAGCAATATAAGCTCTTAGGACTATTTTATGATGCATATTAATCATAAATAAGCAATTTGATGGTTTACTAATGGATTGCTCAATATGAGCAAAATTAATTTTTTAAACTCGGATTTTCTGTAGTTTTGGGGTGAAAGCATAGGGAAGAAAATCAATGAAGCATTGATTTAGTTATCCATTAAATATTCTCTCCCGCCTCATGGATGTTTTTTTTTCTTGCCACCGCTTGTTTTTTCTATTGTAATGCTCCTCTCTCTATTGTAATAAAACAAATTAACTTTCATATACTTCACATTATATAGTATGAATTTACGTTGTTAAGAAAATATTTCTCCATATTTTAGTTAGTTACAATTAGTTTTCATTTTCGACCTAGGTTTGGAATGACTCGTAATAATTACTAAATCAAATATGTAATTATATTAATAATGCGAGTTATTAAATTTTATCTATTGATGGAAGATATGTATTCATTCCTCATTCTCTCCAAAGGATTTAATTCAAATAAAACTACCTTCATTAATTAGATGAATTAAAAAGATTTAACTTCACCGCTCGCTCATGTTAAGAAGTTTTCTGGAACGCGATCTAAGATGTATGGGGTTGTGGCAAGCTAGAGTAATATCCCTGTAAAGGCATGCCAATTGTAGCAGGAACAATTATGGTGCCTCTGGTATGTCGATAATTGCATTCCATCCAGGAAACAACACTCAAAGTAAGTTCGGTTTAAAGAGCAACAAACTATTCCCATTAATTCTTGGTTCCAATAACATGCATGTTTGGCTTTCATACTTCGCCCGAAGGTAAAAGATTCTTTCTCGGTATCAACTAAGGCATGATGTCGTATTCTCCATTCGCTGGTCAAAATGTGGTGTCATCAAGGAGGAGATAGATACCCACTCGTAAAGATCCGATTTTCTTGTACGAAACAAACATAAAAGCTAAATTGGAACTCAATAAAAGCCGTAAGAAAATTCTCCTCAAAAAGTTTGTAAACAAAGGGCTAAAGTACGTGAGGTGAAAATGAGTGGTTGAATGATGCTAAACTATTCAAGCGAGATTTCCTTACGAGACTAATGCACACCAATCTGTGGGAAATAAAAAAGACAAGATAGTAATTTTATAGAATAAGAAAGATAGTAAAGCAGCTCTAAGTTGGTTTTCAGATACTTATCTGGCACACCTTAGGAAGAATAAAAATCACCTATATTTCTCATGAAAATGAGGTAATTTTTTATCATGACATTTTGCGATGAATCAACTCGTCATATTAGGATTTTATCTTACAGAATAGAATAATGAGCTAATTGTTGGTTTTGAATTATTTACTAAAAATGTCTTAGGAAGAAATAAATTTCAGTACCTAGGTTAGAACTACTTAACCTGCACCCTTATCTCCCATGTAACCCGTTAAAGACAGCTTCTCTGGATATGACAAGCAAATGTGAGACGAGTTAGCAGAACCAGACTTCATTTCCTTTCCGAATTGCTACACAGTGTACCTCGTTGAACAAAGCTAATCCTCATTACATATGCTGACTCTTTGGCTCGGGATATTAAAAACATCTCGGAAAAAATTTGTTCATAAAGTTCCTGTAGTTAGATAAACGCGAAACTTGCACCTATAAAAAGGTGATTGCAAGAGCGTTGGCTTTCCTTTAATGATGAAGTGATAACGGCAAAAGTGATTAAATCACCTTATTTTCTTTCATGGCAAATTTATACATCTTGAAGATGGAATTTGTGAAAAAAGCGAGACCGAGAGTAGTTTTGAAAAGTTGCCGGACAATATAATTGAAATGATGCCTAAATCCATTTTGTATTAAAGATTTTAATATCTTCAGCGCGATGCTTCTTGCTTAAACAAATGTCAGAATGTAAAAAATATGAATGACATAGAGGATGATGGAAAATAGCTTAAATATTTTTTTCTTTTGCAACAATATAAATATTTTAGTTATGAACACCATTCTTCAGTTGAATCAATTCATATTTTTAAAGGAATGATGGTAATGCATCTCCAAACTGATTCTTTCATGAACTGATTCTACTGAAATGTGGTATTTATTTCTTGAATTATTTACGATATTAGGAAATTCTCTTGCGAATTTAATTATTTTGTTGATAATTTCTCCAAATAAAGATTCGGATCTAAATATATTCTGAACAAATGAAAACTAGTAGCGTTAAAAAGGAAATATTCCTAGAAATAACAAGTTTTCGACCGACATATTTGCGCGTTTTCTCAATGAAAAAAGGAAGAGAGACTAAGCGAGTGGCGCCCCCCTCCTACTAGGTGGTATTCTCTCCAAAGTCTCTTTTTACTTATAGATTCATGTACAATTATTAATTTTTACTTACCTAACTTTATCGTGGTAATAAAAAGAATGAAAAAAATATTGGAAATATAATTATAGATACTTGGGAGATGTAAACAGAAATTTAAAGAACTTACTGTCAACCAATTACAGCTTCTTTTTCAAAACAATTTTGTCATTATATTTCAGTAAAACCTTTTCATCAGTATTATTACAATATTTTATAGCTCTAGTATACTAAATTGAACCCAATCAATTCTACTGGTCTAAATATAAGCTAGAAAAACAAATTTATGCAAATTTAAAATCTATTGATTGGTTATCTCTTATTTATCCTTGATATCAAACCCAAATAAAACTAGAAATATTCGTGCTATTCTCACATTCAGAGTTAATAAGTTTTATCTTTTAATTAAGTTAGGATTTGAGGGATATCCATTTAGCTGTTCTTGCCAATTCCCGTCTAAATATTTTAATTACTTTATTTGATATAAAAAACACCAAAACTGCAAAAGGTGTCAACATTTTCCGATATTTGTTGCCTAATTCCGAAACTATCTTCCTAAGGTTTAAAGTCATGATACATTTTTGACCGCTTAGCATGAGAAGAGATAAACTGGAAATTTTAGAAAATGAGGAAACAAAAATCAAACTAGACATTTATACACTTTGATTTCCCAGGTAGTATTTCATGGTTGTTCTTCAGAGTCCATCTGATTCTTGTACATATTTGCTCTTGTAAGACCCTTGACATTTATGGTATTGGGATTCATCCGTGTCATCCTTATTATTTAGCTTTTTTTATATCGTCTGCTAGCTGGAGAGGCCTTATTTAATTAGGGAATATTTATTTTATATCCTAAACTAAACTAATAGATTTTAGTGATAATTATTATGTATTTAATATTTAAATGAATGTTTACTTAACCAAGAGGACAGCATGATAATAATAGTAAATACTTAAATAAACCGTTCATGGAAAAAGCAATAAAACTTGCATTTACCTAAGCAGTATGTAAATATATAAACAAAATGGAAAACATTGTTGATGGTTAGGTCGATAGGAATGTTTAATGAAGACACTATTTCACATCCGATAGAGAATTTGTCTACACGTAATTTCTTGCATCTACTTATTAAATGCATGATCTCTGCCTTATACCATTCATTTGCTTTACTCCATTTCTAATCACTATCACTGCACCATGTTGATAATAACGAATCTTTTATAAAATAAATGAAAATACATATATTTATTTAAATTAACTAAATTAAGCGAATAAGTTAAGTGTTGAATCAGGTGAAACAAAGAGAAGAAATTTAAAGAAGACGCTTGAAAACAGCTAAACTATCCGAGGTCATATAAAAGGGGCTACTGTAGGGTAAACCTTGACTGTAGAGAAGAGGAATAGGCCAGGAAATTAGTTCTTCTAGATAACTCCTACAATTAATATTTAAATTTACCAATCAAACATCGAAAAGAGCATTAATAGATAAGTCGAATGTAATTTTTCCTCTGTATCTTGAGTAACTGAGAAATATTTGACATAAAAAACAAGGTCTGCCGACCAAAGTTCGCGTGCTCTCTCATATTCTGATATGTGACCTTGCGAGTTTCAAAACTTTTAATTATTTTCTAAATAAGCTTGAAAGGACCTTGGCAATTAAATCGTTCCATAAAGAATGTAAATCCACATAACGGTTTCAAATTTAGTTAGAATAGGCCGAATAGTTATGATGATATTGCCAAATAATTCCTCGGCTAACTTTGGGATGACCTTAACAGTTATATCATTCGTAAGAGAATGTAAAACAACATAAGGTTATCAAGGTTTGTTAGAATCGGCCAAATAGTTATGATGATATTTCCCAAACAATGAAATCCTGGGCTAAGTTTGGGAGTACCTTGGCAATTATATCATTCGGAAGAGAATGTAAAACAACATAAGGGATTCAACCTCGTTAGAATCGGCTGGATAGTTACAATGTTATTACCCCCTATAAAAAAGCAAAACGGGAACCGACAAAACGAACAAACAGTGAATATAGAATCGTCCGTGACTAGACTTGACGTGACTAATAATAGTGTTCACTTCGGGAGAATACCTTTTCTTACATAACTTTATTACAATTTAATGATCAACATTCCTATAATATATACAATGCATATGAGCCGGTATTTGATCGCTCCCATATATGTACATATTTACCCTATGTGGTTATGAGTAAAACAATATTGTATGTTAATTTTTAATCGAAGTACTATATATAAAAATTAATACATTTCTTATTATACAATGATTTTTTTGACTTTTCATAATGAAGTAACGCTATAAAAAGGCGTTGATAAAGTAAATATAATAACAGAAAATTTAAGGAAAAACCTTTACTTTACAACTAATAAAATAAAATAAACTTTATTCATGATCTAGTGAAAGCGCTTCTTACATTGGCGAAACTAAACGTGTAGCTTATATTTATTTTTCGTAAATGCTTCCCCCCCCAAATACTATGCATAATGCTACATTGCACTTAAACATATGTGCGTTCATGGGATTAGGAATATTCCACAATAAAACAATTCTATCATACCGCATGTTAATTTGTCCAGGTGTAGAATAAGGTCTTCATTCCTAAGATATTTGTATCAGCTTTGAATACTCCGATAGCACATTTACACCTCTCTTATAAAAGCCAAAAGATCAAGTTTGATTCGTTTTGTGCTAGAAATATGACAAAACATTTCGCATGAAAACATCAATCTTCCATGTTAAAGAAAACTACCACCAATTCTTTTGTCGAATTCTAATGTAGTTACAGGTTACTTCATTTGGGTGAGACCACCCATAGTCTTGTTGCAGTTTTTAATCTTATAGATATTAGTACTTAACTATGCTCTTTTTTATTTTTTTTACCTTTCCAAGGGGAATATTTCCCTAATTTTGTGCAGCTATTTCTGATTGTTACAACATAACACCACATTGCGCCAATGTAGAAAACCTCTTTTATACTTATCTGACTTTGCTATTGATAAAATAGGGTAGTTGGAATATATATGATAGTTCCAGATACTTCCATTAGCAATCTAACCACGTTTCTTAGCTCTTCTAACGAAGAAATAGTTAGAAAAACGTTGTTAAAGTTGAATTCGTAAGAGAGCATCTTAATTCCTTCACCAGCTCGACCGTGGCAAGAAAAACGCCACCTGGAACAGCCACGATTAGTTTTAAAAAATAGTGCAGCGAGGAAGCCGATTCCTACCTGGGACATGGAGCCATTCGTGTTGACTAGCAGTGATCAAGCATGGCACGAATTGTGCACCAAAAATGTCCGGAAGCAATATTCATGGCACTGTTTAAGCTTTGGCAGTAGATGGGTGGCAACAAATAGTCAAAGGGTTTACCGTCAATGGTAGCATCCTTGCGAAGAACCAGAAGCACCAACACTTCAGGAGTTACACCGAGCTCTCCAAGGAATTTACTATTTCTAACCCTATAGGGCTCAGGGTATAAGTGCAAACTCTCGGTGGTGTAGGCAGTGTTGAGAAAGGTCACGTATGTAATAAAAGCCATTGTTGAGTGAGATAAATGTCGGACCAGTGCGTACAAGCACGTGCTCCACTGTGCGAGTCCAACACTTCCAGGCAAACACGGTTTAAGGACAAAGCCTGGTTAAGTTTGAGGCGTAGGTAGGGATATTTGTCCACTACCGTAAACTTAGCCAATCAAACTCGAAACATCTGCGCTTCGGTATAGCGAGCGATTTCTGTTGAACAGCAATTGGAGTTGTCGCGCCAGGTTTGGTATCTAGGCAGTACCAAAAGAGAAGGAAAGATCGTCCATGTAGAGCGTTTCGAGAACATATTCCGCTAGAATTGAACTGACTCCATTAATATTAAGGGTGAAGGAAGGGGCCATGAGTAAACTTCTTTCTGTGATACTTACTTCCACCCCTATGTGGCGGTAAAGTCTTATCCCTACACTAACCGGTAATTCATTATCTCGCTGGAAGTAGTCCACGAGATTTTTGCATAAAACATCTCTTTCACGAATTTCATTGTAGAGTGTGGTTTACTATTCTTTAGCAAGGCATTGGGTTCATGAATGGCAATAATCATGACCACTAAGTGAGTGTCTTACGCATTAGCAAAATCCTCCATCAGACGATGGAACATTTGGCCTTTAGCCAACGTGCTGGCATGATTGGAACGAATAACCAAAGGCCTTTAGACGCCAGTGGGCTAAAAGATGCGTGGTAGTCGCTGAATGCGTGTCCCCGACGTATAGTGGCTCCACTCATCACTCTTGTGACTTTGATTTTTCACTTCGCCTCCCTAACCGCAGATTCTTTGGGACCGAATATCCCGGTTTGGTCTGGTCGATTGCCGAAACGGCATCTTACACATCCGACCCCGGATTCCTCGTGGCGGTAGAAGAACTGTATGCATTCTTCAATTGCCCCTTCTTACTTTGTCTTTTGGTAGTAGAGGGAGGAGGGATCGCCTATTTTACGTCACTTTCGGAAGATGCGCCAAGGCCGGACGGACGAGTTCGGACAGATGTTTCCTAGAGTTGGAAAAGATTTTGGTTGTCAAGTGGGAAAAGGCGAAGTGTTGGGTTTCCCCCTCTACAGATAACTTCACCGAGGCCCGTGCCACCTGAGAAGGGCCTTGCGCAGAGGCCACGTCTGGTTTAGTGTCTGACATCGAACCCAAATTTTACCTCAACGAAGAACCTGCTATCATAAAAGGGCAAATTATGGGATCATTCGTATTTCGGTTGGGTCCTCCAAATGTATCACTCACTCCGCAAGATATCTGTCGAGGAATTATCTGCCCACTTTTGTCGCAGAATTATTCTTCCACTGTTGTCCGTTTAATATTTACTCCGATACAATACCTTTTTGTCAAAGTATTTATTTACTTACTGCCTTTTAGCTAGCCAGTCTGACACCACTTAGGAAAGGAAATAATTTCTCTATTGGCTGACTGGACTCCATATTCGTCTACAGGATTCTAATTACTGAATTATGAAAGTACCACAGCGTTTAATAAGTTTTAAAAAAAGAGCCGGCCAGCATATAAGGTTCTAGTAAAACACCAAGAATTAACCAAAATATATATCGTTTAATTTACCAATTAACTCAAATATTTATATTCACAAGAAATTCTCTCAGTTTAACAGGGTTCGCTCGATTCGAATATTGGTCTACTCCCTACGAAAGCTCTGATCAAAACATAATAAGCTTCACGTAAACAAACCAATTTCCACATAGCTAATTTCTGGAGGCCTCTAAGTTGCAGAGTTAAACCACCATTTATCTCCCTAATCTAACTAAAATATTACAGAAGCCACGAAATACTATTTCTCCCTTAGTAAGCTTGGAACAGTTTAAAAATCCTAATTAACCCCCAAAATATATATAGTCATTCGGACTTACATGACCTTGATCGGAACAGGGGTTGACGGATGTCGCCATCCTGTTTTTTTTTCAGCGAGTCTTCGGAGAGACCAAACTTCACGTGGAAGGAGAAGTTCAGGTGTCCCGTTATAATGATCTCTTCTTATGATTTTTATCGTCCCAGTTATAAGTCTAAAAGACGACCTTAGACTTCTCAGCTTATAAGCACTTGCTGTGATTACTTTATCTCAATGAACGGCAAGGCATTCGTTGAAAAGAGGGGTTGTGCTCTCTGGCTAAAGGAGTACTCTTCTTTGTAGCTCTTTAGTTCTTCTTGTACCCTCGTCTACTTCGCAGAGATACCAAACTGCGTTTTGTTATCTGGGGTGACCCCGAAAGTAATTAAAGGGAACGTACTTGGGAATCAATTCTTTTTCATTCAAAATTAATGATATTTAGACTTGAGAGTCCCTCGAGGGTAAGCTGATAACTTCTTTTATCTTGCTTCCAAAATTCCTGCTTGGCGCTTTGGAATTTTGATCCAACCAGACTTCTTGCTAGGTCGGCGAGAGATGAATCGGTATGGCACTGATACGAAGACGAGACGAACTTCTAAATCTTAGAAGTCGAGTCCGGAACAGTGCGAGGGACTGATCATAAAAATCAAGTCCTCTATCGTCTCTAATAGAATAATCTGTTTCCTTCCTTACGGGGCTTATTTATACCTCGGGGATTGCCCCAACAAAACAAGACGGGGTAATGCCACTTAGAAGAGTGCAAGGGGGGAGGGGGCGATACCGCGGAGCCCAGGTCTGCATCTCATGGAGAGGCACCGAAAACCGTCCCAACATTTCTCCTCGGTGGTCTTTTGTTATTACGCCGCTCTTTGTCGCTCTAACCGCGGCCCTCCTGACGTCGTAGGTAATCGGATGTTTTGAGCTCGGAGATTAACTGGGTGTTTTGTCTAGCGAGTTGTTCAAACCGTCAGCTAGATGGATTTCTTCAGCCAGTTTTTTATTAGAGCTGCTTAATGGCCTTTTACAGCTTCCTTGGACGGGCAGATCTAGTTGGCTACCCACTGGACGGGGAGATCAGAGCCATTCGGCACTTTTCCTGTTAGTAAAACCCCTATCAATCTCACGCACCTCAATTTCTTGTACTTTTCTCTCGCTCTCTCCGAAGAGGGATTTTAATATATATGTCCGCTTAACCCTCTGGGTGGCGTTAGATTTCAATTTCTCTTCAATATCAGATATTCAGATTGGAGACTAATTAGCCCTCCTCCGTAAAAAATGTCAATAGGACTCGCATGCTTACCCGACAAGGCAAAAAATAGGGAGCGGGCAAAAAATAGATGTTATGACAATCTTTAGGTGAGAGTGCCATGTCTTACCCTGCGAAGAGAGTTATGATAGATCGCATGAAAATAATGGTAGTGGCATGAATTAAAGCACTACATCCCCTATTTTGCCGTATTATTTGCAAATCGCTAAGAATGTAAAGGTGCACACGCCGCAAATGGAAAGTCGCCCATAGGTAACTTAACCAAAAAAGATAGGGGAAAACGCTCTCCGCTGAAAGTTTGTATCAAGTAATGGTTAAAATGGAGGATAAAAGCATGGGCTAATTTTACTCCCTATACTCTCATTGCGAAACAATGATAAACAAGTCAAGCAAACAAAAAATAAAAGTACACAAAAGAGCGGGAATAATTAGAAGGAAATATATATGAAAGATTAAGAGCTAAGAAACACAACCCACTTTAGAGTCATTGGCTAAATTTTGCAAACTACCCTATATTTTTATAAAAGAAAATCAATATAACTAATCAACTGTTGCATTTTGCTAGTATGTTTGCATTATAGTCCGAAGAAATAAAAAAAAGCCTAAACCCATTTTATCAATAAATACAGTCAAATGATTTGCGCAACCTAAATGTACAAAGATCTCCCTTGTTCTTTAAGACTGCAAACTCCTAATTTGTAATGATATCTTGACTAATATTGATTCATTTTTGTTGATTATAAACCCCGGCAACTTCTCATAATGGCATGGTTTCTATTTATCAATGGCCATTTTTATTATCGCCAACAAATTCTCTATTAGTTTAAATCTGTTAATGCCCATGCTAAACTCTTACAAGTTCGATCTTATTTTAGAACAAGAACTTTGTTATTGCTCTTAGTTTGTCACAAGATACGACTTCATATTGAAAAATATAGTTATCACCCTTAAACTGGTCGTAAACTAGTGGGTAATTTGCTGAAGAAGCACGTTTTAGTACCTATTTGAGTTAATGTCAGTGTTATGAGCAAAATTATTAGTCCTCCAGTTTTATTATATGAGAAGAAACTCCAAACGTGGAAAGTATACGGATGCTAAACCATGCCATGACAAGTTCAATCGTGAAATCCTTCTTCCTATCTCCTCCTAACTAGGGATCATCCAGAAGCTCCACTTAAACGGAAGAGAGCATCCTCAGAGAATATCACTTTGTCCCATTCTTCAACAGTCCTTTTTTATCTATATTTCCTACAAGTTGATAGCTTTGTCGAAATGCCTTACTGATGGCGTTGAATATTCCACACCGGCATCTTTACAATCGTATCTAATCGTGGCAATTTAAGCTACCCGATCCTTGAGCTTGGAACTTACCAGGAGGCAATCTTGGCGTTCATTTAAGAGCTTAGCCGATCAGCAGACTTTTCACAGGAGTGTAACTAATCTTTTAAAATCATTAATTTGTCTTCATTATTTAGGCATTCCATGCCAGATTGATGCAGAGCAACAATGGTTGCACGTTTTTCTTTGTATGAACATTTCTGGAATCCTAAAGATTCCAACACTTATTTTTCTAAAATATTAAGAAATTGATTATTATTAACATCAACATTTATTTTACCAATATTTGTGATCATTATTTCTCTCAGGTAAACTTTACAAACGAATGAAAAAAATGAAAAATCAGTTCACATAAATATTAATATATTCATATGTAATATTCATTTTAACTTTCTACCACTTTGTATTCTTTGTCAGATATTTGGTGCTTAAATTATAATTGACTTCAGGCCTTCACTAGTACTCTCATCTTGACACAAAGTGCAATGTGCCTTTGGAATCATAACATAATTTATGAGTTTGTGGATCAACAAATAAATCTCAGACATGTCAGACCCCGTATCGCAGATGTTATATGCTGTACAGCTTAATGTGTTTAAGGTTTATATTTACATGCAAGAGATGATTATGGGGATTTGAATTTCAGATAAAGAAAGCAAAACAAAAATTTAAAAATTACTGATTTTTTGGTAACTCATATTTCCTTGAAGCAATCGAAAATGTATCTAGCCAAAAAATATCAGATTATCAGAGTGAGTCATCTGATTCATATTTTTATTTCTCAGTCTTCAAATCATATTTTAATTTCTGATGGAATTTCAAAGGAAACGATTCATTACACGCCAACACCCTTTACTACTAACGATGTCAAAAAGATTCCTTACCCTATTTCTGTATGCATAGGGTACAAAGCAAGAAAGTGATTTTTTAGAGGCGAATCTTCAGGCTCAGGATGAATGTAAATACAATTGAGACTGGATTAATTTATTCTGACGTTTCGGGCTATACACTCCCATCTTCGAGGTACTATAAAACAAAAAGAGGGATTTGTAAAGGGGATATAAAAGTTTGAAACTAAATTTAGGTTATAAATTAAGCCTACAGAAAACTAAACAAAAAGAAAATGATTGAATTAAAACTAATTAACTCACCCGCATAAAAAGCTCACCTTACACAATGAAAAGTCGAAGTAATCTGAGAAGGTGTAGAGAATTAGTAACGAAGTTAATTGGTTTATGGTGCTTGACAAATAAATGATTGGTTGGAATTATGCAATTAACAGTGAGAAGGAAGATAAGTCACTATTAAGAGAGGGATTGTATTGCTTGATGAACAGTGATTCTAATATCCACAGAGACGTAGGGTCTTGAGTAGAACCTAATATTTTGAAAATATTAATAAACAAGCCAAACTTCGTATTCTTTCTTACATAAAAAACTCGGTTCCACAGGCACTCCTTCGGCGTGTGGCTTACGGCCTATTTGCTATTCTAAACCACTTTTTTTAATCCCCCTTATAGAGTTTTAATTTTAAAACCCTGAACACCTTGTTGAACATAGATACCCTGAAACTATATTTTAAAGTTATTTCACCTTTTATTATATTTTCTTTATCCCTTGAAGATTTATATATAGTTGAGAATTTTCCAAACACTATTTTCAACATAGACACCCTAAAAACTTTTTCAAAAGTTATTTCACCCGGTTTGATAGATAGAAAAACCTTCTTTAGATCTCTTTTTTCATCTAAATTTGTTTTATATACGAAATGATAGTAAAACAGCGCCAAAGCCCTAATTTTACTACATTTTTTGAACTTCACGATTTGTATGTTTTTTCATTCCACATCATTCGATAATTATATTTATTTTTTATGAACTCTTAGAAAGAACTTGTTAAAAGCTCGAAACATACAAAAAACAGCCCTGCGAATAAAAGTTTCAAATAAACCTAAACTCGAAGACATGAAAGGTTACTTGTCCACTAAGCGTAAAAAACATTTTTAAAAATTTTAAAAAATCACCAAGTTAAATTATAGAGTAAAGGATACTTGGGTTTTACCCCAAATTCTGTGTTGGCAAATAGCCAACACAGCATTTGAGGAGATTACCTGTTCTAATACTAATCTTGAGAGGTGAACAGACTCTAGCATTTAAAGAAAGAAGGGTAGAAAGGGGGGATGGTTAGAATAGGGTTTTTGTATTCCTATAAATGAACGAACACACATACAGACACAGATCAATTTCATTTTAATATATATTTATATATTTGGAAATAATATTTTTTATTGTAGACAATGTTTTTTTCTTGAGCAAATTAAAAAAAACTGCCTTTGGGTTGTTTTTTTGTTAAGGTATTGCAATCGAATCTTATTGTATTATACATATATCATTTTTAAAGTAATTTCGAAAGGCTTGGCTTCGTTTCCCTTTTCTCTCATTTAATTGTGGGATGTTGCACCCGCCCACATCACCAGAATTTAAAAAAACCCTCGTAGTAGTCCTAATTTAAGAGCCTAACATTAGATTCGAATTCAAAAAGCAATTGCTAAATGACATTAGGCCTCTAGTTTTTCTACTGCGTTCCTTGATTTCAGACATATAAGCCTCACCCCTGAATGACTTTTAAATCAACCATTTTTTCCTTTCAAATTGATTTATATGGAATGTTTTTTATCATATTTTCATTCAGGACCAAAATTGACATAAAAATGATATATAATACACTATAATGAGATTCAAAATTCACAATCTTTTTTTCCATAACATCATAATTATAAACTTGCCCATATTAATTAGTGATGAAGCTATATAGACTATATCTACGCAATATCTACCTTAAACACTATATAGTATTTCCGTATTTTTCCAAATACTGATATTTATAACAAAGAGCCTACAGAATTCGAAGAGGAGCATAAACCCAACATTAACCAATTTTTATTTCCTGATTTAGGTTAGGTGGTACTACTTATTTTTAAGTAAACATTTTTGGTAGTCTATTATCTCGAGTCCAAAGTTCATTGCGTATCTCATCCCTGGATTGCGTTAGAGATATTATGCATTTGTTAGTACTATTTTTTGAAGGTGAAGCAAATACTACTCCATGGATCAATAGGTTGGGTATTTAAGTAGTTTAGCATTTGGTTAGTCTGCAGAATAACTGGAAAAGAGTAAGTGGCAAATGGTTCATGGTAGCTGCACATAGCGTTCACAAACTATTCATTAAGGTGGGCTGCCACATGTTGTGTATTGATGTTCCCTTTTACCTCTTCACGCTGAAACAATTATATGATACGCCAGATTTTAGTTGTAATGATGATAAAGGTTCACAAACATATATTTTAGACCCTCCTCGATGTTTGTAGGAGCAATTGTGTGCATGATGGTGTCATACACTCTCAAAGATTCCTAGAGGAAATAAAACTCGCTCTTGAATCATTCTAAAGTTGTCGTAAACATACAAATACTAAAGATATTAATATTAATATAAGTAGTGGCCATTACACACTAGAAATTTTTTTTTTTAAATTATGCAAGCTTTTGTGTTACGGCCAAAAATAGCCACCAAAGAATAAAGTCGACGTTTGTCTTATTAGCCATTCCTGTATACACAACCGACCATATTTTAGGCAGGTCAAATAACATTCTTTGGGACCTATGTTGCCCTACATGGCGCTAACTTTCGTTTCTGATGATGTTTCGAGGTTCTCTTTTATATTTCCTATAAATTGTTTAAGAAACTGCAACAATCTTCTCATGTTTTGAATCTACCTCGCTAAAGTCAAGTATGGTTATTGGCATTAGTACAATTGATAAGATTTTACATTTGCACAATCGAATTAGTATTAGGAAACGTTTGTATAAAAGGTACAATTTAAATTTTGAGAAAATATTCCCTTTTTTTTTACAACTCTTGTTAAAATAATACAATTATTGCATCATAAATATAAACTAGGCCATCCGATACACCTCTTTTTCCCAACGTTACATCAACACTATCATTCCGACGGGCGTCAAAATATAATGTGGCCCGAATCTACTCTAGAATTAAGGTGGATGATGAACAAAATAATTAACGATAAAATTTAGTGTCCGGATAAAATGGAAGTTTCCATGATCAAAGGACGTATCAGTTGATAAAATTCAAGCCAGTTTCACACACTCAGTCATTTAGACTTCTCAATAATTAGCTGGTTGTACTAAAAAAATAAAATAATAGGCTAGAGAAAATCCAAGGCTTCCAAAATTGGTGAAAGATAGCCTACAGCTATAAACTATATATGACTAAAAGCATGCAAATTTAGATGAATAAAGGGTAAGTTTAGGTTTCTTGACAATAAAATCGACATTGCTTTGATGGCAATTAACCTTAGTCGTATCTCGTGACAAATTAGGTCATCCTTAACTCTATAATTTAATTTGGTGAATTTTTGAAATTTTTGAAAATGTTTATTCGCTTAGTGGAGAATTAACCTTTCATGTCTTTGAGTTTAGGTTTTGTTTTTTGTATGTTTCGAGCTTTTATCAAAGTTTTTTCTAAGAGTTCAGAAAAAATAAATATAATTATCGAATGATTTGGAATGAAAAAATACAAATCGTGGAGTTCAAAAAATGTAGTAAAATTAGGGCTTTGGTGCTTTTTTACTATCATTTCGTAAATAAAACAAATTTAGATGAAAATAGAGATCTGACGAAGGTTTTTCTAAATATTAATCCAGGTTAAATAACTTAAATAAGTTTAAGGGGGTCTATGTTGAAAAAAGTGTTTGGAAAATTCTCCACTTTATATAAATCGTCAAGGATAAAGACAATATAATAAAAGGTGAAAAAACTTAAAAAAATATTGTTTTAGGGTATCTATGTTCAAAAAGGTGTTCAGGATGTTGAAATAAAGAGTCTATAAAGGGGATAAAAAAAACCGGTTTGAAATAGCAAATAGGCCGTAGGCCACATGCCGAAGGAGTGCCTGTGGAACCAAGTTCTTTCTGTAAGAAAGAATACGAAGTATGGCTTGTTTTCTTATTTTTTTGTTATTTTTATTAATAAGGGAAACAAGAAGGAAATAGACCAACAAGAAAATAGAGGGAGAAAGATTATCCGATGACTACATCGCTAAAAAGAGTAAATTGAATAAACGGAAAGAATGGCAGGAAGAATTTTCTGGAAGATAGAATGAAATAATAAGCAAAGGTGACGTCCCGACAAAGGTTACCGTAACCGGAATAATTATATATTAGTGGTAGCGGCGAACTATTCTTTCCTTCGGGTTGTTTGCAGTATCCTACTGTAATCTAGATTGCTCACTTTTGATCAATAATGCTGAGATCATTCAATAACACATCAGATTGAGAGATAATAGTGATAAACGAGATTAAATGACTTTTTATTCTCTTCTTAAATTTATTGTTGGTATGATCATTGCAGTATTTGTGGCGTCATGAAAATTCTTTTGGTTAAGTGATAAAATTGGTAGCAATGAAATTAAGTTTGGTGAATTGATCGAAATGTGCTACTAACATAAGTATAATCAAAATGCATGACTCACTCCTTAGCATTTTATTGGAATTTTAGAATAATAATTTGTGGTAGTTTGCCCCGGCATCAACTTGACACAATTACTGGATCTTACACCAAAGGGTGCTACGTAGTTTGATAGAAATCACCTTTTATTTTCACTTCATCGCAAAACAATTCATCAACAGCTCTCACATAATAGAGTGGTTAGTCATGTAAACACACTTACAATTATTTATTAATCAAGTCAGGTAGGAATTCTTCTTGATTGCCTTAAGTTAGGGGGTTCGCAACTCGCATTGATGGAGAGCTTCTTGAAGATTCAGGGAAGTCTGGCGCTTGGCCTTGAGCGATTAAAGTTGTGTGAATGACAATCATGTGCCTCTCCTCTACTTTACCTAGTAAATATGCTCTGAATGGTATGAGGTTGGCAGGGGTCGCAATCACAGTGGTGGCAGCGGTCGCTGAGTGTGCCAATTACCTTTCTCTATAAACTATGTATGGGTAAAGGTTATACAAATATGGATCAATAAAACTAAAGTTATCGTGAGATAAGCAATTTATTGGAAAAATCGAACGGTCCAAAAGGATCAAAACGACAACAGAAGCAAATTTCTATTTGAATATAACGATTAAGTTACCTTTAGAAATATGTAAACAAGTCATGATTAATTTTGCTCCATTCATCATTTAAGAAATTCGCTTAGATCGTAAACTTTTATAATAGGATTCAAGTCAAGTTCATAAAAGAGATGTGGTTGTCGTCCAGTAAGGCCTTTACCGAATTGGCAAGGGGGCAAGAGGCGTTACATTTCATTAAAATTGCAGGTTAGGGTTCGTGGGGTCGAAGATGTAGCTAATCTTTCTGTTGCACTAATTTCATGCAAATGTTTGTATTTGCTTTCCTCCTAAGAATACAACTAGTCAATTGCTTTTTATCAGAATCACAACCCAAACCATTGCAATTCTCCTGTCAAACTTAATAGTATGTATACTTCAATTAACAATCTTTCTCTTGCATTACAACGAAAGTACTGACTGCCATTGGAAGGAAATAAAATTGAACATAGTTTTGCCACTGAAGTAGGCTTTTCTCTATTGTTCATACATCCATGTAACGTGTTGAGTTGCGAAAGCAAGACGAACCTTCTTATTCTTAGAATTGATCAATTGCTTATCCGCTGGTGTGCGAGCAGGAAAATAGTTTTCCCCCACCCTATGTACCACACTGCCTGGAGACAAAGATAACCAGAATCTCATTAATCTCTGGAGAACCTGTTGTAGGAGCCTTGAAATAATCCTTCATCAAAATTTGGGTCTGGTTCGGTCTCTATTTTTAAATCTTTCTTGGCATAACGTTTTAGTTACCAGAGTTACATAAATCTGTTTTGATATAGGTTGACAAAATATTATAGAATATAGTTAGAGTGCTTGACATTCTAGTAAATGCCTACAATTGGAGGACCATCTCGGTGGAGTAGCTTTACATTTAATTTCCCGAGAGAGTAGCCAGCATATTTTTTTAGACATAAAATTATTCGGTGTTTCATAACTTCTATGCCTATTTTCCTCTTTCCGGTAGTCTCTTTTGACGTAACAACCATTGCAGTGCTGTACGAAAGTATGCAGTGTAAGAAGGCGTCATGCTGAGAAATTTTTGTCTAAATGTCTGAGGGAGAGGGTCAAATCTTGATGCATGGAACAAGTTGTTTACTTATTCCAGATGGTATTATGAACAGGTTTAATTATATAGAGATAGCTAAAAGTCGGTTACTTATTTCAAATAAGGGAATAGTATGGTCAGAGACCTTGAATATATCAAGAAGTTTTGGTCCAATGTGACACGATTAAATCTGTGAGAACATGGTGTGACAAAAAGGCGCTCAGCTGATCTCATATGCTGAAAATTCCGCAAAAATCATTCCTCTTATGAGGATATGGTGTTTATTAAAAAATTATATTCACGAACAGCAACTTTTATAGAATCTTGTTGACGTTTGGTTCAGATCTGAAAAGATTTCAGGAGATGTCTGAAAGCTTTATAAAATGACATCACAAGACAGGTGATAGCACCCATGGGAGCCAAGGGGAGCCAAACTACTCAGTAATTAATAGCCATATACTAGCGAATCAAATAAATCAAATTGCCATATATAAATTAGTTGAATTGAATTTTTGTAGAGAAATATTAAAATTTGAAATAAAACAAACCCAAAACTAATAATTCCGCAACAACTGAATAATAACCTAGGCTCTAGAAACCTTTATCGAGACATCAGCCTCACTCCCCCTCCCACCTAAGTTCTTTGTCTCTTCCCGTTTATTCTTCCTGCGCTTCTTCAAATTTATTCCTTTTAGTCTTCTTTGGAGATGAATTTTTAGGGCAAGCTTTCAATCTTTCTTTTTATCCTCGTTTGTTTAGTTCCAAAGTTGTTGTTATCAGAATAATTAATGTAGTTGATGCTTTATCAACTACTTCTTTTTCTTCCTTTTTATCTGCCCTGATATATATATATATATATATATATATATATATATATATATATATATATATATATATATATATATATATATATATATATATATATATATATATATATATATATATATATATATATATATATATATATATATATATATATATATATATATATATATATATATATATATATATATATATATATATATATGGATGCAACGTCCCGCAGGAAAAAATGAAAAGGTGTTTCCAAGTACTTTCAAACTTTATTAAGTTCCTTATCAAGGATAACTACAAGAAATAGTATTATATTAGAGGTATATATACGAAAGAAAAGTATGAAAGACCGCCTCAAAAACAATAAATCACCAATGAGTAAGAGGGAAGGGGGAAGGTAAAAAACACATTAAGAATTACAAGAAGCAGGTAGTAAGGTCAAACTAAGTCGAAGGAAAGGGTGACAGATTCAAAGAAATGGAGATAGCCTAACGAGGAAGATTATAAGACACGATGATACTTTGTGAGTTTTTCATTTTATATATATATATATATATATATATATATATATATATATATATATATATATATATATGATGAAAATTAATGCAATATCGCAAGAAAAGATGAGGAGTTAAACCACATTCTCCGAAGACAATTTATTTCAGAACAGTTTCGGTGTATCTCACACCCTTTTTCAACTGACACTGTGCAGAAAATATAAGAGAAATGCATATAAGCATAACACAAGATCCCCTCTTTTTTTCCCCAATCCCCTACTTGTGGCTAATTTGGAGATGGGGTAGGCCTAAACATATTGAAGGGCTGGCATTTTACTATTTTGTTTATTTGCGATCTTATTACAGGATTAAAAGAAAATTGACCCTCAGATAGATTTAAATTAGGAACTGACGATATCAAGCTCGATTCTACGATTCTTCTCTTAACATAGTTAGCCGATTTAAATAACATTTTACTTCCATTGAAATTGATCGTATGATTCTTGTCTCTAACAGGGCAAAATATTCCACTACTTTCACTGCCAACTCTAATATTTCTTTTGTGTTTGTACAATCTCTTGTCTAGATTTCTCCCCGTTTTCCCTATATAAACTTTATGGCAATCGTTGCATGGTATTGCATATACTCCTATGTTATGATGTTCTTTGGGTTTCCTGGCCATCATCAATTGGTTTAAGGAATTATTATATTTAAAGGCTAGATTAATACCCGCTTTTCCAAATATGTCCTTTAAACTATTTAATTTATTATTAAATGGCAATGGTTTCAATAAGTTAGCAGGATGCAGAATATTTATATATATACTGTCATCCACGATGTTAACTTCTATAAGAATTTAAAGGGTAGGCAGCCTGGCTCAGGGCAGCACTGTCAGTCACATTTCTGAAAGGGTCGGATGCCTAAAAGGTATGGATAAAATGACAAATACCCAAATTATTACTAGGGACGGTCAATAAGTTTTGTGAATCGGTAGGGCAGAACAGGGGAAAGGGGATGGCTGTTTGTGGGAGCGTTAGGACAAGTTATGAAAAGTCAGGGTCTGCAGCCGCACGCTCCTGCCTCGTCTATTTAAGAAGAACTAGCTGATCGCCGATTGTCAGTCACAAATTTCTTAACAATCGAGAAGGTTGAGCACCGCGCAGTGATCATATTTTTAGGCAAGGAAGGCAAGAATGCAAAAGAGATCCATGAACGCATGGTTGCAGTGTACACCGACACCGCCCCTTCCTATGCAGCCATTGCTCGTTGGAATAGAGAGTTTCGCCATGGTCGTAATTCTCTTGAAGATGACTCCCGTCCAGGATGCCCGTCAGACGTGACAAACGAGGACAATGTAGCCCGTGTGGAAAGGATGATCCTCGAAAATCGACGGGTGAGGGTCGAATAAATCGAGCGGTAACTTGGAATATCACATGGAAGTGTTATTAACATCATTCACGACAATTTGTCCATGACCAAGGTCTCTGCCCGTTGGGTCCCTGGAAACCTCACGCTCCATGATCGACTTCAACATCGCCAAAGTCCACAAGGCCAGAGTTGAACAAGCTGCCCTGCGCGAATACGAATTCAAGGAGTTCAACCATTCGCCCTACAGTCCAGATCTGGCCACTAGCGACTACTTTTAATTCCGCCAGCTCAAGGCTGCACTGTGTGGAGGCCGGTTTGGGGACGATGAAGATGTCCAGCTCGCCGTTCAGGAGTGGATTCAACAGAAGTCGGGAGATTTCTGGGTGTCTGGAATTCGAAGCCTCAGGGACACGTGGCGCAAGTGCATTGAAGTCGAGGGTAGTTATATTGAAAAATATTAAAACACTACATTCATCAATTGGGTGCCCGAGCAAAGACGAGGTGATGATTTTTCGCCCAAAATCATCTTTAGTGATGAAGCCCATTTTCATCTTGGTGGATTCGTTAATCAGCAGAATTGTCGCATTTGGGCAGATGAAAATCCCAGAAAGATTGTTGAAAAGCGACTGCATCCACAAAAGGTCACTGTTTGGTGTTCATTTTTTACTAGCGGAATCATTTTTTTCGAAAATGATGCCGGGAATTCTTTTATTGTGACAGGCGAGCGATACGGTGCCATGATAACCAACTTTTTATGGCCGGAATTGAATTCTATGGATATCGAAAATTTGTGGTTTCAACAGAACAGCGCCACATGCCACACAGCCAATGCAACAATGGTTTTTTTTATTGAGTTCTCTGGTAGCATAATCTTTCGAAACAGTGAGGTCAATTGGCCACGACGATCATGTGACTTGAGGCCTTCAGATTTCTTCCTTTAGTGTCATCTCAAAAGTAAGGTCTATTCCAACAAGCCAACAACAATTCAACAGCTGAAAAATGAGAAAATAAGGCCTATTGGTGAGATCGAGAAGCAACTATGCAGATACGTCATCAAAAATTTTGACCATCGATTGGAAGTGTGCCGCCGAAGCCTTGGCGGATATTTAGGCGATATTATTTTTCACTCATAATTGCCCTGACTCAAGTAACATGATCCAATATTAAAATCAATAAATTTTCACAAATAACACTGTTTTATTTACTGCTAACTTCGATCCGTCTTAATGGAGCACCCTTTATATACAAATGAACTTCCGGAAATATATATTAGATGAATTCAGTACATAAATTTTATATACTAGCATAAATTACACTGTGTAACACTATTTATGTTACAGAGCAGAAAATATGTGATTTTGATTATTTTACCCGTGCTGATTACAAATTTTGGATTTAGAATTTGCATATGAAGTCTAGTTTTTGTGTAATTTAAATTTTCCTTTTCAAACCATTTCATACTTTTACTCAATACTGTACAAATATGCAATTTTTAATATATTTAATATATATATATATATATATAATAAATAATATATATATATTTAATATATATTAAAATTTTTAATATATCTGAAGTAGACTATATTGAAGCTCAAATATCATTGAATTCTAATTACTTTTTTTTCAGATTTTTTTTGGATTTTCAGATTAATACATACTTATTTGTGATAACTATTCTGCTACTGATAACTCATAACTTTTAAAGAAAATAACACGTTTATTAAAATTTTAATCTGATAAGAACCTTATGATAAGGATCCACATTGTGTATCGTTTTCTTGCTAAAGTTAGTATTTGAAATCTTGTCATCTCTTCAAGTTCTAGGCGTGGATGTGTAAACAGCCCCAACATATTTTGTTATGTTTGTGGGCAATTTACACAAGTGGCACAGCTGAGAATAATATAAACAGCAGTATCGATGAAGCAAGCCTACAGATACTATTTTAGATGCAAAGTAGGGGACCAGGTTAAAGATGGGTGCTGCCTCATGTTTTCTGCACGCAGTGTAACACAATGTTGACACCTTGGTTAAATGGGAAGAGGAAGGCAATACCATTTTCTGTTCCTATGATATGGTGTAAGCCTTCAAATCACTCTGATGATTGTTATTTCTGCCTAACAAATGTGGCTGGATGCAGGAAATCTGCTGTGACTATGACTCGAATGAGAGGAGACATTTCATTGACTCTAGTAAGGTAAGGCTGTTCTGCTACACAATGAGAATGAAAAAGTTGCAATTACTGTAAAACATGCTACAGGTCTTCAAGAAAGATATTTTTCGGTTCGATTAAACGAAGGGAGACTGAGGCGCAAATTCAAACGCTTGCGGTTCACAGAAGTTACCAATTGACTAGGGTAGAATCACAGCTGAGGAAGGCTGCTGTCTGATGAACGCTCACGGACCAGACGATAAGGACGGCCTTGAGGTGTTGGCTGGATCTTTCGTACGATAGAATAACCTGATAATTTATTGCCCGATTCTGAGGAGGAAGGGGGAATTTGGAGAAAGCAGTCATAAGCTTTAGACATCTTAATCCGGAGGCGGTGGCGATTCATCATTTTGATTCGAGGTGTGAGAAACATCGTCTCTTTCTCGCCTTGTCACAGGAAGGAGGGAGGCTTGGGACGAGTTTGCAGGATTCGGAAATATTTTTCCAATGCGCTCAGGAGTCGAAAATTCGTTAATGTTCAAACAGGAAAAGACGTCGCTACGTCGAGATACCATCGCACGTGGTGTCCAATAAATTGGAGGGGGCGGGCAGAGGTTTTTCTTTTACACCCCTCTATTCCATAAGATGGAACTTTTCTGAGGACATAACTGTGTCCTTCAAGAGACGGGGGGTGAATGGCGCCAATATGATCAATGGCCATGCGAGGAAAATGACCTGAGATAATTGACCTTCTCTAAAGGGGGGGCTGGCTTGACGGGCCCTTTTGCTGATGTTGTTTGGCAGACATCGCATGATTGGTGGTACTCTGCAATTTCTCTGGCCGCACCTGGCTAATAAAAATACTTAAAAACCCTTGAGAGGACTGGGGAAAGTAAATTCTCTGATACCACCATGCATGTGCACACAGTGTCACGTACAAGGGCTAACATACGGCATCCGTTCACAGCTCCATTTTCAATTTTTAAACCACCAAGGCAGCTCTTATTAAAGACAAAATTTCCTTATTGACCGGAGTTATGCGTCGACGAGACAGACGTAGTGTTATCTTGAAGAGACGTGGGTGGAGCAGGAGTAGCAGTAACTTGGTGAACCTGATGTGAGGACACGCTTCTAAATTGGGAATTTTGAGGGCGGTTCGTGTGTACATGACCTTCTATTCCCCAGGTAAAGCAGACTATCTGCCCTCGAGGATTTCCGACGCCCGAGGAGTGGTAATTATGGGCTTAATGTCTCTTGATTCCGAAGGAGAGAAGTTCCTGGTTTTTGAGGCGCCCTAAACTTTTATGAATTTAGGGGTATTTAGTGGAGTGATCTTGGAGTTATTAACCTTAAACTTGAGATGAGACGGGGAGGCTTCTTTTTAACCTCGGAGGACAAGTTATGGCTACTTGCATAAACATCAGCCTCTTATAGGCATTCCTTAAACGTAGATCAGCGCTTGTGCAAAGCGAGGGCATGGATTTCGTCAGTCAGGGAAGCTAAGAATTGATCTATTACAATGAAGTCCAGAAGTGAATCGTAATCTTAGGGGACTTTACACGCATGAACCAAATTTTGAGGTGTTTCTGGAGGATGTACCCAAAATGGCGAAAGATCTGCCTGGGCCAAATCTTTGCGAGACGGAAACGGGCACGATATATGTCCGGAGTCATATTCCCGGCAGCTAAGAGTTCGGATTAAGGGTAGAGTAGTTCAAAGTGGACTCTAAGGGAAGGAAATAAATATATCTCTCAATTGTGAGTTTAGGAGGGAGAGCAATATTGCGACACCATCTATCTTCGATGTCGCAATGATTGATTTCAGACATCTTTCGAAAAGCGTAAAATATGTTCCAAAGTCTTCTCCTACTTTAAAGACGGGTAATCTTACTGACGGGGGATGTGAAGTTTCGGTCCAGGAGTTAACTGACCTTGGCTCCAATTGAATCCGGCTTAATTCCAGTTCATTGTGCATAATTTTATTACGCTCATCCATCTCTCTTTGTTCTCGTGATCTTCTATCTCCTCTTTAATTTCTCTCTTCTTCCTGAATATAAGTTAATAATTCTCGGAACGACAGGCTTAACGACTCTCCTTGACTCTTGAAACGGTCAAACGAAGAAGACACCTTGTTGGCTTACTAGAGAGAACATACCACGCGAACGGGGCTATTGATGTAACGAAAATACTCGGCAACATACATGAAGCCTAACTTTTCCCAAAACTTAATATTTTAAATTTATCTAACTAAAAGGACATTAAAACTCTTCAGACACGATTAGGACGGGTTAATCTTTCTAATCCGGCTGGTAATTAACTCAAATATTTGGGTAAATGGATTACACAAACACAAATTACAGGTCGCAAGTAATAATTTAAATTTTAAATAGTTAAGAGACTAATGTTCCACTGATCTAGAACTATCTTGAACGTACTTCGGTCAAAAATAGAAAAATGAAACCTCAATAATGAGTGGGAACTACAAAAACTCAAAGGAAATGTAAATCAACAAAACTGATTTACTATGTAATAGACCTCGCACAGTTTACACCAGTTTTTATAATTTAGAAGAAATATGTATATATAGTATAGGTCGTGGTAGAACCACTCTATACCATACAATAAATCCTATATTATGTGGAGGGGGACTTAATCACCTACTGCAACGCGAACCATTGAAGGACTGTTTGCAGGGATTAACGACCGACTTGAAGGTCACACTTGAGGCGTTGAGTTTCAAATTATTAATAATAAATGGGTGGCGAGATTTACTTGAATAGGCCGAGAGTATCGTTCAAGGTTAGTTAAAGATGAAACAACAAAATATAATTTTATCTATAAAGATAAAAAAAGAATAATAATAGGCAATATGGAATCATTTAAATTAAAATATTATTTTGATAGATATTATGAGGATGGATTGTCAAATAAAATTAATTGATTAACGTTACTAGGCTCAGATCAAAAGGGGGAACTTGAAAATAATAATAATGAGGTCAGTGGGGCAGGATCTGAACCAACCTTACGATGAAGATGGCCAAACTTCAAACATGACGTTCGACGGGAAATGTGGGAATTCTCGTAATTCCACTAGAAGAGGAATGTTCTTTTCCTTAAAGGTAATCGATGTAGATTTTCTTCACTTCGATTAAACGAAGGGAGATTATTGTGCAAATTCAAAGGTTTGCCGTTCATGGAAGCTTTCAATTGATGGGGGCAGAATCATAACTGAGAAATTCTGCTGTCTGATGAACGCACACGAGACGAGATGATAAGGATGGCCTGGAGTCTGCGTACTACAGAATAACCCGAGTATTTTTATGCCAGATTATGAGAGGGAAATGGGAATTTGGAGATCATAACACGTGGTCTCCAATAAATTGCGGGCGAGCGGCAGAGGTTCTTCTTTTACAGAGTATACTGTGTAAATATTGTATGTTTATTTTTATTCCTACTTTTTCTTAAGCCTCATAGTCCCGCAGCCTGCATTAGGTTAATAACAGCCAACTGCACTATAACGTTTGTATTTAAATCCCCCGCACTCCTTCAGGATAATTGGTCCACAACTTCTCCCCCTTCTATCTTCCATCTCTGTCGGGACCTGAGTTGAGTCAAAGTCCCTCGTTTGAACTTTGGCGTCTACGCATATCGGAGAGAAGTACCGAATATGTCTACAGGTAATTCTACGACATACACAGAACCATGTCGATGAGATGTACAATTAAAAAGACATGATTTTCAAAAATAAGAACAGGGAAAACGATAATGAGGAAAAAGCTTATGCGACTTAAGCGAAGGTTGCTAAGGCAGCTATATCAGAAAGCTGAATGGCTCCAAACACACAGTGCTACAAATCGAGAATGTAAAAATCTACAAATATAATGTGCTGCATATATTAACACACCTTGCCAACCTCACCTAATCTGGCAAGTTTGATAAAAAATTGAACACCAAGCTCCTAAAAAATGGCATGGAAGAAATGTGGTTTCCCGACAACATTTCCTCTGACGTGATTCTTCGAATTAACTTCCAACACAAAATGAGAAGCGCTGCTGAAAAGTCACGGCCCCGAGAAATGTCCTCTCACGGGACCCTTAAGTCCATACTGTGGCAGAAAGGTAAAAAGCACACACAAACTCAGAAACACTGAGCAACGAGTTGAGCAGATTGAGGCCACGGCTCTGAGGGCCAAAATGTTGGACTATGCACCCTTCCCCTGAAGTTCTCTCAGTCCCGTCAATTTTGACTACTCTTATAACACGCCTGAAAAGCTAACAGAAGAAGCCCTCTTCCATGGACTTACTAAACGACCCAAGTACTTTTTTGTCATACTCACAGATGCTGAGTTTTGAAAGAAAAGGTCCGGCAAGGGGAAGCCACCCCCGTCTATCCTCAAAGGAAAATATATACCTACCAACACAAACACCTACGCTACATAGAAAGCGTAGTATCAAGATGTTAAAAACAACATTAATCCATATAAATAACCTAACACTACAAAATTCCACATATGGAAATCACAATATATATGATGATGAACGACTATGGCCAACAGTATTGGCGGAGATACCTCACTGATACAATGCCTTGAATGCCTTTGAGTGTATTTAAAGTGAAAAAAAGGAATATGACATTAATTCCCCCCCCCCCATTGCAAAAAAAATATACGCATACTTCAGAGTTACTATTTCACTAGGGAATTATCGCCTTTCTCTTAGTCAAATTCTAATTTTTAATATTCCAGCCAGATGTGCCCTTTAACCAGGAAACACAAAAATCTTTCAAACTCTAAATTCTTCTCTTTCCTATCTCTTCCCCAATTTTCTCCACTTTACCCTCTCTAGCTATATTATCTCATTTACTATCCATTTTACATTATAATAATCCAATGTCCACTAGTTACTTGTTACTCTGAGGAAGTGCAAAAGGAGCGAAATGTAACTAATAATGACCCTGATACCACTTGTAGTTTCTCTTATCTTCTTCTCCATTTATTTTGGAAGACACCCATCAATATATATATATATATATATATATATATATAAATAAATAAACTCTAAGAAGGCACCCAAAAAATTAAAGAAGAGAAGCAAGAGGAAGATATGCATGTATATATAATTATAGTATCAGGTGGAGAATGAAACGGAGGGAAGGGAGGAGACGGAAGGCACACGCCCTACCGCTTCCTTTGATCTGACCCATTTGTTTATTTAGGTCTAAGCTCTTACTCTCATACTTAGTTACCGTAAGCTCCTATCTTGAAGCCTCAAAATTCAGTAGTCCTTTTGTAAAAACGTTAATTTTATGTAAGTATAGCTAGTTCATACGATAATGAATACGTACATGAACCCATAAAATGCCTTGAGTTTTCGTATCTGTGACGCTGTTAACATTTCAAAAACGCTCTCGTAACTTTTGTGTCACTCGATGTGTAAACAAGAACAGATTTGCTGTTTCTTTGTGGCCTCGGTTGGTGTAATCTTAAACATAAACATTAAAAACCCTGATTCTAATTTTCTTGGCTCGATATTATTTAAGTCAGGGCTGCCTAAGCTGGCAAACTTGTAGCCGAGGCTGAATGAAATTTTTTGGGAGTTGTTGTAAGTTGACTAACTCATTTATTCAGATACCTTTATATATTTAGATTTTTTAAAAGTGAATATGATAATAAACATTCAATAACAATTTTTGCTTTTATAATTTATATATATTCGAAGACTTTTCAAGGTAAAAAAGTCCATTAATTTTTCTGTTACTAATTTTTTGGGCCAATGTTATTTTGGGGAGCCTTTAATTAGGATGTTTAAGCTTAAAGAAAATTACGACAGTTCAATAAAATTTAATGAAAAGTGAATGAAACATTTTGACAAAACGCATTTGATGCAACGTTTGTAAATCTTCACATGTTATGTCTTTTCAATAACTTACATTAGATAAGAAACCTTGTAATTATATGAATTTCTAGCGCTAATTAAAGGGTGGATCTACCACACTGATCTCCTCTGTAAAGAAAGTGTTGAAGATTTACCTACAAGCGCTGAGTACTGAACGGCAAGCAATCATGCAGATGGCAGCTGCAAAATTAACGCTACACCTAAAGCAACATTACGGGACTTGGTTGCAAAATCATAAATATCGAATTTTACGATAGGAGCATCCTAATTTGAAAGTTGGGGGAAAATACTGACATCTTAAAAACCCAAATTCCTCTTCTGGATCCAAGATAAATCGCGATGAATTCCCCATCTCAGTCACGACCAGACTTTAGGGAATAGGCACTGGTCTGCGCCTTGCCAAAAGAATGACCCACCCGAAATGAAAAAGACGAGAAGGGGTTTGCCTATAGATGAATGGCAAAAGGATTGAAAGGAAGATGCGCAAAAGTAGGTAGTTTGACGCTATCGATGATACTAAGTCCTGGAGAATCTGATACTCTTTCATTTTCTGGTTTTACCAGAGGCAGTAATTTTCGTGGTTAAGAGTGTTGTTGTAATAGTTATTAGGATTTTATTATTATTATTTGTTTATCTTCTATTTTTAGAACAACAATCAACACATTGTTAACACAAAGGGAATAAGGCATATTTTCTATTTTGTGTCCTCCTCTAAGTTATTTATCCTTTCTAAGTGAATATCTCTTTTTATACATCCATGTAATTTGATCATATTCAAAATATGTTCTTAATATCTATATAGCATTTATTGTCAGTGAATACCTACATGCTTTAATTAGTTTTAAGTAATCTGTTATGGCATTTAAGTAATATTTCACGTTTACCTGTAACTTATTTTTATTCATAACAATAGCTAGCGGTGCCATTTTTCCAATTATCACCGTCCCTCATTTCCCTCATTTCCCTCCTTTGCGTCACCTCTCAGCTTCATTACTTGTATGAGTATTAGCAGTTAGACATTATCAACGCATTTGCATTTCCTTTGGATCCAATACATTCTCTGAAGACCTCCCCAGACAAATTTGTTCTTAAAATCATTAACACAATTGTTTTATTCATAGTAGGCAAAATTTCTAAAATAGGTACACTTTGGTTTAAATAACATATTGCTCTCTTTCGCTTAATACTATCATTTGGAATAATACAAATATTGTGTCAAACCTATAAACGGCAACTACTAACACACCTCTCTTTTATCAAAATTGAATAATATTTACAAAAATTATATACATGTAGTAGGTCAATATTATGTAAGGTGTTTTCAATTATTATATGCCTGTTTTGTTAATAAATGACTGAATTTTGGCTTATTACTTTACATTTATTAAGAATCTAAGCGAATCTTTTTTTCGCATTTCTCAACTCACCTTTGTTTATAAATTATATATTCAGTATTAAGGTGCGTCACATCAATAGAGGTGGAATTTCAAAATGAAATGATGTTAACGCGGAACGCTTTATTCTTTTATTTTATTAACAGAAAAAAAAATGAGAGAAATATCCTTTTGACTGAACGATATTTTCATATTGCGTAGTCACCATAATTCTCTTCAGGGACGGAGCAATTTTCGTCATATTACACAAATCAGTGCTTCGACTTCGTCAGGCCTCCTTTCTTTTCCGTCGAATACATTTTCCGGTGCTCTTTAACAACGTGCAGGAGGCATTGCAGCTGTTCCTCTGACTTCGTACGAAAGTTCTTAGTTGAATCCAGCGACCTCTCATTCCGCGGGTTCTTTGGTGACGAGAAGGCTACCTACTCGCCTTGCTTCCGCCTGGTATATGGAGTTTGTCCCCCACAGGGCAGGATAAACGTCGAGAACCATTCATCGATTTCCAGCAGGACCATGAATTTCTCATTGTTTTTTTGTGACAAAGGAGGCAACGGTCTTGTTGTATAAGTCATCCTCCTCGACGCAAACATTGTAAACAACATTTCGCTTCTCCTCCAGGGACAATTCATCGTCAAAAAGTGCAAGACCAAATATCACTTCTGACAGGTACCACATGTGACGTCCCAATGCTTTCAGCACTGACTCTCTTATGGACTTGTTTGTC
Source organism: Ceratothoa steindachneri (assembly GCA_963969495.1). Lineage (NCBI taxonomy): Eukaryota > Metazoa > Arthropoda > Malacostraca > Isopoda > Cymothoidae > Ceratothoa > Ceratothoa steindachneri. Next base: position 61,437,007 of record OZ018317.1, on the reverse strand, counting down.
TCTTTCGCGAAGGCTTTGAAAAACACAGGGGCATTTCTTGGGGCAGCTGAAAACAACGCTCAAATGTCGTAGCATACGATGAAGACGCAGGACTCGCCCATCTTTGGATAAACTTCGGCATTGACCGAGAGTGAAGTGGTGGACGGCTGCTCTTTGTTTTATTCTGAGAACTGAGGCACGAAGGTCTAGATTTTCATAGAGTAAATTGCACTTGCCATCCTTCGAGACTGATGGACTGCCCCAGGCTTGTAGAAAGAGATCATCATTCGTCTATTAGGGATTTAACCAACGTAGATAACGGCTAGTTCTAGCAGTTCTCGGTAGTCGTCACATGGATGGTACTGTCGGAGGTAGCATTGGCAGAGTTTAAAGAAGTCGTCCACCCAGTTCTCCTTGAGCTCTTCCTTTGCTATCCTGTAATGGTTTTGATCAACAAAGTACCTCAGGACTCGGAAATGGACGAAGACAGCGATATCTGGAGTTTGAGATGCATCTGGGATGAAGGTCGAGAAAACAGCTTCCAGCAGAACTTCCATCACATGATGGCCAAAGGCCAGATACAGCAGATCTCGACCAAGGATTTGCTGCAATTAAACGCACACTTCACCCTCAGATCCCGTATTCGTCACCGTTGTGTCGAAGTACCTTACTCGAATTCGATCGGAAATAGCCCACTTTGATATAATCTAATGGATGGTGTTTCCCTAAGGGTGCGTTTTGCTCTCAGCGATGGAACCTGTGATGATTTTCTCCACGCCTTCTTTCAGCTATGCAGCCTTTTCCTGGTGATAATGTCTAGGCTGCCGATTTCTAGTGCTCGCGTTCAACGACAATTCTCTAGCGTTCGCTCCCAGCTCCTCCACGAATGGAAGCAACACTTGTGCAGCTTTTTGTCACTTATTTTGGTCCGGTCCAGAGCAGCAAAAACCTGATAGGAGATAATTTTCTTCTGCGATGGTGCACGGCGGGATGGTTTAGGTGGAGGAGTTACTATCACGCCTTGCTCAGCAGACGAAAAGGGCGAGGTCGAAGACTCGAGTTCAACGGTGGCCTGCCTTTCTGCAAACGCTTAACTTTCCTTTGCAGCTCAACTACTTTCATCGTTCCCCGGCTTCTGTGTCCGTTTCTCTTTTTCCACTTAGCCTGGATCCAGACCGCCCATCTTGCCCTGCCTGCCAGGCTTCATCTGAGTGTTAAGGAACTTGCGGTTCTCCTTGATCTTGATTAAGTACATGGCGTCGTGATGTGCTACATCGAACAATTTTTTTAAGGAAGCAAAGAAATTGGCACGGTTTTCCTCAGCTTGCCCTGTTGCCCAGGATTTTGCTTTCTTTTCAATCTGTTGTAATCTTCGTGCAGACGATGTACTTTCTTGAGGATATCACACGGATCAATGGTCTGAATATTCGCCTTAGAGTACTTATATTGAACTTTGAGTGCCATCTGCTGATCCGAAGACGTCAAATCCAGCAGGTTTCGCTTTGCGTGGTACAGCAAAACACACAGGACTTCCTTACGGCTTGGGAAGACACTTGATGGCAGATGTTTAGTTGCTGTGGCTCCTAGGAGCCATAACCTGTCAGTGGACCTCGTGAAAAATACATCTGTAAAAAAGAAAAGCATAAGTCAATAAGCAGGAGAATAAGACGGAGATCTCTCCATAACATAAAACCATACTGAACCCAATTTTTGCACTGCAAAGCTGTATGAAGGGTGACAATGCTTTCGTTGTTTAGAGGCGTGCAATAGGGAAAAACTTCAAAGCGTCTTCGCGACATGAAAATGTCATGCAACAAGACTAAGATTTTGCTTGTATTGTTTCTATATCAATATGCATGAACTTACGCGTTCTGCGTTATATTCCGAACACTTTTGATTTTTTTACTCACCCTAATCGGTGTGTACAAACTAATAATAGACACTACAATTTTTAATATTTTTTGGAGTTGATAATTTAAGGAAATAGATTGTATTTAACTGTCTTCACTGACTCTTTTATTATCCAAAATTGTGGTATATATTTCTGTTCCCTTATTTTTATGACTAGTTTTGGCCACGAAAATTACATGTAATGTTTTACTATCGTGAATTTACCTACTCATTTCTGCAGTTTGCGAAATGTGTACATGATGCAGGATTGCATCTTCTCGGTCATTCTTATTCTATTTAACTGTGATAGGTTCCTTCAGGTGATTAATATCGCCATTTTCACTTAATAAACATGCTCATTTAGCACACCGCATATGAGGAAATAAAGAAGATTAAGAATTGTCGAGCGAAGAGCACAGGCCACATGGAATGACTCCCAATCTTGTAACTATTCATCAACTTTTCCATATGTTTTCATGTTTATTCAGTTTAGGTCCACCCTGTAGAATACAAAGGCACGGGTGCCCATTTAAATATTTATAAAGAAATTACATAAAATAGTAGACATATAGTTGTAAAAATGCTAGCCTGAAGTGCAGTGAAAACTCTGCTATTCCGAAATAAGCGTTGTTGAAGGCTTAATCAAAACCTAAAAATGAAGCCGGTACAAAAACAATATATTACTCAAAACACATCTATGCAGGAAATCACGGGGCAGAATATTATCTATCTCAACTTTAGAAAACTCCAACTACATTAAAAATTCGTAGATATCTTGGAATTCTAAAAAACTGTTTTTTCAAGAATTAGTACTTATACAAAAAGCGATTGAAGAAGACCTTGGTCCAGGCGTTATAATTATTTCATACATATTGCTTTATATTTTCTGTCTATTAAGACCAAAATGTTAAAAGGATTTTTCTATAGTCAACAAAGTGTGTGAAACATCAAAAGTATTATTTCCTTATTAATTACCAATCTCTATATAGAAGCCTAATCGAAAGTTTTTAGAATACTATATTTTTTCATATAATAAAATTAATAGAACTATTAAAACGTTGCATTTCGATTTACTATCTCTGGATTATAACTTGGCGGAAATATGTGAAAAAAATTTAGATCCCAAACACATTTTTTTAATAAATATAGTCAATGGATGAGCGTAGTCACAGTTTACATAACTGCTAGTACATTGTTCCCTTTTTCTATATAAGCCCTCAAAATTGTCCACAATTGGATGGCTTCTGTTTAGCAAGCTCTAGTTAGATTATCGCCCAAGGCTTGAAGTCATTTACAGTAAAGAACTTTGTTATCGGTTCTGCACCATTATGCAGAAAAATACAGTTATCATCCGCAAATCTCTCCTTAACTGTGGAGAAAATTGGTTAATGGAGCAGGGTTTGTTTGTTAAAATTGGTAGTTCACCATGTCCCTCTGGATGATTTACCGAGGGCACGGCACAGGAAATTTGGAAGTACTTCCCCTTTCTCCTGTATACGAGGAATCTACCAAAAGCTCTAAATATGTAGAAAGAGCTTTATCAATGAATATCACTTTGGAACATTCTTCAACAGTCCATTCCTCTTTTTCCTACAAAATTGGAGCAAATCCGTAATGTTCTTCTTAGCAAGATGAGGCTTCTCAGCCATTCCTGACTAGATAACTTTGATGCTACTTGGCTTGAGACATGTGGTAATAAGTCACTGCCTCACTGTGTAAGCTGAAGCTTTTATACCTTTCAATTATTAGGATGCTTGGTATTGGAACTAAACAAATCTTTTAGTTGGGATCTTACCAGGAGGCAATCTTGGTATTTATTTGATGCTCTTTCGCCCAGAAAACATTTTATCAGGAGTGTAAACAGTCTTCTTAAAGTTATTCATAATCCCAAAGATGGTGCTCGTTGATGCAATACCCTTATTAACTCTCTGTTTGCATTTCAAACCACTTTGGTGCAGAGCAACAATGGTTGCACGTTTTTCTTTGGAAAGAAACATTTCTGGCATCTGAAAAGATTCAAACATTACATTTTACAAATATATTGCGAATTAGATTATAATTACACAAGATCATTCATTTATTTCCTATTTGTCAACATTTTATCCTTTTGATCGAATAGTAAAGCTCCAAAGACTAAAACTCATTTCCTACATATACAGAACCAGAGCGAGATTTTGAATTCAGCGAAGGCATGAAGTTTCTTATTATTTTTAAGATGCTGACTTTTTAATGAAGCACCAATAATTTAAATATTATAATAATTATTCCTATCATGTAAAGTGACAAAACGAATAAAAAATGATAATATAATTTAGTCTAAAACCTTTAAGCATGATTATAGTCAGTTGGCCATTGAGTTCAGGTATTCGAATAAGTAATATGTGATTTATTCTCAATCATTTTCATTGTTTGGATTAAAACTTAATAAGATTTGAAAGGGAGCATGGCTTATCAGGTTTCCGAGTATGTGCCTTTCTCTCTACATTTAATGGAAATTAGACTTCGTGATAGGTTGGGCCATAATTTATGGAGATTTTATTTTAATTTTAGTACCTACAAATAATTATGCGCTAAGCAAATTAATCAACGATCAATATTTACTTAGATATATTCTAAATTATACTGCATTTGTCACCTCCCAAAATGTTTTTTTCCAATTTCATCCATTTCCAAGGAAACATAATTTAAACTATAATTACCATTTAATTCTAAAATTAATTTTTAATAGTTGTAAGAAATTTAAAAAAATATATATAATGCAAGTTGCGAATTAAACTAGTATATATTCGAAAGTCCTAGACCCGAGATAAAGGAAGCTTGTCTGTATTTTCGCCTCTTTTATCTATTTTCTTGCAGAAGAACAGGAGAAATTTAACCTTTAGTATTGTAATCATTTAGTAAGTTAAAGAGTTGTTATTACCAATCATCTATCTATGGTTATTATAAATGAAATTAGATTCCATTTTCTGGTGTGTTATTGACTTTGCTCTACCTACCTAATCTGTCGAGACTAAAGTCGAATGGGAAAATTTGCATACGAACAAAAGTCTTCTCCATGAAACTACAAAGATGAAAGCTGCTTCCACAGCAGATAAGGCTTTCGTACGATTTCGAAATTTTGTCGGACCGCTTAAGTCGCTATTGCAACGATCAATAGGCTACATCTTTGTTTTTCTTTCTTCTCTTTCTCTGTTAGTCATTTTTCATTTCATGCTACGACAAAAGTTGAAGTGCTGAAAGTGGCAGAGTGATTTTTTGTATTGATATTTTGGTAATTGGTGTGTGTGGGTATTTGGAATTAGGCGCCTTGATGGATAGGGTGACAGATGAAGACAGATGATAAGAGGGGATTATGAGGAAAACTTTTCGAAATTGAGCAGAAAGAGGGAAACAACCAGATTGATGTCGCTAAAAGACGAGCTCATCATTGTTTGTCGTTTCAAAGACTAAAATAAAAATGTCTGAGAGAAGGAGGCACAACAATAAAAGTAAAGTGAAAAAGAGTGAATCTATAGAAAAAATAAAAATAGAAAAGAATAAAGAAAATTGAATAAAGAAATAGAGCTTTTTATCAATTAATTGGACTTAATCGACAAATAAAATAGAAACAGGATTAATATCTATTTGGGTTTTATTATGATAGACGTCTTTCAATCACTTTAGCATATTCAGTGACCTTTCGTACTAATATGCCTAATTAATCAAGGAAATGTAACTCTTATTAATTATTGAAAGTGAAAACTCACAGCGGTAACTCCACTAGACTTTTATTGCTGATATTTTCCAAGTAAATGCTAAAGGTAAGAATATTAAGTAGCCCGGGTACGTATCTTTTCACTCACTGAGATGGAAGCACGCATTTCTCCACGATCAGCATCGTAATTGCAAATAAAGTAGGGCCACATTTAGACGAGCACTAAAATGTTCGAACTGCAGCTTTAGTAATGTATTTTTATGTATAATATCACTGTTAATGCAGTGTGTTCAAGCAAACTACACAGGGTTAAGCTAGTATATATGCGGCTCTCGAGGAAAGTACACTTATATGTGCCGGCAAAAGAATTCAGATCGCCATAAGACTTGTACCTATTTTTTATACACAATCAATATTATACTATTATTTTTTCATATGTCCTTTGTTCTTGATGGCTTGTTTGAAACGTTTTGGCATGGATTTAATCAAATTTTGGCACATTTCTTGTGATATCTCAGTGCACCAAATCTTTTTGATGACTTCTGTAAGGTTGGTGATCAAGCTAGTATTATGACATTCCACATTATTTTTTAACAAGCCATAGATTCTCGTTCGGATTTGGATTTGGAGTATTACAAGGCTAATTAGAACATCAGTTTTATTATCGTCAGTTATTTACTAAAGATTTTTCCTTGTAACAAGGTACCCCATCGTGCATAAAATTTGTTTCCACATACAATCGTTCACCATTCTTGCTGTGTTTTTAGGAGGATAAAATAAAGAGAACTGTTTTTCAATCATCAACAGCTCAATTGATGTGCTTTTTTTACAAAACGCCTCTTTTCTAGCGCATTTTGCATTCAAAAAAAGTTTCTTGGCAGCATGCCGAGGTGGCAACCCTAGCTACTTTTGCATCCGATGCCGACTTGTAGGTCGAATACCACTTTAAGCAAATTATGATGCTCAGACTTATTTTATTTACTATTATTGTTGGCTTCATTAACACAATACCTTTTACTAATTTGTCAGTACGTAATTTCGTCTCTCTAGGTCTTCCACTACCACATATTTGGACTGGAGTACTAAAAAAATCATCACTTATATGGCGAAACCCATAGATTCACAGTAACTTGAGATATCTCTAAATGTTTTGAAATTTGTCTCTGTGATTTTTCAGCCTTTTGTAATACAACAATAGTACATATTTTGTCACTTGATAGTTGTTTCTTCACTAGCAGCCAACGGACGCACCCAAAACCCGCAAGTCGCATGACTTTTCTACAAATCACAGTTTACCCCAAGTCTATATCTACATTAGAACATATTTACAGCTTTCTGAATTATGTACAAAATCCATCTGTTATTGATGGTGATCAGATATTTTGCCGGCAGTATATGTAAAGCTACGAGGAAATTGGTTGCTCTCGTGATTAGTCGGTTTAGGTGTGTTAAATTTATTTGATAATTATTAAACTGTTTGACGTGTGATGTCGGTTAGGTGAGATTGTGTTTATGTTTATTTGGTGGTCTTGAATTGTTTGCCTTGTTTAGAATATTTGGCAAAGTTTTTTTTCTTAATTTTTAGGAGTTATTTGATAGGATTTGGTTGATGGATATAAGATGCTTTTGTTAGTAAATAGTTTAGATCAGGCAAATAGGTACCTTATGCCATTCTTCTATCTTATCGTAGACCTTATCCAATGGAACTTATCCAATTTGAAGTTTGTGGTTGGTGTTGAACATTTGTTAACATACGCTGAATGACATCTATATTTTGTACAGATTTTGGTCTAACAAAGGGTTTTCTATCACTTTTAGACTTGGATTCTCTGAACTTCTATATCAAGGCAAAAATGCAATGCCTTTAAGGACTGTTTTGTTGCTTAAATACAAGATTATTTATTGAAAGAACTGGAATATATAAGTTTGCACGATGTGTGGTTTCAAAGAGATGGGGCAATCCCACACACAGGGAGAAACTATAAAAACACTAAGATTAGCATTCTTTGATCGGTTAATTTCACGTTTAGGTGAAGTTCCTTGGCACACCACCATCACCTGATTTTTCCCCTCCAGATTTCTTTCCTCTCGGTATAACTTAGAACAAAAGTATAGGAAACTAAACCTAATATTCTTCAGAAATTGAAACAAAGCAAAATTGAAGAAATCGACAAAATCTCTTTTTATGTTTTGTAAATTATCATGTAAAATATGATGTAAATAATCCACCTTTGTTTTAACTATAATAGAGGATAGTTGAAGGATATTTTATTTAAATAATTAAACTTAAATATATTTTCTTTAAATTTATATGTCATCTACATTTGTAACTTAATTATTTTTGTATTGTTAACTTTTTAAAATGTGATTTAACTTTTGGGCCTACATTTATAGGAAGGTTTATGCATAGTATCTACATATAAGATCTCTTTTGACGATCCCCTTGTAGATCAAGATAGGAATTGCTCGCTAAATAGTGTGTTCCATAATTACAAGGAAATTAATTATTCATTATTGAAAAAGAGAAACAAAAAGGTCCATCTTTTGGAGCCCCAATGGTTTGGCGAGAGCAAAATGGGCACATAACTAAATGATATCTTAGTCTGGTCAACATTAAGCTGTTTTCAAGAAAAACTGGTATAATATCTCCTATCCCAGTATTACCTCTGCAATTTAACCTACTCTGCCTTCTGAGGATGTTCCAGTTTCAGATTTTAATTTTTATGGCTACGCTGAATATAAAAGCAGTAAATCGAAGCAGGAGTTTCAAGATATTGTCCCAGATTCTGAAGTCGCCTTATCTAATGCGAAAAAGTCATCATTCCCTTAGCGTTTATCTCCGGCGGAACTGAATGCCTGACCACAAGCCAAGTGGAAATGTCTTCTTGACAGAAATACAAAAGAATCATATTTCAGAAGACTGGATAAGAATTTTGTTAAATTTTCTAGAAGACAAGCAATTTGCCTCCCGCCACGATATACCAGATAGTTCTAAGCGCCTTCAAGTGTCTTCTTTTGCCTAAGAGTAATGTCTTTGGTGCAGGCCCAATTTGTCAGTTAATGCATTTGCAAAAAACGTATAAGGACATAAAAATTGTGATTGGCTTATATAAATATTCAAGGCATATCTGGATCATTAATATAGACCTCTTAATGGGCAACGTCCTCCTTGACAAAAATAAAATTGTCATTAAGTTCTTATGGTATCTTTGCATGTGGGTAAGACAAATTCGAGAAAAATACTGGCCCGAGAATGAATATCTCATCCGTGAAACTCTGTAACCAGGCATGCTAAGCATTTTAAATGATTCGTCAGACGAGAGAAAATGATTTTCCTTACATTTCAATTCTTGCTTTACTTGATGAAGGAGTTTGTGTAATCTGAATACCAACAGGAAAAGTTTTCAGCATATAGTTTTGCCTTTCCTGCATTGTCTTTTGAGAAAATCAAACCAGACTTATTTGATCGACCTTGTACTTGATGCGTATGTTTTTCAGAAAAGAGAATGACAAGTAGAAAAGAGCGAGGTTCCTATTCGTTGCAGTTATATGAAACTATATAGGTAAGAAATGCTGATAACTATGAGAATTATGTTGCCATATTTCTTTTCACTTTTCGTGATCTTGGATGCAACAGGCGTTTCAAGTTTCATCCTCTGAATAGTACCTTCACCAATTCCTCAGGAGCCTTAGAGCTGTAAATGAAAAAGAGGGAGATGGAAAAGCGCTGAAAAGGGCAACGGAACAAACATATGATGCGAGACTACTGCTGGAGTATCGAACGAGATAACACTGGCACTTTTGAATCGCAAGAGCTACAAGTGAAAATTCCTGCCATAATCAAAGAAATTTCACCTTTTTTATTTTATCTGTCTTTCTGAATCGCTGTTATGTACACTGAAATTTGAATATAATTGATCCATGATTCCGATTTATCTAGCAGTAATAAATATTATGTTGCATATTTTATTTCTTTTGCTATTATTTTAAATTCTAGTATCCATTGTGATAAATATACTCGCTGTTGAGAAAAAATACAGATTATTTCCCAAAATGGCTCTTTCAGCCTAATTTTGACAGAGTATGACAGTAAATTGCTAAGATAATTCACGACTTTATGCGAAAGATCTAAAAATTCAGCCCCAAAATAAAAAGCTGAATTTTAAAAATCTGTAGCTTATACAAATATATTGACGTCATATTTTAATTCAACACACGCAAATTAGGTAGAAAAAAGTGACACTATAAATAAAATAAATTTATTTCTTAAGCGTATGATAAATATAACAGGGTAAAATTGATTATGATTCTAAAATCAGCGTTCATCAATTCAATGCCACCATCTGGAAGGGATGAAGATGTTTCCTTTCATGTTCGAATAGGTAAAATAGAATTTTAACCGGGATTCTCATCAAATCAGGAGCAAATGCAGATTTTCATGCAGAGACGCCTCTTCAGAGAAACGTTCTCAACGGAGGACAAATTATTTCAATGTTTTAACTATTTTTTATAGGTTAAAGCGTGTAAACCAGTAGTTCGACCAGAAAGGAGTCGCAATAGATAAGACAGCAGGTGACAAAAGCGAGAATGATTATCTCAAAGCTATTGTGGCACATTTTATAAGTGATTAGGTACAAATTACTAAGAGGACAGAGAGGATATATAAATCTAAGTAACATGATTTTTCAGTGATAACTGACTATCAAAATAAATCGAGATTTTTAATCCTATCAAAAAATGGTACCTGGGATAAGTCAGAGTTAGGATAGAGGTAGAGTTTCGAAAATTAGTCCGAAGATGAATTGTTGATGAGATAATAAGCAATTGTTACATTTCTATCAGGCTCGACAAATGAGTTACAAGGAGTTACAAAGTAAGAGAGTACTCTAGGAGACCTTACGGTCAATTAAAAGAGAGTACCTTTAAACTAGCAATCGAGCAGGAACATGGCTGCTCAATTGTTTTGCGTCCCTAAACGGCCACTTTTCAAGACTTTGTCTAGTCTTGATTTGAACTGGCCAACAGATTCACTGTTGACAACTTCCAATGGAAGTGCGTTCCACTTACCGCAGATACTGTAAGTAGAAAAATTTCCACACAGATTGCGGATGTAGCGCTTCAGTTCAAGTTTGAAGCCGTGATTGCGCACTTTTTTCAATACTTTAGGTAGAAACCCATCCGGGCCAGCTGACTTATTCGTCATTAGGTCACTCATCTTCTTTTTTATTTCCCCTTCGGTGAAGTCCATATCCTCCAGCTTTTTCTCCGAGTAGGAATCCATTGGCTGGGGGATCGGACCACACTCTTCAGTTAACATTAAAAAGAAGTAGTCGTTGAGGAGGTTAGCATTTTCTGCATCTAAGTGCTTTAATGCCCCTTCCATATTTCTCAAAGGGCCAATCGTTCGACGGATTAGTTTACGGCTGTTTAAATATCCAATCCAAAAAACTCCATGGGATTCTCTTTACAGAGTCTCGCCACTCAGAATTCCTCAGACCACTTAGCCGCCCTTATGCTGGACCTCACTCCCCTGGCTAGCCTCCGGTATTCGTCAAAGTCACCTGAGATCTTCGATTGCCGGTACACAGGTTTTTGGCCGATTTCTCGATTAAACCACTTTGGTTAAACAAAAGACCGACGGGGACATTTCAGAGGGATGAAACGCGATTGAAGAGTCATAAATGTGGTTTGGAAACTGTTCCACGAGTATTCAACAACATCGCACACTTATAGCCTCGCGTCAGTCAGTCCAGCACGAAGAACTCTTTGTTCGTGAACTCCAGCAGTAGTGCGTTCTCGCCACTGGGTTCTCTGGTTTTCCAGTAAACTTGTGTGTCGAAATCCCCCATGACGATACACACCCTGTCTTCTACAAGTTTTCCTAGTAGCTGGTACAGATCTCTGTCCTTTTCAACGAGTTGGGCAGGATGTCTATAAAGCACCAAGGTCCTGTATTTGGCAGGACCTATCTCTAGATCAACACCTAGTAGTTCATGGTCAGATACGTTGCTGCAATCCGTCGAGTTGAGAGTATCCTTGACATGCAACATCACACCGCCACCCTCTCTGCCTGGCCTATCTTTCAGGAAAAGCTGGTAACCAGGAATCGTGAATTCACTTTCAACATCTTGACTTGAGGTTTTTATCCACGATTCCGTTATGGCCACCATCTCCGGATCTTCTGTTGCTACAAGGCGACGAATTTCTAGAAACTTGTTTCTGATAGACCTCGCATTAAACAGAAGAACTTTAAGGGAGTACTCGACTGTAGGACTCCCTACGCTCTTCCGTTTCCCGCTTTATTTCTCTGTGGCGAGGTCACTCCCCTCTTTGTGACTTCAGAAAAGGTCGTTCCTGGAGTAACACTCGTGTATTGGCGTACGTCCTCCTTTACTCGGAGTCTGACACTTCTTTGGGTCCGCTCCACAACATCCTGGATTATGTTTGCGAGTAAAGTTTCCCCTTTAAAGAAAATATGCACTCCGTCCCTTTTGTACAGGTCATTTCTCATGAGGCTGAGAAAGGTGAGATATACATTTGAGAGTCATCAACATATAAATGAATTATTATTGTAAGGCGAAGCAAAGTAAAGTCAATTTAAAATAATAGATCTGAAACAAAAGTTTTCGTAGAACTGATCGCGATGGCCGAGATTTATCTAAATGGCTATATCGTGTAAAAGATTAAAAAGTGAAAAGCAAAGCCAATTAAAACTACTTCCAATGACACCCAAGCATACAAGGAGGAGGTAAATAGGAACACTGTTATTAACGCGGCGAATTCAGTAGGTTAAATGTAGGAATCAATGTTAGTGTTTTTTCAGCATTAAAAGTAGACTAAACGATCCGACGGCTTTTGGCCCTGGAGTAGTAGAGATAAAATTTAATTCTTGTTTACACTAAGGTTTTAATTGTTTTTCAGAGGAACAGGAGTTGAAAGATTGGTACTGGTACCTTGAATTGTTGTTTAGGTACAGGTAAGATTTCCTTATAGTTTACAGTGCTTCAGCGCATTTGAATTAAATTGTTACTATTAGAAAAGTGAGTGAGGTGGGATTTTTTTATATTAAAAGACATTTATTTTGCGACTCTGAGGAAGTTGTCAAAATAAGATGAGGTGTGAACTATATTAGTTAGGTAAGGGATAAGAAAGGGAGAAAATGGCAGTAAACAAGAATGAAAGAGTCTGTGGATCAGAGGAAGCAATTTAATTCCTCAATAGAGGAAAAGTGGTAGATACTCGGTGGCGAGGGGTCAATTAAGTGCGAGTGTTGATGGGATATAGTTAAGCATGCAGAGAATTTAGCAGCAGATAAGGGAACAGAGACAAGGCATTGTAAGTGTGAGTTACATGAGATTAGGCTACAGAGCACTGCCAACCGTAGGAAGTTTCTTGCATGCCGGTCTTTGTTTTTGAGTGATCAAATTAGTGGCTAGGAAAAAAAAGGTAAGTTGTCAGTGGTGTTGTTGTGAAGAAGGGGTAAACTTGACATTAAAACAGGAGAAAAACAACTGGAAAAAGAACTGATGTGTATATTGAGGTCGTTTTATGTGACGGCAAATTTTACTGAGAGAAGGAAAGAGGCGAGATCCTTTGTTGACTGTTCTTGGTTATTTGAAGAAAGTAGATGGAGACAAGTTTTGATGGCAGAATGTGTCTGATGGCTACGTGTAGGGAAAGGAGAGAAACAATTCTGGATTAGAAGGTTGTCACAAAAAGCTGCAGAGAAGTCAATTGAGTTTAGATAAATGGGGTAAAATTCGAATATTTCAAGAAGTTTCAGACTGGAGAGGATGATCAAGTGATTGTAAAATTTCCAAGAATAAGTTGTGCTTTAGAGAGTCTAGAGCGTATTATGTTCGAATTTCCCCGAGCTCTTGTAGAATCTGTCTTTACAAAGATAAAGGAAGGGATTTGTAATAGTTGCTGAAGCCTAATTTAGTGAATAGATTTGAAAGAGTTTGTATGTAAATTCGATTTGAATAAGAGAAGGAAAGATGTATGAAGCGGTATTAAACCACACCCCAAACCACCTTTCTGCTAACCTAAATGTGGCAATCTTCTCAGATGAGATACGGTCACAGCTATTGCTCTCTAATTCAACGCTTAATACCGTAATGTAAGAAGATGTCAGCAAAGAAAGGGAATGGGCATTAGGAAATCGGGTCGTAGTTCGTATTTTGGGGAGGTGCAGCGTTTTGACGGATAAGTTGAGGTATTTTTGCAATGTTTCGTATTCTTTTCATCTCAAAATAGATATCTCAGGGATTTAGCAATAGAGGTACCATTATGTGACCTAGTTGATACCTTCAAAATACCCATATGAAAGACGAAAACGATCGGAACCTGCTTTCTTTTCTTACGGTTTATATTTGCTTAAAAATGGAATTACTATATTATTTTATGAAAAGATGATTTTTTGTGGTCGGATAACAATTTGAAAACGATGTAGAAGAGTAATTTGACACAGATATTTCTAAAGGTAATTTTTATGGTTTGAATTACGACGAGATTAATATATTCTGAAATCTATATACTCTTCAAATTACATGTAGAGAAAAACTATATAATTGGGAATTTGCAATGTTACACGAAGAACTTTATGTGTATTTTAACTTATTTTTTAGTATACTTAGAACAATTCTATTCATTAATTTTATTATTAACTAAACCTTTTCGGATATTTGATAGGAAGGCTTATAAAGGATTTAAATAAGAGCTATTTTTGTTAACACTTCTTACAATTAATAATTAGTATCATAATTAATAAACATACAATAGGAGAATGGAGCTCAGATTTTAACATATTATTTTCCTTTCATCGAGTTTGATAAGCACTCCAGGACTTTCCTTGCATAAATAATCCAAGGAAATTATTGGTTTTAAAGAGGAAGTTCTGGAATCAAGCAAAGGTTAAAATGACTTATGAAACAATACTTAACGAAGTCTGAAAGCTTTATTCTCCGACTCATAGAATAAAGCTCTAATACTCGTATCTACTAAACCTAAATATAAAGAGGAGCCATGTTGTTTATTTCCACCTACCGGAGGTATCTTGATGCTTTTGAAAATAACTTGAGCATATTTTTCGTTGTAAGCTGTCTGAAGTACAACATATACTTCAAATTAGCCGAAGAATGAGAAAAATTGATTTTTTATTAATATACTTTCTATTGTACCTGTGCAGATTTAGAAGACTGAAATATTTAGTTCCTTACTTCAAACAATTCTATTTTCTACACTTATTTCTTATTCTGCTAGACGGTTGGCTTCCACCGCCGTAAAATCTAGTTAGACTTGTGATTATGGTAATATGACAAGTAGAATTTTAGAGATTTAAAGAAAACGCCGCTTTTCTTATTGTTTCATTTTTCAGTGTGTATTGCCTCAAAATTATTGGTCTTCTCTATGTCTTTTCATATAAAGTAGTCTCCATCCTAAAAACCCGTTATATACGAGTATGTTAAATGGTTTCCACCAACCAACGTATGAACTACCTGAAAAAAGTAAATTAATATTCATTATATCTATCAAGGCCAAAAACTTCAGGGCAAAAACTTATTAATTTTACCCTTTAACCATATTTGGAATACATTACCTCGTTTACTTAAGCCTCTAAACATAAATGTTGTTTTTAAGTACGATACTACAATTTCTCGCATCCTTGTCAAAAATACCCCCCTCCCCGAACTGGCACTGTTTATTCGATAGGCTGCAACAACTTCTAAAACGTTATTATGGACAAACCGGGAAAGAAATAAATGTCCAGGTTAAGCAAAATCAAGACAATGTACGTAATCACAATGAAGAATCTGCGCTTTTTCTACATATGTACAATCTTAACCATAGCATTAACTGGAACAGTGCCAAAAGGTCATCAAATGCAGTAATTATATTTCGAGAAATATATTAGAATGTATCTCCATTAACGCGTTCCCAAGTTTCAACCTTAACTCTGCTTTGTTCATGCTAGACCCCATTATCACTACATACATAAAATCTCAAATCAAGTTGTTTCAGGATTTTGTGCCCCCTAATTAGGGTTCAGTGTTGGTAGTTTAATCCTCCCTTCCAATATTTAAGGGAATGTATGTCCTGCCTCATGTTCATTCCTTGAAAAGTTCTTTAAGAATAAAGACGAAAACGCTTAGAATCGTTTTTCACTTTTCCTTTGTGGGTTTATCAGCATTTATTTGTATATTTATATGAATGATATATCACTTTTACAAACATAAACTAAACTAACATACTGGTTAGGTTAAGTGGTATTTGAAATAGTTCCATAGGTAAAATTCCAAAACATCTTCGGCACTTTTGTGAGACATAAAATGTATTTTTTAGACGTTATTAGTGATCAGTTGCGTACCGAATTCAGTTTTTCAGGCGGCAAGAAAATAAATGAATTTCGGAGCAAATCTCGATCACCCTCGCGTTCCTGACCGGTAAAAACGTTAGAGGAATACATTTTATGACCAAAATTGTCGTGGGTGGGTTATTTTGGAAATTTACCTTAATATATTAGATGTATTTACTGTAGGGGAATCGTCACTCCCTCCTCGTTCTCTCGTGGTGGAGTCATGAGGCGATTACCGCAAAGACATCCGGCCCCAGGCACCGTCGGGTCAAGCGCGTAACCGCAGCGCCGCACCACACGTCGCTATGAGAGACCTAAAGGTTAAAATGCAAGATCTCCCCCAGGAGAGTGAGATTCAATTCCACGTCAAGTAAGAAATTGGAGACGTGTTTCTCTCAAGCTCGAAGGCTAACGAGGAGCCGATGTAAGACTTGGTGAGAAAAACAGTTTGGCATAAGAACCCTCCTGGGGACGTCTTCAAGCCCCTCCCCCTCTTACCACTCCCCCAATGGGGTGACAAGGTATAAAGGAGGAACACTGAAGAAAATCGAGGTAGAATACGTCAGTCTCCAGATGACGAAATCCTCGGTATTAAGACACCGGGTTACCTAGACTGGATTGGTAATTTACTTGGCTCGCCAGACCAAGAAGTACCCTGCAAGAGATGCAGGGTTACCTACCTTAAGGGTTTAAGAAGCAGCTCATCCTCGAGCTAGTCCCTGGTTATCAAAACGAACGCTAAGTTAACTTTATTGAGTTCAACTTACTCTCGTCAGAGACACTGCTCATATCCTGGTGCATCTTAAGCACCAGGGGTATTCCTCGTCCTTGATGAATTAAGAAAAGAAGAAGGAAAAGGCTCGCTCTCGAGCCCGTTGCTTGGTGGCCACACCGAACTCATAAGTTAACTTGGTTGAGGAACCAACTCAAACTTATTCTCATGAGAGAAAACCCCCTCCGTTATCCTCGCCCTTGAGGAAGACTGGAACTAAGAAGAAGCTCATCCTCGAGCTAGTTCCTGGTTACTAAACCGAACTCTAAGTAACTTATTCTCGTCAGAGAAACCCCCCCCCCCCTCATCGATCCTTGCCCTGTAACAAGACCCTCCCCGAGTTCAGTCCTCGCCCCCGAGGAATTAAGTAACGAAGGAGTAAAAGCCCCCCCCGTACTCGAGCTCGTTACTCGGTGGTCACACCGCACTCCTAGTTAACTTAGTTTAAGAACCAAGTTCAACTCACTCTCACCAGAGAGACCACGAAAACCTTGGTGCCGCATAAAGCACCGTAATTGTTCTTGTCCTTGAAGAACCCCCCCCCCCCCCCGGAATACCGTGTGGACCCACCAGCTGCTACCCTCGCCAAAAGGACCTCGTGATCCCGCCCACCTACATCTGGCCAGGCGGCACGCGTCGTGAGACAATAACATTCCTGAGGTATTTAAACTCCAGTAGATTCCATAATCCTAAATCTTATACTATTGATGTGTGTAGCAAAATTAACCAATTTTAGGTGGTCAAACTAATTGAATTAATTCTTGTGTATGATAATATTCGGAGTATTGCTGTGGTTAATGTTTAAATTTTGAGTATTCAATTGTTAAAGTTAAAATATAAGTTTATTTGGGGAATTATTGTGCGTTTCTCTATATCCTTACGTGTTTCCAACGGCTCTCTTTTTTATGATATCAATATTATCATTATTAGCACTCTTAGAACAAAAAAGGGGGAATCTACGACATTTAGATATATGCAAATATCAGTAATATATTAATATTATTAAACCTAATCTAACCTAACCTTAGTGGAAATTAGGTTACTTTAGGCTTTTGGAGTTTAGAAATTTTGTTAGGTTACTTTAGTTTACTTTAATTGAGGTTTATGTGTGATTGAAAAATTTCATTCAAACAAACTTAAAGTTCTACTTTTCCAGTTCTTTTCATTAAAATGTCATTTCCATTTTATAAAGTTGTCTTAGAATGGAAGTGAAAAGAATCTAATTCTTTGTTCTGTTTCACGCGGGCCACAGCAAGTCAGAAATCAACAAGCGGCTCAGCATCAGCTAAATGACCGTTACAGATTCGTTGAGAGGCTAAAGGACGGGGAATACCTCAATTATCGCCTCTTTGAGGCCGACCTCAATATATTAAGCGCTTGGCTGAGAGAGAAGCGTGTGGGCGAAATTCGAAGGCAAGGCCTGCGAGGGCAGCCACAGCAAGGGTGAAGAACTGAAGTCTTCCATCAAACGCGTGTAGGCTAGCATGAGGAAGGACCTCGTCCACAACGTAAGCGTGGCATTCAAGTCCCGTCTTGAGCTCGTGCTGGTCACTGAAGGTTGACACATTGATTAGGAGGAGGGATTCCCAAATGGAATTAATTGTTTAATGTTATTAGACTCAGATCAAAAGGGGCAACTTAACAATACTAATAATGGAGGAGGTATCAGTCATACTGGTCGGTGACTTCGAGTAAGGTCCTTCTTGGGATGAGGCGAGTGGGGAACGATCCGATGAGGCAAGTAGAGAAGGGTCCGAATAAGGCAGGTGGGGCATGATCCGAACCAACCTTCTGATAAAGATCGCCAATCATCAAGATGACGTTTGACGGGTTATGTGGCATTACTCGGAATTCCACTGCAAGAGGAAACTTCTTTTCCTCAAAGGTATTCGATGGGGATTTGATTCGGTTCGATTATACGAAGAAGACTGTCCCGCAAATTCAAAAGTTTGCGGTTCACAGAATCTACCAATTGAGTGGGGTAGAATCACGGCAGAGAAAGTCTTGATATCTGACAAACGCTCACGGGCTTACTTAGACTTGAAACGATAAGGACGGCCTTGAGGTGCGGGCTGGACTCCTCAAACTACAGAATAACCCGAGTATTTGTATTTCCGATTCTGACCTGGAGGTGGAATTGGGAGAAAGAAGTCACAAGCTCCAGACATCTCGATTTGGAGATGGTGTCAATTCATCATTTGGCATTTAGGTGCGAGACAGAACGGCTCTTTCTCGCTTCGTCACATGAGGGGGGGGGAGGAGGTTTGGGATGAGGTCGCGTGATTCGGACATATTTTCCCAATGAGCTCTGGAGACGAAAATTCGTGAATGTTTGAACAGGAAATGACCTCGTTGACGGCGGGATACCATCGCATGTGGTCTCAAATAATTAAGGGGGGGGGGGTATAGGTTTTTCTTTTACAGATTAATATTACAATTTATACATAATTATATGTCAAAACAATAAAAACTTGTCTAACTGCGTTCAAAATATCATTGCCTTTTTTGTTGAGGGCGTCGTAACGAGTGTATTAGTACTTTTACAATATCCAGTTGCATTCACCTTTTTATAATTTACTCTTATACATTGTGATTGTCATGACATTCCTCTAATCCTCATTCACTCTTCTTATTTCAAATTTCTTATAACACAACCACCAAATCAATTAAATAACACAATTACCACAAACGTTTAGTTCCTCAGTAAATATATTAATTTTAAAGAGATAAAAATATCTCCCACACCCTTATTATAAAAATCTTTAATATAAACTTGCTTTTTTAATTTGCCATTAACATTAATCTAATTACTCTATCATTATTATCGTTGAAGTTCACAAATCTATTTTTATGTTATTTTCCAGCTTTCTCACTTCCTCATAGAATAACTTCTTGCCTATTCAACTTATGCGCAAATGCTTCCATGGTGGTTTCTGACACTGAACCACCGTCTTCGATGCATTGGCAGCCCTCTAGCTGTAACTCTCCTCTGAACTATTAAGCAGTAGAAAGTGTGACTACATTTTGCTTTATACTCTACCTTACACAATGTTATTCTTCATTTAGCGTTTTGATTATTTTCTTTACAGTTTTATAAAAAATATTGTATTCCCGACTTACACTTCCTTCAAATTGTTTTAAATTTATTAGGTCCTCTTGTTCAGAGATATTTCCTCTTTTCTACTCTCACGCATTCTCAGTCAATCTTCACTTGCTTTGTTTTTTAAATAATTTTTACTTATGGTCCTTACTTCGACTTCACCACCCATAAAACTTATCTATCATGGATGCACAAACTACCTAATCCTACATAGCAGAATAATGATAATCAATATTATCATAGTCACACTGCTATTGTCTATTACTAGTCCTAGATCAAAGATGTTCCTATCTCATCCTCCTCTTCTCTTCCCAAATCATGTATCTTTATGCACATCCTAAGATCATCAACTAATATTCATGCCCAATTCCCTAAAACACTAACCCACTCTTTCTTAGATTCACGAATTTTATTAGTTGACGGTCGATGGAGAACAACAATGCAAAATTTCGCACTATAAAATTTCACTTTGATCACCTCGCTTGATCACACACACATACAAGGAGCGGTCAAAAAGTTTTGGGAATCGATATGGCAAAATAGAGGAAGGAAGATGGCTGCTTGTGGAGGTGTTAGGAGATGTTATGACAAATCAGGACTTGCAGCCGGACGCTCCTGCTTCTTCTATTTAAGAAGCAGTAGCTGATCTAAGATCGTCAGTCACAAATTTTTCAACAATGGAGAAGGTTGAGCATCGCGCAGTGATCAAATTTTTGACCAAGGAAGGCAAGAATGCAAAAAAAAATCCCTGAACGCATGGTTGCAGTGTGCACCGACACCGCCCCTTCCTATGCAACCATTGCTCGTTGGAATAGGGAGTTCCGCCATGGTCGTGAGTGCCTTGAAGATGTCCCCCTTCCAGGACGCCCGACAGACGTGACCAAAGAGGACAATGTGGCCCGTGTGGAGAGGAGGATCCTCGAAAATCGACGAGTGAAGGTCGAAGAAATAGAGCGAGAACTTGGAATATCACATGGAAGTGTTATCAACATCCTCCACGACCATTTGGCCATGGCCAAGGTCTCTGTCCGTTAGATCCCTAGAAACCTCACGCCCCATGATTGACTTCAACGTCGTCAAAATCCACAAGGCAAGAGTTTCACAAGCTGCCCTGCGCAAGTGTGGATTCGAGAAGCTCAACCATCCCCCCTAGAGTCCAGAACTGGCCCCTAGCGACCACTTTTATTCCACCAGCTCAAGGCTGCACTGCGTGGACGCCGGTTTGCGGACTATGAAGATGTCCAGCTCGCCGTCCAGGAGTGGATTGAACAGCAGTCGGGAGATTTCTGGTTGTCAGGAATTCAAAGCCTCAGGGACAAGTGCTGCAAGTATATTGAATTCGAGGGGAGTTTTATTGAAAAATAATAAAACACTTTTCCTTATATCTCGTTTCCTTATATCCGAATTGCAAAACTTATTGACTGCCCCTCGTATATACATATACTGTACTTACGTTTACTCCTACCACACCGATCCACACCTGAGTATCGTCTATTTAGTACATTCCCACAATCGTTTCATTCCATTTCATGCTTGTCTACATACAACAAACATAAGTTGTATCCTGGTTTTCAACACATCGAAATCTACTAATCTCTTCACCACATCAAATATATCTCTCACAATGCACACAACCAGTCATTACGCACTTTCAGACAGCTTAATCGAAATAACTTTACTGTGGACTTAGCAGCCAACCTATTACTCCCATTGCGTATATTATCGCAGGAGAAGAACTAACGTTTAGCTTCGCTGCTTCCCAAGGAATGAAATTAGGTAATAGTTAATATGATGCTATTTCATGTGATTAATAAAACCAAAAGCAGAACAAAATTGAAATATCCTTTCAAACTGGTGGTTTCTATATCCTACATTACGCCGCTGATTTCCCTATATATGTATTTATAAAGGTTATATTTTGGCCAAAATATCCATTATCTAACCTAAATTGCAAGTTGGATGGCTTCTAAAAATCACTAAAAGTCAGTAGTATTTGCATTTACTCCTTTGTCTTCTCTTTGCCACAGCATCATAATTCTAAATTTCTTGAAATTTTTGTAGTCCCTTTGTTCATTATGTTATGAATAGCAAAGAGGCGTTTACGGAATTAATTTGCGTAAGGGAGTCTGCGGCAAGTCAGTAAAGGCTTAAGTTGCTGTAATAAATTTAATTCTAGGACAAAGCTACTTTCAAATTCACAAAAATAAGACCAAACAAGCAAAATAGAAAATAAAACATCAAACAAAAACCGCAAAAGGTTAGAAATAGAAATAGAAATCACGATACGGGGTTGTTGGAAGTCGGGCATCACCCAGTAGTAGGATCATAGACCAACATAAAAGAGAGTTAACCAGAATGACGGAGGCTATACTTCTACCTAAAGTCAAATAGTCCATAAGTTTGTGTGCACGAACTCGTAGCGAGTAGAAAGGACAAGCGGTACTAGCCCTTCTCCTCTCGGTACCAGGAGAGGTGTCTACGAAAATTGACCCAGAATAGGATAGTCAATGAGTATGTGTGTGACAACGTATGTGTGGTACAATCTGTGGGACAACTCACTCATCAAATTAAGTTGAAAAAGAGCTCTTTATCCAATAACGGTGTGTCCCACGAGTGTATCCAATTCGAAGACGAAAGAAAGCGACTTGAAATCATCGAACATTGGAGATATGGATATGGGAACCCTCGAGGCGCAATGACACGCAAGTTTAAGTTGTCCTTGACGTGTCGTGATTCATACCATGGTGGGGTGTGAGGAAGAGCAAAACTCTCGTCAATCACCTAATCCTCGAGGACTCCTTAGTGCCTCCATCGGAGCACTTATTCCAGGCAATTCTCACATTGACAGGAAACCAACCGAAAATAATCCTGACATTGGCCCTGCTTACGGCATGTAGGGCATCAAGGATACTGCAAACCTGAATGACTGGAAATTCAGAAGGGCCGTTTAGATTTACGGCAAACTGTCAAACTGGAGGAGGAGAGAAGCCTTGGATTTAGCCGTAGCTGTTTGTAAACCCGTTTTGCCGCCAGTTTTATCAGGGAAAAAGCTTGAAAGAGGGGGGTTGATCCGCATAGGTGTTCCAAATAGGTCCGTAAGCTACCGTGTTTGTAGGGCATGAAGGAGTAGGAGGAGAGACTATTTTTTTAAGATTTATTTATAATAAGTCCCAGGTAGCGCTGAGATGACAGGACCAAGTCATTTGCTTTGTGACAGTAGAGGCGATGCGCAGCTTAAAGAGGCAAAATTTTCCCTAACACAGGGGAAACGCGCCACATTGCTTCAGAGAAACAGAAAAGGCTACCTATAATTGATAGAATTAGCCATACACGATTAAAACATATCGCGCTCGGTCATGGAGCAACTTACACCAACTTTTTTTAAATCCGAGTTTGGAAGTTTACTGAAGCAAATCTTATTATAATTGAAGCGGTGGCACTAGTAGCATGAATGCCGTCACTAAGTAGCAAAACCAACTGACACGCACCGAGTCATAGTGCCTATCACGGTCCTTTTTTAAATTTCACGAGCCCATCTGGTGATTGCCTACTTGGGCATAAGTCACCATTTCTATCACGGTCAAACGTGACAAGAGTATAGGGATGGTTATCGAGTCTCTCTCCCTGTTTTCTCATAAAACGTTTCAACTTTGACCATTTTCTGTTCAAACAGATCTTAGTTGATGTCTTTTAAGAATTGCTCTTAGAGTTCCCCGGAATAAGCCACTCATTTCATGGAGTTGATGGTAGAGTGCGGCGTCACACTCGCCGGCGAGCAATTGAGTGTCCGAAAGCACCAACCATATTCGCCTTCAAAAGATACGACGTACTCGCCAGAAATGTATTGTTAAAGAATCCGGTCAACTTCCTCTCTATACCAGTCAAACTAGCTAATGATCTACTTTTATTGAGCAGTCGTTCTTTAGTTATTTGCAGCAAATAACTATGGAACGTTTCAAATCAATAGGCTCAAATATAGATAGTAGTCTCTAACAAGATGCCCCGACGTAATCAAGGCTCCGCTCAGCCCACTTACGAATTTGGTCTTTGTCTAGGCCTACATGCCTGATGGCATCTCGAGGTTGGACGAGCCGGTCCTGAAATAGTTGCAGGCTAAAGCGGCAGCAGACCTCTCTGTCTCCCGATGACCAGATGAGGAAAAAGGCCCCCCTAGTATTAGATTCCTTCTTCTTTCTTTCTTGCACAGGAAGTCAGTAAATAACACCGCTTTTCCCCTACGCCTCAAAACAGGTTCTCAGGCTGGACAGACCGGCCTAAATAAGATCATTCTCTAAGATGGAAAAGAACTTGGCCCTTAATTTTGCGCCAGCACGACGAATAAATCCCCTCTTTCCTTGTGAGTATGGTTGTTAGTATAGTCTGAGGAGTAACTTGCTCAAGAGCAGACTCAGGTTCGATGTTTGAAATCAAAGAAGACCCTTACCCCTGGGAGTGGTCATCTTCGAGTCAACTTTCACCTTGGATGAACCAATAACTGTCAATCCCCTGAAAACACCTCCATCAAAGTGTTGTCTCGCCAATAGACAGGGAAAAATCCATCTTATACCTCTCTAGAGAATTTGAGATAATTTACCTACCCCCATCGAGGGGCAGAGAACCAAGGAGGCACATTCTTGGCCTTACTGTGTTCTTAGTGGGTCACTAAGAAAGCAAAGGTCGACTCACCACCAGCACTAGAATAAAGGCACCCGAAGGTATCTCTGCCCAAGGAAGTATGGTTAAATACCCTGAAAACATACATATGTATTGGATTGGGATAAGCACACTCTCCGTTAGGAGGTACTAGCGGGCGGCCCTTAGAAAACACAGGGGAAAGGCTCCTCTTTAGAATGGGTGGATGGTTGAATTCACCCATGGTAATGACTTCTTCACAGATGCGATCACGCGTCGAAACTGCGGTAAAATTCTATTCTCCAAACCGTAAAAAAATATAGCGCAGTTAGAAAGTGTGAAACGTAGAGATAGTAAACTTGTTCCTAGGATTCGAATTATACCGTACGGAGAGAGACTCCGCTCAGTAAGCATATTATCCCTTTCAGGTAAACCATTACTTGGAAATTTTATGGAATTATTTAAACTCTTAAAATAATTTGCGAATAATAATTACAGAAAACTGTTCTAGATAGACGATAGGGCCAACCCCCGAAATAACGGTTTCAGATTAGAAAATAAGCTCTCCAACTTACCCCTACCGCCTTTCGAATGGGTATGTTCAATATTATCAAAATAATAAACCAAAATAAAAAAAAATATATAAAAAAAACATGCTATGCAAAGAGTAGATAACTCATCTTGTTCGGGATATTTAAGTGGTAAATTAACACTGCGGTAATCGTGTTGGGATTGAGAGGATCATAGGGTCTTTGCTGGTCCTTTTTTTTATAGTTGTAGCTCGATATTTCTATTGTAGGAAGAAAAGAGAATTGGCGCCAGACAAAACACTTGCGCGGAAATCAGTGTTGCTAACAGCGAATAATTACCAACCACACCTTCTAGCTTATATAATAAATGCTCTGTATCCTATAGTTGAGAATTGAATTTTCACTTGAATCTCTTTCTCTCTTTAATCACTAGTTGAAAAGACATTGAAAAAAGTAATTGTATACAATAAGGATTTAAGATTAGCGATCTGGGTAATTATAAATAGAAGTTCCTCGACTACTCGAATATCTGATGTTGAAGAAGAATATTTCAATGAAGAAACTATTATAAAAGAGGTAAGCAAATAGCAATCTATAATGACACAGGACTTTTCATATTAATATAATAAAAACAATAAATTCTAGAGTAAAGTTTTAAGTGAAAAATTGTGTATTGAAATCTAGGCTTGAATAATTGATCCGTGAACAATACAAAAATTTTACCATATGAAGTTTTAGAAGATAAGAGCGATTAAAAATTGCTTCCCTAACCTGTCTGAAGTCAGGAAATAATAATTTAGCCAGTTTTTCAAATAAATTGACTAATAGTGTTATGTTCCAACCTCATGCAAGCCGTCTCCCCGGGCTACTATTTATGCCTAGAAAAATGATTTCACTTTCATATATTTATTAAATGACATTTGCTCATTTATTTTCTCACGGTATTTAGTTGTTTCACAATTATTATCTTCCTAAGAAATTAATCTCGTATTTTTTAAAGGAAAGTAAATTCATTTCTACATTAAGAAACGCTACAATCAAACAGAAATGCAGGAATCGCTTCGCTTTCCGAAAGTCTGTTATAAATCAGATAATTTAGAAGATTTCTCAAATGTCAAAAATAAATTCTATTGATATACTTATATTACGATACAAAATTTAGTGTTTGGAAGAAAATGAAGCTAAATTGAAAGAAAACACTTAAAATTTATCTGAGAAATGGCAGATGTGGTAGTTTCGGCAAATAATTTAAACAGTGTTGAGGGGATTGAAAGATAAATTCTATAGGAAGTACAGTCACACTAAAAAACTTTTCTTAGGAAAAGGAAGGTCAGTAAACTCTCGTCTACCTGCTTACATTATGCAATGAAGGAAGATCCTCATTCAGTCAACTTTGCGGGGCGTATATGCTGTAAAAATATTGAATCAACCAAAGGTGTTATTCAAAAGAGAATCGGAATATTTTCATGATAGTTGAGGAGAAGGAATGAAGAATTTATTTTCGTTAAGTATAAATACTAGGGTTGATAGATACTCTCCTAATTTCTTACTTTAAGTTCTGTTTCTTTCCTAATTGGAGATGTTTCATTTTTGTTTCCCATGAGCTTTACAGTTCCTAATTTCGCTGTTCTGGATTTTGGTCTATGTTTAACAAAGAGCGTTTCGTCATCTTCGATCTTTTTTTGAGTAGGTGGAAGAAAAATTAAAATATTCTGTCATCTTTATTCTTTTCTTTTTCTATCATGTTTAATCATCTGTCTTCCTTACCAACCATCGGTTTTCTTCTAAATTACAAAAGGAAAGTTAGTCTTATCCTAAGTTGCACCTCGTTTAATTGTGTTTATAAGGGCTTCTTTATTTTTGCTAAAATATTTCTCTGAGAATTTAAAACATATATTTTGAACTATCTAAAATGTTTTATCTAGGTCAAGTTGCTAGCGAGAAATACTAATATAAGAGATTTGAATCGTGTATCAATAATTGTTTTTTCATTGTGTTATTTGAAAAGTTTCTCTGGCCATATTACGAGGGGCGGGCAATAAGTTTTGCAATTCAGATATAAGGAAACGAGATACAAGGAAAAGTGTTTTATTATTTTTCAAGGTAACTACCCTCGACTGCAATGCACTTGCGCCACTTGTCCCTGAGGCTTCGAATTCCCGACGACCAGAAATCTGCCAACTGCTGTTCAATCCACTCCTGGACGGCGAGCTGGACATCTTCATCGTCCCCGAACCAGCGTCCACGTAGTGCAGCCTTGAACTAGTGGAATAAAATGTAGTCAATCGGGGCCGGATCTGGACTGTAGGGGAGATGGTTGAGCTCCTCGAATCCGCACTTGTGAAGGGCAGCTTGTGCAACTCTGGTCTTGTGGACTTTGACGACGTTGAATTCGATCATGGGGCGTGAGGTTTCGTGAGGTTTCTAGGGACCTAACGGGCAGAGACCGTGGTCATGGCCAAATTGTCGTGGATGATGTTGATAACACTTCCATGTGATATTACAAGTTCTCGTTCGATTTCTTAGACCTTCACCCGTCGATTTTCAAGGATAATCCACTCCACACGGGCCACCTTTTCCTCGTTGGTCACGCCTAACGGGCGTCCTGGACGGGAATCATCTTCTTAGGACTCACGACCATTGCAGAACTCCTTATTCCAGCGAGAAATGGTTGCACAGGAAGGGGTGGTGTTGGTGTACACTGCAACCATGCGTTCATGGATCTTTCTTGCATTCTTGCCTTCCCTGTTCAAAATTTTGATCACTGCGCGGTGCTCAACCTTCTCCATTGTTAAAAGATATGTGACTGACGATCTTCGATCAGCTACTGCTTCTTAAATAGACGAGGCAGTAGTGTGCGGCTGCAGGTCCTGACTTGCAATAACTTGTACTAACACCCCGACAAACAACGATCCTCCGTCCTCTGTTTTGCCCTACCGATTCGCAAAACTTATTGACCAACTTTCGTATTTATTTATCTATGTTTGATTAGCCTCTCTCCAATACTCAAATAAATTGCGGCTGCAAAATAACTGATTTATGTTTTAGGTGATTTTCGGATATGGGTATCTGGGTGGTTTGCTATTTAATTCCTTAAGCATTTAAATTCTTTGCTCAATTGTGTTTTCAGGAATACTCTGGATATTTCTTTCTATTTTCTTGGTGAAAAATAAAAGAAAAAAAAATTGCTGGATTTGGAATGGATTTCACTCAATCTGAATTTGAGAAGAACAAAGGGAAAGAAAAGAATAGACGCATAAGTGAAGATAATAGTAATCCAGTGGTTTAATCCTTTAGAATACAGCTCAAATTAGTTGGTACACTTAAGCACAGAATCCCAAATATGCAAAGATCGATGCCATGATTTTACATAGAGATGGTAGGGACGAGTTCAAGGGGTATTAATAGCAGCCTACTTATCTCAATTTATTTTGAGTGCTAAATGAGAAACTGAGATGCGGAAAAACATTTCTCCTCTGTATTTTGCAATGTTTCTTAAACTGAAGATGGAAGACATTGATTTCCAAAACCTGTCTCTGAATTAAGTTTTCCTGAAGAACTGCGTCTCATATATAAAGCGTAGATTTGGTAATTGGGCAAGAGAGGACAATTAGAAAGAAATCATTCAATATTTTCATTATTTTTACTATAAAAATAGCATTGTTTATAGTTTTCCGTTAGTAAAAGAACAATTTTTTGTAAGAAAATTATCAGAATCGTTCAAGCCTGTATATAGAGTTAATGTATATCAATATGTGGAAAATGAAGGCATGTCAAAGTCTGGAAATAAAGGATTTTGATATTGAGAATCTGTACATAGGATTATATAGCCTAAGAGATCAAGGAACCATTTGGGCTTCAGACGACATCAGAAAGAATTTCTGTAATTTGGCAAGTATCCTTTCAAATATAGGAAATAGTAAAGTGAGGAATCTCTATAGAAAATAGTTAAGATTATCTTGTCCGATAAGAAATGATTGATGATGATTTCCCTCATTCTCAGCAATGGAATATTATTTCCTAAATAAATTTCCTACGCTAACTTCTCTGCAAAACTTTTAAGAAGAATAGAGAAAGCAGTGGAGAACCTTTTTGGATAGGAGAAAAATAACTAGGACGAAATGTTGAGTATCCCCCATGAAATATTCTAAAAGTTATTTTATAACTTATTTTAAGATAAAAAGTGAGAACACTGAGGGCGTTTCGTCTTAAATTCTTTTTTAAGAGAGTTCGCAATAAACGATAAAGATTTGTAAATTTTAAATTTATGGAAGGTAAATAGTCAAAATATTGAGGAAAAGACTACGTTGACCGCTCAATACCATGGTTATGCAAATCGCCATGCCTCACCTAACTTAAAAAATTGAGGCACCTAATTTTGATGATGTCAAATGCAGATAAACTTGTTTTTATCAAAACGTAAAAAGCGAATATGGTGAACAGAATGGAATTATAATATGTCAAATTTCATAACCCGTCCTAAAAAAATATCATTATTTGGCAAACATTATACATATATTACTGGATATTTTACATTTTTCCTTCGTTCCCGCTGAGGGTTGCACCAATCTCATTACAGCGGAATTTCGAATTTCGTTTCTTTCCAGAGCAAATATAATTTCACTGCTAATTTAACGCTCCATGTTGTCACTAACTAAATATTCCTGATTCACCGTAGTGACCAAACGTAAACAACAAATCATGACATAAATTTTGCGGTGTTCTCTGTTTTTCTCTCTCATAATTGCGTGGTTTTTCTTGATTTCAGACACCTTGTTTGTTCGCTCTCCTCAGCTAAACTATTGAAATATTTACTGCCTAGTTACTTAAATAGGGTGATTCAAATTAAAATTCACTCCGCAAGACGAAAATTCAATAGAATGTAATACATTTACATACAGAAAGTGTTACAAATGTCATCCTTGCGCTCGTACACAAGGATTATTTTTTCTTATTTTTTTGGCAACGACATAACAATTTCTATATTTTATTTATATTTCTATGATTTCACCGCGGACAATTATTTGACAGTTCACCTAGCTAGGTGTTTTATTACGGCGAGACTTTGTGCTCCCCTGATTAGAAGATGATCCCAATATATATCTTTACCTGATAGATTAGGAAAAAGAGAGAGTTGTTAGATTATATATCTGCCATTCTTACCAGTTGTTAACATAAAAAAGGGGTATTAAATAGTACCTGTAAAACATGGACTTTCTATTTATGAATCATAATCTTTTCATTAAAAATAATGAATAAAATTGTTTATTTCAATTAAACTTAATTGATGATTTGTTAAAATTTATTTTTATTAAATGAACACAATGCCCACTTCAGTATCCAGTTATTAAAGAATATGAAAAGATATGAAGAGGACACTGGCTTGGCTCTCATGCCGCCCACCTAGCAGGAAAACTGTATTGTAGGCATGAGCAATATTCTGTTTCCATGCAGATTTGAGTTATTTTGAAGATATCGTAGCAAGTCCCTATTTCGTCGTTTGTCACTTATGAAATAACATACCCATTAACTAAACGCTTTGCTGATGGAAACTAATTACCAGACCAGAAAATTTCGATATGTTTTTGAATAAGCCGTTAAAATTTCTGTCTAGAAAATTGGACTCCTTTTCTATTGACTTGGCTACACCCCAAATATTTTTATCGCGTTTGTATGTGTGGATTGATTTAAATAAGATGTTTGGTCTTCTATTTGAATTAATTGTTTCTTTTACGGGCGCTTCTCGCGCTTCTCAGACGATACCTATTTGCATACAGAGATATTTCAATTTCAAATATATTTATACAAAAATAAAATATCTCAACGAAAAATAAACAAATAAACACACACATGCACACACTTATATATATACATATATATATATATATATATATATATAAATATATATATACATATATATATATATATATATATTTATATCAGGAAGAAAGAAAATACTAGTAAAACAAGATTCTTGTCTTACGATGTTTAGGGCTGTGCATGTCCATCCTCTCATACGACATGAGAAAAAAAAACAATATATCGAAAAAAAAGATAAGATATATACGTTAAAAAATAACTTTGGGGTTATAAATTTCAACTATAAAAAAACAAAAAACGAAACGATTAAATGAACACAAGCATTAAGTCACCTGCACAAACGCTCACCATAAGGAATGAAGAGTTAAAGAAGACTGAAAAAGTGAAGAGAAATAGCAAACAAATAAGGTTAGTTTAAGTTGCGGGGTAAATATTGGTTGGTTGCAATCATGTGATTGACAATGGAGAGGAAGATAGGTAGCTATTGAGAAAAGGATTGTATTGCTTAATATACAGTGTAGCGATTCCAATATCCTGTGTGATGTGAGGCCTTTTTTAGTTCTAAATATTTTAAAATTATTGGTACATATCTCTTTTTTAAATAATGCC
Source organism: Ceratothoa steindachneri (assembly GCA_963969495.1). NCBI lineage: Eukaryota > Metazoa > Arthropoda > Malacostraca > Isopoda > Cymothoidae > Ceratothoa > Ceratothoa steindachneri. The sequence goes on along the minus strand of OZ018317.1, from coordinate 61,405,627 downwards.
TTGTTGTAGAATTAATGAATTCTGCAAGCTCTGTCCTTCAAAGGGCACAAATTTCTACCAATGCCCTTCACATGGATACACCTAAGGCAAACTCGATAGTACAATCGGTGTGTATATAATATTTTTTAATATTTTGGAGAATTTTATTTGCTGCTATTAACTTTCTTCCTAAACTTAAAAATCCGCCTCTAAAGGAACAACCCGCAAGATAATATATATATATAGAGAGAGAAAGAGAGGGAGAGATACAATGGGAGAAACAAATATAAGTACACTCTAAAAATTGTTTCATATTATTTCTCACACGACCCTATATACTGCAGGAAGATCAGTGGCTCTATGTCTTCCACACAATTTCACTTTCTCTAGTAATACAACTTTCCAGATCTTTTCCTCTAAACTTTGTGTTGGAAGACGCCTTCATTGGTATTTGGGCCGAGAAAGTAGAAGAAAAATAAACTTTTCTCAGAGAAGTGATAGCGTTAATACCAAATAGAGTTGGATAAAAGAAAACAAATTTGAAATTTTACCAATTTTAAAAGAAATGATAAATGGTTCGATAAATTTGGTAACATTATTTTCCAGACTCAAGTAGTTGTTAACATTTTCTTATAAAGTATAGTGTTCAACTGGGGTTGTCGCAAATAATTTTTATCTCTTCATATTTGTTCTCTAGTTTGTTCCAGAAAAATTGGCATTGAGTACATTGTAGATGAAAGAAGACCTCCATACCAAAAATGTGATTTTAGTGGATTTATTGAAGGTCTTAAGCTATTGGACTTATTTTAGGAGTCAACAGAAAGGATTTATTAAATTGTTATGTTTGCTTTGTGATGAATAATTTAAAGGCATGACAAGCTGCTTCTGAGATGATAACTTATTTTATCTAGTCAGGTTGCAACTGCACTCAGAAAAGCATAATTCTAAATTCCAAAGAGTTTTAGGTGGGATACCAACCCAATAAGGAAAAGAACATCATAAAGTGAATAATAAACTATATAAAATGAATAACAATGTAGAATGCACGAGATAATTCCATGAAATTAATGTAAGGTTCTTATATTGATCTCCTTAACCAAAATGCATTAGCCATAATTTGAACTTACACCTATTAAATGCACCTTAAAATACTTTTAGTTAGATTTCTGTTAGTGGATTCATGAAATTAGACTGTTCTTTAGAAAAATGGAATTGATTCATTAAGTTAGCATCATCCGCATATGTAACAGGATTCGTTTCTATGGCAAACAACAAAAAATAACATGTGTATAAAATTTTAAGAGTCTTGGACCAAGCACATTACCATAAGGAAAACCAGAAATTACTTTCCACTACTTAGTATAATGTCGATTAATAACTACTCTTTATTATTTGAAAATTGCATATTAAAATATTATGAAATGAACCTCCAAGTCCCTTTATTTTAAGTATGGAAACCAGGATTTCATTATTAACTCGGTTAAAATACTATTCTAGTCAAAATAAAGGATTTTTAGTTTTATGCACACGAAATGATAAACTAATTAACTCAACTTCAGGAAAAAATGACACAGCCATGGCTGTTTTCTCATTCCAATTGTAGTATCAAATACTTCTAGCAAATTGAGTCAGTTTTCCACCTTACAGTAATTGAGCCGGCTATCTTGTATGAATAAAATTGGCATTGTTGATTCTATGCCAAAATAGGCAGACTTAAGAGTAGCTAACCATTTATTTTGCTCAGATATAGCCGAAAGAGTTTCTTTTATAGTCTCATGGGCACTTCTTTTAGGTGAATAAATCTATTCCGACGTAAAAAAAATTGCTTATTCTTCAAATTTTATATATCTCTCTCATAGTGTGGTTGCTCGGTTTTTGATAATAATTACTACCATAATGAGTATTTACTTCGGAAATAGGCTGGGAAATGTCAGCACTGGGCTTACGAATTTTTATCAATATTAATTTAATAAAAGCCAAATGAAGATATTCCATTTAATTTTAAGCATATAAGGCAGACTAAGAACGATGGAACGTCATTATCTTGGTGGATCATTGCCAGATTATTTATCATGTGATAGAAAATAGCACAGACAAAAAAGGCTAATCACGTAACTTAACCACCACCGGATGAAGAAAGTAATGGAGTTATTGATTAAGCCTTTTGTATCAAAAGATATTGAGAAATATTCGATAATTACGCTTCGTTTGATAAATATTCAGGAATATTTCGTAATATATTACGAAATAAAAGTAAAGAAAATCGCCAAAAAAATATGTTTATGATTAAGCATATCTGAAGAAAAACCTTTACTTTTTTATTGTCTTATTAGTATCGACGTGCTAGAAGAGCATTTCATGGTGCTAGCTTAATATAAATTTTATTTATTATAGCGTGGATCTTCTGCTAACCCGCCACTAGTCACTTCACTGTTTTCATTCAATTGGTATGACTTAGCCACTGTTACACAAATACCACTTACTCTGTCCACTGAAGTATTTTCTTGCCTTGTTTTATGCGAGAGGCACTACTGCTTCCCTTCCTGGTACCAGATTTGATAATACCTCTACCCAATTTTGCATGTAGTCAAGCGTCAGAGATGATGCTATCAGTACTGTTTAAAAGACGTCTCACCAAATAGAAATTTATAGTAGGGATCCCAGTTCAAACCCCTTATTCGTCCATAGTTTAGTTCCATCGTCTAACTCCTGTGCTTCTCGCAACCAGTATCCTTTTAATTACTCTACACATATTTCTAAAATTTAGCGTAAACACGTTAAAGTAAAATTCAATTATAAAATGAAAAGGATGAAATTTAACACATTTCGTATGTCCATGGGAAGAAGGTGAGGGAAACAAGCTGAAAGAGAATATGTATAAAACAGAAGCATAGGAGTTATAATAATTTGAGGATGGCAAGAGGGCTATACAAAGCACCCTTAATTCCTATATCTAAGGTCAGATCTAAAAGAGGAAGTGGAGTTGTGTCTATATTTGTGTGTTTCTCTTCTCTATAAACTAGCCTACTACTTCTAAACATGAAGATAGACATTAAACGCCCTACCATTAAATGGATGGGATGGTTTGTATATATGAGATCAATAACTGTACATTTAAAATATTTAATAGTATCTTCATTTAAGTTAGTTCGATTATTCTTTTTCATATTTTTTACTTATAGTTTCTTCTCTTTAGTCTCAGTAATAAAGCATAAACTACGCACTTTATCTTGAGAAGTAGGTATAAAATACAATTTCCTTTGAAATTACTATTTTAAAGGGTTTGCAGCAAAAATATTGGCGTGTTTCAATATATCTTAGAGTACCATGCCCTCTCGTCTTAATTTATTTCAAGGCATTCTATATATTTCTTCTTTACCCCTGAACCTCAAAGAGAAAGTGCTGTGCGCGCTATAGCATCTCTTTTAGCCAAAGGTTCTCTCAGCGAAAATTTCCATGCAGAAACTTTGGGACCATATACATAGACCTCATACCTGATAGTTCATGAGGCTATCTACCCTTCGACATGAGAATAATTTTAACTTATAGTAGTCTCAATATTTACTATTAATTCTATGTTGCTTTTCTCTCCACTACTTTATATTTTGTAATAGCTTATTCTGTTGAAATATTGGGCACATTTTAAAGTCAAATCTCCAATGCTCTAATCGCAAGAGAGGCTTTACTACGATTCTAATTCATTGCATTACAGTCTAGGTAATTCGGACTGTTCTAAATAACGCTACCTCCTACTTAATTAAAGTATTCTACATGCAAATGGTACTCACTAAGCACCTTAATATGAGACTCTAATTCTTCCTCACTATTTTAGTTTGCAATGAATCATTTTAGAACATAATGGAGTTTTAATGTATGTAGGATCCATGTAAACCCCCAAAACTAGCCATCTTAATACATTTTAGTCCCAATTAACTCCTTCATAGAAAACAAAGTTAAAAATTACATATCTATAAAATATAAATAAAGAAGTTCCTTGCTCATTTCAATATTCATTCATATTTGGGCTGATGATCTTTGCTTTTGTCTAGTGGTTCATTCATCCTACATCTTTTTACCCAATACTGCCATTTATCTTCATTCCTATTGTTCTTCCTTCAATTTTCAATGTTTTTCATTTGTGATCAAAACTACATTGCCAATGACATCTTATTTGATGTCATATAAATATTTTCGGCAAAATGAATGAGTTCCACCTTACTCTGTTTCTATTGGAAAATATCCCATTCTTTTGCAAGCATTGCTGAGAAAACCAATGAGTTACGTTAATTTATTGATAATATGTCCTTACATAAATTCGTTTAATGTCAAAAAATATACATATATAATAAAAACAACACATTTAAAAATTATAATTTCAATATAAAATATAGCAAAAAATTAAATAAAGAATTTATTATAAGATGTTTTTATCGGAATAATATTCAAGTTGTACAATGCAAATAATATAAATGAGGATAAATTATATAAAGAATTTATTGTAAAAAGTCGTTCTCAAAGAAAATGTGTTAATAGACCTCAAAACAAATGGAAAAATAAGATATTTCTTGTTAGAAGTTGCAAAGTATTAAATGCGATTGCATTGACCACTTATTTTGGCAGAGCTACAAATGAAACACATTTAAATTTGTTCTATTCACAACCAACATACACAGAATCTAAGGCAAGCGAATCGCTAAGAACTTCTCATCCATATCTCTCACCTAGCACTCCATCCAGGAAGATTTTAAATGGCAACTTCAAAATCGCACCGCATTAAGGGTTTTAAACCATACACTCTAACATTCTTCCATTCTAATACATAACATTATTCTAAAATAAGCACTTTTAATTCTAACCAAAATTTTGAAACATCTTCCTCCTAATTTCCTCATCATCACATGAAGCTACACTATTGGCTTAGGCCCACGTTTTCTCTTGAACCATGAACATGCAATTCATTTTCCGTGCCTGGTTTTTCAAAGAACTGTTTTAATGAATATATTTGATCCGTATAATCCTTCACAATCTTTATGTCCATCTTTCTCTTATAACCTGTATATAATTTGGGAATAAAGATAGATTACGACATTTGAATCACATTCTAATATGTATCACAAATTTTATTAGTTTAACAATCAGGAATTTTAAACAGGGTATGGCAAGGGAGAGAAATACACAATTATGGAAGACAGTGAAAGAAAAATATGTTCCTTTGACACTTTTCCTTGCAAGTATTGAATATCATAATTAATAATATCAGTTGAAACTTTACAGCCTATTATTTACTACTCAAATTTATTAAAAGGGGTTTTCTTCCTTGAATTAATTATTCAAATTATTCAAAGGTAAAGAATTTCAAAGATTTAATTTCTCAAGGCTTTTTGCGAATTTCCTATTCTCACTCTTTTCAAAACTTATTTTTTTTCTTTTACCCATGATATCAAAACATAAGAAAACGTCGGGAACCCAACATATCCTATGATATTCTTAAAATGTCAAACCCACATATGTAGTTTTATGGTTAAGCAAGTTATTAACGTCATATTTATGAAGAGTTAGCTGTTTTTGCCTGAATAGTTGGACCTATGTGAGTTAAAGAGAGGTGTATTTTTGTCTTCTTACATAAATATCATTGAAATGTTAAGAGAATCAAAAGGAAAATTTATGATAGTAAAATAAGTTATAAATTGAGGAGATATAAGTGATTAGGTATATTTGATGGTTTCTTTGCTCAGACAAATATATTATTTATAAATAATTACTTGACGTTCGCTTAGTTATCCGTCTTAATCGTGAGCATGTTTCTTGTGGGATAATTAAAGAAAACATCAACGTCTACTAAGATAAAATCAACTGACCTCAAAACAAAGTCAAGGCCATTTTTATCTATTCATATTTCCGCTATGACTTAATAAGCTGATATGGTAAATTAAATTTCACCAATCTTTCCATATCTTCTGCAAGACTTTTTAATTCGCTTTCTAAACCGCAAATTAAATTTCCTGTCATCTGGGCGTATATCTTTTTTCAATATTTTCCTTCCTTAAGTAATCTTTGTGCGACTAATTTATCTCTTCCCGTTCAGATAACAGATAAAAGTTTCCGCATTATTGGTTTACAGAAATTGAATCGTATTCTCTTTAGTTAGCCTTCATTCGCCTGCCTCAATCTAGAGTATTGTTTTACAATTTAGCGAATATATCAAGTAATTGATAGGGGTATAATTTCCACGGATATCCCAACAAATTGGATTTGCATTACGAAAGTGTTGCCTATATGGCCACTTTCTCTCTTGTGGAATAAGTCGGAGATTTCGTACGCGCCTAGTCTCAACGAGCATATGTAATATTATATTTTGCCATTAGAGCTAAGCTTATAATAATGCAGTTTTGATCAGAAGTTTAAATGCATCAAATATTATTGTGCAATTAAGGAGGTTGTATGCATTTTTTATTAAAAAACTGGTTGCAAAATGGATGATACTTTATTAGTCAGGTGAGGCATGATCCTCTCCATAATATTGGATCTCATCCTTAGAGGAAGTTGGGGAGCACTTTTTCCTATAAATCCCATCTCAACTGTTAAGCAGTTAGGATGAAACAATGCTATCTGGAATTTTTGCTGCTAATGATAGAGAAACTATTCCTATAATTGCAAAAATAATGATCAAATAATATTATTTCGCTATTGCAATAGAAAACCTACCTCCAGCCTCCCCAAAATCAAGTTGGGCAGGCAGCTTTGGCCTCAAAGAAAAAGCAATAAAAAAATGACGATATTCGGAATAAAAGAAATTGTTTCAAGATTAGAAAATTGCAGTTTTAAAATCGCCTGCTATAGGACGCAGGTTGAGCCCCATATAAAATATATATATCATGTTTTGAAAAATTTATGTTACACACGTTTAAAAATGACCATGTTTAATGTAACCATTTATTCTTATAAATTATTTAGGGAACGGCCAAAGAAAATTATAATTATTTGTGCATAATATAAGAACTCATGTTTGCTGGAAAGGTTAGTAGGACTTCTTTTGAAAACCGCCTAAGCACCGTAGTGATTTTACGCACAACAGAGGAAATAATGTTTCCACGGAAGTCAGAATTAGATTCTCAACTCTTTTATTTTTCAATTATATTTTAAGTTAATACTTAATGATTCTATTATATTGACTTTGACAAAATTCTAGGAAAGCTATTCCGGGTCTGTGTTATTTTCAAAGAAAATATATTTTGTTATATGGTAGAGTTAAATATTTTGTTTAGTACTTTTAAACAGCTATTTCTATTCACCTCTCAGATATATTGATAAAATATTGTCATAATTTATATTAGTAAAGTTGTTATTGTTTAATATTCCGTAATAGATTGGCCGCGCAAATGATGAAATTTCAGTGAAAATAAATTGAGGTGCTTTCAGCCTTTCTTCCTACGAGTTATTTCTAATTTTAGAAATTAATTTCGTTGCTCGAACGCTCGACGCGTTTCAATGTTACAATGTCTTTTGGCATGTATTGGACCAGAATTGTACTGCATCTTTCAAATAACGTATTAAAGCTCCATATATAAGGAAAAATAATATATTTAGATTGAAATTCAAAATGTCTAGTTATGTTTTCTAAATCATATTGACTTTTTTGACTTTCAGTTATTGTCTTGAAAATATTTCATCGTTTGAGATTAAGTAACCTAAATCATTTTTCAAGTAGTTTGAGGTTAAATTAATAAATAGAAAAGGGGTTTTGGGTTTTAATTTCTAATAAACTGAATATTATGAAATTCTTGCTATAATGGATGAAATAATGAGTAAAGAAATTATTTTGTTATTGTGCAAAAATATTCCAACACAATATAGCATAAATAGGTTATATAGATTTACTCTCAACTGGAAAAAAATCAAAAACGTAGATCCCCTAGGTGAAAAAAGAGTTTGAAATTTCCAAAATAATTGTTTGTAAATGGTCCTCATAAATCATAGGATTAAAAACTATAGATTGAAGTTTTGTATTACCTTTTAAATGAGTATGCAACATTTACTAAATCGACCTAATTTATGAACTATTAATCTAATGATTTATTCTAGCACTTACGCTAGTGAAGTGTAGGAAAGTTGTTTTACGAGTCACTTTCAAAACCTCCACTTCATTGAAAATATCCATTGATTTTATCAAGTTCAGGTTGGTAATGGGTTACTACCAAATATTATTAAATTAAATACGATAAAACCATTATTCGTTGATGGCAGTTAAATAGATAAGAAAAGACGTAATCAAATTGAATATTGAGATTTCAAGCAGTTTACGGAAGATTTCGAATGGACCGTCATCTTTAACCACTATAACGATTTACATATCAGTCGGCGGATTTCACAAAAAAATACCACCATGATCTAATCTTTAGAACTAAAGTATCAAAAAGATATTCTGAGGTAGATCAGTGAAATATAGGAACTGATTTAATTATTAATTCAGTAGTAACTCACAATAAAGAATTGCAATCAAAACTGATTTCGACACTCTCCTATTAAGAAAATTGCGTTGTTAAAAACTATAACAATAATAGCAATGTTACTTTTTGGCCAATTTTTCAGGCATTACACGCAATCATACACAAATTTCAATTCCCAAAAATTCCTACGTAATTTTTACAAAGAAGACTTTTTAACACTATTCCATCACCCACATAAGGGATTTGTTTCCGCTCTTTACATTTATCAACCCAGCTAGAATTTCTAAGACCTCGAACGTAGTCAGGATTCTATATATGTTTAGAAATCTCCGTAAAAGCAACTAAAAAATGAGATACAATGCAATTTTAAGATCTACGTTGTTATACCCCGATTACGGACTCTCTTGTGGCTCGAGGATGCAAAAGATGAGACTTCAAGTCGTGCAGAACAAATGTGTGTACCTAATCACGGCTACACATAGGCGAGAAAGAAGACGCCAAGAAAAGCTGCACAGGGAGGCGAGGATAACTCCCATTAATATTACCATCAAAGATCGGACAGGAAAAATACAAGAACTGATTAATAAAGAATTGAATGACGAAATTATTAAAATAATTAACTAGAACAGAAAAGTTGTAAGTCGTGCCAGATTTCCAAGCTCCGCTAGCCAAGTTGGTTGGTGGAGACGAAGTGCTGTTCTATTCTTGAAAAAAGGGTGGTATTACCAACTAATAAGACAACAAAACCGAATAAGACAAAATAACTCCGAATTGTAACCAAATCATCAATTTCTAATAATATCTCCCACTCAAGACTCATTTAAACTAAAAGAGGGAAGAAGAAAGAAGACTGGAAGAAGGAATAACAAAGTATCTGCCTGTCACAGTTAATCTCTCAGACAAGTATATAAATTATGAAAAAAAACATTAACAGAAGATTAAAAAGCATTCATGGTAACACAATGAACAATTTCATTTGGAAGATCGTTCCATAATTTGCAATAATATGGAAGAAAACATTTTGAAACAAATAGTGCTGAAGATAATATTGGAAAATGCATAATCATTCAGAGCTAAGGGCGCCTAGTTTGTGTATTGTAGATAAAAGAGGCAGGTAGCCTCAAATACAAAGGATAGTTAACATTATGGAAGATTTTGTGCAAGAGAGGCAAACTACCAATTTTGTACCTTTCCTCAAATCGATTGTTAAATCCGGAAGAATGAAACGAATACAATTTAAAGCTTGGTCTAATAATTTGAAATTTCACTTAGCTGTAAAACTCATAAAGGCATGCACTACTCATAAAATGGAAGGATAAATGCGTAAAAAGATTTTAAAACAGCCTCTTTATTACCTAGTGCCCTGAAGCGCTTCTCAAAAAGTTTATTTTTTTTTGGCATAGAGGAAGCCATTGATCTTAGGCGCTTCTAAAAGGAAAGCTTATATTCTTTAAAACCTCCAATAGTTTAAGGGAGCAAGAGACCATCAAAGGAGACCCACAGAAAAACAATGGTGGATGAGGAGTGGCATGAGTCTTCAATCTATTAACAATTATAGATTGTGTCTTGCTTGGGTTTATCTTCATGACCCCAATTAAGATACCACGACTCTATTCTAGAAAGGTCTCTATTCATGGAACCAGCCACAGAAGTACGATCAGTAGGAGAGTTAACTGAGGCATACAAGTTACTATCATCAGCATAATCAATTAATTTACTTTCTAAATTTCACCACATGTAGGTAGTGTGCAATATAAAACACAAGGGACACAAAACACTACCTGTAAAACGCCAGATAAAACGGGTTTAAAATAGCTAGAACTTTCATCAATTTAAACACGCTGCTGAGAGCTACAAAAAATTATTTAAATACCTTAATAATTGGACCACCAATATCCATCCATTGAAACTTTAAAATAAACCCTTATGACTCACTAAATCAAAAGCAGAGCTAAAATTGAGGTAAATAACCCTAGCATCGGAACAAGCATCCAAAGAGGATTGAAGAGGATGGTGGATAAGTTATCAGTAGTGCTAAGACTCTGAAATCAAATTGCATAGCAGGCAGAAGATTTTGGAATTTACAAACCTATTAGTCTTCTTACTAATAACTTTTCATATATTATAAGGGAAATTATGGAGGAGAGGTTCTTAGGAATTGAAGAAAGAGTGGCAGTTCGCCAAGACACTGAAAATATACCAGAGTTCAGAAGACCTATGAATATCTTAGCAAGTTTAGGAGCCAGTTGCTTAGATAAAGCTTTCAGAAAAAGTGGAACTATTTCAATCTGAACAGTACTACCAGATGAATCAGAATCATCTACTCGTAAATAATATTTTAATTTGGACGCCTTAAAAGCAAAATAGGGAAGTTTTAGGCGAGGATAACTTGTCAACGGGAGATTCGGTTATTGATCACTTTGCTTTTTCTGAAACACAAATGACAAAAGTTCAACCTTAACAGATGGGTCAAAAGTCACTGTCCCATTCTCCATACGAATGGGAGGTAATGACGAATCAATTCTAAAAGAAAATTCTTTAAAGTGAACCACCATTTGTGCAGTTTGGATGATTATTATATTCTTCTTGTACATCAGCATGAACAGATTAAGCGTGAGATCTAAATCTCACATAATTTTCCCATAAAAATCTAGATTTATTGCAAAACCAGAGGCGATAAGCAGATTACTTCCCTCGATATGCCATTCTACAATCATAAGTGAACCACATCTTTTCTTTTAGTCGATATCTTATGTTAATATGATTTATTATATTAACAAGGGCGGCATTTAAATCATGAATAGGATTAGTAGATTTATTCATATATTACTACATTGTATATTATTAAAGTAATGGAATACACCAGGTCAATCTCCCAAAGAACTCACATTGACTTAACGAGATATACGAGGGGCGGTCAATAATTTTGCGAATGGGTAAGGCAAAACAGAGGAAAGGGGATGGCTGTTTATGAGGGTGTTAGGACAAGTTAAACAAGTCAGGACCTGCAGCCGCACGCTCTTGTCTCATATATTTAAGAAGCAGTAGCTGATCGCAGATCGTCTGTCACAAATTTTTCAACAATGGAGAAGGTTGAGCACCGCTCAGTGATCAAATTTTTGACCAAGGAAGGCAAGAATGCAAAAGAGATCCCTGAACGCATGGTTGCAGTGTACACCGACACAGCCCCTTCCTATGCAACCATTGCTGGCTGGAATAGGGTGTTCCACCATGGTCGTGAGTCCCTTGAAGATGAACATCGTCCAGGACGCCCGTCAGACGTGACCAACCTGGAAAATGTGGCTCGTGTGGAGAGGATGATCCTTGAAAATCGACAAATGAAGGGCGAAAAAATCGAGCAAGAACTTGGAATATCGCATGAAAGTGTTATCAACATCATCCACAACAATTTGTCCATGACTAAAGTCTCTGCCCATTGGGTCCATAGAAACTCATGCCCAATGATCGACTTCAACGTCGTCAAAGTCCACAAGGCCAGAGTTGCACAAACTACCCTGCTCGAGTGCAGATTCGAGGAGCTCAACCATCCCCCCTACAGTCCAGATCTGGCCCCTAGCGAATACTTTTTATTGCGCCAGCTCAAGGCTGCACTGCCTTGACGCTGGTTTGGGGACAATGAAGATGTCCAGCTCGCCATCCAGGAGTTGATTGAACAGCAGTCGGGAGATTTCTGGTTGTCGGGTGTCGTAGTTTAGCCGAGCTAATATATATTTATTTGTTTTATTAATTTTTATTAAACCAAACAACTTTAAATTAAGGCGTAGGTTCGTGCCTCGGTGATCGCTTCAGGATCGGGATCTAAGAGTGCTAATCTTTATTTTTATTCTAGTGAATGAATAAACTGGGTTTCTTTCTTGACTTTATCAAATATTGCCACTTCAACTCGTTCGGGGATAATTAAAACAGTGCATTTACTAAAGAAAAATAGACTTTAATGAACATAACCCACCTCACTAAATAACATTAAAACACAAAGATCTAATACACGTATAAAAATAAAATGGGATTACAGGGCTAACTCTGGAAGCTCGAGTAGAGATAAAATTTTACGGGGGAACAATTTTGAGTTAATAGCGTTGTCTTTGGCCAGACATCCACTAAACTAATTATTATGCACAAAAGGATTATTCTTTACTCACATAAGGTAATGTAGATTAAATACTTGCGACCAGTTAGACTATCTCCGGGGATTTTTGATCGGGGTTGGTTGTTTGTTCGCTAGATGGCGTTCGTTGACTTGCCTGGCGAGTTGACGGATGACGTCACGAGGAAACTTGGGTAGAGGCGACTTCAAGCTAAAACTTAGCCCTTCCACTTTGCTTCTGGACGAGATGAAATCATTGTCTTCTTTTTATTGGTTCTATCTAGTTGGGGTTTGTCCAACTCAGATAGCCTAAGATTTGGAGTGCTCAATCTGTGTAGGTTGATACTCACTAATCTTGGGGCTCGAATGGCACCGAGCTTCCTTGGTACAATCTAGTATGGTACAAGGACTGCTAATTATCCTTACTTGCAATAACTTTGTACCAGTGATTTTTGAGTCTTCTTGTCAACTCGAAAAATCTTCTGTCAACCGGTGACTTTCTTGTCTCTTCGGTGGGAACGAACACAAAGCCTCGTTTACACGGGTCATCCTGTTATATACCCAAATTACTCCCGCTGAGGTGGGTGGGGAGGTGGATGGGGGGGGGGGGCTCGCAAGGTGGGACCTCAGGTTGGTCTCCCGCACTTTTGCGTCTTGTGGCTCGGAGAGGGGGTAATACGAGATCGGCAGTTTGCACTTTTAAATGGGTTGTTTATAAATACACCCTCGAAGTGCATGCCTTTTGAAATGAGGTCAGGAATCAGTCTAGTATTACTTACCCTTTTGCCCGTTCTCCTATGTTACTGGAGAACATTGAAGGGGCAAAGCTAAACCCAGATGTCTTTAGTTATTATTTCCTTAGACTCGATACATACATATATATATACTAATCTCTTATTATACCTCTACATCGGGAATTCGAAGCCTCGGGGACAAGGGGCGCAAGTGCATTGAATTCAAGGGTAGTTATATTGAAAAATATTGAAACACTTTTCCTCATATCTCGTTTCCTTATATCCGAATTGCAAAACTTATTGACCGCCCCTTGTACCTATTTTAGGAACCTCAAATTTTTATTCTATAGAAATAACAGAATCGTCAGACCTACCAAGAGGAGCTTTAGTAGCCGAGCAAACACATCCGCTACATCTGTCAACAGTAAATCAAGGCAATTTCCATTCTAGTGAATTGATTTAGTACTAGGCTGTTCACAGCAAGACAAATTAGCAAAAGCAAGTGCATCTACCCAAGACCGATCAGGGTCACTGACTGAATTGTGCTATTATCTAACATAAACAGTTAGGTTCCCTTCCAAAATCAAAGCTGACTGATGGTCAGACTCCTGAATTCTATTCATAGTAGCTATGAGACAATCAAATATCCTACTATCCAACTCTTGGTTACGCCATAGACTGAAGATCTAAAAGTTAATAATTATAATGCTAACATTAACTATTTGAACTTCATGACAATTTTATTTAAAATCAGATCTGAGAGAGGCTGAAAATTAACTCAATTAATGCCGCTTGGCAATTAGAGTTGTCACTATTTTGGTTTTATTAATATATATATATATATATATATATATATATATATATATATATATATATATATATATCTATATATATATATATATATATATATATCTATATATATATATATATATATATATATATATAGATATATATATATATATATATATATATATATATATATATATATATATATATATATATAAATGACATAAAACAAGTTCTCAACAAAACAAACATTAATCAAATTACGTTTCTTTTCAATTAAAATTGCATTACTAAATAGTAACTAGTTTAATAACAAGGGATGTCTCAGATGACTCACATTTTCCCACTCATTTTTTAGGGCTAAAAATAAAGTTTTGAGCACAGGGCGTCATGTTAATCAGGTCTCGTCTCTGCTCAATGCTTTTATCATAGTTCCAATTGTGTATATAATTGTTAGCAAATATGTTCGTATTTTAAATAGTAACTTAGAAGAAACTACTCAAATTCAGCTTTGCGACTGATTAGCTTTTTCCAAAAGTGTCGGAACGATTATTCTTTTGACATAAATGAGCTGTTCAGGAGAGAAACATCTGGTTTAGGTCAAAATTTATGCAAGCAGGATAATAAACTGATTTTACCAGCTTAAAAAATGTGTTTAGCACATTTTAGCACCGCTCCTCAGTGCTGGTTGAATTCTCTTTCTACTCTTCCAAAGGAGGATGGTGATTAAACAATTTGAAGCAATGCTATTTAAACCGGACATTTTTTTTCCAAGTAGAGAGTTTCTCAAAAATTTCTGTTGGAAGATAAGACTCCATGAATAGATTATTTTTTTAAATGACTTCATAACGATAAATGTAGCTTAACTTGATGGCCTCATCAAATTATTTTTTAAATTACTTCATAAAAATAAAAATGAGCTTGACTTGCTAGACTAATCAAATTAAGGACATTTGGTCAGAGTTTAAGCCAGAAATAAATCCTTCTGCCATTACCAAGAGGCAGAATAATTTTTTGAGGTCATTTACAAGAAACTTCTGCCATTAACCAAGAGTAATGGCAGAGTAATTTTTTGAGGTCATTAACAAGAGACTTTCTTTGATTTTTCTCTTAGTTCCAAGTTATAGGTTTCGCTTGCTAACCGAAATATCTAGTTTAATAGTTCAGATTCCATAACTAGTTCAACAATCTTAGATTTTCGCTTTCTGTCATCCAGAGGTTTTGCACAGTAACATATTTTATAAATTTGTACGCAACTTCCTACTGGTTACCTTAGATGTATAATAATTAGTGCTATATTTAGCGCAAATCATTTTATTCAATCTCTTAATCGATCAAAATTGAAAGTTATTTTTTTTATGCAGCAAATGCCATGTTCCAATTTACCATCTGACCTGGATTTATTCTTTGGTATATTAAAGTGCGTAATGTGAAAAAAATAACAAGTGATTTAAATTTGGGTGGGGAGATGAATATATTTTTACTCACAATATAGATATAAATATTTCAGCAGAATTTTATTTGTTAGGAATCTATCGATTTAGCGTGAACTTTTTTGAGGTAATACACAATATTGCCATTTCTAACACTAAATAGAACTATCAATAAATCTTTTAGTATCGAAAGTTTGCATATTTTATTTACAAGCTTCCAATTAGCGTTTAGCAGAAGGCTGGCCAAAATATGGCTAGGAAACATAAATAAAACATGCAGATTTTGGAGTTGGCACAAAGATTTAATTAAGCAATTAAGTGCACTAAGAATATTCTTAGGAAATATATATATATATTAACATCACTTTAGCTACATTTGGATTCTTCCCTAAATTAAAATTATAGACGAATGTTGACTAAGTAATATAGAGTTTTAATATTTGCATCAGCAATTTTGTAACTACTGTTAGTCAATGTAGCTGTAAAACAAATATATCGGGAAATGTCTGTTTGACTTTCTCTCCTGTAAGTTTGAGCTTATTTCTTTAGAAAATAAATAAGTAACACGAATTATTTGATGGAAGGTAGTACTTTAAGAGTGAAAGTAAAATTAAACAGAAAAAATCATTATTATAGCTCAAATGCTTAATCGCGAAAACATATTAAAGACATGGATAACTTTAAGGGGGTCTTTAATATACAAAATATTTAACTCAATACGCGCATATAAAGAGCTACGCATTAGTACATACTTGAGTGGGTAAAGAGCACAGCATATTTCATAATTCAATAAAAATAATAATAATAATAGTAAGGATTTTTATCACAGACCTTCGCATAATGCCCATGTGGGTAAAAAGATAACAATCTATCCCACATGCAACACAGATGACTACAAGAATGATTAGTAGGGAACTAGTACGAGCCTATGGTTCTGGAGTAGTGAATCAGTTAGAGAAGTAAAAGAGTAAAACCTGTGATCAAGAAAAAAGGTAGTTTAAGTAGTATTGGGGGATGGGGACGAAGTCATAGCTACCAATCACACAGTTGTTGCGGTCAAATTTAAAAGTGATGTAGCAGAAACTACGGTGAAAGCAGGAAGAGGAAGTAGAAAAGTTGGTAACAATAGTTTTGAGAGATAACAGGCTATCAAATATGACTTTCACATTTTCAACTGTATCAAATATGGGAGCATGGGAATCGCTAAGATTTAGATAGGGAGCTAGCTATATGTAGTCTTGCTTTCAAAGACAGGGGTAGGAGTACCTACATTCTTTTTCTCAGGTTTGTCATGGTTCTTTATCAGAAATTTGTACAAGAGCCATTCATTAATGAGGATGTCATCGGATAGTAGGTTTCTATGAGTTTCAAAAAAGTAGGCGGGAAAAAAAGGAGAGATAGATATAAATGTGATTAACATGAGAATAAAAGAAAAACCAAGAAGACGCAAAAGAATACGAAGCGGAGGAAGATATGTGAAACAGAAGTGGACCAAAAGTTTGGCTGTGGCCACGTGCGAGGAGGTCATACATAGTCTTAAATACAACCAAGAGGTTTAGAAGTACCAGGATTGAAGGCTGCAATCGTCAGGCATACCTTTGAGGCGGTCCGTTACATGCATGCGAGATAATGTAGTGCTTTAACTTGCCGTGACACTAGACAGAAACAGCTCATCGGCTTTAGAGGAGGATATGTGATCTAAAATGCGAGCCACTACCAGCCTTTCAAGTAATTTTGTTCAGGTTCTTTTTCTTAAAATTAGAAAAAAATAGTGTTTTTTATCTCACTTTATAGTATTCGGGGAAAGTTTGAGGTATTAAAAATATCAGTTAGGTAAAAGAGAAGAATAGTTAAGAAATGTCGAAAAGACTAGGGAGGAGTGAGTCAAGGGAAAAAAAAGACTGTTTCAATGAAGGAAAGATGGAAGTTGTAGGACAAAGGGAAGATGGAGAGGGGGAGGAAATAGGGTGTTATCCGATATAGAAGAATAGAGACAAAATTTATGTGAAAACAAATATGAAATATTTTGTCAGAGAAAATAATTGCAGTGTTAAAATAGTTTTCGCAGGATGATGAAATGAATCGTACAATATATTGGAACAAGGAAAAGAGATGAAGTTAATAGGGCAAGGTTTACATTTTTTTATCTTTTATAATATTTGAAAACCTTTGATTTTTTTCAGCAAACAAAGGATGCAAAATTTTAAGTTATATTTTCCCCAAACTTTTCAAATGTAGCTGAAGATTCTGTTACCAGAATTTGCTTTCGTTTTATCTATACTTCCTTCCTACTTCTGATTGTTCTTCAATTAATAAGACTGAAATTTCAGAAGATATGGAGCACTTTTCAACAGTGTTGTTAAAAATAAATTTCGCATTATTACAGGTAACTCGTATCTCATCATATGTATAGCTGTGAATGCTCGAGAGCAATTCCCCTCAAAATAACGGGGTTAGATGGTTTCACGGATGGGAAAGTCTTTTCGTCGTTGGGAAAGTAAAACGACCTCAATTTCCCTCCCTTGATTCTTCGCAGATAGGAAACCAATGTGCAATAAATGTTAAAGTTATTGCGGCTAGTCTAATTTAAATAAAGAAATAAATATTGACCGAACATAGGAAGCATCTTTGAAGTTTACCGACACCGAATATATGAACTCAACTGATCACTGTGAATATAAAATACATATTTTTAAGGTAGTTTTAGATTTTTCCTTAAAACATAGAGGAGAATAAAAATTCAAAATAACAAAAAATATTTACCAAAGCTCAACCTCCATTGTGGCTCAGATCTCCATGATTCTTTTTAAAATTTGTGCAGGCAGAGGTTTTCTGCAAATGCTTTAACATTCGTGTTCTGTAATTTATAAAGGTTGCTATGCTTTTAAACTTTGATTTAAGCCTAATTAGTCTTATCCACATGCCACCTAATGTTAGGCGACCAATAGAAGATAAACATATATAAGTCGAGAGAAGTGATTTCGATCTGATGTTCCAGTAAAAACGAAAGATAAAAATACTAGAGACTCAGAAAAGTAATTTGAAGCATGTTTGTAAAATCATAGAGAATTAATACGCTTTGTAAAACTTGTTTTAGTTAAAGATTCTGTGTCATTCAAAGTGATAAGATTTGTTTATTTTAGTCCATTTAGGAGCTGAGCTTAAGAGAAAGAAAGAGTGTAGAATTGAAAACTAGGAGGTTATAGTAACGGCTAATGAACCTTAATTATTATTGGCACTTGTTCTGGAAATCACAAAATATCCCACCTTGGATTTGGGTGATAAATGTAAGTGTTTTATACAATAAATCCCAGATTTTTCAAAAAACAAATCATCGTATATATATCCGTCAGCAAACTAATAGTGATACGTTCTATAACTAGTCGATAGGTAGACGAAACACTGGAAAAAATGAACTGACCACCATTAGAGATAAAAGATAAAAAGTTGCACTTCCTAGGACATCAAACGTCAAACCAGGCAACATATCGTTCAACATGCTCTTGCCTCTTGGGGGATGTACGCAATGCTATCCTCAAGGAATTAAAGAAAGAGGAAGAACAGAAATCTTGTCGCATTTAAACCAGAGCAGACACCACTACAGCGTGGTATCTCTTCTGCATTGGCCTTAGCACTTTTCAACGAACATATAAAAAAATTGGACATCTTTCCTAAATCTTGGTCAGTGAAGTCATTCTAAAGATAATCTAATTAAGGCAAAAGCCTAATAGAAAACCGCAAAGTTAGAACTAGGTCATGTACGGATTTTTCGAAAAAAGGTAATAAAAATATTACTGCAAGGAAATATTATTCCGTTTTATCTTTCAATGTGGTTTAATGGATTCATAAATATATATATATATATATATATATATATATATATATATATATATATATATAGAAGAAGGAGCAAATGCAAGTTCTGCGGGTGATAACAACCACCACAGTGCTTTCGCCATATTTATTTTCTGCCTTTCAAAACAATTTTGAAGACAGAAATAAAGGTGCAGAAACCTTGCATTGCAGACTATATTACCTTATAGTACAGGAAAGAGAAATTTGACGGAATGAGCAATGAGACAAGAAACAGGAGTTTTTTAGAGGTAAGAGAAAGGGACATTAGAAGAAGACTAGAATCATAGAGAGCAGAGGGCGGCACAATGAAGGCAATCCTTTACCGAGAAGAGAGAGATAACGCCAGGAGAAAAAAGTTTGAAATTCCTGGCCGGGACTCGAACCCGGGTCTGCTGATTGCCGGTCAGATGCTCTACCGCTGAGCTACCAGGCACAGTGACTCTACTTCGCCCAAAGCGTCACCCCATCAAAGCCAGTATCTCTCTAAGCTAGGAACCTCCAAGGAATTTTTATACCTCATCTTCTTACCCGCTCATTGCTCATTCCGTCAAATTTCTCTTTCCTGTACTATATATATATATATATATATATATATATATATATATATATAGGTATAAATATATAGTGCATCAGTATTTTCAGGTCATTTTTTAAAATAGAAAAAGACGCATAACACACCAGAGAAAAGCTGTCTTTAAAAATAAAATAGGTACAAATAATCTAAAGAATAGTTAAAATACGCCTATTCAATTAGTCTACCATTCGTTACAAAACTGTTTTCATTAGGCGGCTGAAGCTTTGCCATTTCCGAATAAGATGATCTTTATCAATTAGGAAAATTCTTTGTTATAGCCAACTTGAGATGATGAATAATGTAATGCATGTGTTGGTTGACGACGCTCCATACGTAATAGTCCAGTAGTTGAAGGTTAGGTGAGCTAGGAAACCATCTGTCTGATAGTATGTGGTTGTGGATATTGGCCACTTCCATGCTTGCGCTATTTTAGCCTTATTAGATGATACAGAAACTTGTTAGAAAATTTAAGGTCTTCCATTGCGTACACTGCCTATCAATGGCTTCACAACCTTTCATAAAATCTCTGTGTAGGCAGGCAGCAGCAATCCCAAGCCCCGTGAAAAGAATTAGGGAGCATGACAACTCTCAGAAAAATAACAATTGCTGGAGTCTCGCTTGCATTCTTCATAACAAGCAATTATTCCTTAGGCTTATATTTTGTTCCTGTCCGATGTTTTTTCACCAGAGAATAACCAAAGCATTTCAATATCTTGATCAAAACAATTCTCTTTTTGCTTCCTTGATATGAATACCTCTCTTCTTCACATACGACTTTTGACGGATAGCTTAATGCACAACTCTTTTGATGGTGCATTATGAAATATTGATGTCGTTTGCAAAAGCTCAGATCGATGTTTCGGTTTTTACCAAGGGTTTTCCTGTAATTTATGCGGAAGTTCTTAGGTTATGGTATTATTTCAATCCTATGCATGTGCGTTGTGTTTTGTTCATAATGTTAGATCCTTATCAGCAGCTTCCACGACTTTTTTAACTTTGGGAGCAAAATGCAACTTCAATGGCAAGGATCACTGCACGCCTCTTAGTTTCCTTCGATACTTTAATATCATTCATTATTAATCTGAAAAATAAATTAAAATAAAGTAGTTATAAGAAAGTTAGAGCTATTTAAGTCTTTTTTTCAAAATAATGTTGAACCTTGTATATACACAAAGAAAGAGCAAATACAAAGACTGTAGGTAATAAAAACCACCACACGAAGTTTGGCATACTTAATTGCTCCCCTTCGGTGGACCAGGGATCGACTTCCAGCAAGGATTTTAATTTGTTTTTCTTCCACCTTATTCTTGTCTTCTCAATATGGCTTGTTTTTGCTGAACTGTAAGTAGGTTTAACTCATCTTTATCTCTTCCAATAATCTGTTATGTACTGCTTCTGCATCTTTCTTTCTGACTACAGAGTAAATATGGCGAAAGCCCTCTATTGGTTGTTACCACTCGCAGACCTTGTATTTGTACTTTATTTGTATAAGATATGGAGAGTGACGCTTTATATTGTAAGCAAGTTTGAGATATGGCATAAAAATTATGTTAAATTGCTCATCTTAGCCAAAGATGTTGTGTTTGATAAGGTAAATTTATGGGTATGATGGATTTGATGTGCCTGATCGCTAAGTGCTAAAGCAACTGACCGATAATTAGGACAAACAGGTTCGATTCCAGACTAGGATTTATATATTTTTTTCTTTAAACTTATCCCTGTCTTCTCAATAGGAATTAGCTCTGATGACCTGTCATTTGCTCTCCGTCTTCCAATATTCCTTTATATGCACTAAAAAAACTTCGCTTCCTCGTTTCATGTACTCAATTTATGTCTTTGCTCAATAACGAATAAATTAAATGTACAAGAAAAACCACTGTTTTGGAGCTTAAAGCTTATTAAAACGGGACAAGTTTCGATATGTAGTTTCTCATATCATCTTCAGTCGTTAAATAACAGAAGTTGACCAAGCAACTGAAATACTGGAATACAAAATAACAAGCAACTAAGAATAATCTGGAGGCGTTAGCTTTAGGTGATTTACAATATCCTTTAAAATGAGGTTTGATACACAGGGTCTCCATTTAAGCTATTCTTCTAACAAGGTGAAATTTGGAATTTCTTTGATTTATGAGGATTAAATTATTTTTTTTGTAATATAATCGTTACACTGGTAAATTATTTAGGCAATAGGGAAATCTTTTATATGATTGGCATTTTTTACATCGCTAAAAATACTAGAAGTATTGCTTGCTTTACGAATATCCCGCCTATGTTCTTATATGCGTTTAATTAATGATGACCTTACGGTCTCTCCCACATATAAGAAAGGGCAATTTAGGGCTTTACACGGGATTAAATAGATGCTTGTATCATTATTTTTTGATTTTGGTTTAGTGGAACGGAAATATTTTCTGATAGATGAGGGATATGTGAAAGTGGTCAAGTTCTCATATACAATGGAGTTTAGTCTTTTAAAAAAGGGGGAATATGGTAGAGAAAAGCAATTCGTTTTACACGTATGATTTCGGTGTGGAGGACGGTAGAAATTTTCCCTAGCTTTAGATATGCTTTTATCTATACAATAGAGTGGATATCTTAACTCAATGAAGATGCATGTTATGAAGGTGATCTCACTTTGTAAAAAAGAAGAGGCACAAATTTTAAATGCTCTTAAATACATAAATATTACAATAGCGTTTTTTAATTTTAAGATCATGACATGAAAAAAAACGTATATACGAAATAAAATTAGTAGGTTTACGGTATATAGTAAAAAATGTTTTATCCTTAATTCTTTAGATTTTTAAATCAAGAAAAGGTAAGCAATAGTTACAATGTTATTTCCAAAACCAAAAAAAAGCAAAACGGGGACCGACGGATGGACCGACCGACATAGTGAGATATAGAGATCACACGTGACTAAGTTACGCGACCAAAAGACGATCCGAAATAGTGTCTTAAAATATATTTACCGAAAACACTGTTTAACAAATTTTAACTTTGTCTCTGCTACTTAAGTATATGTTGTTGTAAAAAAACTAATTTTGGTGCGCTAATTCCAAAGCTGCGCTCAGGGTTGTCCTAGCAGGTAAGGATCTTGAGTTATTCAACTAGGCTATATGGCTCACTTTGTCACCTTGGATCAATTAATGATATAATTATTACGAGTTTGAGAAGAATGATACCTTTCCGGGCAAAGGTTTGGAATAGGGGCACTCTTTTTGGCATAATCTACGTCCTTTTGCAGAACCAGAGAAGATATGTATTACATATAAAAGAGGTAGTAATCACCTATTTATAAATTTCTTCAAACATGTTCGAGACTCTTGCTCTTGCGCAAGTACGTGGATATAGGATCCTCCCGTTGTAGGAACCATAATAAGTCACCCATCATGTTTTCATTGAAGCGGCCTTGATACCTGCTTTTGATCATTGCGATATCTTGGTGGAACCTTTCTCCATGTTCGTTACTAATATCACCCATATTAGATGGAAAGTAATCTAGATGCGAATGCAAGAAGAGACATCCTTGATAGGCCTTTAGCATGTTGTCCACTAGTTCTTCATAGTTTTCAGCTCTATGATTATCAAGGAAGTATTGCAATACATGGACAAATGAATCCCATGCTGCCAACTCAAGTGGAGTTAGTTTATTTCTGATCTCCCTGTCACGTATCAATTCTCTGAACTCCTGCCTTACAAAAAGGCCAGTTTTAAGATTAGCATCAGTTTTCTTCACCCCTCAATATCTCTTTGAGATACTGAAATCCATCATATTTAAGGGCCACTGCTTTATCAAAATTCGTGATAAGGCCAAGTTTGATATAAAGAGGAGAAGAGTAGATCTTCTCTGGGTGTACCAAGGCATTTGCTTCACATTGTATTCGCTAACTATGTGTTCTTCTCTTTTGGGCCACCTTTTGACAATATAATGATTCCTGTCGTCACGAATGTTTCATATGCATAAGAAGCACATATTCTTTGTATATTATAGCTGCAGTCCAAGAAGTAAAGAAATTACTTTTAGATCACCACAGATATTCCACTTGTGATTTATGATGCGACTAATGAACACCTTCCAAACTAAATTTTATTGAATCATATGTCTCTATCATCTCGACAATAAATGCCAAAGTAATTGAAGCTTTTTTGTTACCATTGTGTAGCAAAACAGCTTAGAAGCGAGCAATGCTTACATCGATGTATAATCTCCATTCATCAGGTAAATGCTAGTTTCCTAGCTGATTCATGAGGCCATTAACATCAGTACAGAAACAAGCACCATCTGCTTCTTTATAGAAGGCAGCTAAGGCCTCATGAGGTTTACAGAAAGTAGATATTTTTGCACCTTCTCTAGAAGATTCTATTGATGTAGTCTGAAGACCAACAGTTCTGGGTTCTCCTTTGACAATGACAAATCTCTCACAGAATTCTTCAATCTTTCTTGATTTATCAACTGGATCTTTTTTTCATAGAATCATCCTTATATATTTTATTACCATTGTTATTCTCCTCTTCAAGCGATGAATCAACTACTTTAACTGCACTAGCTGATGGAGGAACTGGAAATGGAGTCTCCATATTATGGGGGACTGGTTTTATAGCTGAATTACAATCTGGATATACCATTTTTGACTTGTTCTTATTTGACATAAAAAGTGGCCATCAAAAACATTATTTGTTGGCTCACACCACACCATTGGTACAGCAAAAGGCATAGCCTTCTGTTTTCCATTTAACCACTGTGTGAACCCCGTATAACACAAGACTGGTGAGGTGCACAGGGTTTGTCTTGTTCACAAAAATAATAATTGTATGCAGTTTCACTGTTTTAGCTAATTTTTTCCGCTGGTTGCTTGGAATATATCTTCCACAGATATAAGAAAAGTTGTCTGAGCTATTTATACATTCTCTCCGATTCATGTTTTTAACTTAGTTTGTATATATCCTGTTATATACTTTTGTACCATCTTATTTCATCTTCAAATTAATTGAGATATAAATCTCAAAGAAAAATGCAATTAATCACTGAATGTAAATACCATTTCAACACAACTACTATAATAGCTAAAATTGCCAACGTCATAAAGCAGGAGTGTGACGCAGAAACGAAACACACACAACACATCCTCTTACTACGGTAGCCTAAGCAACACTGCTCATATGTGTAACTAAATAGGGACCTAACTCATGGACCTTGCGCGCTAGAACAATTCTGATTGCACATTCGGAATCAGCATACTCGATTTAGTATAAATAACAAGCTAAAACCCAAATAGAAAAATCCTTGTTGACTAGTGTAACGAAATGGGGATTTATTATATGCCATGGAAAATTTGCAATCAAGTAAACATTGGCGAAAGCAGTAGATACTCCAAGAGATGAAGGAACATAAATATGACATGCACTTTCGAAGTCATTCTCCTAGTTCTTTTCCTCCACATTTCATATGAAAACCATTCAATTTACATTGATAATACAAAAGTAATTTATAATTCTAACAATTATATGCATAAGTCTCTAATATATTCAGCTCTTATAAAGGAAATTTCAAACTTTAATAATTCCAATGGGTAATTCAACACTAATTTCTTGATAGGAGGGAGATTTATACTTGCTCTACTAAGAAATGTCGCTGCTCCGACATAACACCCCCTAACTACATTCTGACTTGTAAATTTGTTTCCACCTAAGTTAAGCATCTTCCTGTATTCATTAGTTTAACAGTGATAAAAGAGGACGGAGGTGTCCATCGAAACCTGATTTGGAAAATAAATTGCTGCTAACACTTAGTTGCTTCCATACATTTATATGTACAGTACCTTGATTCTTTGGGTATATATATATATTTATATATATATATATATATATATATATATATATATATATATATATATATATATATATTGGAAAAAAGCTAACAAAATGAACGTGAGTTAAATATATGGAGATACATTCCTAAAGGAAAAGTGAAAAACGATTCCGAGCGCTTTGATCTTTATTC
This sequence comes from Ceratothoa steindachneri, assembly GCA_963969495.1. Classification (NCBI taxonomy): domain Eukaryota; kingdom Metazoa; phylum Arthropoda; class Malacostraca; order Isopoda; family Cymothoidae; genus Ceratothoa; species Ceratothoa steindachneri. Next base: position 61,379,707 of record OZ018317.1, on the reverse strand, counting down.
TTAAAGACCTTTTCAAGATATGAACATATTTCCAATCTTAACTATAGCATTAACTGGAACAGTGTCAAAACACTTATAAAATGCAGTAATTATATTTCGAGAAAGATATTAGAATGTATCTCCATTAACGCGTTGCCAAATTTCAATCTTAGCCTTGGTTTGTTCACGCTAGACCCCATTATCACTACATACAAAAAAACTCAAATAAAGTTGTTTCTGGATTTTCTACCACTTAATTAAGGTTAAATGGTGGGTAGTCTAATCGCCCTTCCACAGTTTAAGGCAATGTATGTTCAGCCTCCTGTTCATGCCTTGAAAAGATCTTTAAAAATAAAGACGAAAGCGCTCGGAATCGTTTTTCACTTTTTCTTTGTGGGTATATATATATATATATATATATATATATATATATATATATATATATATACAAAGAATGATCAAATAAACGTTCTGCGGGTGATAACAACAACCACCACAGCGCTTTCGCCATATTTTTATTTTCTGCCTTTGAAAACAATTTTGAAGACAGAGAGAAAGATGTAGAAATCTTGGTTAACAGACTACATATACATATAATACAAGTGAAAGAGAAAATTGGACGCGAACGAGCAATGAGGCAAGAAACAGGAGCTTTTAGAGGCAAGAGAAAGGGACATTATAAGAACACTAGAATCAATGAGAGCAGAGGGCGGCACAATCAAGGCTATCCTTTACCGAGAAGACAGAAACAATGCCAGGGGAAAAAAGTTTTTGAAAATTTCTGGCCGAGAATTTTCAAAAATTAAAAAAAAACTCCTGTTTCTTGTCTCATTGCTCATTCACGTCCAATTTTTCTTTCTCTTTTACTATATATATATATATATATATATATATATATATATATCACCCCTTCCTCTCTCTCTCTATCTCTTTCTTTCTCTCTCTCTCCTTTCTCGCTCCATCCTCTCCCTCTCTCTTTCTCGCTCCATCCTCTCCCTCTCTCTTTCTCTCTCTCTCTATCTATCTATCTATCTCTCTATCATTTTCTTTCTATTTTTCTCTTTCTTTAACTCTCGTACTTCGAAGGGTTGAATAAAAAAGTTGGTTTTAGTTACTCTACCTCATTTTACTCTTTGTAACACACTCTCTCTCTCTCTCTCTCTCTCTCTCTGTATATATATATATATATATATATATATATATATATAAATATATATATATATATATTGTATCCCGCACGTTTAAAAGATTATTCCTGAAATATTGCACAAGATTAAAATTGTATTTTGGTTTTCCTCATACACACATCTGAGCGTATACTTCCTGGAAAATTATATTTTTCATTCAAAATTTCTTCCTATTTTCCCCCTTTCATTTAAACTTCAAACCTTTATATATTTACCTTTATCAGTAACCATTGCTATTGTTTATAATTAAAAAGAATTTGATCAGGGCATAATCGAAAAGATAAGTTGCCTTCCTTACCAAGTCAATGAGCTGGGATAGGCGAAGACGCATCGAAACGGTAATCTTGTCAGTGTTATTCTCGACCGGGCGGATAAGACGATTATAAGAGCTAAGTAGATCGTCATAGAGCCTCTTTGCATCTGGGTTACCGTAGGAAGGGATTGCCTCTATCAGAAGAACTACCAAGATTTTCCATATTAGTGGCAATAAGAGCCACGTCCTCTCTCGATTTAATCTGGGTTTATACAAAACCATATTCCTGTTTTCGGATTTCACCTTGATAGAGCGGTTATATTTAGGTTTATAAAGTTGCGCTTACAGGATCGTAGATGGGCTTTGCATCACCTGATAAAAACTGAAATAAATTCAGGAGTAGCTTTGTATAGTCTGTTGCATGATGCATTTATTTTTTCAATTCTCTCAGGAGTAGCCGGCCTAGTGGACTCTTTTGTTATATATAGTAATTAGTCTATCTGCATGCATTAAATAATTCCTATGCTTTTGATGAATAATAATCCATTATTGTTATTAGTTGTTGCACATTACTATCCTCCCCCTTAATAGTAATTTGTATCCCTCAATCACCGTGAAAACAAATGACTACACCCTATAACAGCGCACCTCTCAGTTCAATGCACTCAAACCATTACATCGTTTCGTCACTCCAAAATTAATTAGATATAATGCGGATGGTGCCTTTCTTGGTATCCCGACACGGTATCTCTGGGGCAAAATTGGCCAGTAAGCAGCGAGAGCTTAAAGACTTTTAAAGCGACCAGGGTGTTCCCACACTAGAGAGTAAATAGAGGCGCAGTGGCTATTCAGCGGGGAAGGAGAGAGAGCGAGAATGAGGAAGGAGGCCCGAATGCGGCAACTCGACGCACAAACTCATGCCTTGAATGTCGGGCAGTCACTGAGCTGAAACTTTGCATCACCGAGCTTTGGATTCTGCGCACATATAAATGCAAGATGCTTTGACAGATTCGTCTCTGAAAAGTAGAGTCATATACCAATTAGTTTCAATGAAGAGATAAAAGTCGATTAAAAGATTATAACATTTCAGGTTATTAGTTCATAGGCCTTGTTACTTTATGTTAAATAAAAAGATTTGTGAATCTATAAATTTGTTTTCGATGTAATTACACGAACATTTATGTTTGTACTGTTTTCTTTTAATCAATTTATAGGACGCCTATTTACTTGTTTTCTCTCAATCGTAATATCTATTAATTTTTGTTCGTTGATGAAGCAGTTTCAAATATTATTTTCTCTTAATTGAAATAAATTTTTAATTTAATTAGTTACATCTTTTTAGTGACTCGTCGATATTACAAAAAATATATAAAAAAGTAGAGGAATCAGTTATACATAGTTACGCATGAGGAACTATGTATAATTAGCACCAATAGCTTTCTGTCCTTTAAACTGCAGATCCTGAACTAAATAGGATGAAAAAGACCGTAAAAATACGTAGTTAAATACTGTCTTTAACACTCTGCCACTTAAATACGTTTCTATATAATGCATCAATTTTTTTAGCAATTTAACACATTTCTCTTTAACTTTAACACCATTTTCTGATTATATTTGTGGAACATTACGATCAAAAAAGAGACAGTAACACAGAAATCTATTCTAAAGATTAATTTTTTAACTGACTGACTTCCATGCTCAGTCCAAAAATAATGATAAGCATGTCACCTCTTGGTTTTACATTAAAGATAGGGGTCAGTAAATACCTAAACTAATTTCCAGAATAAAGTTTCCTGCTGAACTGAGTCTTTTTATACTCTTAGAAAAACTAGATAGTGAGTGGTCCTTAGTTACTTATATCATTTTACACATAACTCTTGGATCAAACCCTGAATTTCATAAATTCCTCTTTCTTTCTCGCATAGTATTTATTATCCTCAAATTTGGGTGAACCAACACTTTGTAAAGTTTAAAGCCAAAATAAAGGGTCTTTCAACAAGGACGCTCGAGCTTTGTCAGGCGATAGTGAACTGTTCCGTAGAACTTGGCAGGTGAAGATGAACGGTTATAGCGTTGAACAGCGTGTGCAAATCATCAAATGTTATTATCAAAATTAGTGCTCCGTTCGACAAACGTTCCGCCCATTACGTGATTTCTATCCTCGCCACAATAATCCTGCCGAGTCCACTGTTTGACACTTGGTGAGTGGTCCTTAGTTACTTATATCATTTTAACACATAACTCTTGGATCAAACCCTGAATTTCATAAATTCCTCTTTCTTTCTCGCATAGTATTTATTATCCTCAAATTTGGGTGAACCAACACTTTGTAAAGTTTAAAGCCAAAATAAAGGGTCTTTCAACAAGGACGCTCGAGCTTTGTCAGGCGATAGTGAACTGTTCCGTAGAACTTGGCAGGTGAAGATGAAAGGTTATAGCGTTGAACAGCGTCTGCAAATCATCAAATGTTATTATCAAAATTAGTGCTCCGTTCGACAAACGTTCCGCCCATTACGTGATTTCTATCCTCGCCACAATAATCCTGCCGAGTCCACTGTTTGACACTTGGTTGCCAAATTCTAGGCGAAAGGGTCGATCAACAATCAGTCAACACCCGTACGTTGCGGAAACGAAAGGTTTGCTGAAAACATCGCTGCCGTAAATGAGAGTGTATGGGAAAATCTGAGGCAGTTAATTTCTCGCATTCACAAAACTTGGCCTTTCTGCGACTTCAGTTTAGCAAATTATCCGTAGAGACTTGGGTCTGCACCTGTGCAAAATCCAACTTACCCAGAAACTTAAGATAAACGAACATAGACAACGCCGTATGTTCGCTAATTGGGCTCTAAAGCAGTTGGAAGTTGCCTCAAATTTCCCCCAAAAAATCATCTTCAGCGACGGGGCCCATTTTTAGGTGAATGGATTTGTGAACAAGCAAAAATGCCGGATTTGGGACGAAAACAATCCACATGAGATACACCAGCACCAATTGCATCCCAACAAAGTCACTGTTTGGGGCGGATTTTCGTCTAACGGAATCATCGGTGCGTATTTTTTCGAGAACGAAGATGGGATTTCCATAACCGTCAACGGCGACACCAACAGATCGATGACAAGCAACTTCTTTTGGCCTCAACTGGATTATATGCCTGATATGGATACTGACAACATGTGTTTCCAACAGGAGGGCTCTGCGTGCCACACTGCGCACGCCACGATAGACAATTTGCACCAGCGATTTCAGGGAGGGGTAATCTCGCGCGGAGGTGGCTTCAACTGGCCACCGAGATCATGCGATTTATATCGTGTCTATACAAATAATCCACAAACAAGTGATGTCCTCAAAATCAACATAACGAACCGAAAACAGCAAATTTAGCTAGATTTAGGCGACAAAGTCATCGAAAATCGGGCCTCCCAAATATGTTCCACCAAGCGAACCCGCGGCGGACATTTGAACGACATCATATTCCACACTTACTCCTATAAAATTTACTTTCAAATTTAACATCAATTGAGTGCATATATCACACACAACTTGTTTTATTTAATTTTAAAACCGAGCGACCTTATTGAAAGATCCTTTAAATATTAAAGAGCAGGTTTGTAATATTCGATTCTATTATTTATTGTCGTATATGGGACATTAAAATCTCATTTCTTTCACTATAAGGGTGTCTTTACATGATTGAAAATCAAGTTCATAAGGTAGTTGATCCTTTAGTTGGAGTGATTACATATAACAATGTTATAAGGCCTGGTTAGTCACATTTTCCACTTGCTAGATTCTATGTTGTTTACTGGTATTTCGAAATGTCCTGCCTTCCCATTTAGTAAAAAAAAATCCGAAATAAAGCAGATATATGTAAATAACGTTCTTATAAACCTATTTTTAATATTTTTAGAGAATTAACAAATATTACTTTAATGAGAATTACAAATGTTTTTATGCCAATAAAACGGAAATGTTTAATATCAGTGATACTTAACCTGAAAGAGAAAACAACCCCCTCTGGCTTAGAAGTGTTAAAGTTAGGAGATATTAGAATATCTGCAAGATTCATAACTATGTTGTCCCAAAGGAAAGTCGCTAATGAAAAATACTTCCGGATTACGTGCTTTAAATCTTCTAATTCCCGTAATTATTCAACCGGAATTAAACTTGTAAAATTATCGTTTTTATTTATTAGATCATTTTGAAAGTGAATGCAACGATAATTTTTTCCTTTTGCTCAAACACAAAGATTTTACCTTTTAAATTTATTGGCAAGACATTATATGATTTCTATTTTTCATTTATACTGAATTGTTTTAACTGCTGAAAATTGTTTGTTTTCAATAAAAGAATTTTTACTACACAGTGAATTTATAAACAGCCTATGCACACCTTTCCCTGTAAGAATAATTTTATACCAGGCTATAATTATACTATATTTATCAAAGAAAAGATTAAAAATAAAATTATGGAGGTATTTAGATTGTATACTTGTGCTAAACTATGATAACAATTTCTATTTTTGTTTGACAAACTTCTCTTCTCTTTGGCCCTTCTTGTAAACATGGTTTCCTATTCTCTTTGAAAAATCTTTCGTTTTTACATAAACAAAGGCATGAGTAATTCAAAGTTTGCCTTTTTATTGATTTATTAACATGATTTGTTCATTTGAAAAATCTATTTATAACAGTCGCTGAATATTTTTTTAAATTCAAGAGTCATGTATAAGAACGCTACTACACGCTGCTTTCTACCATTGTTCGCGCTTTGTTTGCGCTTTCTCTGTAAAAATTCCCCTACTTTTTTTCCAGGGCAGATAAAATATCATTTGATGGCGAGGTAAAGTTAAATGTATGCAATGAGTATTAGAGATATGGATATAAATTTATGGCTCATATTGATTACAAAATATGACAATGGGTATATTAATGACTGCAATCACTATAAAAATAAAAATCGCGAATGAATACCATAACTGTCGAAGGTGAAGTTGATCAGAGTTGTAAGAGTTTATGCAGTGCGAGGGCACCAGAGAATGAGAGTAATAACTGAGTCTAACGAAACGAGAGATGAAGGTGCATATATGAGAGATATCCAGACGAAATAGATGTTGGTTTGAAAAAAAGGCCTTGATTACAGATTGCTGAGAGATAAGTGGCTAGATTTCACTGTGGGAAAAGTCGTAGAAAAATTTCAAGCTCAAGTGTAGAGGGAAAGCGGCAGGAAAAAAACTCTCGTATTGTAAACCGAAAGGTTATAATTCGCTTTTTACGCTGCCTGATCCTGTACCTCATTATCATTATAATTATAATTCATTCATAATTTCTCATATTAACTGGATTAAACGTGGACATTAGGGGTGTTATATAGAGGAAACATATTCCGATGAATTGGGTCAAGTATGCTAGTTTTATGAGCTACGACGACAAAGAATCGGAAAGTATTATGAGTTCGGCACGAATAACCAAATAAATGAAAATAGCGAATGTTATCTATGATAGTGACTTCGCTCTTGATGCAAGAAGTATCGCCCAGTTTGATTGTTTGTCATCATCAGGACACTCTTACATGGAATGTGCAATCAGCGCAAGTGAATTGTTTGTATTTCCATCTAGGTAAATTAGGTCCATGGCTCTACACACATGTAAGAATGTAATTTCTTACTTTTAACTCAATGTTAATTACACAAAACTGGCTTGGATAGAAAAAAAAATCGAATCGCTTATGTAGAGAACGCAGGATCGCTTGAATTTTGGGAATGTTCAAGGATCACCTTTGTCCTCTGGGAAAGAAATCTCTAGCTGGAATTCGCTAAATTTATAATTAATCTCTCCACCATCCTTAGGTTTGATCTGCGGTATTCAGGTTCCACTTGAGAGGGCATATATTTATAGAGAAGTAAAAAATGTTCCGTATAAATTAGAAAGATAAGGTTTCTCTCAATTTATCATTCATTAGGAAGTTTAGACTAATCTCCAGTTTAATAATGGTATATGTTTTTGATTAACTATATTTTATGCGTAGATGGAATGGTTTCACTTGATTTTTGTCATTTGTTAATTATTTATCGAATATGATTAGCTTGTATTTAAATTTCTTGAACCTGGCTTTTGTATTTCTATCTATTTTATTTTCTTCATTTCTTCCGCTGTTTATTTCTGTCTCTGTGCGTTTCTTAGGAAATCCGTTTTTGTGTCTACTTTTTTGTATCACGGCTACTAAATTCAAATAAGATAGATTATAAAAACACATCTCAAAGCTACCTATTTTTAATAAATATATTAACTGAAAAATATTGGCTTGAAAATTGTTTTTCATGATATACTAAGGGCATATTTCATTGGAAGTTTCCTTTTTAATGCGGTGCTAAAAAAATGAATTGAGATATAAGAAGCAGTATTAAGAAACCGTTTAGTATTGGAAAACATAAAATGATACGAGGAATATTTATATAAAATACTATATTCATCAAAATAAAGATCAATCTCTTTACTAAATGGATAGAAGAAACTATTAGAAACTGCCTAAAATAAATTGCAAGAAAAACCATCATCTAATAAAAAAAGTATCTTCTTTCATGGCAGGAAACGCCCACACCAATAGAGTCACACTCTATTTAAATAAGAGATTTTGAATGCTAGTGGCAAGAGTCGTACTTTAAGTTTTAATTACTTTACTGAAGATATCATTTAATATATACTAATCGCTAATTATTATTTTAAGTTTTAATTACTTTACTGAAGATATCATTTACTATATACTAATCGCTAATTATTATTCATTTATTTAAAGATAGAAAATCAAATACGTTTGCTTCTGTTCTCTGAAAAATCTTGATTTTCTTCTAGTTTTCTTTAATTACTTATGCAATTTAACCATTTTACTCGTGAGATGGGAGTATAAGAGATGGTATTGAAGAGTCTTTTTACTCTTAGAAAATATTTAGTATAGAAATCACAGGCCAAAACTCTTATCATAAAGGATTGAAAATACAAGAAGGGCACATGAAGCACTTAGGCGTATAAATCGAGGTCTCTCTCTCTCTCAAGGTTACTCCCCTCTATCTCAAGCAGATTTTCATCTCTCTTTCTCTCTCTTTCTTTCTCTTTCTCTCTTTTTTCCCTTCCATAGGTATTTTATATAAAATAATTCAACAGTCAACTATTTTTTAATTATGATACAATTGAATCAGCTTTATTAAAGAATTCAAATTTCACCTTTGGATGAAAGTATTTTAAAGGATTTTAGGATTATTTTCCAATAAATTTTCCTTGCCTTTGCCTTTGCCAGACTCAAAACTAAATTATTTAGTGAAATCGAGGTTCCAGTGACCTAAATTGATTTGAAGCTTTATTAAGAGTGATTTACATTCGTTCAAATTGTAAATAAAACTAAGTGGCTCTATTATCAAATCGTGAGTATGAGTTGAAAATCAATTTGTTTGGGAAAAAGAGGTCCAAGTAATAATACCGTTTTTGACTTTTCCCTATTATACCAACTTTATACGAATCCGACGAATAATTCTTGTCTAAGGCTAATCTTTTATAATTAAGGCAAATTTATTTTGTAAGTTTATCTTTCTAATTTTTCACCTAATACCGATAAATGTGAACTTCCGAGGTTTTTACCAGGAAGGTATTTGCAGGTTTAAATTTTTTGTCGTAAATGTTGCCTTCTCCGGAGTAGGGAGGAATGACGTCATAGCCTGATACGGAAAATGCCTCTTAAATTGGGCTTTATTTGCTGCCTTTCAGATGCAGTTTCAGCTCGACAAACCCGAATGTGGAAACAGAAAATTGGCCTTGAGAGCTCTAGAGATGCATTTTTATTTTAAAGGACCACTAAAACAAATAACATGAAGGAGTCGTTTTATTTTGATTATCTATTGCAAGGAAATTTCGAATTAAATGTATTGCACGATTGAAAAGCTAAGACAATGGATGCAGCGGTTAAAAAGAATATTATTTTTTTCTAGTTGTCTCGTTTACTACCCTCGAAAGGCGATCCAAAGGAATAGAATGAATTATAAGACGATAAAAATATCGGAAAACTGTACAATAAACATACTTTAGTTCATCGGATCAATTCATTATTCATCACTTAACCTGCTTTATTGGGGTAGAATAAAGAAGAGGCTTAATATCAAAAACGCTATGAATAATATAATTAATATAGAACCACTTTACAAAATTTAAAATATTTTTAAATGAAACGTAATTTTATTCTAGATCTTCAGTATATGACATCGTTCAACAAAATAAAGTCTTCCCGTGTCATTGTCATTAATATTGCCATAACAATTCATATCTTTATGTTCTAATGGGAACAAAGTTACCCATCTATTAATGTGCATCGTTGCGATGGCGAAAAATTTACTCATACCTCCCCTACATATGATGAAAATTAAATTTTTGCAGAATAATCTATCAATTACAGATAATAAAAGTAGTCAAAGTTGAACGAACACAAAATTTTTAAAATGATAATAGGCCTAATTATATAATTGATAATTACCCATATCTACTTCAGATGTGCGATACTCAAGGATAATAAAACAACGGCAATATACAAATTTGATAACCATTTTTCCGGTTGTATCGGTAATTGAAAGTGCCACTAGTGATAGAGTCGATGTCGTATGAGTTACATCATAGAAATCCAGCCGAGAGGAAAATGTAGTCCAATTAAAATAATAAACAATATAAAATAACAATCAATGCTAAATAATATATTTATATACAGTAATGGCAAAATGTTTTTGAGACTAGTATATGAATAAAATTAATTAAACATTGAATTTTGTTTTCTATATGTTTGGATGAAAATTTGTTAAATAAACAAAGATTAATTAATAAATATACTCATTGATCAGCGCAGTCAATATTTGCAATGATCTTCTTTGTTCTCACCGACTTCTTCATTTAGTTTTAGCATACTGGAAACCAATTTTTTCTTGATACCTTGACTGGTATTTTTCTCTATTTTTGTTCACTAAGTAGCCCCAACTACTAATAATTTCATGGCATCTGTTTTTCAACGACCAGTTTGATTATCACCCACAAACTCTCTACTTTGGTTAAATCTCGCGAATCCCTCACATATGTAGCAAAAGTTAGATTCTATTTTCAGACATTTTGCGTTAATGATAATAGTGTATTCCTGGGCAAAATGGTTAGTCATGCAATGCTCGATCGTATGCATGAACCCGCAGAAGAGAAAGTGCTCCTACATTTTTCTTCCTAATGAGGGATCATTCACAACCTTAGAACAAGCGAAGGGGAGCTTTATCAGGAAATATCACTTTGCCACATTCTTTATCATCCTATTTTTTATATTTAATACAAAATTGGAGCCTCTTCGTAATGATAATCCTAGATAATTGATGCTTATTTTCAACCATTCTCGACTTGATACATTTTTAGAGAATTCGCCTATTCACCTTGCACCCTGAAGCTCTTAAACCTATTTCTCTCAAATCATGATTAAGCTTAGCACTGAAGGTTTACAGATCTTTAAGCTTCGATCTTAACAGGAGATGAATTTGGTGATCATTTATATCACTTAGGAGTCAGGAATATTTCTTCGCAAGATTGTAACTAATCAATTCAATGTCATTAATGATCCTAAAGTTGATACCCTTGATGCAATATCCTTAACAACTATCTTCTTGCATTTCATGAAGCGTGCAATTACTGTTGCTGTAGAGCAGCAATAATTTTAGGCTTTTCTTTGAAAAAAATCATTTCTGGAAACGAAAAAGATACAATCCTTTATTTATACAAAAATATTACGAAGGAGAAAATAATTACGTAACATAATTCATTCAACCAATACATATTTGGCATTATGTTACTCTTTAGATCTGATAGCAAAGTGTGCTCAAGGGAAAAATAATAATAATAATAATAATAAGTATTTATAATGCACCCTTCATGGCTGTTAGCCCTCAAAAAGCGCAGGTTATGTAGCGAGTGTAGAGAGTGTTTACAGGGGAGAGAAGGCAATTCTGAAGAGATGAGTCTTTAGGAGACGTTTAAAAGTAGCAATGGAGGGAGACGATCTGACTTCGGCAGAAAGGGCATTCCAGAGTCTAAGAGCACAAACTGAGAAGGAACGGTCACCCATTAAGGAGAGGACAGAACGAGGAGTATTCAGGATGGGAGCTAGGTTAGACCGGAGTGCCCGAGGAGTTTGACGACGGGCGAGGGCAGACGAGAGATAAGGTGGAGCCTCGAGGTTTAGGGCCTTGTAGGCGATGAGAAGAATTTTATAGTGAGTACGGAAGCGAATAGGTAACCATAGTAGCTCCTGTAACAGAGGAATTGGCGGCAAGAACCGAGGGTGGCGAAGGAGGATCCGGGCAGCATAGTTTTGAACTAGTTGTAGGGCGCGAAGTGACGAAGAAGGAAGATTCACTAGAAGAGAATTCCAGCAGTCTAAGCGTGAGGTGACGAAAGCATGAATAGCAGTCTCAAGGCGTCTTCAATCAAAATGGAATCGAACAGGTAAAAAGTTGCGGAGGAAACCGAGGAAAGACTTACATATACGATGGATGTGCGGTTTAAACGAGAGTTGCTCGTCGAAAATAACACTAAGATTACTGACGGTAACAGAAAAGGCGGCATTGGTTTTTCCAAGGTTAAGGGAGGGGAAGAGAGCTTTAGATTTCTTCACCATCGCAGCGGCACCAACAAGGAGAACTTCAGTTTTATCGTTATTAAGTTTGAGAAAGTTGGCAGACAGCCATTTGTTTATGGAGATGTAAGCTAAAAGGAGCTTAGTAATTGATTGAGCGAAGGACACAAGGGATGAGGAAAGGTATGTCTGAGTGTCGTCATCATAGAGGTGAAAGAACAGGCCTAAATCACCAAGAAGGGAGCTAAGAGGAATTATGTAGATGCAAAGGAGGAGGGGAACCAAGGACTGAGCCATAAGGCAGCCCATAATGAATGGACTCGACCTCAGAGGAGAGGTTATTGAGCGCAACGAACTGAGTGCCGGAAGAGAGGTATGAGAGGAACCAAGCAAATGCAGTGTCCGAGAGACCAAGGAAAGTGTAAAGATGATCAAGGAAGACAGTGTGGTCCATGGTGTCGGAAGCAGAGAGGAGGTCTAGCAGGACAGGAATATATGTATAACTCTTATCGGTAGCTCTAGTTAAACCGTCTGAAACATTAAGAAGAGCGGTTTCAGCAGAGTGCTTCTCTTTGAATCCCCATTGGTACGTTTCACCAATATTGCAGTTAGAAATATGGTCATTAAGGCGAGCGAAAACTACTCTCTCGAAGATCTTAGAGAGGAATAAAAGCTGTGAGATAGGGCAATAGCTAGATGCTTCAGAGGGGTTAAGGTGTGGCTTTTTAGGATAGGACGACTTGAGGCATGTTTGACTAAAAGGGAACCACCCCTGTGGCAAGAGAAGTGTTAAAGAGATAAGGAATAAGTAGAAGGACAGCAGGGAGAATTCGATGGAAGAGTATGGGTGAAAAGACGTCTTTAGGGGTTTCAGATTTGTTAGAGCGAGAGATCATAGTAGTTACTTTCTCAGAGGACGCCCGATTGAGGACATTAAGCGGCAATGGATTATGGTCGGGGAGGATGGCATGGGCTTGTTCAGACTACTGGGGTAGTTTGGCGCGAAGGTTAATAATTTTATAAGAGAAAAGATTAGAAAGAGTAGAGGGAGTGATGGAAGAACAGGGGGGGAAAAGGGCGCTAGGCGAGGAAAGACGAGAGAGGAGACGAAAGATAGTCCGAGGGTCTTTCTTGCTCTCAGACAAAAGTTTGCGTGAAAGAGCCTCACGCAGTGATTTTAATTTGGAAGAATAAGTAGAAGTAGCAAGTCGATAGGCAATGAGAGGGATGTTGTGTCCTTCCCGCGGGAGCGTGCTTTACAAAGGGCACGTTCATAGGCACGTAAGGACCTCCTTGAACGAGGGAGTTCCATGGTGAACCTAAGACGCGCGGTGATGGCGATTTGAATAAGGAGTGATAAGTGGAGCGTGCACGTCAAGGCAGGCAAGTAATGATTGGTGCAGTGAGTTTAAGGTTTGCTCAGGTAAAGCAGTAGTATCAATAGGAGGTAGGGCTGAAACAACATCGTTAAAGAGTTACAAGGAGTTACAAGGATAGAGAGTAAGTACCCTAGGAGAGCTTACGGTCCATTTAAAGAGGGCACCTTTGAACTAGCAATCGAGCAGGCACATGGCTGCTCAATTGTTTTGTGTCCCTAAACGGCCCCTTTTCAAGACTTTGTCTAGTCTTGACTTGAACTGGTTAACAGATTCACTGTTGACAACTTTCACTGGGAGTGCGTTCCACTTACCGCAGATACTGTAGGTGAAAAAGTTTCCACACAGATTGCGGTTGTAACGCTTCTGTTCAAGTTTAAAGCCGTGATTGCGCGTTCTGTTCTCACTCAGTGTGAAAATATCCCAGAAGTCAACATTGTCGAACCCTCGAATTATTTAGAAAACTTCGATGAGCTGACCACGCAGTCTACGGGTTTACAGCGAGAACAGATCTAATCCCCTTAGTCTATCCTCTCAGTATCAATTTACGATAGTCGCCGAAAAGGAGTAGGATCTCGGCACGAGCGAGTAGGAAGGTGGAAGGAAATATAGACTTTAAAATTCACCAAGAAGTGGTCGGAAATCGTATTAGAAAGGTAAGTTACTCGTTAGATTAGATATATGGAGGTTCGAAATGTCTAAGTCAAGGATATTACCATGTATATGTGTTGGGGATGACACATGTTGTGTAAGAGAGAAGAGGTTGATGATGTCAATTAATGCGCGAAAAGTCTCATTGTGGCTAGGAAGATTAAAGTCACCAAGAATAAGGAGAGAACCATTAGAGGATAGGTCGGAGAGTAGGCTACTAAACTTCTCAAGAAATAAGGCCGGATTCGAGCTAGGAGGGCGGTAAATGACCACAAATAGTCAGAGCAGGCACAACACGTGAAACAGCCATGAAAGCCTCAAATAAAGAAAGAGTGGGGTAGGGAAGAAGATTCAGAGAGAAGGATGATTTGGAAATCAGTGCAACCCCCCTTTACGGTTGTTCCGATCAAGATGCAGGAAAGAATGACCCGGAGGGGTTTCAAGGGCAGTGCATGAACCTGGATCTAGCTCAAGCCAGGTTTCTGTAAGGCCAAGAAGGGAAACTCCAGTGCGAACTTCGAGGTCATGGACGCCGACAACGCCTGCTGATGAGCACAGGAGGAAGAAAGAGATTTGAAGGTGTTGGGTAAAGGAAGAATGGTGGGGCGGAAGAGGTTCCTAAGGAAGGCCGAAAGTCTTGGCTACCTCCTAGTTGGGTGAGTTGAGAGGATACAAGCCGCCTTTATCTTCACGTATGTGGCTGAAAAAAGACGATAATTTAAAGAGTTGAGTAAGAGGATTGAGTCCCTATCATACATAGTGGAGCAGAAAGAAGAGAGCAAAAGCGAGAATTATGAAAGTGGAGAGGACGGGAAAACTTAACACCGTAACTTGACTCGTAGAAAGTGGGGGAGGGCTCGCCCAGGTGAGTCATGGAAATGGGTGAGGGTTAGGGGTTAGCCGAGAAGAAAAACAGAGAGCGTATGTGACAAAAAATAGAATGGAGTGAGAGGGAAGTTAATATTGAAGCCGAGATGAGCAATGAGTTACAAATAAGATTTTGTACTTGCAAGTGATACTACCAGTGAATGCAGAGTACAGCAATAACTAGTTGAAAAGAATTAGACACAATATGGTAATTATAGTTCACACAATGAACTTGACTAAAAAAAACACTAAGATCACATTGCGGGGTGCTGAGAGAGATAAAGAGGGCAAAGCCTAAATCTCACCAAAGGTGGATTAAAGTCAGTTTGATCTGTTCCTAATTTCACTATTTTAATGGAAATTCACATGTTCTTTCTTGATGGTGAAGGTGCGATATTATCTGCACAATTTCTTGAATAACTCCTCATGAAGTAAAGTTGGTGGCATGAACATAGGGCGACTAGTTTCAGGAGCGCCCATTGGGAACAAAAATTCTGATTAATTGATAACAATGTAGAATCTTTAGTTCCCGAAAAAATTATTCGACCGCTTTGATAAGGCCAATAAATTTACAGCTAATGTAAATCCACTAATCAGCCGGGGGCTTGACTCAAACCTACTTGAGGTAGTCGATGTATGCTGAAAGTGTGGCCGAAGCTCATGCCCGTAGGAGAGTAATGTTTTTGAAAAGTAATTTTGCTCTGGAGGAAATGCAAGGACACTTTTTCCTAGATTCAGGATATTTTGGAAGTAAAAATTGGAGTCCATGAAATTTTAATTGGGCCAATGACCTTCCATAGCTGATTGATCTGGTAAATATGGTCTGGCAAGTATATACATTAATACCGTCTCTCATGGCCAAAACGGGTGAGGATCACAAGATCGGAGTAATTATGAGCACAGGAATAACAAAAGAGACGGAAGGCTTAGCTCTAATTGTGGTTTCAGTAGAGATCATGCTTAAAAGTATATCTTTATTGTGTGACAGTTTGAATCGATGTTAGTGAAAGTTCCGTAGATATTTACTGAGTGGTCGTAAAGTGTGAGAGGCACTAGCAAACATGTTTAATTTTTAATTACAAAATATTTTATTAAGTGTTCGTGCACTTAGTATTACAGTGTTTGTTACGTGTTTAGACAGAGAGAACGTAGCCTTCTCTACCTACACCAATATTGCGGGGAACGGTTGCCATAATTGGAATTAGTTTTTTACCTCGCGTAAATATAGCCCATCTCTAATGTTACTAATGTCTTGGAAGGTGCAATGATAATAAGACACCGCATATAAATACAATAACAGTGTCTGTGTGTACGCGTATTTGGCGGAGAGAGAAAGCGTGTATAAGAGAGTGTTCAGCAGGAGGTTGAGTGACAGGCGGCAGCAGCGTAATTGTGTGTCTCCTCTCCTGTTATCACTAGATTTGATCTAGCCCTCCTGGAGCGTCTCATGATTTACTGGCGATTGACTCCAAATTGCACGTGTTACATCCTTGCGAAGATGTTATTTACAGTTTTCTTGGCGAAGAGGTGAAAGGAAGCCCATAGTTGAATATTATCCTGATCGATACATTGGTTGTTCCTAGAAATGTTAAATACCGATTTCTACCAGAGCGATAATGGTTGATGTTTTTTATCTTAAAGTTATTAACGGGTATTGAAAAACTCTTCTTACACTAAGTAAGACGCTGTCAAACAAGAGGGAAAGTCCCTCCAATGAACTGCGGAGTTTAGTGATAAGATGATAAGTGGTTATTACATTGATGGTTTCCCATGGTACAAATCACTTACAAAAGTGCCTTTGAATAGCTAACTGAGGCTTTTGCCACGGGATGCTGCCACTCAGTGCTGAATCTAATGGCAGATTTGAAATCTCCAGGATGAATAACCCGATGTCCCATGGTCATATGGGTCATTTCATGGCTATAAATGGGTACAATTGAACTTTAGTCCTTTTGAAAAATGAACTTTACTCCTTTTGAAAAATAAATGAGATTCTGCCACTAGATGGCACCACCAAGCGCCAAAGGCTCAAAATGGATGGAATTGAACTATACTCCTTTTGAAAATTCAACTTTGCTCCTATTGAAACAAAAGCGACGCCTAGACCTGGCGCTTCGCCGCAAGTAAAAAGGACACAATGGTAGTTTTGATGCAGTTAGACATTTATTTTTTTAACATATGAATATGCTTAAATTATAATAAATAGTTGTTATATTTACTGCCCTTGACTTCAAACACGTGCTCAAATCGAGAATTAATGACGCGCAAACGTTGCGGAAGAAGTCATTTCTCATTTGGCACATTTGTGGTTGATAGAGGACTTCAGCCCCTTGAACTTGCTGGGGCGGACCTTGCATCCCATGCCATCTGCATACATGCGATCGTACGTTGTCATCGATGGAAATGAGCTCGTATGAATGCAGCGGCCAAATTTCTTTCGACAAGTTCATGTTCGACCCCAACCACATTTACACGCTCATAGCCACTTGTCCGGTGCACCGTCCTACTAAAAGGCATAGTCCACTTTCTTTTGATCTTTCTCATTCATGGAAGAAGTTTCGTGGCCGCGCTTCATCGAGGAGGCTGAGTGCTTGGAATGGACATGTATCGCAAAGTTTCGTTCATCCCCAAAAATTAGAATTAGATTGGCTATTTAACTCATTAAGAAGACGAAGACGCACTCCAGACGTTGTTCTCTTGTACGGTCGGTGGGCAGACGCCTGTTTAAGCGGTTCAAGTTCTTGCAGCCCACCTTTTTGACGTCACTGGACACTGCGGTCACCAGATTCTTTTGGAAGGGGGGCGGGCGAGAGCAGTCATTTGCAGCTTTGGACCAATCTCGAAAGATTTTCTCACAGCAAAAGGGTTGTCAACTTTATGTAGAAATGATCTAGGTGGAGCTTTGAAGTCTTCCTAGTTCATGAGCTTTACCGCGAATAGGAGAGTGAAGACCTCGATTTTTTTCATTTTCATATTGTCACACCTGTAGACAATGGAAAAGACGTTTTAATGACACCTGATGGTAAAATATAAATTTAAGTTTCTTTGACGGAACTTTTTCTATCCATATGTACAACTCTCGAAAAATTAAAAACTAGTGTAACAGACTTTGGCAAAACCCGATATTTATCGATCTGTTTAAGCGTTATTTGTTTCATAATTTAAATCAATGTATCAAATTCTGAAAAAAAAATTGACATTAACTTTTTGCTAATTACAAAACAATGTTGTATTATATATTTGAAAAAAATCAATAATTTTCACGTGATTGACCAGTTTACAATGGTTAAATCCTATAATTGCGATTATGAGTGACCTGTCACGTGCCTGAAATTAAATTTTATATATTAGATAAAATATTTAAATCTAAAAAAGAGAGGCTAATGAACTATAATTTTACCTAATGCAAATGAGATGAGTTGAAAGGAAGTTTAGATTTAACTTTTCATCTTTAACATTCTTTCGTTCTACTCGTCGTACCTCATCCGATTTTTGCCCTTTCGAATAGAATTGCTAAAAAAATGAGGGTTCACCCTATTAACCGTTTTCTTGCTTGAAACGATTAAATATGATACTTGCAGTGTGTATTAGTAAAGTGATGAGACATTCCTCCAATGCGCAGATCAACACAGGATTTTTATGTATGTAAGTTTTCCCTAAAATAAAACATTGTTCTTATTATAATATCCAATTCCATTTGCAAGAATAAAACCTTTTGTTCAAGGGAAAATTTTTCTGATAACTTTATTCATGATATTGCTGCAATCATTAATATTGAATATACCAAGCCGTTTGATGGAGAGCGAAATTAAAACCTCTCTAGAATCAGTTGATACCACTCACGAAAGCAGTTACTAAGCGGTTACTCTTTCATACCGTGTCAAATCCAAATCCAAAACAACTATCACTTTTCCACTTAACACTGCTACACAATTATCTTAATTTTAATAGATTTTTAAAAAATTAAACTGTAACTTAAAAATTAAAGGCGACCCTCACTCATTATCTGGGCATTTGAATTAATACCTAGGTCAGTGTCACTTTTAGGGTACGCGTCAATATATTTCCCGACGAGGTTAAAACCATGTATTTACCAGAATGACTTGGAGATTAAAGAGATAAGCTCATGTCCTGAAAGCGTTCATTCAAAGAATAAGAAAATATTGTCGAGGTATGCCTATGTAGACTAGCTCGGCTCACAAAGGCGTACACAAGCATGGGCAGAGGGCTGACCTAAGCTCGCTTTAGAGATGCTCTGGGGTAACTAATAGAGAGTGTAATTAACGGTTGACTGGGACTTAACTGCTGGCTTGCCAAGTTGCAGTTTAAAAGATATATGTATAAAGAATAAGATCAATAAATATAATTTTAATATATATAATAAATGGGGCAATATATATATATATATATATATATATATATATATATATATATATATATATATATATAAATATATATATATATATATATATATATACAAAGGGGATAACAAATTACTTAATCAAGGTAGTTAAATGACATGTCGATTTATGATATGACAGAGAACAACACTATAATAAACTTGAACGAGGGGGTATTAATTACAATTTAGCGAGAAGTCAAATCATAAGTGAATGCGGGTGAAGATTAACGAGGTAATCTAGAATGACAATGCAAGATCGCTTTACCTTCAAGTGAGCGTGAATTGGAGGAAGGGGGGGAGAAAACGGCGCTGATCGTCAAGAAGATACCTCGGTGAGTACTGACGAGGAGGACTCGAAGATGGGGCTTGATTACTTCCTGATGAAGAAGGAGATTTTATCTGCTCCAGAGAGACGTAATCCCAACTCGAGACGATTCTGCAGATTGGCAGGGAGTCTCAGTTTCGAAAGAACGGGATTCTTGAAAGGGGGTGAATATGAGAGGGCCGAACAACGTTCCGGGAAGGAGGGGGCTCGATAGCTTTGCTCTGAACAGGGGCCAAATTTTAACGAATGTAGATCTGCGTGCGAGATCCTCGACGACGTACGACCCAAACACGGTTCACAGGGCTTCACAAGAAACAGACGCAGTCTGAACGGAATGAATGGCGGGCTTTCAATCTCATCGAGAAATAGCGAGCTTCGGAATAAATAGACAGGTTGCTGGTCCGATAGATAACCTCAGGGCCTGGCTGCCACTAGAAGATTGTTGGCACTAGTATAATAAAACACACTTCATGATAACGACTCGGTCCAAACAGTGAAACTTGCCTCGTGATATTGGGTAGGATTAATGTGGCTGCCCTTGCGGAAAAATAGGCAGGCTTGAGAAGCATGGGGTAAAGTTAGGATGGCGGTGCACAGCGTTATCGCAGGAAGTAAGGGAGACGATTGGCGCCGGCAAGCAAATACAGCTGCGTTGGGTAATTCGGCGTGGGCTGATTCTATCTTAAACTTTCCAAACCTCTCACGCTAGGCGCACGTGGTTCAGAAAGAAGGAGCTAAAAAGGGGTATTTTTGAGGGGGCTTCCTCTCGCGCTAGGGCTTTGAGGGCATCCCCTCACAAATATCGATTATCGCATTGATGAAAGATAATTTTAATAATTGAATATGTAGAATTGGTTTTAATGTTATGAATAGTAATGTCCCAATGAAACGAAAATCATTTCCCTCAGAACAGGCTGCAATTAAGGGCCAAATAAAGAATATTAACTTGGCGTGTTGTATCATTTCTCCAAATTGTACTGATAATAATATCACTCATATTTACTAACGCGCTTAAATGAATAAATATATTGGCAATCCCGGGAACAGAAGGGAGGTCCCACATAAAATCACTTCTAGGATATTCGAGAAAAGAGAAAAATGGTTTTGGAGTTATGGCCCAAAGTTTTAAGAGTATTATATTTTTTTCTATAAAAAATAAATAGAACTATTTAAACATTACTTATTTTGCTTTGGTATGTTTGTATCGTAATTTGAAGGTAAACTAACTATAGGAAATATTAAAACGAAATATATTTTATTAATAAATACAACCAAATGATGCACAGTCAATATTTACTCCGATTCTCCTTGTTCTTCAGGACTGCTTCAATTCGTTTTGGCATGGTGGAGCTTGAATTCCAGATGATATCCTGATTGATATTGCTAAATTCTTTTTAATAAGTATACGCAGCTGCCTAAAATTCGATTGCTTCTTTTTAGCAACCACCAGTTAATAAATGCAATTTTCAACCTAAGAACTTCGGTTGTGTGAGAACAAGCGCCATCATGCTGAAAAATGAAGTTATCAACTCAATAATTTTCCTCAACAGTTTGGAGAAGGTGGTAGGGAAATGAAGTTTTGGTAGCATTTTGGTTTCGTGGTGATGTTTATGGAGGAAGTTGTTACCACACTAGTTCCTTAGATGAACAACAGCCCCAGACAAAGAAAACATCCCGATGCATCAACGTGAGCACGACACAAGACGTTTGAAAGTGCTCCACCTTTATCCTTTATCCTCCTAACGAGTGATCTTTCAAAAAGCCAAAGGAAGCTGTATCAGAGAAGATTACTTTACCCCTGTCTTTTACAGTATATTTCCTATATTTTATACAAAGATGGAACTTATCTCCGAAGTTTTTCTTGTTGAGAAGAGGCTTCTTCGCAGCCCTTCTCGACTCAAGAAGTTTGTCGAAAAGACCCCCTTCACTTTGCGCGCGGATGTATTCACACTTGCCTCTTTTCTATCGTGAGCAAAATTAGCAATGGTTCGAACCCAATACTTGAGCTAGGAACTTAAAATGAGGAAATATTTGCCATCATTTAGAGTTTTAGGCGTCCAGAAGATTTCGTAACAGGAGTATAACTAGTATTTTAAACTCATTAATTATCTCTCTGATCTTACTCTTTAATGCATTACCGTTAATAGTTATTTCTTTGAATTTCAGGACATTTTGGTGTATAGCATTAATTGTAATAGTTGACGCTTTTCTTTGAAAAGAGCCATTTTTGGATTTGATAAGGATTCAACCATTGATTTTTTCATAAAATATTACGTAACACATCATAATTGCGCATCATATTTGCCATCATTTTACCATTTTTATCGAGAAGCAAAGCTCCATGGAGTCCATCTCAGCTCACAGGAGCAACAGCAGAGCGCCCCTTTGAATTTAGCGAAGGAGTGCATTTTTTTTTTTAAAGTTTGACTCTTTAATATAAAGTAATAATTTAAATAGAATAATTATTCCTATGACGTAAATTTTGCCACGAAGGAAAAAAATATGTAAATATTAGCCTCAAATCCTTTGGCCATAACTGTTTATTACTACTCAAATGAATGTGAGACATTAGGACCTTAACAATTACCGAAATTCTTAATGCGCTTGGATATAAGAAATAGAATCTTGTAAAGATTTTCAAAGCTTTGTTCTAAACAGTGTGTGCCTGTATGCGTAAATTTGAAAATTGTGTATTTAATTTAAATACCAATGTGCGTGTGTAAACCTAAAAAAAAGACAAAAACAACATATCCTCTATTTCTTTTCTTTCTACTATCAACCTGAATCTGAAAATCTTTAATTTTTTACTTTCTTCATTTCAGTAAGATGACTTTTGATTGGATTTCTTTAATACCCATTTATATGCATAAATATAGCCAGTTTCTAATGTTACTAATGTCTTGGAAGGTGCAATGATAATAAGACATCTTTTTCCTCAAATCATCAACTTGAATTCAATTTCAAATCAACCTCGTTGATCTCCATTGGCGCCCTTTTCAAATGACTTAAGACCAGAAATTATTGTTATTACTTTCTTTATCCCCAGTGTCCCTCTTTGAATGGGATAACATTCACTCTACAATGATTTTTTTAATTGAGATTTTTTCGAGTTTCAATTCACATATTTGTACTCATATCATTTATAATCTATAGCAAACCTCCATAAATTATGAAAATCGATTCATTTCGAATATTGTTAGCTCTCTGAAAGTCTAAATTATTAATAATTTTATATTATTTATTACTTTACCTCTTTTATTAATTCTTATTTTTAACAGATACGTTTCTGACAAAAACTGCTCTTTGACAACTCTCAAACTACTCCACACCAAGTTTCTTAGTCTCTCTCTCTCTTTCGCCTGCTTTCTTTTTCTGCTGTCTCTCCATGAAACTGCCTTTCATCAGTAACGAACAGCATATAATACTTTTCATAGGCTTTGGCCTTATTTAAAATTTCCTGGGCAGCATCACAAGCTTATATCAACTTATGTATAATACTTATAACCTCTGTTTGTCGAATAAAACCTAACTTAATCGTATGTTTCCCGACTTCTTAAATGAAGTTGCAGTCTTATATCAGGAGAAAACTGTGAATTGTTTAGGTTCCATTGTTGCAGACCTGAAGCTAGAACTTCACTCTTTTGCTTACAAATTGTTAGATCACGAAATAGATCATTGAATTAGGATTGTGTAGTTTTTTTGTGAGATTCAAGCTGTGTCGCATATGGTGTATCTTGAGATTCCGAATCGTCTGAGTTGCTCGTGTTATCGTTTGGTAGTTTAGAAGACAGCTATAGTACAGGAATAGCACTTAAATGTCGAGCTGGACGAATAGCAGACTTAAGATCTGATACATGATAGATTTCTTGCATTTTCAGTTGCAAACTTCAGTGAAATGATATAAATCCAGACTCGAAATGGATAATACTCGCTATGATCACTTCCAGAAACATTATGTATTTTGATCTTTTTCATTGAAATATCTCTTGAATTAGATTAAAGCTAAGAAAAGTAAACAAATTAAATACTCAACTTTAACATCCATTACGGAGAAGTAGCAATCCGTTGAATGGTCCTCCCTACAGACCTTTGGTACATCAAACATGAGGTCAGGCGTTTCGCCTTTCACACAGGCAGTAAGGGAACTTGTACACCTGATACAACATATATGAAGTGTCCAGCATTTGTCCTGGTCGCCCACTTTACATACAAATTAGAGCTCATAAGGGTTCTTCACATGTTTCCTCAACTATCTCTTCTATTGTCTCAACGTAACTGATCCATACATATTACAGAAACTGTTGGGAATCTTTGCATTCCTATTCCTGTGAAGAAAAAACACTGTAGTATGTGAAAAATAATATAAATAGTAACACCATCACTTAAAAAATAAAAGAGTAAAAATAGGAAGCATTTATAGTAAGTTACAAAATTATCAAGCGTTACTTAAGAGTTACCAGGGATTTGGGCCAAAATAACTAAAAGAATATTGAGCATTCTTCCCTAAACTTCATAGGTTAAGTTGACCAATATCTTAGGAATACTGCATTCAAATTTTATCATAATCCGTTTATAATTTTTACACTTGTCAGTTTCGGCCCAATTCTGTTTGCATTCAATCCCACCGGAACTCTTAGTGTATTTACTGTAAGTATGGAGAGTCGCAGGAAGAGACGATATTCGTGATTTACGCCAAAAAACACCCCTAAAATAATTTAATTTTTATTTCTGTTTTTTTATTTGCTGTATGGTGTTATTAATTATTGGGTTTGGCTTAGCCTAGCCTTTTCTGATCACTCAATAAACTAATTGTTGTAGGGGTTATTTTAATATTATTTTTATGATTTGATGGATGGTTTAAAAACTAGTATTAAATTCAGAAGGTAAACTATTTTTCCATAGATATGTGGGAAGGTGCACTTTGAAATTACGAAACAGGGTCCATAATAACTAATTGTAGACATGCTACATATATAATTAAATTGAAACGCAAATATGTTAATTTCCTTTTCTGGGTTAAATTAGGTTTTAGGCATAACCTGATTGCTATCATTTTTCAAGTTTAAGTAAGATTCACTAATACAAATTCATTAAGTTGCTCGCCTATTTTTCGAAGATATATATTCTGTCTGGCATCTTCCTATGTGCATTAAGCTGTTGAATAAAGACGTATCTATTAAACTTTTTTCCATTTAATAGTCAAAACTAATTACTATATTTTAGTTCTTTCTTGTTAGAACCATCAGATGCGTAAACAAGCCCAAAGATCTTTAGTGTTTCATATAGGTATGTAAAAAATAAAGCAAACATTACGTCAACACAAATAGGATAAAATTCATAAATGAATAAAGTGAAGACAAACGAAGATGGTAAAATGAGTACCGTATGCGGAAGATTGTTGTAGTAATTGATCTAAGCTAATCTATGCTTGAATCAATAAAATATACATTGGATTTGCTTAACTTTTTCCTTCCTATGTAATTTACTTTGACTTCTCTATTTTTACCTTGCCTATCAATAACTTTATTCTTTTCTTGATTTTATGAGTAATTTTGCGTTAGAATTAGGTTCGATACTCATTACATAATCCGCAGATTTAACTAAAGAATTGTGCAATTAGTCTCCTCTTATGTGTAGTCAGGCTAAATTTCAAAACCAACAATAAGCAACCAGAGAGAATGGAAATAATCATCCTTTTTTGTACCCCAAGCTACAATGGCTACTCCAGTCAACTTTTTTTTGTTCATTTATCAAAGGGTTTCTTCGTTTTAACATAGATAAATTCTGATCTTTTGTTCAAGCCTGATGGTGTAAATAGGATAAATCCGAAACTATTATTGTTCTTTTAATAAAATCTACTTAAAAAAACTTTCCTGGCTTAGAATTTCTGAATGCAATTTATTTCTTAAAACACAAAAAGACTTTCGAGAATACACGTTGGAAAATGATTGAGTTCGAAAGATTCAAATTCATTGCAATATGATGAACCATCGTAACGATTCTCTTTCCCTACTTAGATTTCATTGCATATAGTTTCATGCATCTCATTTATTGTGTTTTATGCAAACTGTTATGTAATATCTTGACAGTCCAAACCATGTTCAACAAAATTCACAAAATTGTTTCAATACTAGTTTTCAAGAAGCCAAAGAAACACAGTAATAAGTGTTAACATGAACCCTCACACTTTTCAGTCATTGAGAAAAGAAAAAAAGGCAAATTCTAGGGAAAAACCGATTGTCTGTATTCAAATTGATGCAACTGCGCAAGTGTAATCGACAAACTGAAAACAAAGGACTGACAAAAGCGACATGAGAGCTGAAATTTTTATATTTCGTTAAATGGTGGGCTTTAAGGATTCTTGCGTCACCCTACAGTTGAAAAGGGGATAAATATCTTTCTAATTGTGTTTAAATAATATTCATTTCCAGTATAGAGGGCACAGTTCATAAGATATCGTTTCTCAGTCGCGTGCGATTCTAACCGCGGGTGACTATACATCTATCTCACTATGTCAGTCGGTCGGTCAGTACCCGTTTTGCTATCTTTTGTGCTTTGAATAACATTGTACATAACTATAGAGCCGATTCTAACGAAATTTAAACCCCTGAAGTAGATTTACATTCTCCTTCTAAAGATATAATTGCCAAAGTCCTCCCTAAAAGTTAGCCCGGGAATGATTTTTTTTTTGGCAATAACATCATAACTATTTCAAATGAAATTTGAAACTCTTATGTTGTTTTACATTCATTTTTGAATGATATAATTGCCAAAGTACTCCCAAGGTTAGCCCAGGAATTAACTTATTTTGGCAAAAGCATCATAACTATTAGGCCGATTCTAACGAGATTTGAAACTCTTATGTTGTTTTACATTCTCATTAGAATAATATAATTGACAAGGTCCTCCTAAGGCTAGCCTAGAATTATTTTCTTTTGGTTATAAAATCATAACTATAAGCCTGATACTAACGAAATTTAAAACCATTATATTGTTTGACATTCTCTTCCAAATAATATAATTGAAAAGGTCCTCCCAAGGTTAACCCTGGAATTAATTGCTTTGTCAATAACATAACTATTCGGCCAATTCTAACGAAATTTTAAACCCTAATGTTGTTTTACATTGTATTTCGAATGATAGAATTGTCAAGGTCCTAGCAAGGTTAGTCTGGGAATTAGTGAATGTTTTGAAGTTCGATAGGTAATAAATAAGTATAAGTTTGAGCACGCGATTTTTTGGTTGCAAAACATGTTAAATTGTCTCCATTTTTACTGCCAACAAAACATAATTTCCTGATACTTTAAGTAGTCTACAAGTTACTTCATATTTTATTGAAATCCTAGAAATGATGCTAGAACTCTTAAAAATTGTCATACCAGAAATCTACATAAATTATAATACCAGCACTTTCATCTTAAACTACTATGTTTCTTTGCCTTCTTTCCTTTCAAGCCAATTTCAATTACTGCCCATTATTAATTACATTTTCTTATCAAAATTTTCTCTGGCAATAATTTAAAGTTTGTCATTAACGTAGCAAAAAACCCAAAGATAAAGACAATCTTGCTAGATATGTAGTTATGTAGGAAATTAATTTTCTTTATCTATATTCTACGACTATTTCCAAGCACGACTTATAATAGTGTCAATAACTCCCATATTAAATGGGATTATGCTGTTCAAATATATCTAGAGAAACAATCCTTCTAGTGTAGACTATTGAAACCAACCAAATTTATATTTGGATAAGGTTTAAGCTGGTGTAATCAAAATCTATTTCCTAATAACAATAATTTATTTTAAATTGGGTGTTAAACTTCATTACTTATTGAGAACGGAATACGAATTAAGCTTTTAACCAATGCATAATATATCGTGGAAAATATCTGCATCATTTACTGTGTTTGAGACCAAAATTTCACTTTTCGGTATCACCCAAAGCAACGAAGCCTCTTTATATTTTTGGAATAGATATATGAATGTAGATTATATTTTTGTATGATAACCTTTTCCGATTCTCACCTTAATAATGGTTATCAGCTCAAGAAGTTAATTAACCTCTAAGTTAAATTGCATGTTAGACGCAAACGCATTACCTATTTTACGCTCACAGTTAGGACTTTTTTCAATGATAAAAGATATTGTGTTTGATATTATTTTAAAGAATTCCTTTAAAGTTTTCAGATAAACCCATTTGCAAATCTTTTGGCCAAATATGGAGGTCATTACATGTCCTTAAACCAAGAAAAATGTACGTTTTTTGACAATTTAAACTTAAACTATGTTATTTATTTCAGCCCTGTAGCATCTAGGAACACCACAACACAAAACACAAATAATACAATATTTAGCTGACTGGAAGCTTTTAGAAAATGGATAACATACTTCTATCATTTCATTTTAAAAATTTAATATATAAGATAGAGTAGCGGTGGCCATCTTTGAAAATTTTCAACATTTGATCCTAATGACCTAGATGGTCATGTAATACTTATTTTGCTAGTTTTACTGTTCTGTAACATCCATTTCCCAAGTTATTTTTAAGATACTAGATCAAAGTGAAGGCCAAGTGAACGTCAAAGATGGAATTTGGAATTAGACTGTTTCAGTTAGAAGTAATCCCACTCCCCTACAACAAAAAGCAACATAGATGCCAATTAGATATCACTCAACCGCTGTTGTTCTACCAACATACAGATCACAAACAAAAACAACCAATACAAGGTTCGTTTTATTTTTAAGATTATTTTATCAACACACACATGTACATAAATTGTCTAGCTGTATAGTTAATTTTATTTGGCTGAAGTACTGTAGAGTGGCCAAGACTGTTTCTACTGGCTAGCACATTATGCTGCCATTCAGTTCACGTTGTTAACAGGTAATGTAGATTTAATAAACATCCTCAACCGACTTGGGCACAGTGCATTCTATTCCCAGATAGCAGAGATTAAGACTGCCTTGTGTTTCCAGAAACACTCGTCACCAGGGAGACAGAAAGCTCCACCAGGTAACATCCATCTAAGAACTTTCACAGCTTTAGCCTGGGAAAATATTGATTGTCATAAAGAAACCATCAGTGTTCAGGGAATATCTCCCAGAGCCAATGGGATTGCTGTGCAAGCAAAGGTAATCAACCAAGTTTCTTTCCAGTCCATGGCCAGTGTTGCCAAAACAAAGAAAAGAAGTTTTGATGCACCGCTTTCAATGTTTCTAACTTACAATGCTAGACAATGGGGGTGGGTGCCACAAAGCTAAAGTATAGATGTTGATACTGCTGAAAATACTCATCTTGGCAAAGAGAAAAACTTTGTTTGGATCCTTGCACGCATTTCACAGCAAGAACATCAGTCCATCAGTAATTGGACTAGCTTCAATATCCTGAATCGAAGTGAGATCACAGTCATCCCAGACAATGTATTATATCTGCCTACCATCAATGCTTCAGCGACAGAAATGACTACCCTTAACAAGGTGCTTAACTAGTCACTAAAAATCATGCAAGACTAAGGCGTGAAAGAGATTGTCTGCGTATTTTACTAAACACTGTATGCAAAGGCTGTTGAGATCACATGAAAACATCACAACAAGTTTCAGAACATCATCATCACGCTTGGTGTATTCCACACCCTCTACACACTGATGGAAATCATCGGAAAACGTTTCCAAGATGCTGGACTCCGAGACCTCTGCCTGGAGTCTGGTGTAGTTGCAAAAGACTCCATATCTGGTGTTTTTGATGGCAGCAAGTACAACAGAGCCCTGCTACTACACAATCATGCATGAAGCACTCATACGTCTGATATGAAATGGGTTTCTGTCTTGGTTGGAAGCAACTCACATGAATGACATGGTTCTCCAGGAAGGGACACTGAAGAATATTTGCTCTCTTAGCTGCAGAATCTCTTAAGATACTTTGAATGAGGTCCTCTACAGCAGCCCTGGCACACGGATCATGGGACCGTTTGAATTGTACCGCAAGTTCTTCAGAGGTGGAACCTGTAGCCTTTCATCCTTCTGGATGTCGTATTTGGACATGGTTGAAATCTTGTTGGGGCTTATCCGCTTATCCAGAGAGGGAGGCTGGATTGTTATACTTAGCAAGCATTAGTGCGATGATCCCATGGTGTTTTGCATACGATAGGATGAATTATTCACGGTACCGCCCATATTACTATGCCCAGATGTCTCACTGCCTATGACTCACCCAGATGTCTACAAGGAATACATGAATGGGGGATTCTCAGTTCAACTGGGTTCCACAAATCCCTTTGGTCGAATCCTTGTTGACCAAATAACATAATAAACGGTAAGGAAAGACACCCAGACAACCGGAGGGACAAAGGGATTGATCTTGAAGCCAGGAACATGAGAAAATAACGGGTGGCCAAAAGGTTACTTCACATTTTAAAGAATTAATAACACAAAGACTAATTAAGTTATAAAAGTGGGTGATATATAAAATAGATGAGGAGATCTTGGGATTTTATAGTGGTACAAAAGTTACTTTACATTTTTATTGTGTATCTATAATACGTATATAAAGAATATAATACACAATAATACCTGACTAATTATTAACACAGAATTGCAAGATACAGCAAAGAACAGCGAGCAAAAATTGTGACTACTTATTTAAAACATAATAGATCAATTGTTACTCTGCAGAGGGACTTTAGAACAGGATTTAATTAACGAAACAGTCCCACGAGGCATTGAATTCTTGCAATGGTATCAAGGTTCAGGGAATACGGGTCTAAAGAACGCTCTGGAAGACCGAAATCTGTGCGAAATGCAGGTGTCATTCAGCGTGTATTAACTAGTGTTCAACAACACCCACAAACGTTAACTAAGATACGGTCCAGTCAACTAAGAATTTCTCGAACATCTTTGCAACGCATCCTAACAAAAGAAGTAAAACTTCATCCATACAAAATTCAAATAACTCAACAATTAAATGTTGAATACCATCAAAAAAGAATAAACTTTGTCAGATGAAGCCCATTTAGACATTACTGGATATGTAAATAAACAAAATTTCAGATTCTGGTGTGGTGAAAACCCCATTATAATTCACGCGCAGCCTCTTCATGCACAGGAAGTTACGGTGTGGTGCAGCATAACTAGTTTTGAAATCATTGTTCTCTTTTTCTTCAAGGATGCTGACGGAAAAAAGTGACAGTAACAGGGGATACTTACAGAGAAATGATACGAGATTATTTATTGGCCAAACTGGAGGATTTGTAGATGCACGATATGTGGTTTCAACAAGATGGGGTGACACCACACACAGTGAAAGAAACCATGGCAACACAAAGAGCAGCCTTCCCTGGTCGGTTAATTTCACGTTTAGGTTACGTTTCTTGGCTACCATAATCACCTGATTTTACCCCTCCAGATTTTTTCATTTGGAAACACGTTATAAAAAGGTATACGTAAATAAACTTAATAATCTTCCAAGAATTTAAACAAAACATCATTGAAGAAATCACTCCTGATGTTTTGGAAAATGTCATGGAAAATATGGTGCAAAGAATCGCCTTTGTTTTAACAATAATGGAGAAGATTTGAAGAATATTATATTTGAAATAATAAAAGTCCAAGTTCTCTTGTTTCATTTTATATATAAAGCACTTTTATATCTTAATTATTTTTTATGTTATTAATTTTTGAAAATGTCGAGGAACTCTCGGGCCACCCGTTAGTATCTAACCGCTGAGTACATAAGCATCTACCTCAGATGGTTGAGATAACTGACGGGCCAAAAAATGTCCAAACTATCCCACCCAGAACTACAGAGTCCAAGGATCAAAATAGATGAAGCAGATGTCTAGTCTCTCAATGAACTTATGAAGAACAACTGGTTCAATCCTTCGTCTTCTGATAAGATTGATCTGGTTAGCCTGCGTACTTGCTTCTTGTCTCCACCTCATGTAACAAGGGATCTCTTGAGGGCTCGTGAGATCGGGTAAGAGGCCTACCAGATTTTAAAATAAACCAGGTTAGATGATAACTCCTCTTTAAAATCCTATGAGAGGACGACCAGGGCAAATTTTAAAAACATTCTCTAGTGTCAGCAAAAAGATATCTCATGGGAAGAAAGTAAAAGAGGTGGTTCTCAAGGCAGATAGAAACCTTTTAAGTTACAGGATCCTGGTAGCTGCTTACAGGAAGGTGAACATGAATAATGTCCTTACCCACCCACTCGGTTCACTGCCATAGACACTAGCAAATGCTTATGGATCCTTGCGAAAAAAAACGAGGCTGCACTTGTCAGAGAGCTTGAAAAGAATGTGTCTCCTTCAGAACACATCTCGACACCATCTACAACCATCGATGATGGAATGAGCCTCTTCCAAAAACTGGATGGCAACAACATGATGTTTGACCAGATTGCAGAGCCAGTCTTTATCTATATCCTTCACGATGGAGGAGAGAGTGAACAGATTGATGGGAGTTTTGATGTCTACCGCTAGACTTCAATCAAGATGCTGAACGACTAAACTAGGGTAGAGACATTAGTCTCCAGTACAAGAACCTCGCAGGTAGAAACCTAATCCAGCAATAGAGAAAATTCCTTTGCAGTTCGTACAATAAACCCCAGCCTCATCAAGTTTATGATATAAGAGTGGAAACGCCCACAGTATAAGGAAATGCTGCATGACCTGCGAGTAAACCTACTACAGAATGACAGAGAATGAGTGTGAGGAAGTATCAGAGCTGTACTCAACAGATAAAGTAGCTGACGCTCGCCTAATACTGCATGGACTGGATGCAGCACATGCAGGCTCATTGGCAGTTATCATTACAACGGAGAACACTAATGTCATAGTGCTTTATCTTGGCTTCCAAAAGAACATCTCTTGTCAAATATACCTGAATTGTGTGACAAGGAACCGCACGCAGTTTGATGACATCAACAAACTGCCAAGTTTACTTGAAAATGCCGTTTGTGACAGTCTAATTGGCGTACATGCTTTCACAGGCTGTGACACTGTCAGCGCATTCTATGGTCGTAGGAAGTTGAATGCTGTGAAGAAGGTGACAAAGGACGCTACCTGCCAAGAGACTTTTAGTCAAAAAAATGAATGGATCACATCCCGCATGTATGCTGCTAATAATAGCAGCACTGGTGAAGTTAACGAACTGCGGTACTAGCTTTTTAGGATCAGAAGAGGAGAAGTTTAGTCCCAACAGTTGACTCCCCGTAGAATCAGCCTGTTTATGCATGCACAACGAGCAAAGTACCAAGCAGCAATTTGGAAGTGCTGTCTGCAGGCCTACCCAGTCTTGCCGAGCACTACTGGGCATGGATGGAAAGACGAGGATGGCAAACTAGCAATAGATTGGATGCAATCCCCGCCTGCACCACGTCTGGTCTTGGAACTACCGACATTAAAGTGTGCTCATTAATGCACAATGCCAAGCAGTAGATGCCTGTTAAAGGGTATTAAATGCACAGACATGTGCAGGTTACAGACTTGTAGTAACCGGAAACAACAGGATGATCAAAAACGTCATTTTGATGCAGGGGAGTCACACGACGAGAATGAGACTGTGGTGATTCTGGACTTTTGGAGGATATTGTTATGGTTTGCACACTATACTTTAGATGGTGATAAACGAATCAAAAATGCAGGGGCAAGCACATACCATAACCATATTGAATCACAAACAACCTGTATGTGAGATAACCCAAAGTATTATCTGGATGTTATTATTATCATAATATTAAAATAATACTTTTAAAATACTAATTAAGTTGTTTTGTATTTCACTTTGGTATTCTTTAGTTATTACCCTTGATGTGCATTGTGTATTTGACAAATGTAGCCTATAGAGATGATTGTGTGACCTAACCAGTTAAATCTTTTCCCTTTTCTGTAAAAAGGTACTTATAATAACTTAAGGCTAACAGTCAATTCTCACAATGACATAATATTATACATTTCCCGAAACCTTAGTCATGCTAGTATAGCTTTTTACCTTCCTGGTGTTCTAATTTACGAAAATAACGTTGGAAGTAACACTCAACCTCTGTAAAGCTATTAAAATATCTATTACCCTATACGCCATAGCGTATGTATTGAATTCTTACAATCAAATAATATGGGTACGTTATACGTTTTCTGAAATCTCACATTTAGTTGAGTATTGTAGTACATGTACTTTTTGTCTCTGGTATTCCTAGATACCAGAGGGCTGAAAGAAAAACATATTTCAGGCGTAAATCCTAAAAAAATGTATACTTGGGTTGGTTTGATGAGCTGTAATGACCTTCATATTTGGCAAAAGGATTTACAATTTGGTTTATATGAATGGTTAAAGTGTGGTGGAGCGAATGTGAGTGTGTGTAAAAGGGCCATTCTCCCACCCCTTTTCTAAGTACCCTCTCCCTCCCTCTGTAAGAATGTGTGTGTGAATGGGAATGGGTTTGGTTTTTGTTTGTTTGTTTTTTTTTGATTAGCATGTTATTATAATTTTTTTTTCTTATCTTTCCAGGCGCCATAATTTGGAAAGATAAGAGGGCAAGCACTTGTAAATTACCCCTGTAATTGAAGCTATAACTGTTATTATTATTATACCAAAGGCCATTAGTATAGGACAAGGGTTCCAGGCCATGTTCTGTCCTATTTGATTGTGTATAAAATAGTTTAGCTTATACGAAGGAGGGCTTATTAGAGCCACACAACTCTAACAAGGTTACCTATCTTAGTCCAAGCTCGGAGGTGCAATTTTGAATACAAAAATTTTGTAAGTAAAGGGACTGTATAACGTGAGCCCATCTTTTGTTGTTGATTGACTGTAGTAACCCAAATTTTATTTGGGTTGTTTGATTCTTATTGTTCCTAAAATCAATTAATAATAATTATAAGTGGGACTTATTTATTTTTTCTGATATATATATATATATATAGGCTCATTGGGTGCACATTTACCCATATTTTTGTAAATATTGTATTTTTTTCGTGTTAGTAAAGGACTGTACATACAATTTGTTTCATTCTCCTTCGATTTCTCATGTCCGGATTAGTGTAGGAAGCGGGTTGGATCGATTGGGGTTAGTCTAAATTTTTCGGCCCGCTACAAAAGGTCTGTTTTAAAAAATATTAAACACAGTATTATTCAACATTGAAAAAATTCCTAACTATGAGCGTAAACTAGGTAATGCGCCTGCGCCTAACCTGTAATTCTCCTTAGGTGGTTGTTAACTTCATGAGCTAATAACTAAGATTTAGCTGGGTAACTAAAAAGGTTATCATACAAAAGTATGATCTACAGAAATATATTTAGTCTAAAAATATAGAGTTTTCGTCCCTTTGGGTAATACTGAAATCGGGACCTTGCCCATGGACTAATGTTTTCATGAAAACTACAACCTCTTCGCAAAAGATTTTCATTGCTTCATTTTCTCTCAGTTATTTTGCGATATTTTTCTACAGAAAAATTTGGCTTATTATATATGGGATATTATTTATAAGTTTGTTTATATCTCTTTAAGAAATGCTGAGAAAATAAATTTAATGATACTCTAACAATATATCGTTGTATTCGTGAGCGGATACCTTGGCTGCAGAGAATGCAGTCTACTTACGTTGCAGCTGCACAGGGCTAATACAAGGAGAGTGCGTGCTGAGCTTAATGATTGGCCAAAAGGAAGATTTAAATACCAGATTTCATTCAAGGTTATTGAAAGATTAAAAACAAAAATGAACTTTAATTAGACTAATTATAACTAATTAGGCTAATTATAGAAATGTCTACAAAGAAAAATGTATGGGAAAATAATGTGGCTCCTAATGAAATAATAAATGAAATACTAATCAATTTAACGGGGATCAAAATATGGGATTTTTTTCAGCTAGGCAAAATGTTCGTAAACACTGGGGAGTCCAATTAAAGAATCGGGAGGAATATATCACGTGGCGAGGATAAAAGGAGGGACTATCCTCGAGAAGGGGTAAAAGGGTTTTAGCTTGACGGCTTGACTCTTGGTGAGAGTAGCGATTCTTACGAGGCGAGCTAGTCTTGCGACTCGAGGAGCGTTGTACTCATGACGGAGGTATCGGAATTACTTGGGGCACGAGTAATTTCCAGGCTGGGTGAGACACTCCCGAATTGGGATGAGCAATCTCAGACGAGGGAGCGAGGCTTTCTCTACGGGATGAGAGGGGTAGTTCGCGCCATTCTCCAAAGAAAAGTCGTTTCACGAATTTTCCGATTGACTGTGGCCAAACTCACTACAATCTGTCTTGCCAACGAAACCTAACTCCGACGTTCGACTCGAGACAAGGGGCTATATCTTCGCGAAAGGGCGTGCGGTACTCTCTGACGAGTAGCGGTTGACCTCAGGTTAAATACCCTGCTGGCTTTCTCGCTAGAAAGCCTCCTATCATGGCAGTCTCTTGGGAGTAACCATTGGCATCAGTCTCCTTAGGCCCAGACGAGATAAGACGAGCGAGGAAGCTTCTTCTTGGGTCGACTTTGGCCTCCAGGTGGGGAAGGTTCGTAAAAATGCGTCTCTGCGGGGGATAGGCCGACTGATCAAACACAGGTATTACCTGCCGCTTTGAAGTTTTCCCACGCGATAATATTTCTCTCTCCTTGCATTTAAAGATCTAGCTTAGGCCCACGTAGTCTCTGCTTGAAGAGGGTGGGGGCTCAAGCTGGACTTTAGGGTTCGTTCCCTCACACAATACTTTTTGTCAATTAATTGTGTCTTTAATTAGTAAAATAAATTTTCCCTTTATACATATTTCTATAAACCTTGGGTAAACATTTTAAAAACGTTTGATTTTGATTGAAATAGAAAAGAACATAGATAAAGATAACTTAAAAAATTTAAACTTGAGGTTTTATGTACTACATGGACAGAGCCAATACAAATATATTATGAAGATCTAATCACTATGATTGTTAGCACTCCAATTAATGGTGTTAATAATCTTGCTGATGCAGGAAAATATTTTGTAGAATACATAAATGGTTTTAAAATATCTACGGCTTACATAAACTTAATTATACAGGTTCGAAATAAAATATGTTCTCCTTTTAACCTTTAGACAAAATGACATCTATCTCCCTAGCCTTAAACCTGCGATGATTAAAAGAAAAAGTAACATTTTAACACGAATTATCAATGAATAGTTTTGATTTTCAAATCATGCGTATAAGAATACTCATTCTTGCTATTGGGGCAAAGTTATACTGACAGAAGATAATGTGGCCAAATTTCTTATAACTTTCTAAAAGAAAATTATTATGCTAGAAATTTGTTAAACTGAAAGATCTTGCCTTTTATAGTCAGAATTGTTTATAAGCCTAAGTTTTTAAAGCTGCGTGATCATCCGCCTCAGCTCAAGATGACCTCTGACGTTGCATCAGGATTTCAAATCAATGCGATAGAAGGAGTAGAGCTATTAAGGAAATGTAGGATTTAACGAACTTGGCAATTTTATAAGAAAGTGTGTTCAAATAAACCATAAATATTTGTTATTTACTCGCTAGAAACTAAGTTTTGATGAAAATATTCCAAGCGAAAAGGAGGTAGTGAGTAAATAGGTGTGTTCGAATAAGTCACCAAGACTTTGAATATTCTGATTCTGACGTTAGGACAAGAGGGAATTTTCTTTCCTTCTTTGTAAATCTTACATTTTAGAGACTGATGAACAGGAACATTAGAATGATAATAACTCCCAAATAAGCCGAGCAACTCAATTTCTAGGTTTGTAGGAGAAATGTTAAGATCATAGGAGAATTGTGGAGAATAAATAGGTGAGAATACGATGTAGGCAGAATAATCAAAATTACAGAGTATTAGGAACCTAGAGCGACAGCTAAACTCTCAAAATCGACACATCGTACATAATCAAAGAATGTCACCAGGCTGATTGGAGAGAAATAAACGTACTTTATCTTTTATCCTTTTAGTCTTTTAAATTATTATTATAATATACTTATAGCAAATGAACAAAAATAACGAGGATATCTTCTCTTGAATGCCTTTAAAGAAGCCATAAATGTGGTAAAGTTTGGAAGAGTAGAATGCATGATTCC
The DNA here is from genome assembly GCA_963969495.1 of Ceratothoa steindachneri. Classification (NCBI taxonomy): domain Eukaryota; kingdom Metazoa; phylum Arthropoda; class Malacostraca; order Isopoda; family Cymothoidae; genus Ceratothoa; species Ceratothoa steindachneri. The sequence continues at coordinate 61,341,977 of OZ018317.1, read as the reverse complement.
TACAAAGACTCAGTAACAGGAATAGAAGAATTGAAAGAGTTAACTAATGAATTAAAAGGAAAGTTTGTTGGTTACAATCCAAACCTTTCTAAGCTCTGTGATTGTACAATTTGAGTATCTATGTTTATAAGGAAGACCTATGTATGTGTACTTCGTTTTAATGTGTGGACAAGCTGTGTATGCCAAAGGAATGAATGGGGAAATTTGTGATTGTATTTGTCTGACAGGAGGAAAAGTCTATATCTGCGCTTAAAAGAAAGTATTTCTACCTATCTTGAATCTGAAGAATTTTTAAAGTAGTCTTATGGAGAGTTAGGTTTCGAGTAAAAGGAAGTTGTTATTCTTGTTCTTAATATTAGGAGTTAGATTAAGAGCAGAAGTTAGACATGCAGTCTTTAAATGTTGTATAGATATTTTCCTGAGCGAGTTAAAGGATTACCATGTAAGTGTTTTTGACTTCAAAATTTAAGATGCATAATTATAATATTTTCTTAACTGTGTTGAGTAGACCAATATTTCTAAAAATATATATTTTTATGTTCTGTTATCTTTGCCCATGCTTACTTTGTGATTTTCGACAAATTCCTAAGGGAGAAAAGAAAAGCAACTCCTTTTTGCAAAGGTATAATTAATAAGTAAGGAGATACCATAGACTGATTAGACAGAGATGGGGTGAATTAAATCGTATGCCTTTGATAAGGTGCAGTATCAGAGAAATTTTCAAGCCACTGTGTGAAACCATTCTTCTTTGAGAAACCAAATAATAAACCTCTTTCCCAACCGACAACAAAGCTAACAAAAATCATTAATCCTACAGGGTTAGCAACAGGTGCCGAAGTCTCGAATAAGTAGAGATACAAAGAAATCAAAGAGGACAACTAAGCAAACGTTGCTTCTATTACCTGAAATCTGCTTTTATTTACTCCACAAAGAACTACATACATGTGTAATATTCTAAGTTGATTTAACACCGTAGAGATCTCGCAATCGAATCGTTTTTAGCAATAAACAATAGATGTTTAATTACCTAGTAGCAACAGCTACATGAATAATATTTAAAATTTATATTCGTGTTTAAACTTTACTTGCATAAGTTCCTACTCCATTCTGGCTTAAAGCAAATAAAATAGTAAAATAAAATAAAGGTGGGTATATAAATGATATTTATTTATCGGAAAACAAGAAGAGCATATATAATGGTAACATGAAATAAATATGAGGTATGACCCCTTTAGATTCAATCAGAGTCCTAATGGCGTATATTATAAGAATATACATGGAGTATATATATATTATGGAGTAATTTTATTCCATTATTCAGCCAAATTTTTTAATTTATCAATGTTGCGAGAGATTCTCTTGTACACACGTTTCTTCAGCTCTTTCGGCATATTTTTGATGTGGCCCAAAACAACGCATTAAGAAAGACACGAGTACGTTTTGATGGTGTTGAGCTGGTATTTCGAAATAGATTTATTGGCATTTTTGAAAACGTTGCCGGGTTGAAGAGTCAAATGCCTTCAGAATCCCAGGTTAATTATCGATTGTTTTTCATTTTTATCAATAAAATGATTGATTTATGAATATATTGTCAATTTTAATCAACAACTGCTAGCATCAAAGAATCGTATCTAAAACATAATCGAACCTCTTTCCTGTTTAAAAATTAGGAGCAAGTTCTTTTCTATGAGAACTTTGATAGATTTCCGCAAAGGTACCACTCGTGGTTTCTACCAAACTGCTTGAACTATGCTAGGATTATTTTAAACTGTCATCATCATAGAATGAACTTCTTTAGTGATCAGTTGCTTTGAGCAACCTTCACGCGGACCATTTACTAAAATGCTATTAGCTTTATACTTTGCAATAATCTTCCCTACAGAAAAAAGTGCAATGTTTAGAGTGAATAATTTTTCCAAGATTAATGACCTGCCTTGTTCACTTAAACAATATGGTGTTGTTTAGATTCTGAATGCTCAGCGGTCTTCACCACTACACTTCTGGGAAAGGTTTCCTCTGCGACGTCGTGACAAGGGATGACATATGTCGCACGTAAATAAGCAACTAATTTATCCTTCTTAAACGTTCTAGGTTACTCTAGAATCCTTTCATAATGCTTTAAATACTTCCTGAGAGAGTATCTATTTATATGACATTTTCTTTTATTATTACACAAAAGATATCCATGTTGCATATACTTTTGGATTTCGATATGTTTGATTCATATACGGAACCAGCATCTATTCTAAATGATTTAATTATTCCATACGATGAATAAATTTCCTGCCACATTATAAGCAAGAAAATCGGATTAAAATAACAAATTTAAAATTGGGTCCTACAATATACTTCGTGTCTGGCGTTGATTATACGTAGTTGCTATCGTGAAATATGGAAAAGAAAGGCAGTGAGGTCAATGTGCAATGTTTAGAATAATATATCTTGCCATATAATGGTTTGTGTGTACGTATTTTCTGACAGGAGTTCAAATAAGACCAAGTTGATTGCTATAATTTCTCTTATATGGACATACATATTGCTTGCTTATAATAGAAATTGGTGTCATGCAAAAAAAAGGTCCCATCCTAGGCAAGATTTTGAAGAAATGACGGAATATTCGGAAAATTTCTGATCGTAAACATGGGTGTAAGATTGTATGGAGCAGAGATGAAATGGAAAGAATCTAAGTAACAGTTTAATATATGATTTTTGTTTGGTGTAAGGAAGATTGCAAGAATGGAGTTCTGATGGCTACTTCAGAGGGTGTTTTGTTTATGACATCGTGAACACCTCTCCTCGTTTTGATTTGGGGAGGAGGAACTTCCCTTCCGCAAATTCGGGTTTCCGCGAAAGTTTCGAGCTTTTTCGATTTTGGTTGTACTAAACCATTGTACATTGCTAATCAAGTGTGTTAAAAAGCCTAATTTCTTTTGTATTTTATGAAAAGTGATTTAAAATTGGTGAATTTATACCAGGAATGTAGCTTCTGTTCTTGAATTATGTTTAGATCGGTGCCTTGAAAAACTGGACAAATTTTTTATACAAAGATATAGGTGGCTTATAATTCCCGTGATAAGACGAACAGTTTTCTCTAGACTGCATTTAGCTTTGTCTAAATTAAATTCTGGAAGCATTATCCATTTTATAATGGCGTCATTCATAAACGTCACTAAGTCACGTGCAGCAGGAATGGTTTGTAGAGGGTTGTTACCTTTATAATTGCAGCCTTGACATTTAGAAAGTCAATTTTGCATTTTTTTAAATATTTGAGTAGTTGAATGAAAGGTTCAACTAGATAATGCGTTTGGGAATTTATAATTTGAATTGGGGACTTGAAAACAGTATTGTGACTTTATAAGAGTTTTGCAGGCTCTACTTAGCTTCAAAATTTAAGAGAAGTCTTTTAAGCTTAGACTGATTTGTGAGTTTATATATAGTGTAGAGACCTTAAGAGAAAAATCTATGAAATTAAGGTAATCGACGATTTATAATTAGTTTGGTGTCTGTGAACAGTTTGTGTATGTTAGATAAAGGTTAATGATTTGTTACGTGTGTGAAGGAGTTTACCAGATTGTACAGAATTTGGTTAGAGAAATTAAGATGAAGGTTTGGGACTCACCAGGATTTCGGGAGTTAAAGCACTTACGTGTTTGAGAACAACATCTCTATTTAATAATAAGTTTAAGAAAAGCTGTGCGAAATTAAGATGATAGATTTATATATAATTCAATTATTTAAAAGTTTTTCTAATTTATATTTAATTTGAGAAAAGTGGAGAGATGTTTTTTTGTGACTTTGAAATAATTTGCTTCCTGAAAATATAGATTCGGGGGATTTTGCATATCCATTTTCTAAGTTTAGAGTAAGGACTTTGCGTTTGAAATACTTTGGGAGTTTGTCCTTAGATTTTGTTTTAGTACTTACCATGGCAGTGTTCTTTGAATAGTTTGTGAGTTTAGAAGATTATTCTTAGGCTTAGTGACTTAATTTGGGGAATTTTCTGAGTTTAATGCTTAAGAGTTTGAAATTAGAGTTTATATAAGTTAAGGGGTATAAAATAGTTTGCAGTTTTAATTTTTATTATAGTCTTTTGAACTTTAGGAACTTCGCATAGGAAATGAAATAGTTACGATTTAGAGTAAAAAGGTTTTGTTGTGAATGGTTGCTTAGCATTACTTTGGAAACTTTGGAGTTTTAGAAAGTTCGCGAGTTTTTTGTTAATAATTAGTGTCTAGTGTTAGGTTTTAAGTTTTGAGAAGGCTTTTGGAAATTTAGAGTAGACCATTTTTGTTTTCCTGCCTTGCGATTTTAAATTTCGGTTTGGGTATTTCTAAGAGTTTGGATTTTAATTCTGTCCCATTGTCTATGAGGTGTAGCATAGGCAACAATATTTCCATACCCAATGCCAACAATTGCATGTCTTTCTGTCTAAAAAGCTGGCATGAGCATCTTTGACTATATATCTTCCTCCGACACTTTTACTTTATTCATCTCCCGCCCTATATTTACATCTCTCTCTTGACAAACTTTTTGTGGGATTCACCCTAATTTGTTTCGCTTTAACTTATTAAAAAAGTATTTTTAGATAGAGCAGGCCTAGAATTTAGAGCTCAATTGGACAATGTATTAAAAGTAGAAGTTTATAGTTAGAATTGGCTGGGAATTTAGAGCTTTATTGGAGAATTTATTCAAAATATGTGTTTATAGAATAGACTGGAAATTTAGAACTTATATGGTGAATTTATTTAAAATCAGAGTTTATGTTAGAGCGAGTTTGGAGTTCAGAGCATATTTGGAGAATTTATTGAAAATTGGATTTGATAATTAGAACATTCTGGGAATTTACAGCTTCTTGGGGAAATGTTTCAAAATCGGAGTTTATTATTAGCACGGGCTGGGAATTTAGAGCTTCTCTTGAATTTATATGTATCATCAATTGCAGTTTATAATACAATAAAACATGCCAAAATTTCAATCCTTTGGTTGGAATTTATTCAAAATTGGAGAGTTTAGTTAAAAAAAACTAAGAAATTAGAGCTTCTCTGAGAAATTGATTCAAAATCAGTGTTTATAGTTAGAACTGGAGTGAAAATTAAAGCTTATTTTGGCAATTTATTAAAAATTGTTTAGGGTAGTAAAACTGGCTGGGACCATAGAGAATTTATAAGGAATTTATTAAGAATTGGATTTGAGAGTTAGAACGACAAAGAAATTTTAGTTTCTATTTTAATTTTATCCAATATCGATGTTTCTAGTTAAATCAGCTGCGAATTTAGAGCAGCTTTGGGGAATAAATTCCAAAAAGGATTTTTTAGTTAGAACTGGCTGGATATTTGAGCTTCTTTAGGCAATTTATTCAAAATTGCATTTATAGTTAGAACGAGCTGGGGATTTAAATCTTCTATAGGGAATGTATTCAAGAGCGGAGCAAAGAGATAAAACGGTAATGTGATTTAGGACGGCTTTGGGGAATTTATTAAAAATCGGAGTTGGTATTTAGAACGAGCTGAGAATTTAGAATTTTGTGTGGAATTATTCAAAATTGGAATCTATATGTAAAGCGGGCTTGGAATTTATCGTTTATTTATAGAAATTATTCAAAGTTGGAATTTATGTTTTTTCAGGCCAGGGAATTTAAAAATTTCTTCGGGGTATTTATTCAAACTAGAAGTTTATAGTTAGAGCGCGCTGGGAGTTTAGATCTCCTTCTCGGAAATTCTTTAAATATCTTCGCTATCGGGCAATCTCACCTGAACCGATTATGCTGCCGTATGTGCCTGACTTCAACTTTTTCGTAATTCCATCGTTTCTCTGACGATCTTCCGAAGGCCAAAATTACAAATGTTTATCCATCCGTCTTTCTGCCACTGCCATCAGCGGTTCAACGAAAAACTGGATCAATATTAGACAATGATCTCCCACAACACGATTCCTAATTATTGATCTCAAGAAATTTTTATTGTAAATGATCGTCCCACAAAAAAAAATCAATCATAGTTGATGACCCCAAGAAACCTATTGGTATAATTAAAATATAATCGGTTAAACAACTTTTATTAAAGAAATATTGCACAAAAATTAAACAAACGAAATTAAAAAAGAAAAAAGGTTAAATATTAACCAAAGGGTTTAAAAACTAAATATTAAATTATAATCAAATATTATATATTATTACCTAAACAATATTATCTTAAACAAATTAAAACCTAAGTAGCATTTTTAATTTATCTTTAATCTTATTACGAAAAATTATTACTTATTTAAAAAATTCAATCCTAATAATGACCAGCAAAAAGATCATTCCTAGGTACTGATCCTCAAAAACCTTAATCCTAGATAATGACGTCTAACATAGGCTGTTGATCGTTGTTCAGACTTATCGAGAAAACAACAAACCTCTCTGCCATCATACTCATAGTGGAAGTTTTACCTCGTGCTTCGTCTAGTGTGGATTTACCTTGTTAGACTTACCTTTACGCAAAACCTTAAGTTAGCCCTTTAAATAATGCTAAACGATCAATACAATTTTATTGCACTGTTTGCTACTCATAATTGCAAGGTTTGTATTTTACTTATTATTAGTTTAAACACGCTTGCGCTAAGGTTTAGTTAGGTTGGGTTTATTTATACTAGAATGATAGTATGAGAGCTTTATTGTAATTAAAATGTAAAATCTAAAACTTATAATAGGTTACAAACACAGTTAGTTGAACTGATTTGCAATAACTTAAATTAATAGCCATGGCAAACCGAAGTTATTTGTTTTTACTGAAATATCGGCATTCATTTTATTCTTTTGTCATTCGTGGAATCATTTTTTAATTATAATTACCACTGGTCAAGTGTCATAATGGTTGACCTATGAGATTATGCTCACACAACTAATTTCATATTTCTGAATTTCTATCAGACTAGGTTTTATAAAAAGAAGCTATAGGTACAAATATTGAATATTCCTTCACTTGTGTCTTGCAGCAGATATTTAACCCAAAACAGACCAGCTTGTCTGTTATGTGACTATGCTTATATGACTAACTTCACATTGTTGAGTATGAATCAGATGTTTTATTCTACTGTCACATCTACTTCCTTAAACAATTAGAAAAATAGTAAATATAATACATTAATTGTCTTACGCAAAATAACGATATCTAACACGTCACAGATAAGCTCATAAGAAATTGTACCAGAAAGCATAGGTTCAAATCCTTTATAATTGACAAAATATGTAGTTCTAAAAGTGCTTCCGAACTTTGACCTTTCTTTTGTACAGTTCTTTCTCCTCTCGGAGCACGTTTAGCAATAGTTTCCCATCATGTTGGAACCGAATTGTTCCTGATATCTGCTTTCCATTATTGTGATGTCTTGATGAAATCTTTCACCGTGTTCATCACTAATGTCTCCAAGGTTATCTGGGAAAAGATCAATATGACAGTAAAAAAATGCAATTTCAAGGACATCCATGCTCCCTTAAATGATAATTCTGCAACATGCTTGTAACGATTTATTTCTAGTTGTCAGCACAATAGTCTTCAAGACAAAGCTTTGACACATTGATCAATGATTCCCAGGAGTTTTTCTCCAGTTGGTTCAAGGCCTTGGTGATTCGCTATCATGAGTTAGTATGCAAATATGTGATCCATTCAAGACAACTGCTTTCAACATGGCTTCAAAAACTACATCACCTAGTTTCTGATGTAAGTATCGAAACACAGCACCAGATAGATCCATAGCATTGATGAAATTTTTATCTAAAACGAACTTTAGATTCAGTGAGGCAAAATATCTTTTCTAGATCTACAAGAAGCTTGTGAACACAGTTGAACCTTCCATGCGCCCCTCTTGGTCTTCTCGTGCATTCATTTCTTACATAGTTATCTGCATCAGTTCTGCTCTCCCATAAACAAAAAAAGCAGATGTGCATTGTGTAGCCATTCTGAAGGCCCAGTAGTAAACAGATGACCTTGAGATCCCTACATATCTTCTACTGGTGTTTCTCGTTCTCTATAGTGGCTAACAAAATCTCCATCGTTTCATAGATCTCAGCCATCTTTACTGCATGTGCTATTGAAAGAGATGAGAACCGATTACCACTGTGTAAAAGAACAGCTTTCAAAGTCTTTATAAGAGTCTACGAACAGACTCCAATCATCTCACTTGTATGGTTCAGATTTTCAGAATTGTTGCATAAGAGATACTGCGTCCTCACATGAACTAAGGTTGTCTGCCATCTTAAAAAATGCAGACAGCTCTCTATATCGCTAACGTGTTATAGTGATACGCACTCCAGCTTCCAGAAGGTTACGCTTCTTTAGTCTGGATCTCAGAAGTTCGGCCTTTACTTTGGACAAGTCTACGTCTCTGATGAGATCATGAAGCGCTTCTTGAATAAAGAGTTTAGGCCTGGTATTTTCAGATTCATTATGGTAGCTTCTTCATTTCAGGTAGAATTAGAATCGGAGTCATTCATCAATTCTTGTTTACTCGGTGGATTTTGGACTGGGAGTTCAGCATTGTGCACAACTGGTCGGATTGCAGAAGCAATATTGGTGTACTGTACCTTGCCTCGTGTTTTGGTGTTTATTCCTTAGATGTTTGTGAGACAGAAGTAACAATCACTGCTGTGGTCTTTGGGTTTAAGTCATATCATTGGTACAGCAAACGAAATTCTTGAGTATAGTTACCACACTTGCACTCGATCAGGTGGTTAACACAAGACTTAAAAACTATATGAGGGGCCCATTTCTTGTTTTGGTCAGCAAAGGACATTTCAAGTAACTTTTGTAGTTCAGTCTAACAGCTTTTGTGATTAGTTTATTGAGGCTACCAGGAGTGAAGGCGCCACATATGTAATTAAAACGATCAGCATCGTTAACGCACTTGCCGCGTTCCTTTTTTTGTTAAGTTCAGAGTAATTAGAAATTAGGCAGTTGTAGATATGTACTATCATGAACCAGCAATCTGAAACAAACAAAAAAGCACAAATAGGGAAAAGATTATTGTATAAGTGGAACCAATGAACATATAAATTAGTGTATGAATAGCCTGGTGTACTAAATATATATATATATATATATGCTGATTCAGGAAAACTGAGCCCGATACAGTAGAGGGGGTCATACTCTAGAATTTCATGAAACTGGTGATGAGGGATATTTAAATGATGAATATTGGTGAAAAGAACATACTTTTGGCAGAAAAGTTAAATTCTGATTGATCTAACCTACATCAATCTGAAGTTAAATTATTGTTAGTTCTGGGTCATTTACTATATTGTACTATTATTTTAATTACCAATAAAAGATAAAATTTACAGTTTTCTATCATCAATACATTTATGTAGTCTGAAAGATATTTGTCTAAAAAAATGTATTAGAGAGACATAAGAAGTAGAAAACCTTTCAAAAATGACTCTTAATTTAGTTTGGTCCAATTCCAAAATTGGAAGTAGCCAGTACTCATTACTCAGTAAAAGGCAATATTTCAGTAGTGTTGTCAGTTCTGGTAAATATTGTATCTGGTACATGTTTATAAAGCATTTACATTTTATTTGAATGCTAGTAAAGGCTGTGGATCATTTTAGAATAACATATAATTATTTGGTTTGGATTATTTCTGAAATCTAAGTGCCATCTTTTCATTTGCACATATACCTGTGATTAGTGTGACAATGACGAAAATCAAGATAAGGTCCAAATCAAGTTCTCATCTAACTAATTTGTTGGGACTGGGCAAGAGCTAATGATGTCTGAATTACTATCAATATGTGATATTTTGAGGTACGACATCTACCTGAGGGTGCAAAGTGAAGATAACCAGAAAGATTATGAAAGTAATTGATAAGAATAAAGTTAAGAGAGCACAGGAAAAGCTAATGAAAGTTATTGAAGATGTGTTTGAGGAAAACTTAAGGAAGGATGTGGGAATTTCTTATGTTTTCTTTGATGGACGAATTGATGTGACAAATTTTAGGATGGAGGTAAAGGGAAGTGATAAAATGTTTCCAGCAAAAACAAAAGAGGAGCATTACACTGTCATTAGCGAGCTTGGGAGCAATTACCTCTTCTACTTTGTCCCAGAAAAGACTACAAAAGAAGAATCACATGCAGAGAAGATTGCTAAGGTTATGTTTGGATGGCTGATGGAAAGGGGTTTGGATAAAAGCTTAATGGCCATTGTAGGAAACTCCACGGATATAAACACAGGTCTAAATGCTGGGTAATGCTAAAAAAGAGCTCCATTTAGGCAAAAAGCTTGTTTGGTTGGTCTGTAACCTGCACATTGGGAAACTCCCTCTCCTCATCTAATTATCAACCTGCATGGCCCAACACTATCTGACAACAGATATTCTGGACCAATAGGAAAGCTCCTTGACTCTGCTACAGAATTAGATATCAATCCATATTTCACTCAAATATCTTTAGGTCCTTCTCTTACCAAGATACCTCAGGAAGTGGTGCAAGATCTTTCCACTGATCAACACTACGGCTATAAAATTGTATCGGCAATAAGAGATAGAGTGCTTCCTACAGCGCTTTCCCTATTGGAAAAAGGACCAGTAAACTACAGTCGCTTGCTGATCACAGTTAACAGACTTCTTAGGCTGTAGTTTTCAAAGCATGAGCTCAAAGGAAGAGCCCTTAAGAATCCACGACTGATTGTTGAGTTCCCATTGGTGTATATTACCCCTGCTGGTTTAGAGTTAAGATTGAGCACTCTAGGACCGAGGCACCTAGGCACATTCTTTATCAACTTCACTGCCTTAGGTCTCAGAGGAAGGATGTTTTGGATATTTATTTGCCAACTGTTAAAAGATCAACTTGGTATGCAAACAGTGAAGCCATCCTGCAAACCCTCCTATTCTCTGAAGATTAAGCGGAGAGAACTGAAGGGGTGAAAATAATTCAGACAATCAGGGGAGAAGGGGATCCAGATACTCAACTGGGAGACCCCTATTTAAGGCTTAGAAAAACACCAGACATCAAATGTGATGATACCAGGATAGGAAATCTGATCAATTCGTCAGAAGACGTATCTGGGCCACCTCTCAGCTGCTCTTAGGGGACTTCTAAATTGAAAAACTTCATTGACTCTCCTATGAAAGTAGCTGACTGGCCTTGTCACACACAGAGCACTGAGAAGGTTGTAAGAATAGGGTTTGAGGCTTATTTCAGGTATTTTTCACATGAAAAGAGGGATGGAGGAATCAGGGCACAAGAGACAAGTAGACGTCTGATGCTAAGAATGAGATAAAGCAAGATTTGTGTGCTCTGGTGAAGTTTAACTTTTAAATATTACCCAAAGTGACCCATGCAGCTATATGTGGAGCTTTGCATACACTTTTATCACTCAATTAACATGTAAATTTGAGGCTACTTTGTGTATGTGTGTACTTGGATTAAATAAAAATATGTTACATAAGCTCGTGACGAAATGGAAATATTTACTCTTATTTAAATGGAAATTGATGTAGGTAGGAGCAATTATATAACAAAATAAAGTTCTTTTTCAAAATCTACAACTGAAAATCTATCTTTAAGCACCCCTCATTAAAGGATTTATTGAAAATATATGGTTGCCCCAAAGTATGAACCGCCCTACCGATACAGCTATACGAATGTCACTTTTGAATTCAGCATATACAATTACTCGAGAATCAGGCTATTTTGAACCCGAACTATTAGATTTTTTTTTCGGGGGGGGGGCACCAATGTTATCGCTCAATGAGTTTAATCGAAAGTAATTATAATTTTTAGGGCTTATACTTAGGTCTTTTTAATTTCCCTCATTCAAATACGGGTAACTCTTATTTTGGAAAATAACGCCATTGGAATTACGAAGTATTATCATATTTACCAAGAGCAATTTTTAGTCCTTTAATGGGATCAGATTGAATTCTATTTGCATAAAATGAAGAAAAAACACCATGATAAAAGAAATTTTACGTTTCGATTGATGCTACCTAGAATAGAATACAGAAAGGCATTGCTACTTGTGATAGTTGACATTCTCAGTTTTAAACTACAGAACTACAGAAACAAGGGCCAGCAAAACCATAAGGCCCACTCAAGGTTAGTCCACTTACAGACGGTATTAAACAACTACTATCTAATGTTACTGTATCATATTATTTAAAAATAAATTTTAACTTGGTGTTTTCTAACTATTTCAATTCTACGGTACACCCTTATCTACATGTGTACCATTTGGATTATTTAATGCTGTTTTATGACTATTTCAATTCTACGATACACATATCTACATGTGTACCCTTGGACATGAAAGTTCAGTTACCCTCAAATGCACAAACACGCTTCTACGAAGCAAGGGACGAGGGAAGATAAGACAGTACTCTTAGTGATCAAAATAATATACCTATATAACAGACAAGAAAAGCAAAAGGGAATTCGCATTCACTTCATGCCATGTTGGGGGACGTTACTGGCATATTTTTATTGATCATTTCATTTTCTTCCCAAATTCTTAATTATGTATGACGTTTTAATCTATGCTTCTACTATGTTATATTTAAACTATTGAAGTACTCAAGTCGGTTTTTAAAAATAATAACTGATGTGCGTTTACTACACGGTGGGAAAGGCTATTCCACGTTTGTGTAATCTTAAAAGTGAAGTAAGTTTGAGCTATAGTAGAGTTAAAGCGCTTATTCACTAATTTGAATCCATTTTGGCGTGTATTTTCCCTTTCAACCATGTCAAACAATAGTCCGTAATTAGTATTAGTATATCCTTTTAAGGTTTCGAATACCTAGATCAACTGTCCATGTAATTGTCTACTTTCAAGGGATACTAGGTTTATTGAGTGGACTATTTCTTGGTACTGTTTGTTTCGCATTCCAAGAACTAGTATGACAACACTACGTTGCACTCTTTCTAACTGCACTATATACATATATCCTTGTTTAGGTAGGGAGCCCAAAATTAAATCGCATATTTGAGGTATGGGCGCACTAACGCTTTATTTAGTGGGTAAGATATCGTTTGATTTGAAAGTGAAATTCGGAGCGATATATCCTAGCATTCGGTTTGATTTCTTACTTACTTCTGCGCATTGTTTCGATAATCTGTGCATTGTTCGTAAATAATTTTGCGTAAAATTGAAATAAGGTAATTCACTACATTCATATTTTAGATGAGGTAACAACAGAGGTATAAAAAACTGATAAACAATAAAATAAATCTAAATAGCTAGATTAGTGGGGAATGAAATGTACAAATAACTGTCATAGGGAAAATTTCTATTGAATAAAAAGTGCTGACAGGGCATTTAAAATGAAGGCAGTCGATAGATGTTTCTTTGATGCTAATTGATCTAACACAAAAATATAAGTGAGAAACTTCATAATATTTGAGAATACAGGTGGTATAGTTCCATCAGAAGTAATTGGGGGCCAACTAGTTTGAGAGGGCTTTTGTAGTGGCGGTGGTTTAATGAGACTTCTGTTATTGACTGATGATTAAAATACTCAACTAATTTCATACCCTGAACATGTTGTAGTTATTCATTTGATCGAAAAAATTATATACTTCTCAATATTAGGATCATCTTTGAATTATCAATCAGTTATATTATATTTTTATGTTAATTGGTACAGAAGTTAAGAAGTCTATAAATCCAAGACCAGAAGTGACACAGATGAAATTAATCCAATGCAACTGGGGGAACATTAACTTTAAATGATGGATATTCTCGTGGTAAACGTGCACGGACATCTTCGCTGCAGAGAATGCAGTCTACATACGTTGCAGGCGGCCAGAAAGATAGAACAGCTGCACAGAGATAATAAGAGCTGAGTGCCTGCTGAGATTAATGTTTGACTAAAGGGAAGATTTAAATACCAGGTTTCATTCAAAGTAATTGAAAGATTAAAAACAAAAATAACCTTTAATTACACTAATACTACTAATTATGGAAAAGTCTACAAAAGCAAATGAATGGAAGAATAATGTCGGTCTCAATAAAATAATAAATCAAATGCTAATCACTTTAACGGGAATAAAAATATGGTATTGGTCAGGAAGGAAAAATGTTGGTAAACACTGGGGAGACCAATTAATTAGTCGGGAGGAGGATATCAGGTGGCGAGGACAAAAGGGGAAATTATCCTTGACAGCTTGACTCTGGTGAGAGGAGCGATTCTTACAAGGCGAGCTAGTCTTGCGGCTCGAGGGGCATGTTACTCGTACTCTTGACGGAGGTGTCGGAATTACCTGGGGCACGATTAAGGTAATTTCCAAGCTGGTAGAGACACTTTTGAATTGGTAATATAATCTGAGACAAGGGGCGAGGTTTCCTTGACGGGATGAGAAGAGTGGTTCGCGCAATTATCCAAAGAAAGAGTCGTTTCACGAATTTTCCGATTGACTGTGGCCAAACTTACGACAATCTGTCGAGCCGACGAAACCTACCTCTCCTTTGTTCGATTCGAGATGAGAAGCCGTATCTTTGCGAGAGGCTGCCGGTACACTCTGAGGAGTAACGAGTGACCTTATGTTAAATACCCTCCAGGCTTTCTCTCTAGAAGGCCTTCAGTCATGGCAGTCTCTTGGGAGTAACCATTCTCACAGTCTCTTTAGGCCCAGTTTAGATAAGATGACTGATGTAGCGTCTCAGCGGGGGATAGGCTCACTGATTAAAGACAGGTGTTACCCGCTGCTTTAAAGTTTTCCCACGCGAGAATAGTTCTCTCTCCTTGCGTTTAAGCATCTAGCTCAGGCCCACCTGGTCTCTGCTTGAAAGGGGGGGCAGGGGGCTCAAGGTGGACTTTAGGGTTCTTTCCCTCACAGATATAAATATATTTCTGTCTTTCCCTCACTTGGTATATGCATTCTTCTTCTGCTTTGCATATGCGCGAACATACCTTATTAATATAAAAGGATGCTGCCTCGTGCAATCAAAATTATACCAAGCTTGAAACGAAAATCTTTTCAGAAGAGGCAGCAGGATATGAAGCTGCAATCCCTTGAGAAAAGATGAGTAAAAAACGAATAAACTGATAAAGATTTTAAAACTTTAAAAGGTTTGGGCTTTATCAAATTAGATATCGCTCTATTGGACTGAGAATCAATGGATTTAAAGTGCGCGGACAGAAATTCGATTTAAAATAGAAAAGAATTATTTTATCTAGGAAGTCGTGAAATTACTGAAATTTGTTTTTCTATTTATTCGTTACATAACACAAATTATGGACATCAATTAAGAATAACGTTACGTTGAATATGAATTATATTATGCTTGTCCAAATTGGAGCCACTGAGCTACAATTATATCATAATAATCCAATTTTTCAAGATGATGATTTGCCACTTAATTTTTCTGTCCATTTATCATTTATTAGTTTTTAGTGATCTTTTGTTGTTGTTTTTCTTGCACTTGTCTTTATTTGCATCCAATGAGCAGCTTTATTTAAAAAAATAGCAGAGTAAGATATTAAAGTACTCTATGTGGTACGAAAGAATTACTCTCTTATGCAGACGAGGTTTGTCTAAAAAGATATTGAATTAAAGTTTGTTTGTACAGCATAGCAAAATAAAACACCACACCTCTTTTTAACAAAGCTATCCACATAAGGTTGTGATTGTCGTTAGATGAAATTACGATTGTTTTTCATCGAGTCTTCATTAATTTTAATGAGAGAAAGAGGTAATAATTATGAAACAAAGCCCCTAAAATTTACGGTCGTTTAAAATCAGTAAAACGCGAGTATGTTTCTGAGATTTTGCGATTCCTCATTAACTCTTGCTTATCAATTAATTGACTGATTTTTCTTATATCACAATTCACTTTCCATTACATTAACGTTTGTTTACGAAACGAATTTCATAAATTTTCTGCTAATCCTTACTTTAGTGAAACTAAGCAGTTTTCGCATTGTATAGAAGATGAGTAATTGCCATTAATGGAGCTTGAATGTTTGCCAAAAACTTTAATAGATAAATTAATATGAATAATTGTAAAATATATAGTATTGTAATGCACATATATTTTACGTAGTATAGAATTAAAATAGGCGTGCTAATTTAAGATTCGAATATAAGATATAACGTAACAAGCATACTTCTTAACCAAAACAATGCAGAGCCTTGTTTTTCTAATAGATCAGTCAAATGAAAAATTGCTGTATTAGCACGTACATAATACAAATAACACCCAAATAATAATTATATTAGGAAAAATATTAAATTTTCCATTAAGGCGACTGCGTGTTGTATACTACATATAAAAACACAGGAATGTCTACTTATTAAAAGCAGTTTAGAGCCAGTAACTCATAGGGTAGAGGATACTACAGAAAAAAATCTTTTATATTTGTATGCTTCTATTAAAATTCGGCTGTAAACCAAGAAAAAAGAGCCAAATGAAAGGCCTGTTTCCCTAAAGAAAATAAAGAGTTCTTTAATCGGGTATAGCAAATTTGCGTTTGATGGTCGCTTTCACAACTCACGTTAGTTGTTCCTTTGCCCTTCCCGTATGAGACTTCAGGGATTTGTTTTGGAATATATTATTTTTCCATTCATAATTCTTTCACTTTTATTTAGGGACAGCTAATGTTCGGGCATAAAATCATGAACAAATTAAAGTATAATTTCTTATAACGTTATCTGCTATGATTATATCCACTAAGTGTCGCAGAATTCTAAAGAGAAGCTGAGAACTTGACACCGTGGCATTTTCCTGGCATGCACTTTTTTCCCTAAAATTCACTTTCACCATTTATTTATTTTTATTATATTTGAGATCAATAGAATTGTCACTTAGTAGTTTGTTTCAAGTTAAGCTTTAAAGGATTTTATTTACTTATTGCAGCGCTCTTGAGAGGGAAAGAAATACTAAAATATCCGTAAATGAGATTGTTGTCCTAAATTAAAATAGTTCTTCGTGGGATTCCCTTACTTGAGATGTTCCTTAGGAAGCGTAATGGGTTCCTTTAACATTTTAAAATATATATAAACAATTATGTAATTCACTTATACGGTAAAATTTAAAATTCGCTGATATTACACGAGAGTTAAATACAATAATTAGTGCGAAAACTAATTATGAATAGAGTAACCTTGAACAGAGTAATCGAATAGTTGGAAAGATGTCAGAAAAATTATAGAGTAATAAATATAGGTGATGAAAAGGAAAGAGATTATAATATTGGTGGTAAGAAATTAAACACAGTCAACATGGAAAAAGGATTATGATTTATTAATATTGTAACGTGTCTAGCGACGAGCGTTGAAGTTTCTTCCTTAAGTTAATAAGATCGTATAAATGAAGACGTGGAAGGACCTCAATTTACTGTGATTGGAAGTTTGTTTGTTTGCGCTGATATCTTATTAATGTATTTAATATACTAAACGGATTAACAGATATAAAATAATTTCAATTATAAGCAAAATATTCATCACTGTAAAAAGCACAGAATTTCGTTTTAATAAATAACATAAACATTGAATTACGAAAGTAAAAGGAAGAAATACAGCCCCTACGTTTCAGATCTGAATTAGTAATTTAAAAACTAACTTATAGAAACCAGAATTGTTAAATTAATTCTTTTTACATATCTTCTATATCTAATTACTTTCGCCCAACACTGATTGTACTAAAGGGTCTTTGATGGTTCTAAATTTTCTAATTTTGTGAATTTACCCCTTTGCATACTAACAACTGTGTGATAGAGTATAGATTCCCTCCATAACACCCTTCTCGATTCTAAGACCTGTTCGTCCCACACCTACTCTATATTTAGAGAGACTTTGTCAACACTCGTTTTACGTCATGGATACCGAATGATGTGCTGTACGTGCAATTTCAGCTTTAACCCTATACACCTTAGGCTCTCGTTTAGACAGAGGAAAATCTCGATGGTACATATGACAACGAAAGATTGCAATCAACACTAAACTTATCAAGAGTTCGGTGTATTTCTTTAACCAATGGCACTCATGCTTCTGATACACCTTTTCTACTACGTGTGTATTTCTTGGAGCATTCATTGTGTGAATTTTGGACTGTTCAACTGTACACAGAAGGCTCCAATCTGAGGATGAACGGAGTTACTACGTCATATAGCTCCAGCTTTAAGAGGGCGGTGATTTTGCGCGACTGGATCATTCTTGATGGCTTAGCTGGTTGGAATATATCATTCGGTATGTGAGATTATGTGCTATGCTCTTGTGCATTGGAATCTCGTTGCTTCTCTTTTGCAATATCGGTAATGTGACAACAACTTTGTGTTTAATAGATGATATAATTTTTTTCTGGATTCCTCTAAATATATGGTTTACGATTAACGAACGTGGAGATAAATTATCTTAATCTTTTGGGAGAGACTAAAAAAGCATACCGGCCTTTCGCTTTTCTCTACATCGAATTCATACTATGGATCAAAGCAGCCTTGCAGGCGGAATTGCATAAAGCTGGGAGGAGGAAGAGATAAATTCAGAGTTACAGTCCATTGTGCTCTGATTATTTATATGAGCTTCTCCTATAAAGCTTCGATGCTATCAATTTATTTTTTATCGCCATTTTTAGTCGCGTAGGAGTGTAATCTCACTATGTCGGTCGATTGGTCCCCGTTTTTTTATTTATGGTTTTTTGAATAACATTTAAACTGTTCGGCATATGCTAACAAAATTTGAAACCTTTATAATATTTTACATTCTCTTTTGAATTCTAATTCCCAAAGTCCTACCAAGGTTAGCCAGGGAATTAAATTGTTTTACCAATAACATCATAACTATTCGGCCAATTATAAAGAAATTTGAAATGCTTATGTTGGTTTACATTCTCTTTCGAATGATATAATTGACAAGGTCCTCCCAAGGTTAGCCCGATAGATACTTTGGTTTGTCTATAACATCATATTATTTGGCTAAGGCTAAGGAAATTTTATAGACTTATGTTGTTTAGCATTCCCTTTCGAATCATATTTGCCAACGTCCACCCAAAGTTATCCCGGAAATTAATATGTTTTGGCAATAACATAATAGCTATTTGGCCGATTCTAAAGAAATTTGAATCCCTTATATTGTTTTACATTCTATTGCGAATAATAGACGAAAGGTTAGTCCCCGAAAGGTTATTCCAGGAAATATTGAAAGTTTTTTACGTTGCAAGGTCATAAATCAGATTAAGTGAGAGCACGTGACATTTTGGTCAGCATATCTTTTTAGTTTAAACTTGCACATGTCTTATCACTCCACTTAGTCAGCCTCCTCAATATATTATATTTATTTAAATTGTTGGATAAACGTTCAAACCAATGAAGGAGGATGGCGTCCCTCTGATGCCATAATGTACCTTGTAGATCTTTTTCGCTGTGTTTGTAAATTATTGCCTTTGTTTTTGATGTTCTTTGCTTATGTACCTTCTTAATGACTAGTCTTAAGAAAAGGCTTTTTTATAATTTTAGTCGCGCGGTGCTCTCGCTGACACCTACAGAATAGATCCTAAAATTGAATTAAACTTAAGATAACGAAAGTTATGAGGAATTTTTCATCAAATTTGGGAAACTCGATCAATTTAAGTTCAGCTAAGACAGTTTAGAGCTGTTAATACACTGATTAATTAGAAGGAATTTTTAAAATATTTTTCATTTTCTTATTTAACAGTTGTTTGAAATATGCAATGGGATTTTTCTCCTCTTTTTTTTACAATAAAATGAAATACAGATACTTAGACCAATATTTCTATATGTCCTTTTTTATTACTTATAAACATCACCTAAGCAAACAACAAATCAAATCTGTTAAAGTGAATTGAGCTGATAATAATATAAGGAGTTCCCCAAGACTTGTTTCCAGTGATCAGGGTAATATTAATAAATTCAGGTAAAATTTACATTGTGATGATTATAATAATTAAATTTAATTGTATGTAATGAACTCCAAACAATAATACCATCAATTGAGGCTTATTAAATACTGCTTCTATAATTCCACTTCTTGAAGCTCTTTTTTGAGAAAAGATAAAACAAACTTTGTTTTTCTAATCAGTCTATTGGAAAGAGTTTAAAAGCTCTACAGAGAGCCTCATAAATAAAAAAGTTAATGAACCAACGCTCAATGAAATGTGATTCAACATTCTTTTTAGGATAGAGATATGGATGAATCACTATCGAACTCAAGCATGTTTACAAGGAAAAGGTACTCTCCTTGCTTCTCTCTGATACTTTTATCACATTTGTCTTCTTTTTTTCATCCTTGTAATCGGTTTCTCTAAATTTTGAAGACCTTTGCCTTATTTCCTTCCAATTCCCGTCCTATCACTGTATATGTTATCGTTTCTTTGAGACTCACCCGTAATTTACTTCGTAATCTTTGCCGATGACGAATTCTCTGTATTGCCCATGTTGCCTTGAACAAAGTAAAGCAAAATGATATTCCATTTACCTCCTTTTAGTTGCTTCAAATATCAATACAAGAAAGCCGAAAATGAGAATTTGACATCTGAATATATCACCGGGGAAATATCACGACCTCCAATGTTTATTTGTTGTTTTTTCGAAGAATAAACGTTCTTTGATCTCAGAAACGTCGTTTTGTATTCAATCTTGAGATATTTGAATAAACATGCCAGATTTGGTTCGGGAAAAAGAGGAATTTTCCTTTATACAATGAATGTTGGCGGTAATTTAAAGAAACCAAAAAAATATTGCGATATTTCTTTGATACTATTAAGGAGGTTAGTTCAGATAAAATAAATAAACTCAACATTTGCGAATCAAAAATTGCCATAATCCTTAAAGGTGCATTACCATACAACAAAAAGCAACCTATTTTGACTTTCTAGGTTTCCAGCGCTAACTCAGATCCTATACTCTTCAAGTTCAGAAAAGGGAAAAATGTCTTAAAGAATAAATAATTAATTTCGATAAACGATTAAACTCCATTCAATCTACTATCTCGTTTTCTTCTTAAGAGTATATTATTTATTCACATCAGTGAGCGCTCTTGATAATTTGCCATTTTCAGAAAATAGAAAAACCTATTTAAAAGTAATAAACTACTTAATCAAAAGTCTGATTTTGAAATATTTTTCTTGGTGTCTTTGGAACAAAGTTAATTAAAGATTTTCACTACCAAACTATCAATTAATTTTCTGAAACTTAGATTTTTACTGAGCTGTTTATATGTGAGCAGCACACTTCCTTTTAAAATGCAAATAAATTTAAATCTAGAGGGTACGACAATATATGTACGTAAACTGTATTTAGTGATCCAGTAGGTAAAATCCATGTCAAAACAGACTCAAAGATGAAGGGTCAAAGCATATTATGGATGAGGATCAAACAATTTTATATTAAACTCTTTCCTATGAAGAAGCTCTATTAGAATTAACATGAAACCATTAAAATATACTTTGGAAAAATTATATTATTCTTTTTCCTTTTCATTTTGATTTGTTTTTCTGATGAATAAATCTTTAATTTGTTCATCATACTCGAGTGGGTTTTAAGCACTAGATAGTCGTTAAATTCTCTTTTATTCCGAAAAAAATATTAAATAGATTTGGAAGCCAATATACGTTAGCTATAAAAGCACTCAGAAGAAAGTTTTATAGGATAATTGAGAAAAAGCCAGTAAGATAGTTGTATAAAATATAATAATATTGGTCTTTGCATTTTTTATTTAAATATCTTATTGTTTCACCAAGAGATAATAGAGATTCTTTACACTTTTAGGCAATTTAAAACAAAATGGCTAACAAGCATCGAATCACCTTAAAATTGACACCTCTCTTTAATTTATAAGTAATAAAATCACCTTTTCCAGGCAAACTTAATCCTTAATATCAAAAGCAGTTTAAGTACTCCAGCTTCTTGTTCATTAAGGTTAAATTCCTCGGCAGAAGGAAACAAGTTCACTTGCTCGCAAAATATCTCAAAGCAGACCTATAACTCTGGTCAATAGTGATTTTTGTTCTATGTTTTGACATTTTCAACTAATTCAATAGCGCTGATTTTA
Organism: Ceratothoa steindachneri; assembly: GCA_963969495.1. Taxonomy (NCBI): domain Eukaryota; kingdom Metazoa; phylum Arthropoda; class Malacostraca; order Isopoda; family Cymothoidae; genus Ceratothoa; species Ceratothoa steindachneri. The sequence continues at coordinate 61,320,000 of OZ018317.1, read as the reverse complement.
AATATGATATCAGTGTTCCAATCGAGTCATAGATTTACTTATCATTGACAATGTTGTATTTATTAAAGTTATATTCTGAACAAGTTTAAAAAATCAATATTCCATTGTTGAAAAACATTTATTATAGACGCGAAATTTTACAAAAAAAGCAATTTACTGTATTAAATATCTATCTCAAACAACATAATTGGAGGAAATTTTTCTCAAAGTTGTTTCTACATTTTTCATTTACTGTTGTGATTCTACTCAGTTTTGGGAGTAAGCGTCCAACACTAATCACCAATCATTGTGGGGCAGAAGCTGCCTAGCTAACGTGACCCCATCTTTGCAATGTCCTGGTGGAATCTTTTAACGTGTTCGTCGCTGACATCTCCGATGTTTGGTGGAAAAAAATCAGGTAGAGGTGAAATAAGAGTAACCTCAGATACATACTAGCTTCAAGAGGTTGATAACTCTGTAGTCTTTCATGCGCGATGTGTTCGTAGTTGTGTGCACGAAGATTGGGGCGGAAAGAGCTACTAAGATTTCGCCGTATTAAATAATTGAATGAAATTCGGGACCATTAAATTCACTTACTTTCACTTTTGTTTCGGTTACCATAACTTTAAATGTATCTTGTAAGTATCGAAAACCCGAATTGGCTAGGTTCCTTTGCTTAGTAAAATTTTTTACACGACCTAGTTTCAGATAGAGTTGATGTGGAGACCTTCTGTGGATCCACAAGCTTCCTGTGAATGCAGTTGAATCTACTTGGGTAATCTTTATGTTTTAGTGGCCATTCACTCTCCAAGTAGTGTTTTGAATATTAAAGAGTATGATAATAAAATTCGATTCTGTGTATATCCCCCACTGGGGACCTTCATAGTTCATATCAATAAAAAGAGTTTCCATTTTATCGTAGATTTCAGTTATTTCGTAATAACGTGTGGTTTAAATCGATGGTTGCTGGTTATCATTGTGCAGGACAACGATTTCAACGTATTCATTTCAGAATATATGACAAACCTCCATTCTTCTGCTATTCGTGAGAAGCTCTTGCAGAAGTTTATAATCAGAATATGAACCCTATCACAGTAACATCTTTGTAGAAAGATGAGAGTTTCTTGTGTCTGTGACATGAAGTAGTGATCCTTGATAGGGAGGACTATGTACAAAAAGCCCATAGTATATTGAATGACAGAACGAAATTTGAACCTATCAATGATTTACCCCAAACTATTCTTCTACGATTTGAAGATAAAGTTAATCGTTTCTTAATACAACTTAAGCAGGCATCAATTATTTCTAAAGATACCTATAATGAATTATTCGTATCTTCCAGTTATTTAGCATCCATGGATTTTCTACCTAAAATACACAAAGAAGGAGTTCCTTTGAGACCCATACTTACCTCTTATCCTTTACCATCATACAACCTGGCCAAATATCTAGTTAAAATACTTTCACCTTTATCTAAAAATCAATTCTTCATACAAAAGTCCTATAAGTTTAAAAAAGAATTACTCAGCGAAGTTAACAATGGATATATGGTGAGTTATGATGTTGAATCTTTATTTAATTACATTCCCCTCAACTATACAATCAATTTAATATTAAATAAAGTATTCCATTCCCAAAATACTTTTCATGGATTTTCACGAAGCCAATTAAAAAAGGCGCTGGAATTAGGTCTTTCTGAATTTTGGTTCACGTTTAATAATAAAGTTTACTGCCAGATTGATGGTGTTGCAATGGGTTCCCCAATGTGACCACTTGCAGCTGACTTGTTTATGACACATCTCGAAGATCAAATGTTTTCTACTAATTTAGATTACAAACCCTCCTTCTACCGCCGTTTTGTTGATGATTCCTTGGCAATTTATTGAGAATCCTGCACACAGCCAACTTTTCCTTGAATTTTTTTAACACTTTACACCCCAACAGGTAGAGTCAAATGATAAGATGCCCTTTCTTGACCTTTTAATCACCCGTGATAATGACCAACGAAAAATCCTAACAACCATTTACCGAAAAAAAAACTTTCAATGGACTAGGTTTGAACTACTTTAGTTTTTGTGATTTCAGATACAAAATATCTACAGTAAAAACTTTAATAAATAGAAGTTTCTCGCTATCATCCACTTACCAATCAATCCATAAGGAATTTATTTTTCTTAGGAAATATTTTTTAAAAAAATTATTTCCTTCTGATCTTTATGATAGAGTTTTGAAAAACTATTTGATAATGTCATTGACCCCCCTCAACCCTGCATAGAAGTTCTTAAAATGCCCATATATTTACTAATTTCAGAGATGGGGTTTTTAAACGATACTTTTAAAAGAAAAATCCTATTCATTTTTAATAGATATTTTCCCCAAGTCAACCAACAAATATTGTTTTAGAAACAAACTATCGATAGGAAGTTCATTTAGCAGTAAAGATCCTATCACTTTGGAGTTCCGCAGTGATAATGTTTATTTATTTAAATGTCCGAGTTGTACTGGAGCCTCCTACATTAGCAGCACTGTCAGGTCTCTTGGAGCTAGGTTCTCTGCTCATATAGGGATTAGTTGACGTACAAACACAATATTAAATATAAAGGAAAAGTCTTCTATTAGGGAACACACCATAAGCTGTAAAACTTACATTTCTATTGATAATTTTCAAGTATTAGCCTTTAACAACAACCAACATTGCCTAAGAACCCTCGAATCCTTATATATCAAACACTACAAACCTACACTCAATGAAGATTTAAGTGCAATATCTTTATTAATTAACTAATCTAAAATATAGTTTGTTAGTTTTTTTTTTGTTTTTTTTTAACAAACCAATTGTTACTGTAACCTATAAATATTAGCCCCTTGTTAAACCCACCATTCAATCTCTAAGATGGATCTACTTTAGTAAGTACCCAAATTTACTGTTTTTATATTAAATGTTTTTAAACTCTTACAGTATTTACAAAATTAACAACAAAGTTTAAATTTATTATCTTTAACTAATGCCAGGTCATTTTCTCTTATAATTTTGAATTAATTTCTGCAATAAATTTTAAATTTATTAACTAATTTTTTGAGTGAGTTTTAAAGTAAATTTTCTTGTACATTTTTATGATATTTTATATTTGGTCACCTTTAAAAATAATGTCTTGTTGGCCTTTTTAGGTTTTCTTCTTATATATTAACAATTTTTCGAGTCATTTTAAAGCAAACTAACTGTTGCCAAGTTGTATTTCAAAATTTCAACCTATAGTACATTTTAGTGGTATTTTATAATTGGTCGCTCTGTAAAATAATGTTTTATTGGCCTCTTCAAGTTTCCTTTATATGGATTAACTTTGTAAATTTATTCTAGCCTGAAGATGAAAACTTGTAGTTTTCCAAACGTTGTGAAAAATTTGAGATGCTGCATCCGTTTCTCGTGGCTCTGGGATTTATTTTCAATATTAAATGCAGGCTTCACAGCCGAGCTCCATATGGATATATAAATATAAATATATATATATATATATATATATATATATATATATATATATATATATATATATATATATATATTTATATATATATATATATATATATATATATATATATATATATTACAAAAGAATGATATATACTAGACGGTATAAAAAGGCATGCATTTAATATATCTTATGAAGATTTAATAGAATACAATCATGTATTCAAGAAATTATACTAAATTAACTAAAAAAATAAAATATTGGCACGTGCAAAATAAGAACATATTTCCTAAGGAACATTCAAGAAGTTTCTTGAAATAATCTGGCAAAATTTTGCTCAGTAGTCAAGAACTGTACAACCGCCATTGTTTTTGTACTCAATCTTCTAGAATGCCTACGATACATGAAAGGTACTCCTGATTTCCGTCCGAGAATTGTTCACCTTAAGAATTTTGGGAGGACTCTTTCCACGATTTAAAGGGAGGTAAGAATCTACTAGAAAGTGATTGCTCCTTCTGAATCTTTACATTTCATAAAACTAATATAAATATCCTTTAAAAGTCGGTAAAGCATGCATAACCACCGTCCAAAATTAAAGGTTTTAAGAGTTTCTCTATGAAGGATCCCTTCGAACCTACAGCAATAATGTCTGTTCCAAAATTAAGACCAATAGTAGCAATAAATTGAACCGTTTAACAGCATCGCGTTGCTTCAATGCATCTGGTTCAAAAGGTCGTTCTCCAGCAACAAATCAAGCATCGGTAATAAAAACAAACGGGCAAGCAAGACTCGATTATGTTGAATCTCATGTTGTTCGGAGAAATGAAGATTGGGAGAGAATTCATTTCAGTCACGAAAGTAAATTTAATCTAGTTTTATCTAATGGCAGTCTCTTTGCAGGTGACAGTCTTAAACATAAATGTAAATGTGTACCTTAAACTTCGTAAAATAATGGCTTATAGCTTCATTCGGAGCATCTCTAAACCAGGCAGCATTATTTCTGCCGAAAACGCGCTATGCAATATTGTAAAGCGAGAAAATACAATTTGGTCCTAAGAGATATCGAAATAATGAAGTGACTTGGTCAAAGCTCGAACCTGAAACCAATTGAAAACCTCTGGAAAATCATTAGAGAAAAATTTCAAGAGCGGCAGCCTTCAACTGTGACGGATTTATGGATAAAAATTGAGCAAGAAAAAACAAAATAATTATTGGATAGAAATAATCGAGAGCAAGCCACTTTATTCATCTCGCTCTTCTCGACTATAAAGTCTATCATTTTTGAGTAGGCGTGTTACCTATGACGAAATGTTGAGAATGTAGAACAATAATTAACGCTAAAGAAAGTGGATTATTCACTGGAAAAACCAATACCCTAGCCAAATCAGGGACTTCTTCCAAGTAAACTACTTTTGTTCTTTTTCTGGAATATGAATGGCATATCCGGTTTCAGGTATTAACCCAAATAAACCTATCTCCAATGAGTTTTACTGTTCTCAGTTAAACGTTTATCTGAAAAAATTAGAGAAAAAATTCCAGCATGAAGTATTCAATTGAAGAGGAGTGCTCATACATCAAGTCAACGCGCGACCCGATACTTCAAGTAACACCTTTTAAAATCTTGACAACTTCAAGTGGAAACTAATGAGTCATCCTCCATATTCCCTTGACTTAGCCTCATTATATTACTACCTATTTAGTAGTTTACCGAAACACCTGATGAAAATGATTAAGATATCAAAAATAACATTGTTCGAAACAGCCTTAAATTTATAAAATCAAAGTCAAATGATTCTTCCAAACAGTGATACTGTAAAGTTAACAGAATGTTGAAAGCCATTGGTAGCAACTATAGTATTTATAAGATTGATAACTATAATATTTCTTGCAAGAGTCTTTGATTGGAATGTTTGATGCATCCAATTAACAGACGTGGATGTGAAATTTACCTCAGCCAAAGCTGATCCAGGGTGAAGGAGCTTTACCTTTTCTATGTTAATCAAGAGAGAAATATTATATGAGGAAAATATGTCTGTTTTTGAACCTTACCTGTTGATAAGAAATATATGGAGGAGTTAGTGTGTAATTATGCATACTAGCGTTGGTATTGGCGGTGAACATCTAAATGTAAAAAAAATGATCACCTTTTAACCTCTTTTGCTCTACACTAACCCTTCTGTTAGTTTCATGTTATTGATATATTAACTTCTACATAATTCATTTTCTTTGCCCAATTGGGGAAAATAAGATTAATTTTATAGATATTCATTTCCTGCGTGGTATTAAAGTGAGAAAGTAATTGAAAATTCCTTTGATAAAATAACAAATTATAGAGTTGTTTAGCATAAGTTTCTTATCTAACGAATATCTGAAAAAGCTGAACAATTCTCATTTAAAATGTTCCAACAAATGAAATCGAAGTAACTTTAAATTAATGCAACATTTTCACTTTGGCTTAGTCTATGAATCCATAATTAAGAACTAGATTAAAAAGTAACACTTACATATATGAATCAAGGATAAAGAAGATATTTTACGACGCAGAATCCCCACCCCACCGATTATTATTAATTTATCATAAGATTTGGATATGATTTCTTGTGTCATTTTGTGTATTTTCCAAAATAATCAGAAAAAATATCTTCGATATAATTAAGATGTACAGTATACCTAATTCTGTTATATTTTTACAAAGTCTTAAAGAAAATAGTATGGGGGAAATTTCTTTAAAATGCCTCCAAAGGATCAAGATTGATTGATTCATCCATCAATAGATTTTCATTAAATAAACAGACCAACCGTGGTCTGTCTTTCTATTGAACTGCTCAGAAAAAATTCAAAATCGGTGATTGCGTGACATAATTAATATACGAGTCTTTTTGTATCGTATTCTTGTCCGTTATTCACTTTCCTTTTATTTATCTACTTCTTTATCTATTATTCGTTTCTGATTACTTTTACTTATAAATTGCCCTTGTAGTTACCAATTATTTATTTTTTGCCGTAATTGCAAACATAAATAAGAAATATAAAAATTGCCCTATACTATCTCATTTCACATCTCAGAGAAGTTTATTTTATAAAATTGCTCATTTTATAAACGGAATGAGCCGGTTTATGAGATCTACTTACAAACGAAGATATTTCTCTTATAATTCAAACGCTTCGGATATTTTTATATTTTAGCTAATTGTTTCAGTGGTTCATCAATCTCTTAAACGACCTTCAACTTTACTATGATATTTGGCTAGTGAAGCATAGGGGGCAATAGACTTAAGTTGTGTCAATCATAGAGAGACCTTTAATGTTTTAATTTACGTAACTAGAAAACTGATGATGTTTCATATATTTCGGCACCTTTCACAAGTATTTCTACTTAACGGAATACATGAAAAACCATACCTGCATGTGCTTGCAATTTTTATTACAAATTACAGCTGATTGATTCTTCGGAAACCATTCTAATATTTTATATCTGTAAGTTGATCATTATCGAAAGTTTTTGGATACGAACACAGTTATATGCAGTTTAGATAGCAAGCATTTGAACCAGAGCAAATTTGCGACATTTAAAGAGGGGGTAAATAATATCCATATTGTAGAGATAAGCCATATTTATATTAATTTGCACACGACTAGCAGAGTTAAATCATAGATAAATGGTAAAATTAAATAGAGAAAATGACAGTAGTAAATAAGTAATGATTCGCCAACCTTCTTTTATCTCCAACGGATAATGAAATAAATATAAATGTCAGTATGACAATTGCTGGTAAGCCTGAGGGCACAAGGGGTCGGTCCTATTTAGGAAGAGGTACCAGGGACTATTTTGTTTTAACACCAAATAGCGTTCAGGAGGAACCTTTGTCACCCCAGGCAGAGAGACCAGTTTCGCATCAGAGGTATGTGGATATAGATCCCCATCGGCAGGATTCTTTGGAACAGAGACAGTGTGTGTGTTGTGCTTCGAACACGGGAGAGGAAAGAAAGCAGTGTTGTAATTTGCTATGTGGGTTGTGAGAAATGTACCCACCCGAATACAGGGGTGAATACAGCGCGTTCACCAGTTGGTAGCCAGATCTCTACGTGCGCAGACGTTTGCGTCCGCTCATGCCGCGATCAAACCCATTAACGCGACGATGGAAGACCAACACTGTATCTTCTCGGCTAGAAAGAGCTGTGGAATGACAGTAAGGCCGGGCAGATGGAGCTGGTTAGATCACTTCATTGCTCTCTCAAGGGAAAAGACATTGATGAAATATTCACGACCAGAGGACTTCGCTATCATCCAAGTTTGCTTGATTTTGGCAAATAGAACTCGCATGTAAAGGGTTGAAAGTAGTACTATTCAAAATGTATACCATTTAAAAATTACATTGTGCTAGACCAAACGTTTGACCAAATCTTTTGATCATTGACAATTACCAGTGGTCTGAAGTTAATTCTACCCATTTACAAAGCACAGACAGAGTAGGTCTTTAATACCCAAGAAAATATGGAATGAAATATATTCGTACTACTACATGCCCAAACCAAGGGAACACTTTCCCCTTAATCCATTGTGGTTTTATTTTTGTGTCCCCCGTCCGTCTCCTGAGCCACCAATGAGCCTTGACCCTTTTACCCAATTTTTCCCGGGTAAAACTGGGTAAAATTGGGAAAAATAGGGTAGAACTGGGAAAAACAGGGAAAAACTACAAACATTAAATTTAATGCAAGTATAATATTAATACAAGATTAGAACAATGACATTCAAATACATTATAAATTATATTTTATTGACAGGATGATCACAACAACCTGTAAGACTGTGTTAATGCTTGGCTTAATCTCATCGCAGATAGCAACATCAATGAAAAAATAAGAACTGAAATAAAGAGAAGGTTCAATGAAGTTGTAGCTCCACACCTTTTTGCTCATATAATTGATCACCAAAGACGAGATGCCATGGAAAAAAATGAAAAATGGATTGCTCTAATGGACGAACAACAAGATACTGCACGTAACTATGTTGATCATTTGGGTAAAAATTTAATGGTTGTCCTGGCAGCATATAAGACAGAAGATATCACAATATTTCCAAAATTACCTTTCAGATAATCTGGGAAAATTATTACATCAAAATTATTGGCAATATATGATAAAAGTTTCTTCATTAGATCTAGTTAAAAAATTCTGCTCCCTGATGTTATCTATTTCATCATGTCCACCTCCAGTGCTGGGAGTGAGAGATTGTTCAGCACAGCAGACCTTATTCATTAAGAGTTTAGAAACAGACTCAACAATGAAAGTGTTGCTAAGCTTATTCACGTATTAGGCACTTTGGATGGAAGAAACCAAAGGATAATGAAGAGAATAATAGCATCATAAGTGAAAGCACCTGCCAATCAACTTCTAGATATTCAGGGGATGACCTTAATGAATTAATGGATTTCTGATAATCAGAATTATGTGCATCTTTGTTTGTCGGGGACATCGTTTAATTTTTCCAACTAGTAATGAAAACCTATGTTACGCTAACTAATATATTATCATTAATTTTAGTCTATCTGTTCTAATATAGTAAATATATCAAACTAAGGTGTATAAATTTTACAATAATCAATTAAAAGTTCAATTCTTCCTTTTTTATAATTTTTACTAGTTTGTCTCCCAAAAAATCATTTGTACCCAGTTTTTCCCAGAGAAAAACTTACACTTTTACCCAGTTTTTCTCAGAGCTGTTCCCGGGCAAAAAAAAGTGGGAAAAACTTACCTTGCCAACCCTACCAATGAGCCTGCAGCAAACGTAGACAGACCCCATAATAGATATTCGTTTCCAATGACAAGCTTTGAATAAAAATAAAGTAAAAAAACCCAACTAAATTCATGTAAAAATTATGGTCTCGAATATCTAAAAAATAGGTTGCTTTTACTCAAATTCCATCTCAGGTCTTAAAGTTAGGGGTCTGGTGACTATTTTTTACATTTAAAAATGTGGTAATTTGGAGAAGTGAAATTAGAGAGAAATAGGGAGAAGGAGAGAGAATAAGAGCACGCAATATCTTGTAATTTCTAACATAGGAGCTCCGTTTGTGTAGTAACTCAACAGTACAGTGTAAGAAAATGAAATAGACGTAGCTGAAAAAAGTATGCAAAGGATATAGAGAGTGACGAGGATAAATAACATTCGAAAAGATAGAATAAGAGGTAGGATAGCGCAATAGATTTATCGAAGCAATTACAAGAGAGAGGTTGCAATGTTGTCTACATTATATGAGAAGGGATGAAGTCTTTTTTGGTAGGAGGTTATCAAAATTGTGCCTTAGAATTGATAAAAGAGAGGGAGGCAAAAATTACGTTACTATGATAATCTAACAAAAGACTTGTCCGATCAAGTATTAGCGAAGGAGACAGAGCTCGAATAGTGGGAATGGAAGCATCTGGCAATAAAAAGGAAACCTGTATGAAGTTGAAAAAGAACATCAAATACATTAATTTCTTAATAAGCTAAATAATCCTTCTACTTATTCAAGATAGATTTATTGTCCGTGTGTGCCCTTGGTCTAGTGAGAATTTTATTTAAACGATGATTTATGCGATGATATTTATAATTTGGAAGTTTATCAGCAACAAAGTTGTAGATCTACACCACATAAGGTTATGCGAGTGCTGATTTCAACATAAATTTTAACACAGTAACTTGTAATTCTTCATTACTCACTATATTAATCGGCAAAAACCTTTATTTGGGGGAAAACGAATGATCATAATACACATAAGGCATATCTCTCGTATATATTTAACAAAAAACGATAATTATAATATGTACATATATGATGGCCATTGTAAATTATTTGCCCATATGAGTGCAATTTTCACAGATGACGTTAAAAACCCTATCATGCATGGAATCTGTCAATTTATTAAGAGTATCATATTATCATGCTTCTGTTGCATCTTTGATGGTCGCCCATATTTCTTCTTAAGACAAATATTGAAGGACATCAGCATAAACATCTTGTTTAATGATGGAGCAAAGTTTTTGATTGGGTTGAGATCCGGAGAGGCCGATGAACATTGTAGGGGAATGGTCACTTCCCCCTCCCCCCCGTTAAATCGTGATGCAGTAACAAGGCGGTTACCGCAAAGACATCCGTCGAAGGCATCATGGGGTCAGTGCTTAACCGCAGTGTGGCACAACTCGGTGCCATGTAAAACCCTAAAGGTCAAAAAGGTAAGATCTCCCCCAGGTGAGTGTGATCCAGTTTCACGTCGAACAAGAAATTAGAGACGGGTTTCTCCCAATCTCGATGGCTAACAAGGAGCCGATGTTTGACTTCGTGGGAAAGACCGTTTGGAAAAAGAACTCTCCTGGGGCCGTCCTCAAGCCCCTTCCACCCCCCTTACCACTCCTCCAGTGGGGGTGCGAGGTATAAATGAGGAACTCTGAGGAAAATCGAGGTAGTATACGTCAGTCTCTAGGTGACGAAGTCTTCAGATCAAACCGAACTACCGAGACTAGAGAGGTAGTGTACTTGGCTCGCCAGACCAAGAAGTACCCTGCAAGAGAGGCAGGGCTACCTACCTTAAGGGGCTAAGAAGAAGCTCACCCTCGAGCTAAGTCCCTGGTTATCGAACCAAACGATAAGTTAACTTTGGTAAGTGAAACTTACTCTCGCTAGAGAGACTCCTCATATCCTGGTGCACCTTAAACACCAGGGGTATTCCTCGTCCTTGAGGAATTAAGAAAAGAAGAAGGTGGTAGTATACGTCAGTCTCTAGCTGACAAAGTCCTCGCATCCAAAACCGAGCTACCGAGACTGGAGAGGTAGTGTACTTGGCTCACCACACCAAGGAGTACCCTGCAAGAGAGGCAGGGCTACCTACCTTAAGGGGCTAAGAAGAAGCCCATCCTCGAGCTAAGTCCCTGGTTATCCACCCATACGACAAGTTAACTTTGGGAAGTTAAACTTACTCTCGCTAGAGAGACTTCTCATATCCTGGTGCACCTTAAACACCAGAGGTATTCCTCGTCCTTGAGGAATTAAGAAAAGAAGAAGGTGGTAGTATACGTCAGTCTCTAGGTGACGAAGTCTTCGGATCAAACCGAACTACCGAGACTGGAGAGGTAGTGTACTTGGCTAACCAGACCAAGGAGTACCCTGCAAGAGAGGCAGGGCTACCTACCTTAAGGGGCTAAGAAAAAGCTCATCCTCGAGCTAAGTCCCTGGTTATCAAACCAAACGATAAGTTAACTTTGGTAAGTTCAACTTACTCTCGCCAGAGAGACTTCTCATATCCTGGTGCACCTTAAACACCAGGGGTATTCCTCGTCCTTGAGGAATTAAGAAAAGAAGAAGGTAGTAGTATACGTCAGTCTCTAGGTGACAAAGTCCTCGGATCCAAAACCGAGCTACCGAGACTGCAGAGGTAGTGTACTTGGCTCGCCAGACCAAGGAGTACCCTGCAAGAGAGGCAGGGCTACCTACCTTAAGGGGCTAAGAAGAAGCCCATCCTCGAGCTAAGTCCCTGGTTATCAAACCAAACGATAAGTTAACTTTGGTAAGTTCAACTTACTCTCGCCAGAGAGACTTCTCATATCCTGGTGCACCTTAAACACCAGGGGTATTCCTCGTCCTTGAGGAATTAAGAAAAGAAGAAGGTAGTAGTATACGTCAGTCTCTAGGTGACAAAGTCCTCGGATCCAAAACCGAGCTACCGAGACTGCAGAGGTAGTGTACTTGGCTCGCCAGACCAAGGAGTACCCTGCAAGAGAGGCAGGGCTACCTACCTTAAGGGGCTAAGAAGAAGCCCATCCTCGAGCTAAGTCCCTGGTTATCAAACCAAACGATAAGTTAACTTTGGTAAGTTCAACCTACTCTCGCCAGAGAGACTCCTCATATCCTGGTGCACCTTAAACCCTAGGGGTATTCCTCGTCCTTGAGGAATTAAAAAAAGAAGAAGGTGGTAGTATACGTCAGTCTCTAGGTGACGAAGTCTTCGGCTTAAACCGAACTACCGAGACTGGAGAGGTAGTGTACTTGGCTTGCCAGACCAAGAAGTACCCTGCAAGAGAGGCAGGGCTACCTACCTTTAGCGGCTAAGAAGAAGCTTATCCTCCAGATAAGTCCATGGTTATCAAAATAAACGATAAGTTAACTTTGGTAAGTTCAACTTACTCTCGACAGAGAGACTCCTCATATCCTGGTGCACCTTAAACACCAGGGGTATTCCTCGTCCTTGAGGAATTAAGAAAAGAAGAAGGAAAAGGCTCCCCCTCGAGCCCGTTATTCGCTGGCCACACCGAACTCCTAAGTTAACTTGGTAAGGAACCAAGTTCAACTCGTTCTCTTCAGAGAAATCTCCCTCCGTTATACTCGCCCTTGAGGAAGACTGGAATTAAGCAAAAGCTCCTCCTCGAGCTCGTTACTCGGTCATCACCGCGCACTCCAAGTTAACTTGATTTAAGAACCTAGTTCGACTCACTCTCGCCAGAGAGACCACGACTCCCTAGGTGTCGCATAAAGCACCGTATTGGTCCTCGTCCTTGAAGACGCCCCCCCCTCCCCGGAAGAAAGTGTGGACCCCCCAGCTGCTACCCTCGCCAAAACGACCGTGGAATTTCGCCCATCTACAACTGGACACACGGCACGCGTCGTGAGTCAATAACATTTCTGAGGCCTTTAAACTCCACATGAGTTTGTAAGCCTAATTCTTATATTATTGTTTTGTGTAGAGAAAACGTTAACCAAATTTTGGAGGGTAAACTAATTTAATTAATTTTTGTTTTGGATAATATTCAGAGTATTGCTGTAGTTAATGTATAAATGATATGTATTCAATTGTTAAAGGTAAAATATAAGTTTATTTTGTGAATTAGTGGGCGTTTCTTTTATATCCTTACGTGTGTCGTAACGGCTCTGTTCTTTAAGATATTCTTATAATATCAATATATTATATTAGACACTCTTAGCACTCTTAGAGATAGAACAAAAAGAGGGGGAATTCTACGACATAAATAAAAGTGGTGTCAGGTTTGTAGGTTGTTATTAGAAAGAACCCAGCAATGTCTAATTAAGAAAGAGCCAGCACGTAAAGGAATATCATATCAGGAATAAGAGAATAATTGACGAGAGGAAAATTGGGGGAGTAGGGGTGGTAACAATCTTAAGGTAATTGGTAGGTCAAGTGGTAAATTTCTTGTCGGGAGTGGTATTTCAATCAACATAGTAGTGGGATTAAGGGTAAGTTATGCTGAGCGCTACCTCGTGAGTGGTGGCATAATTACCTGAGAATTCAGAAAGGAAAAATCAACGGACCAACACGAAATGGATCCAGTCAAAAGATTTTACCAACAAGCCCAAAGTCTGGGACTTGAAGGCACAGAAATGCATGACTACGTCATCGCAGAACTAAGAATAGATTGTGAAGAAGAAGAAAGAATTTTGGATATAGAAGAAGAACAAGAATTAATAAAGCTTGATAGAGAAGCACGAGAATTCAGAATAAGGATAGAATTGGAAGATGAAGAAAGAAGACTAAAGATAAAGCTGGAAGATGAAGAAAGAAGAACTTGACGGGAAAACGAAATAGCGAAAGCAGAACAAGAAGCCGAGGAAAGGAGAATGAAGAGGGAAAAGGAGTCGAAAGAGAGGAGAATAAAGATTAAAAAAGAAATAGATGAAAGAAGAATACAGAGGGAAAAAGAACGTGCTCAAGCGGAAAGAGAAGAGAGAGAAGAAAAGGAAAGATTGCTCGCACTCGAAAGAGCACCTATCGAGAATCTCATAGAGGCCGAGGAAGTTGTAGCCCGGCCTGGACCTAAGAAAGGACCATCGAGGGAAACCCAGCCAAATGGGGTAACGATGGAAGAAGTAGGAAGTAGGAATGAAGTACCAGCAGGAGTACCTAAGGAAGAACCTACGAGGAGAACCCAGCCAAATGGGGTTATCACGGAAGAAGAGAGGGTAGAGGTACGAGCAGGTGTACCTGAGGAACTACCGGCGAAGAGAATCGAGTCAAATGAGTTGACAAGGAAGGAGAAAAGAGGTGCTATTGCGATACACCTGTGTAAGACTAATCAAATGGTAGAAGCTGATGAGTATCCCCTACCCCTAGTAGTCTCCTCCCCGAACGGAACGTCCACGGAGTTACCGCTAAATCGCCAAGTCGTAGTGAGCGCCACGCCCATTAACGCCCTCGCAGGGAAAAGTTTTCTCGATCCCCAAAGATCGAACCCAGACACGATCTTCCCGCGTACCTGGTTAAAGGAGAGCTATGGGACTCAAGTTCACATCAATTATGCCCCGCTGCAACAGGCCACTCTAGCCTTAATGTTCAATTTAAAGGTAGTCAAGTACCATAAAAAGGGTAATTCGAGTAGGTTGAAATACCGCTACCATTTAGTACCATACTGGGGTAGACTCAATAACCAGAACGGCCGACTCAGGCGCGGTAGAATAATGGTCACAGAGCACCATTTTAGGATTAGCTACATCAAAGAAGCCGAAAATGTACAGCTGCTCTATAGGTGGAGACGAAAAACCATGGAGGGTTATTTCAGTACCAAATGAGCGTGAAACCATGTTTTCATTTGTTGTTCGTGTTAATATTTATCGGTAGGATTTAAGTTCTCAAAAACTTAGGAATGTAAGGAAGTAGCTTGTTTTGTTGTTTTTTTGGGAGGTAATCGATGAATAAAGGTTTTTTAATTTTCTATGTAAAATTGTATTGCGAGTAGGTTTAGCTCGACACATTGCCTGTGTAAACGCGCGCGTGGGCGCTCATGTGTCAGGAAACTTAATGTAAGAGAGGGCTCAAAGAAATACAACTTTGCTAAGCTCGACTAGGTTAAGTAAGTTGTTTTGAGTTCACGGGAGCATCCTCCGCTCCCCATTAAGTTCTTCGGTTGGAGGTGTGTAGGGGAATGGTCACTCCCCCCCCCCTCGTTAACTCGTGATGCAGCCCTAAGGCGGTTACCGAAAAGACATCCGTCGAAGGCATCGGCGGGTCAGTGCTTAACCGCAGTGTGGCACAACTCGGTGCCATGTAAGACCCTAAAGGTCAAAAAGGTAAGATCTCCCCCAGGAGAGTGAGATCCAGTTTCACGTCGAACAAGAAATTGGAGACGGGTTTCTCCCAATCTCGATGGCTAACGAGGAGCCGATGTTTGACTTCGTGGGAAAAACCGTTTGGAAGAAGAACTCTCCTCGGGCCGTCCTCAAGCCCCTTACCCCCCCCCCCCCTTACCACTGCCCCAGTGAAGGTGCGAGGTATAAATGAGGAACTCTGAAGAAAATAGAGGTAGTATACGTCAGTCTCTAGGTGACGAAGTCTTCGGATCAAACCGAACTACCGAGACTGGAGAGGTAGTGTACTTGGCTCACCAGACCAAGGAGTACCCTGCAAGAAAGGGCAAGGCTACCTACCTTAAGGGGCTCAGAAGAAACCCCTCCTCGAGCTAAATCCCTGGTTATCAAACCAAACGATAAGTTAACTTTGGTAAGTTCAACTTACTCTCGCCAGAGAGACTCCTCATATCCTGGTGCACCTTAAACACCAGGGGTATTCCTCGTCCTTGAGGAATTAAGAAAAGAAGAAGGTGGTAGTATACGTCAGTCTCTAGGTGATGAAGTCCTCGGATCCAAAACTGAGCTACCGAGACTGCAGAGGTAGTGTACTTGGCTCGCTAGACCAAGGAGTACCCTGCAAGAGAGGCAGGGCTACCTACCTTAAGGGGCTAAGATGAAGCTCATCCTCGAGCTAAGTCCCTGGTTATCAAACCAAACGATAAGTTAACTTTGGTAAGTTCAACTTACTCTCGCCAGAGAGACTCCTCATATCCTGGTGCACCTTAAACACCAGGGGTATTCCTCGTCCTTGAGGAATTAAGAAAAGAAGAAGGTGGTAGTATACGTCAGTCTCTAGGTGACGAAGTCTTCGGATCAAACCGAACTACCGAGACTGGAGAGGTAGTGTACTTCACTCGCTAGACCAAGAAGTACCCTGCAAGAGAGGCAGGGCTACCTACCTTAAGGGGCTAAGAAGAAGCTCATCCTCGAGCTAAGTCCCTTGTTGTCAAACCAAACGATAAGTTAACTTTGGTAATTTCAACTTACTCTCGCCAGAGAGACTCCTCATATCCTGGTGCACCTTAAACACCAGGGGTATTCCTCGTCCTTGAGGAATTAAGAAAAGAAGAAGGAAAAGGCTCCCCCTCGAGCCCGTTATTCGTTGGCCACACCGAACTTCTAAGTTAACTTGGTGAGGAACCAAGTTCAACTTGTTCTCGTCAGAGAAATCTCTCTCCGTTATACTCGCCCTTGAGGAAGACTGGAATTAAGCAAAAGCTCATCTTTGAGCTAGTTCCGGGTTACCAAACCGAACCTTAAGTAATTTATTCTCACAAAGAAATCCCCCTTCGTTATCCTCGCCCTTGAAGAAGACCCTCCCCGAGTGCAGTCCTCGTCCATAAGGAAATAAGTAACGAAGGAGAAAAGCTCCTCCTCGAGCTCGTTACTCGGTGATCACCGCGCACTCCAAGTGGTCTCTCGCCAGAGAGACCACGACTGCTTAGGTGTTGCATACAGCACCGTATTAATCCTCGTCCTTGAAGACCCCCCCCCCGGAAGAACGTGTGGACCCCCCAGCTGCTACCCTCGCCAAAACGACCGTGGAATTTCGCCCATCTACAACTGGTCACACGGCAGGCGTCGTGAGTCAATAACATTTCTGAGGCCTTTAAACTTCACATGAGTCCGTAAGCCTAATTCTTATATTATTGTTTTGTGTAGAGAAAACGTTAACCAAATTTTGGAGGGTAAACTAATTTAATTAATTTTTGTTTAGGATAATATTTTTAGAGTATTGCTGTAGTTAATGTATAAATGATATGTATTCAATTGATAAAGGTAAAATATAAGTTTATTTTGTGAATTAGTGGGCGTTTCTTTTATATCCTTACGTGTGTCGTAACGGCTCTGTTCTTTATATATTATATTAGACACTCTTAGCACTCTTAGAGATAGAACAAAAAGGGGGGCAATTGTACGACAAACATGCCATCAACTTATTTTTTGTATGCCGTAAGAACACTTGGGTAGATCGGATAATAGGGTGGACGGTTGTATTTTATGAAAACTAAAGTCTTTAAAAGTATTTTGTTTTCTAGCCAGGGATTAAAGACCCCCTTCAAAAAATACTGCAGGCAGCTTCAGTCACTTTACCTCTATCCATAGCCTGACAGGGCCAAAAAGACTCTAATTATACATGCCAAAAACATGACTCCTCCTCGTTGCTGTTCACATCGCAAAATTTAGTGACGCTCATCTCCGAAATAGACCCAACCATTTGACCCACTTTCAGTTCAATGCTCATCCTGGTTACCTTACTGAAGAGATTGCAACTCATGTCCAATGTTCTGTACTTTTCGGCCCATTGAATCGCGCACGAAAGCCATAGTCCCTATGATACTGTCCCTGGTGGGCTTTGGTTCATGGGACAAGCAGCGGCCGTAAAAAGGATTTTGGTTGTTTGTCCGGATATCCGGCGTAACAGGTGGCCAATATTCCTTAAATTCCTAGCTGTCATAGTAATGGTAGTCTGACAATCGGATCGCTTCTTCCTTTGCGTAGATTGCTGTAGAAATCATCTAACCGTGTCCACATGGCGAACTAGCTTCTCCGCAATAAAAAGAACAGATGACTTCAGCAGATTCCTTGATGATGAAATAATTTTATTTATCGTTGAGGTCTCTGCATCGTCCCATTGTTATTACAATGAATATGTACTATTAGCGTGGTTCATCTAAAAACGACGAATCTAAAATAAATATTGATGGATCTAACATGGCATAATTTACATACCAGCTAGGGTTTCACAGTGAACTGAGAAATCCTAATTTTCCCCCTTTTCCCTACCAAGCTATTAGTATATATTTTGTTGTACCAGGTTGGGAAAAAGCTATTAGTATATATTTGTTTGTACCACGTAGGGAAAAAGAAAGATCGATTGGAGCTACATTCAAAATATGTTAATAAAACACAGCCTAAGGAACGATAATAATGTAATATATAGTATATCTTGTTTGGATTGTAATTTGATCTATGGAGGTCAAACTTCTAAAAAGATCTCTGTAAGAATTAAGCAACATCAAAATGCAGTATATAAGGTATATAGAAATTATGCTTTGGCTGTTCACAGGCTTAAGATCGGCCACCAGATTAACTGGTCAATAGCAGATAACATAATGCATATAAATGATTTTATTATCATAAATATCTTTAAATCTTTCCTAATCTCCAGCACAAAGGAGATAAATGTAAATATTAGCCCCGGTTTATTAGCTTTAGATCCAGTCCTATCTTTCTTCCTAAAATTAAACTTATCAGATATCATAAGAAAAAAGAAATCTGACCATGTGATTTTATAGGGAAACATTGCTATGTAGAAATACCGTTCTCACAATTTTATAAACCATTGTGAGTTTGAAAATGTTATTAAGATAACGAAAGTACTGGCTCCAATCAATCTTTCTTTTTCCCTACTTGGTACAACCAAATATTTATACTTATTCACGTGTTACTTCTCGTGATTTTCACCTATATGAATATATATATATATATATATATATATATATATATATATAATCGCATGAGAAGCACATATTACTTGTAAATTTAGAACTATCCTTGAATTAAACTGAATTAAGTAATTACCGATATTTTAATATCAAAATTCTTCTTCTTAATGTTTTTTTTTTATGTCCTTTAATTGGTTTTTGATCGCTAAATATTGAAATTTGATCGATTCTAATTAGACATTTTCTTATCACTTGTGTCGTTTTTCTTCCTGGAGGATTTCTCTAATCAAATATAAGTTAAAAATTTTCGACCAAAGTTTTAAAAGTATTCTTTCTCGTTTAACGAATTTCTTTGGGATTTTCATTCATTAACCAAAATATGCGATCACGTTAAACGAAGAGACTTTAGCTATTGCAATTTTAACGTTTCTTTGATGGAGTAATATTCAATAGCAGAGTGTCATATTGGTCATTTTAGAGTCCTGTATTATTTTTCAGCCACGTGAATGACTTAGATTAAGTATTACTAAGTAAAATTGCGATTATCATTGATTATACACTGTCAGATAGCGAAATGCGAATCAATTCCGGAGAGAATAGAGCAAGATCTAAACAAAGGATTTATTTCGTCATTAAGTTCAGAGGGATTTTTAATCTATATAATTTAAAACTCGAGAAATTATCTATAAAAATACTTTTATCCTATATTAGGCAACCTTCGATTAGAAAACGTGTCAGTAGAACTTGGTATCGCTTTATTAATTACGCCGCGGGATTTAACATATTCGAAACACTTCATCCAATATATTCATAAACACGGATATCCAAATCAGCGTTATATTGCGATAAATCTGAGATATCCGGTTAGAGAAATGGTATTTGCGTTGTTCAAACATTTATGCGTCCTCATCTCCTATATGCAAATAAATCTAACCTTCTTTCTTGAAATAATATCGTAATATTTGAAATAATCATAGGGAGTGACTTAATAAATTAACTTTGAAACCCAGAAAATGAGGCACTTAAGAGCCATAATATTTTTACCAAAAAAATAGCGAGTTCACTGACGTGAATTTAGTTAGAATTTATCAAGAGTTTTTCAAATGAATTCACTCATGTCTACCGAATTCTTGACATTTTTCATGATATAAAGGAAAAATGTGAACATCATAAAGCAATAGAACTTAGTTACATCAATTATAAAAAAGGCGTTTATACCGGTTCCCTATCTAGGACTTCTGAATATGGTTAGAACCTAGCGGATCAGTGATAGCCAATTAAGTTGGACTCAGTACTTGTTTCTAAACCGTAGAATGGTGAAAAGGGGAACAAGTGATTTTATGTTACTATGTCAGGACGTCATTTGGATGGCAACTATTATATTATTCAATGATTTTTGAAAAGATTTGAAGGCCGTTTGTAATTTATTTTTTCAAAATCATTGAAATAATTGAGAGCACGCGACTTAGGCCTGTTGACCTTGTTTTTATCATAAAAACATAAATACAAGAATATTAAGGATGATTTTTAAGTTTACTTATGGTAAAATAGGTCATATGATTAAATAAAAGACAGAATGATGAAAGATAGAGCAAAAAATATAAAGAGATGTTTAATTTCTGTATAAAATGACCAGTTATTTTTAATTTAAATAATGTCTAAGTAGTGTTTATCTGGTCTGGAAGAAAAGAAACCTTAGCGCCCACGTCTGGTCTGGAAAGAAACCTTAGATTCCACGTTCGGTCTACAAAGATACCTTAGATTCCACGTTCGGTCTAGAAATAAACCTCAGATTCCGCGTTTGGTCTGAAAAGAAACCTTAGATTCCACGTTCCGCCTAAAAGAAACCTTAGATTGCACGTTCGGTCTAGAAAGAAACCTTAGATTTCACGTTCGGTCTGGAAAGAAACCATAGATTCCACGTTCCGTCTGGAAATAAACCTTAGATTTCACGTTCGGTCTGGAAAGAAACCTTAGATTCCCCGTTCGGTCTGGGAAAGAAACCTTAGATTCCCCGTTCGGCCTGGACAGAAACCTTAGATTCCCCGTTCGGTCTGGAAAAAAACCTTAGATTCCACGTTAGGTCTGGAAATAAACCTTAGATTCCACGTTTCGTCTGGAAATAAACCTTAGATTCCACGTTCGGTCTGGAAAGAAACCTTAGATTCCACGTTCGGCCTGGAAAGAAACCGTAGATTCCCCGTTCGGTCAAGAAAAAAACCTTAGATTCTGCGTTCGGTCTGGAAATAAACCTTAGATTCCACGTTCCGTCTGGAAAGAAATCTTATATTCCACGTTCCGTCTGGACAGAAACCTTAGATTCCACGTTCGGTCTGGAAATAAACCTTAGATTCCATGTTCGTTCTGGAAAGAAACCTTAGATTCCCCGTTCGGCCTGGAAAGAAACCTTAGATTCCACGTTCGGTCTGGAAATAAACCTTAGATTTAACGTTCGGTCAGGAAAGAAACCTTAAATTCCATGCTCGGTCTCGAAATAAACCCTAGTTTACACGTTCGGTCTGGAAAGAAATCTTAGATTCCACGTTCGTTCTGAAAAGAAACCTTAGATTCCACGTTATATATGGAAAGAAACCTTAGATTCCTCGTTTTAAAATCCTTGATTCAAAAACGTGAGATAATCTTTGATCTCAGTGTATTAATTGATAGCGATTTAAAATTTTATAAATATTGACTCAAAGTAAATAGATAGAAAAATAAATCGAATACTAGGATTTAATTAAGTGAATTTTTAATATTTCAGTTTCATCCCAAAAGATCACAACGTCCCTATTTATTTCACAGCATCTTTCATACGATTTGCAAGAGAAAATAAAATGCTTCCAACATAGATGAACGCTTAAGGTGATACCACATTAATTTTTGAATTTTTTCAACTTTTTACTACGTTAGATTATCATATATGAAATTAAATGCCGTTTTATTTTTACTAAAATTATAATAACCTACGGCGCTGTTTTGGAGATACAAGGAGTTCTTTCAGAATCTCCCCCTTTAAACCTGATATCATATAAATGGCTAGAGAATTACTAAAATTTAAGCATTCAAACTCAATTTACAAGCAAATAATCCACATATGGTGTATTTTTGTTTTGTTGTTCACAAATTCACTTTAAATATCTAGGAAAAATTTTCCACGAATGTAGACAATTTTGCATTATCCATATTTTCACTCTGTTCTAGTTATGTTGCTAAAAAAATAATTACATCATCAAAAAGTTCATAAAATTTGCAATGAAATGATATACAAAACACCCAAATGCGAATTTTTAACGAAATAATTCGAAAAGTGACCATTAAAAAATGTGCTATCCCCTTAAGTAGAAGTATAAACTAATAATAAATTAAGGGTAGCTAAATATAGTTTAATAAAACCAAATTTATCAGCATATAAGCAATTTACTAGATAAATTTAAGTGACAAATTTATGGAAACGACAGCGGAAATAAATTTCCTTTGATATCTACATAACTATTAGATTACCACACGAATACTGTAAAAGTTAAAAAATAATTATGAGTAGTATTTAGTTTCAAGGCATTTATTCTCCCTGATTTTTTAACATCTCCTGATAATGAACAAACCCACTGCTGTATCTCTTACACAGTATTCTCGCTTTATTCTTCTGGGACAATTTACAAATCTTAGTCGCCATTTTCTTCTCATTATTTTATTCACGAATCAAAACATGTTTAAATATTCAAATTAACCAGGTAGCCGAACTTACTTTACCTATTCCTATGTATGGTGTGGCATATCCTATGTGAGCTCCAAAGTATGTTACGTTGAACTGCATAAGTCCCTGTCAATCTATACTGGTCTTCGCTTAAGTATCCCCGACTCTCCTATTATTAGAAACCTATCCATACACTCTATGTTATTTTTTTCATTAGATAGAGCAAATAAAAATATAAAAGAGCAAAAAAAGCGAAAATAATTAAGAACAATATTAGGACTTAAAGAAAGCAAAACAAACTTGTTGATTCCAATGTAATGAAACACATGATAAATGAGGTTCGAGAGACTTTATAACCAACATGATTACCTCACTGTTTACAAAATATTTAAACGAAGAGTTGTAATAGATTCCTACTGAAAATGAAAATGTTAAAGAACCCAGTAGAAGAAAATAGAATATGTTGGTTAGACAATTAAAATTTACAGTAAGTCGAACAATTGTTTTGGAATTAGAACAGCTTGGGGTACCAGATTGTCCCATGCAAGCAGAAACAGGAAAGTTTAGTTCCATACTTTAAGGTCAAGTGCAACAAAGTTTAACATCAATTTAACTAATGAGTTTTATAGTTCTAACAAACGACAATAAAACTAGAATAAAAGTACAATTTAAATCACTCGGAAACTGAAGCCTCCTTAGACACTAAAATTTAGTATTTGATACACGAAATTAATTTTAAATGTAATCTCAGCTAACTTTCTATGTATTAGCTGTTGCCTTCGATGAAAATAATCCAACTAGTTTGTTCAGAAAGACTTTTTGACTTGTTCTTATAAACAATATTCTTTTTTATATCTAATTATAATCCAAATAACATCCTATTTATATGCGTAGTTTACTAATCACCTAAAAAATTATCAAGCTAAATCAAGTGATGTGAAATGTGATGAAAAGAAAATTGAGGAAACAAAACAGCTTGCGCACACCCCTTTTCTCCCTTGGCCGTTAAAATGAGTCGCCATGGGGAGGGGGACTCGGGTAGGTATTCCTTTGTAGTCACCTGCAGCCACACTCTCCAGATACTAAGTTGGCTCCAGAGACTCTGTGTGCGGTGGGTAGGAGTGAGACTGAGAGTGAGAGAAAATGTTTAGGCATAGGACAGCGAGGAATTATAGGAGTAGAAAACAAAGTTGACCTAATTATTCGTGGGGTGTACAGATTAACGTGGAAGCCAAACCACGATGTATAAGCTTATATATATTAAAGATCATTGCTGTTTATTGTAACCCGTATTCCATATATCTTCTGTCATGCCTATGTGTGAATGTAATAGTTAAAGTAGAATATTTAATAAAAACTGAAGTATGAGTTTTGCAAAAGATACTAGTTTCCACGGAAATCAGGTTAATCTATGCCCATGTAGGTAGTTATAGTTAGCGCGATAAAGTTAAAACATTGTTTCCATGTTTGTATGCCTAAATGTATCTTTGTTAGTGAAGTGTTTGTTCATATAAGGTGATCAAACCGTAATTGTAATAATTCCTACTAAAAGAGTTGTAGAATTCTATCTTTTCTATTCCTTTCTATTCCTTTTAAGTTTATAATTATCGATAAGCTGTAAATTTATCTTAGCCGCCATAGAGCAATGTTATGCTTCTCTAGGTGTAGATTTATTGTTCCTCATCTTCTCTTCTTTTTTAATCATTGAAAATGTGGGGAATTAAATATCTGCGTGTTCTCCATACTTCTCTTTGGGCAATTTGTTTAGTTAATTCAATTTATATTTCGTTCTCTGTATTTTCTCTGACTTTCCTAGGTCTTTGTGCAGTTATTCTGTTTCGTATGTTGATGGTGCTGAACTCAATTATAGAACCGCATCTGACTCAAAACCACCTAAAAGATGAGCATTTTGAAGTCTTATAAAGTTCTATAAGTGGTTCACAATAAAGCGGTGCACACAGTTCTTCACTGAGCAAAGGGGATATTTTGGTATTATAAACCGTTACCTCCTTTACCGGGTAGCGAGATGTAAATAGCAAATTTATTTTGTCTCTTGTGGAATTAACGGGATTAAGAAGGTCAGATTTAGGTCGGTGATTTAAAGAGGAATTTTCAACCAAGGCGCGCACACAATGAATGGATCGATTGGGTAAGCCAGATTTAGATCAACCTGCAGGCAGCAACGGCTACAATTGCTTATATGTTCATTGCAGAAAAGGGTCTAGTTGGGATACGATGAATGCGAAGGTGGAAGTCTGGTTACCTCTCGCTTCAGATGGGGGAGTACTAGTCGATAGCCTTCGGAGTTGAGATCCTCGTCAGATACTTGACTGCGAATGGGAAGTCAGTTACCTCTCGCTTCAGATGAGGGAGCACTAGTAGCTGGTTTTCGGAGATGGAAATCCTCGTCAGATACTTGACTGCGATGGCGAAAGTCGGGTTAGCTCTCGCTTCAGATGAGGGAGCACTAGTAGATGGCCTTCAGAGATGGGAATCATCGTCAGATACTCGCCGATTAACTTGAGCAGAGTTCACGGATGATGATTCAGCCTTCCTCTTCGAATCGAAATCGCCTATGGGGGGAGACAAGAGTGCTTCAGCCCATTTTCCGTAGTAGGCGGGAGCTCTATTAGTGTTGCTTACTAAACTGAGTCGAATGATTATATAGACGCCTGGTGATGCGGCTTTTGGTGGCTTTGGCGGCCCTTAACACATACGGGGGATTTTGTGGAAAAGTCCACGACTTCTTCTTAGGGGGGGGGGGGGGGTGATAACATTGAGGTGGAATGTTCAACTCACTTCAATCTTATGACGGAAGGCAGGAAAGTTGGCGGCTGAAAGGTGTCCATGGGAGACGATGAAACGGTCCCTAAGCAAATACAGCTGGGTGAGAAAGCATAGCTCAGCTATGATTTCAAAGCTCCATGGGGTGATCTCAAGGCCACATGGGTACAGAAAGGCACGTTGTCACCTTTCGACCTTATTCTGCTACATCGTCCAATAATTTCGGGTCTAAAATGAATGAAAATGATAATGATTTATAAAGGACAGAGTATACAGAATTGAGGATTCTACATATAAGTAAAAGCAATTTTAGATATGAACCAAACTGATTAGGTAATAGTGGTGAACTTATACAATGAAAGGAGAGCAGAAAAGGGGGAGGTACGTCGAGAAGTAAGAAGTGCAAAACTCCAGGAACTAGGTAGATCATCGATCCTTTGCATTCTATGTACAGTTAATCATATATATTTTAGAGTTATATAAACACTTTATCATAGGAAATTGTTACATATTAATTTATTTATTTATTTTCTTTTTTATTACACCATATATTTCATTTAGTCTTATGATTTATTCATTATTGTATTAATTACTCTTTTATATTACATTGTATTACTTCCTATTTCTTATTTACTTTCGCTTTATTGTAATACCTTTATAATATTCACTGTCCTAGAATAGGCTCTCGACGATATACCATATATAACTATTCGTTGAGGGAATTATTCTAATATTTCGAGTGCGTGGTAATCTGATTGACCGAGGTTATTTATCTTCAATATGCTTAAGAAGTGGGACGGAGCTCAACGATAATAATAGGGCTATCATTAATAAAATAGAGTTTTATTAATTAAACTATCAACAACACACAAAAAGAAATTGTTTACATAAACGGAGAATGGAAAGGGTCGTGGGAAAATCTGACTAATCCGAGGATTAAGATTTGGAGAGATTTAAAAAGGTAAACAAATGAAAATTAAAGGGGGGGATGGTTGGCTAAACCATTTAAAGCACGGGGTAGCGTTGACAAAAGGTTAGGTAATTAAAGGTAATGCTCAGCTTACGTAATTACAAAGTTGTTGTGCAGAGGAAGACGATGCGAAGGAATCTTCGGTCCACTGGCGATTTCAAGCAGAAAGGTTCTTCGGGGGCTTGTCCTTAGTGAAAGGGAAGGACTGTCTTCGAAGAGTGAGAGCGAAGTGGGGCTCGGAAGTACGAGCAATCTTTGTGACAGCAAATCAAGGATGTTCTATATGAACAATGGAGGTTATTGTTGAAACCAAGCGTTCTCTTGAAGAACGTTAAAATGGAGGGAATTAAATTATCCTGACGTGATGTCTTGGGAATGAGAACCGTTTCTTGACGAACGGGCTAGAAGAACAATAGCTGTTCTAACGTTGTTCTCTTCCTGAACAACAGAGGTGGTGAAAACCTTCTCTTGTCAACGGGCTCAAAGAACAATGGCTTTTCTAACGTTGTTCTCTTCCTGAACAACAGGGGGGCCTTGTGGACTTGGCATCTCGAGGGCACGAACTTTGGCACTCAAGGGATATTGTCCTTTTCTGGACAAAAAGGTGGATCTCGAGGTAGAGAGCTACTATGGTGCACAAGGGAGACCGGATCGGCGTGATGCCTATCGAAGATAATCTAGATCTGATCTGCTTCAATCGGGAAAGCTATGATATAAATAGTCGAAGACATCCCCTTGGCGTAGGATACAATTGAGTGAGAGGCTTCGGGGGAATGCCCCGGTCGCGCCTTGGAAAATACCTTATCTGTCCATAAGCCTAACTTAATCTGGCGAGATCGACGTATGGAGGCGAAACGGGGGAATAAACCTCCTTGATTAAATATTGGCTAAGGTGGGCGATAACGAGCTCTGCTTCCTCTCGCAGATGCACGTGGGTAACATGTGTTTCTAAACATGTGATAGTGGCTGAATTTAAGCGGCCTCAGACCGTTCTATCACATTCACATTGTGTCATTTCTTTAACATTTGACTTATATTATTTATTACTACTTTTTATTACATTGTCTTTCCTATTACTTATTAACTTTAGTTTAATACCTTTATTTTGTACGCTTAGTATTTTTAAATACTTTATGTTCACTTATTTGTCTCTTTATGTTTTCGATTTTTCGAGGTCTGGTCTAGTTGAAATGATTTTTTACTGTCCTTTAACTTTAGAGCTATATTACTTTAATTACTGCTACCTTTTCACGCTACTTTATCTTTTGCCTTATTTTATTTATATTATTTCACATTTATTATACCTTTTACTATTATTTTATTCACTTATCACTTTTTCACTTTACGTTTATTATTGACTTCCTCTTCTAGTTATTCCTATTATTTTATTCGCATCTAATTTTATTTCTCTTTTATTTAGCGATCACTTATTTGTCTATTTCAGAGGATTTCAGTCCATTCTTAATTACTTTACAACCATTCAGGTTCACTTTCTAGGATGTAGAAATTGCTTTCCTCCAGCAATCCTGCTACTTCTTTCGGCAAGTAGGGTTGCTCCCTTGTAGATTCATTGGAACTTCCCCATTCTGATTCCTTCCGTGAGTTGCTCGATGTTTCCTTTCGGGGGGCTGCTCATAGCTGGCCCAAAGATCTTGAGAGACACTTTCTTACGTTGAAGAAATCTCACATCTCCAGTATTTCCTTCTCTTCTCTGAGTGGAACTCCTTGGTACTTTAGAATTTTCTCATCTTCCTCACTTCTAGGTCCAATTTCTTAAGTGTGATGCTTCCAGTTGTTGAGAGCAATTGTTCGATGTCCTATTTTTCTATGCAAGTTACCATGAATCCTGATGGAGTCTCTATTCATTTTATTAGTTGTATTTCTTGGATCGGAGATATCCTTTGCGCTACTTCCTGCGTTGATTTCTTCCTTCCGTTCAGTTTGAGCTTAAGAGACAGCTTTTAAAATGGTCCATGTTTCCCGGGCGGCGTTTCCCATCAACAAAAAAGTGTTTTTTTCTAAATATCTTCAAATGTGGGGAAATTTCTCAAGCTCTAATAGTCGAAGGAGCTCCTGTATCCGTCCTAATAATATTTCGCTTACCTTTAGAATTACACACACTACTTGGTCACCCTACCTAAATATAACATCGGTCCACATGTGTGTCCACATTTCTTCCTATTTCTGGGCTCCTAATGGGGTCTCCTGTAGGAGTTCACTAAGCCTTACAACAACGGCAACTCAGACTTTGCACGTGGACAAGTCATGAAATGCTAGTGATAAATAAGTTAAAGGAAAAAAGTTGTGAAAAAAGTTTTACTGAGGATCTCTTTTTTTTATTTTAGTCGCTTTAAGAAATTCTTTCCACCTTTTACTGAGATAGGCTCTGCCAGTTTGCAGTTAACGAGCGAATGTTCAGAATGAGTAAATCTCAAGTGATATATTGATCAAATATATAGTTATTTTGACTTTGCTAAATATTATTTTCTCCTCTAGTATTAATCAGGCTCTTTACTGAATACTAGAATACCTGCACTTAAAACACATTGATTACGAAATCACTACCAATAATTAAAAATTGTTAGAATTTCAAAAGGTGTGACCAGGACTTTGTTTATTTCATCTCCACTGAAAGGATAGATATATCGCCATTTTCTTATCAAACAAACTGTGACATTTTCTCATCTTTCAAGATGAAGATTCTAATTTCTGCCAATGTTATTTCATCCTAACACTTGATTTATTCATATTTGTTTAGTGTAATCTTTCTCTTTTGAATTTCATAAACCTTCCTTTCAAGAATTTCCTTAAAGCAATAGCCCATGCTATTGTTTTAACATAAGAGTTTTAACAAAATGTTTGCATTTATTTTTAGCTGATTTTGTGTAATTATATTTTCAATGTTATATCATGTTTTCTTGTGGTATAAAATCCTGTTTGCAAAGTGATGTCATTTATTTGAGGGATAAAATCACTTCAGGGATATTCCAACAAAACAATAGGTAAAGGATTTTTTTCAAGCGAGTTTCATAAAAACTGACATAAATTTCCATTTTATTTGATTGACTTAAGTGTTTTTTCGCTTCCAGAAGTATTTTCATGATGACAGGATTGGTATAAATTTTGTATAAAATGTAATAGATTTGAGCTTTTAAAATTCATATATAATCAGCTGCAGTTTTGAATAAATCAAAATGTTTAAAGGTTACATGTAGATAAGAGTTGTCTTTATAGGTAAATCGAGGAATAGAAGAGTTTAATGTGCCGAGGTTCTAGCATAACCTTAGCCAAAGAGTATTGAGTGGTAAGCGTATGCAAATATGATGAACGTCTTCATAATTAGAACAAATCGCTAAAAGATTTTTTACATGACGCAGCCGGAGGATAGTAAAACTAATACTGAAATGCCTATAGAATTCCCACTAATTCTCATATTACTTGATTAAAAAAGAAGAGATATTCTTCTCCGAATTCAAAATTGACATCATTTTTTTCTGATTTATTTCTTCTTTTTTCTGAAATTCACGCTTGTTCAATTGTGCATCTAGATCGCTGTTAGTAATTATCAACATCATCAACATACACAATTATTCACTCTTTATGTGGCAGAAGTTTCTTTAACACTAAATTTCTCCTGTCAGCAGAGAGCCAACGACCATATAAATTATATAGAATCAGACCTTTTATTCAGCACATACATAAGATCTTAGTTGAGTTTAGGGAGAATCATATAATATATAATTTTCGTTAAATTTTTATAATTTATTTAAAAATTATAGTATTTCTTGAAATGCAACAGTTAAAATATGTAATTTCGTTAAATTTTAATATGATATTGGGTTGAGGAATATGTTCTTGCAGTTTTATCAAATTTATTCATTATCATTAACAATTTTAGAAAAATTTCATTTTTAATTGATAACAATATGCAATTTAATCAATAATGTATACTCCGTTGTTATTTATGACTTCTTCCCAACGTTCAACTGGTTTTTCGATGCCTCCGCAATAAAAATCTCTGGATTTTGACTCCAGGAATTCGTCTAACCAGGTTCTTAATTCCACATCAGTATTGAACGAACGCCGCGCAAATTGTTGCAAAGCGATCGGAACAGATGCAAATCCGATAGAGCCAAGTCTGGCGAATATGAAGGATGCGGAACGATTTTCCAATTAAGCGTTTGAATGGCGTCTTTTGACATATTGGCCATGTGAGGACGAGCATATTCGTGTTGGAGAAGGACTCCATAACGATGATGAGGTCGCTTTTCACGAATAGCTTCGGCGAGTTGATACATTTGTTGAACGTAGAGTTCTGCATTGACAATCTCGTTGTTCGCAAAGAGCTCATAAAGAATGATGCCTCCACAATCCGACCACACACAAAGCATCTTCTTTCGTGGATGAATTCCTTGCTTTAATCGCGGAATTATTTATTTAATTGGGGCTAAGCCATTATTTTTTTAATTGGTGGTAAGCCATTGTTTTCGATGGTTCATGTTGACATAAACACACCACTTTTCGTCGTCAGTGATAATGCGGTGAAGAAATCTGTCCTTATATCCACGAGTAGCCTTGTGACGAGCAAGCAAACCTGTGGCAATCGTGGACCTTTTAAGTTTGTTGCTTTCGCTCAGAGCGTGCGTAATTCATGCACGAGTTTTTGAACTTTCCCCATCGAATGAAGGTGATTCACTAAGGTTTTCTGATCACACGCCAATTATCTAGTCGATGGACGAGGATTTTCATGAAGAAGGTCGTTCAATCGATCTTTATCCAACTTAATGGGGCGACCAGAACGTTCTTCGTCATCAAGATTCAAATGACCGTTTTTGAAACGAGAAAACCACCATTAAGCTGTCCAAACTGATAAAGCATTTTCTCCGAAAAAAGCAAAAATATCGCAACGAGCTTTGGTTGTGTTTGCATTGTTCCCGTCTCGATTGAAAATGAATAACAACAAGTGTCGAAAATGCGCCTTTCTTTCAACTTGATATTCCATTTTGAGGGTACAGAACTAAAATTAAATTAACACAACTTTTAAATAAACTGCAATGACTTATTATTCAACTTCAAGACGTAGCCTAAGCAAAAGCGTAATAGTGTACGCTGTTAAGAGACGTAGCCTAACCTTTGCAAATTTTGCTCTCATTATTTATTATTGTTTCTTAATATGTGCACAAATCACGTCCACAAAACTTAAATCCACACAACATTAAAAAAAACGCAAGAAATTATTCCTCAACCTAATACATTTGTCGAAGTGGATCTTTGAATCCATATATATGTAAGCCTTAATAAAAAATGCCACAATGAATGTAATCAAATCATTGTTTTTTAATAATTTATGTATATTTAAGTGTTAAAACGTTACGGAGATCAAAGTATTATCGAAAAGCAAAGATGTTCGCTTGAATTAAGGTTTGAAAATTATAAGGAAAATATGTAATGATTGAGATATTAAATTTCGCAGCCACATTTGCTTTGAATCTATTCAGACAGTTGACTATACTGAATATTTAGATAGATTTTTATAGCTGCTATAAATCGAGAATTTATGATTAAAACAGGTTTGCTTGAATTAGAAATTGCTGTTTGTGGCGTTGCATTGTAAAATAGAAGTGCATATTCCCTTAAACTAAAAGGCGAACGAAATAACTTCCGTTCCTTCAAGCTAAAAATGTTCACATCACTATATATTCATGAAAATGAGAGGGCACGCTGAGATCCAAATGGCATGTTAAATTAATCGTCAAAATACGGTGGAGGGATACTTTTTCAGATTTAAGAGAGAAATATTAATTTAACCATGGAACGGGTAGGAATGGGATATATCGTTAAATTCTAATAGATATTAATTTTTCCTTTTATTAACTGAAAAACTTAAAATATATTAAGATATACATTTTTAGCATTAAAAATTCATTTATAATAATAGCAATTAATACCTAGATGTTGCCGTCAGTTTTAGGGCACAATAATGTACATGATAATAAACTTTATTACGAATGCCAGAGGTAAAGTGTGAAATTTTTTAGTTTTTTAAGTTTTTAAGTAGTTTTTACTTTCCAATTTGTTGATATCATAACTATGAAAACTGTACATATTAAAATTCAAATTTAAACTTGATCAGCACTTGTTAACTTAGAACAAACTTCGATATATATCCCCAATGCTCTCCCCCCTCTCTCTCTCTCAACTAGTTTTTAAAATTGTTAAAATTTGAATTTTTGGAAGGTTAATATCATCTATGTCGTTATCTCTTATGTGATGCTTATCATCTTTTAGCTTGTCATCCATAGCAAATACAGAAATTCCTACCGCAAAGAACCTGCTAGTATATTCATTCCTCATATTATTAGTCACATTGGGCATGGAGCTGGTGGTAATTTAATTAATGACCACTCTTTCTCTATCTCCAACAGAATTTTCTATGAGCTTAGTAAATATGTGAACATAACCTTCACTAAAGGAAATGCAAACTTACTTACTCTGATAAATTTTAGCATCACCCAGTATAATTCCTCATAATCGCGATATATTAAGATGGACTTTTTCTTTCTGCACTCAAGCACACTGGAATACATATGGCGTAGTCGACCACTTCATCTTAATTCATAACCAAAACCATAATTAACCTCTTAACAGTCATTTCTAACCAATACATCACCCTGTATTACTTCACTCTTGTTCTTTTACCTAATCCTAGCACATACTTTCCTACGAAGTCTTATCTTTGTTGATACTCTTATATTAAATAAGGATAGATGGAAAGGTCCTTCCCCATTCACTTTCCCTACTATACTTTGCTCGTTACCTTTACGGACCTGTAAGTGGCACTCTGTTCGTGTTCTCTGATCTTTTCTTCCTGACAGAACACCCATGCTGAAAGCGTGCCCTGTCATTTTATTGACTATATCGAGTGACAAAAGCCCAGAGTAGCTTGCAAAATGCGAATTCGGGCCGACTATACTCCTGGTAAAGATGAATTAATGGCATTCGTAGCCTACTACTTCCTAGGTTTTCACTCATGCAGAGATCTCCTAAACTCATCCAATGAGACCTTCACCTGTATCACTATTATACAAAAACAAGGCGCACAATATCTTCTAGCTTCTTACAAATATCTTTTCCACGCTGACAACCCTGTTCTTTTCTATACCCCGTGCTGTATTATGTGGCTTGAGCTTTAACGAGATAGTCGATATCTATATTGTTATACCCATGGTATCTATTCCTTGCCACTACAGTGCTCTCCTAGTCCCCTTGACTTGTGTTGCTGCGTCAGTAATTACCTTTCATAGTTCTGCCTTAAACTCATTCGAATCAATTCTTTACCAACCATCCATTTAGTTCATTGATATTCTTACAACTATTATCTAATCTGAATGTAATTGTTCTGCAATCCACAGTTCTACCCGAACTAGAATTGTTCCTAAACGAGCGTTGCCTAGATGATATGGATTTGCACTGTTTCTATGGCCTTGCTTTTAAAAGAAAGCATTAGTGTCTTGTATACCAGCAACGGGGAAAATCTTCTTTACGTGACCTTCGGCAACTGTATCAGGAAAGGTGAAGTCCATTTTCTGGTTTCTGTCTGGCGACTGGTGCGTTGGGCACGTCACTCATGATAGCCTACATTGAGATGCGTTTAAGATGCCCTTTATAATATACACAGTGAAATATGTGCTCTTACGCATGAGTTTAGGAACTCGATCATTCGTTAACGACTTTCATTGTATCCACGGCAGAACTCGACGGTGCCTATGCTGTCTAAAGGCACCAGTAAAAATGAAAGCTCTTTGGCTGTAGGTGGGGAAACATTTTTGAAGGTTCAGTGTAGGTCTTGAGCCGATGGCACCGATGATGCTACCCAAAACGCCACCTTGGATGCTATCACATTTGAATATTTGTCACAAACCCCTGCTCCCAAAGTTTTCACTGCGCGTGACTAGTGCATTTGAACTTTATGTAGCTCAGCCTGTGTGATGGTGGATCTGTGTCAGTGTACACTAATGTCTCTAATTCCGAAAAAGAAAATCGGCTTACACGCTGTATCCCCTCTGGGAGAAGTCAACGGGCTCTACCAGGCGTTGCATCTGTCTTCACAGAGGATCTGGGTGCAATACCCTGCTCGTTATTGGAGAGAGGGCATGGTGCTTGCTTCGGAGAACGGATTGTTATCTATAGCGACTCACAAAGTGCCCTGATTGCTCTTGGTTATTCGACTCACCGCATCCACAATTTTAATGTAACTGTGATACTACGGTTGCTGCGAGCGGGGCGAATGTCAAAATTATCTGCTGCTAGGTATTTGAAGTGTAGAGATTGCGGTGAATGAGCACGTTGGTGTGGCCATCAAAGATTTTACCACTAGATAAATTCTCCGTTTATCATCACAAATACTATATGGCATGAATCAGGTCAGCTATTCGGTCTGCCTAGTAAATAAGATATGAGACTTCTGATGGATAAGTAAACTTGCGCCACGACTGTTACCATGGAACTACACCATAATTCCTGTGTGAAATTAGGTCGAACAATTGATAGAGCGCTTTCCTTCACCTCACTGCGACTATTGAATTGCCAACAGACTGTGGGGCAAAGTGCTCGAAGATACCCAAGACTGTCTCATTCTAGGGGACCTTCACTTATGTTACTTTTCCCAACACCGGAACGAGTGGGGTCGTTGTCTCTTTTGCTTTGTTTTTTTTTTGTGATGTAGTTTTTCCTTTGTTTTGTTGTTTATTTAACTTTTTTCGTATTTTTTGTGTGTGTCGGTTTTTCATGTAGCCCACTAGTATGCTGAAAATTGAAGAAACCGATTAGTAGTTACCCAATGAGCGGTCCTTTGCCAAAGGTCACAGCTTCCAACTAGGTACTAGGTATCCAGAGAGGCAGAGCAACAGGATTGATACCCTTAGTAGGACGTAATAATCGTCGACGGGATGACCAAGATCTAAAGATCTCTTGTTATAGACCAAGAGATGGGACTTCGTGAATTTTTGTTGACCTGCAGCCAATAATGCAGTAAACTCCGCCCACCATCAGCAATAAAGCATTATACAACCGAGAATGGCAACCGAAAAGACCAATATTCTTATTATTTGCGCCCTACAGCCCAGCTTACCTCAAGGCATGCTCTTTTTTATCTACAGAGGTGAAAGAGCGTTGTTTAAAGAGGTTCAAAAGCCTCTCTTATGGCACGGCAGGACGTAGCTGGTTAGGTCATTAAGCCTAGACAGGGACTTGAAGGGGATTCTGATAGAGAAAATGGAATGTTAAGAGGGAGTAAGGAAGAAGCGCGCTAACGACTTATCTAGACTCCGTCAAAAAATTTAATTCAGCCTGATGACTGGGTTTCCCTAATTTACGCACTGGCTGCGGGTGAACAGGTCCTTTTGGTACTACGAGAAGGTAGAGAAAAGGTTGAAGGGATATTCATAAAAAATAGCGCTGATAGAGAGCGAGGGGAAAGCGCGCTAACAACTTTCCTCGGCCCCATCAGCGAGTTCAAATCAACCAAGTGACAGAGCTTCCCCAATTCGCACTTAGTCCATGAGGATGTAAAGTTCCTGCTGGTACCAATTCTAGAAAATTCTCAAGGAAAAGAACCACTTAATCTCTCAGCACCTATTATTCTCAATTATCCTTGAAAGGCTAGTAGATACCACATGAATTATAAATCACTTTTCACATCTAATGCTGATGAAATTTTTCAGTCTCGAGTTAAAGCTGCAGACTTCTTAGGTTCCCTGTATCTGCTCTTACTTGGTTCCTCTCATACCTTTCATCTCGTAATAAATGTCTGTTATTGGAAATTATATATTTCAGCGTTTGGGGTGGGGGAATGGTTGTTGGGAAATAGTAATTTCTTTGTCAGATTCTGTTTCACATCATAATCACCATGTAATTCTTTTCAAAATCTATCTCCTGCTTGAGTTACTAAGATTCTTATAAACATTGTATCAGGCTACAAGATATTCAGTGATTAGTTCTCGAACAAACTATGCTTCAAGCATTTCACGAGAGAAGTCTTAATGAAACTCAACATATTTATGTTGCTTTTTCTAGATATAAGAGTGTGAGAGAACGAACCCTAAGGTCGACCTTGAGCCCCCCCCCCCCCAGCTTTCAGGCAGAAAACACGTGGGCCTAAGCTAGATCTATAAATGCAAGGAGATACCTATTCTCGCGAGGGAAATTTCAAAACGGCTGGAAACACCTGTGTTTAATCAATCGGCCTTTCTCATGCTGAGACGCATTTCCCCCCCTTTCGACCCTGGAACCCAAGATCGACCCAAGAAAAAGTTCATCGGGCGTCTTATCTCGTATAGGCCTAAAGAGCCATGCACCACTGGTTACTTCCAAGAGACTGCCATGCCTGGAGGCTTTCTAGTGAAGAAGCTAGCAGGGTATTTAACCTAAGGTCAACCCTCACTCGTCAGAGAGTACCGCCCGCCCTTTTACGAAGAGACAACTCTTCGTCTAGAGTGAAAGGTCTGAGTTAGGTATTGTCAGCTAGAGAGATTGTCGTAAGTTTGGCCACAGTTAATTGGCAATTTCGTCAAAAGACTTTTTCTTTTGAGAATTGCGCGAACCACTCTTCTTATCCCGTAAATTAAACCTCGCCCCTTCGTCGGAGATTACTTATCTCATTTCGAAAGTGTCTCACCCAGCTTGGAAATTACCTTATTCATGCCCCAGGTAATTCCGACCGCTCCGTCAAGAGTATAACGCCCCTCAAGCCGCAAGACTAGCTTTCCTCGAGAGAATCGCTCCTCTCACAAATTCAAGCCATCAAAGTAAATCCCTTTTACCCTTTTTCGAGGATAATCCCCCTATTGTCCTTGCCACCCAATATCCTCTTCCCAACCCTTTAATTGGACTCCCCAGTGCTTACCAACATTTTTACTGTTTTGATTCTCGTTAAACTGATTAGTATTTGGTTTATTATTTCATTGGGAGCGACATTATTCTCCCATTCACTTTGCTTTGTAGACATTTCTATAATTATCCTTATTAGTGTAATTAAAGGTTGTTTTTGTTTTTAATCTTTCAATTACCTTAAATGAAACCTGATATTTAAATCTCCCCTTTGACCAACCATTAATCTCTTCACGCACTCACCTCTTATTAGCCATGTGCAGCTGGTCTATCCATCTGGCCGCCTAAGAATTAAGTAAACTGCATTCTCTGCAGCGAAGGTATCCGCTCACGAATACCACGACATAGACCTTAAATAACAAAAATTACTACCAAATTATTCTATTTTCTGGCTTTTCCCACAATCCAGCTACAGATTATGATTAGTAATATCTGCTGCATGAGGAATTGTGTACAGAGATACGGCTTCCCACCTCCTTTAGTCCCTTAAGAGTAGCCTTAAGAAACCACACTTCAATACCTTAGTTGAGATAAATAAGAGTTGCAAAGCTGAATGGCCTTAAAGAAAGAGAAATAGAAAATAGAAATGAAAAAGGTAAATGATAAGAACAAGGAAAGGGAATGAAAATAAAAAATGAAAATGGAAATGGAAAAAAGAAAAAGGAGAAAAGATAGAGGAGAGAGCAGAAAGGAGAAAGTAAAAATGGAAGAGGAGAAAGGAGAAGAGAGAAGAGAAAGAAGTAAAAAGAGGAGAAAGGAGAATAGAGAAGCAAAATGAGAAAGAAGACAGAAGAGAGAGGAGAAAAGAAAAGAGATAAAAAGAGGAGAAAAGAAAAGTGGGAGAAGTAAAGTGAAGAGAGAGGAGAAAAGAGAAGAAAAATGAGAAAAGAGAAGAGATTGGAAAAGAGAAGAGACAGGAAAAACAAGAGGAGAAAGGGGAAAATAAAAGGGAAAGGAGAAAAGTGTAGAAGAAGGGGAAAGGAAAAGGAAAGAAAAAAGGAAACGTCTCAGGCAAGGGCAAGGACAGGAGTAAGGGAAAGTGTAAGAACATTTTTACGTGTGAAAGATTAAGAGAGAGTTTAAGAGTTACAGATTGTGTAAACCATTTAAAGCTTTTTTGAGTAAGTAATATCGATAGCATTAGAGAGTAAGAGTGTGCATTAGTGAGAGAGACAGATTGATAAAGAGAAAGAGTTAGAAAGAGAGAAATAGAGGGAGTAAAAGAGTTATCCATATAGAGAGTTAGAAAGAGACAGTGAGAGAGTTAATGTGATAATGAAGAGAAGTTTAAAGAAAAATACATATTCGTAGATACACAGTTAAATAGACATAGAACGTGAGAGAGGGATTTAGAGAGTAATAGTGTTAAAGAAGGGGAGAGACTAAAAGAGTTAGGGAATTAGGACGATGTATATTTAGATAGATTATGAGATTTAGATAGATATATAGAGTTAGAAAGAGAAAGACAGATATATAAAGGGAAAGGCAGATAAAAAGTTAGTAATTAAACAAGAGAGTAAAAAAGAGAGAAATGAGAGGAAGAAAATTAATATATGAACGTGATAATTGACGAATAGAATGTTTATGATGAACGGTATGAAACGTGTAATGGTTATATCATTAATCTAACATTGTGAGAATCATTACCGCTGGTCTTTCCCAGTTGTAGCAATTCGCTAACATTTCACTGCAAGAATTGTTACTACTATAATATTTTGTTGTGCTGGATTGCAAACAATATTTTAATAACCATAAATTATATTTAGTTTTGATTTAGGCTTCAAAGGATATATGTTTAATAACTTCCAGATAATTTGGATATTTTTGTTTCATATTCGATGCGGAAATGGGCGGTGTCAGGTTTAAATCTTTTTCTTATATTTTGTTCTCTTCGGTCTCTTGTCTGTAATTGAAATTGTTCCCTAATTTTTTAAACGTCTCCCGTCTCATTCCAAATTCTATTGTTTATTGGAGAGAGGATTTGCAGCTGCTATTCCTGACCTAATTATTCATTACTTCTATTTTATATGATTAAATATATATATATTCCTTTGCCGCCCCCAATCTACCCCACCTAGGGCATCTTACATTGATTACGCCTGTTTTCAGTTTGTTAATGTTAGGGAAATTGCCCTTCCATTCAATCGCATATAATAAAGCATACTTGATTCTAAAGGCAAACGAAAGAAATTTTAATGCTCTATTTAAAATAATAATCATCAAGATTATTAAATATTATACTCAGGTTTCATTTACAACAACTTATAATGCTCTTAGAGGTAAAAAAATGGTGCAGTTAAGCCAAATCTAATGAATGAGAGTTTTAAATATCTTTTTCGTCAAAGATTTTCAAATACCGCAAAATATAAATTCCTTGAAGAAAATCTTGATTTTCAATTCCAAAATCAATTTGCTTTCTCCTTTGATGGACGAAAATGAAACTTCTTGATAACAAGTTTGCAGATTGTTATCAAAACCTGATAAACCTAGGCCTTTAGTTTATTTAAGATTTATCTAATCAAATGGATTTAAGTTTCACACTTGCGGTAAATGTAAGTTAAAAGATATGCACTTAAATAAAAGATAAATCCATGAAACAGCAATATAAAGATGCAGATGTGCATATGTATCTCTCATCATAACGATGAGCGTTTGATGACAGAGGTTCAAATCCACCTCCTATTCATATAACGGTTATAAATAATTTTCTCGATTTTCTCCTTTTCTATATCTCCAATTTTCTTTCTTAAGCTATCAATGGTTACCTTCCTTAATGTTGTGATACCAATTTTCATTTCTTCTGGTCTATTAATATATATATATATATATATATATATATATATATATATATATATATATATATATATATATATATATATATATATATTCGGTTAAGAAGGCAATGTTATAGCTAACTAAGCTTTTCATTAAGCCCTCGGAATGAGCTTTTGCCACAATAACGAAAGGAGAACGTATAATCCAGCTTTTCTAAGCAATCTAAAAGGATTGCTATCAATCGGCCTTTTTATTGTTATACCTGCTTTTGAAGAGAATGTAAAAATTGCTTTACCCATTCTAGCCTGGCATTATAAATCGCGAATTATATTTTCAATAACGCAATTGTAATTATGCGCTTAAGAAGGCAATGTTATGACTAAAAAAACTCTTCATCAAGCCTTCGGAAGGAGCTCTTCTCACAATTACGAGAGGAGAACGTATAATCCAGCTTTACTAAGCAATCTAAAATGATAGCTATCATCAGCCTTTTTAACTGTTATCCCTACTTTTGAAGAGAATGACAAACACTTTGATAACGACACGATTTTTAGATACTATAATAATAGTTTGGCTGTTGTATATTTAATAATTACTTTTTTCGTAGAATCCAGATGTTTTTCCCTGTTTTAATATGGCTTTGATCACTAGGGCTAGGTGTCATTTAGTTTAATGACATCTTTATTAAACTACTGGACTATTCAAATACATAGACTTTCTTTGTGTGTAATTTAATATGTTTACCTTTAATTTCTCATGGTTGTAGTTTCATATATCTTACAGCCATGGTTTCTTTGGTAGTTTAATTTTTATTAATTCGTTGCTTATATTTTTTATTACTGTAACACAGCGTGTAATTTTTGCATCTTGTCAAATATTTGGCACCAATAGCCTAAAATAATTTTATTTATAACTATATGCGGTTCTATTCAGTGAAAATTTCGATCTGTCAATATTCACATCCTATGTTAACTTGTATTAATTTAATTTTCCTTCCGTAGATTGGCTTTGATTTTACTAAAATCTCTTTTTTTTAATATTGATTCGAAAAGTCACTCGCTGCTTATTATGATAAAAAGGATAGAAATTGTTATTTCATTTTGAAAACTTCTCTTTGCATTGCGTAAGCAATCATTTCCATTTCTTTTCTTCTGTATCTAACCAAGTACCATTATAGTTACCTTAGAAATATAAAATTCGTAATGCGATATATGTATTGCTTTCACCTTTAATTTTATTTAGCCACCCCCCTGGTAATTTTCACTGTGTTATATTAATATTCAAAGCGATTAGCTGGATGCGTTATCCCTAATTCTTGTTATTGGACTTTCCATCAAGTACACGATTTATACCCAATAAATAAACAACTCAGGTATTTACATTTGTATGTTAATCCAAAGCTAATATGTTATTTCCTAAGATATAGAAAATCTAAAAGTTATGAAAGGCTGCACAATAATAATTTTGCGTGTGTTTTTAAGAGATTTGCTTTCTTATCTCAGAATAATGTAAATCTTGATGCTATTACAAAATACAAAAGAGTAATTTAAAAAACAGGTTTGTTAAGTGTATCGTGACCTAACATTGGTTTTTGG
Source organism: Ceratothoa steindachneri (assembly GCA_963969495.1). Lineage (NCBI taxonomy): Eukaryota > Metazoa > Arthropoda > Malacostraca > Isopoda > Cymothoidae > Ceratothoa > Ceratothoa steindachneri. The sequence goes on along the minus strand of OZ018317.1, from coordinate 61,278,287 downwards.
ATCTACTTTCGATTTAGTCTCGAGATGATACGATTTCAATTTGCATAAGGCTCAAGTCCCATCTTCATTGCACAGGCTATTTTGCATTATACACATTTGAATACTTTGTGTTCAGATCCACTATAATGGGAGTAATCTGCTATTGTTTTAGTATAAATTGGCATAATTTATAATAAATAGTAATATAATGATATTTGCGCTAACCTTTACTCGATGAAACGAAGTCAAAGAAGAAATTCGATATTTGACCAATAGTCTCATAAGGAGTCTTTTACTTTAATATAAATAGTTAACAATAGGTAAGAAAAATTTCATTCAGATTTCAAAGAGGAAATATTTCTTCATTATCAATATTACACCTTGTGAGGAATTGGATAGAAGAAGAAAAGTAACTAAATTACCAAACTGTAGCTCCTTTGTTTGGGGTGATGCGGCCATCAGTACATCGCCGTTGTAATTCCGAAACAAGTGTTAGTTCTAGCAATTCATATTAGTTTCCATGTGAATGCAGGTAGTCTTTGAGAAAAAATCAGACATATTTTGTTGCAACTATTTAGAAATAAACTGTCAATCTCTTATTATTTGAACCCTTAAAGTAAAAATAAAAAAAACACAATAGAATTTAGCTTGAATAGTGGCAAATGGACAGAGCCAGTTTTCTAGTGATGTTTGGGTCCAACTATTCGGAGGTGGCCATGATGTTACCGTTCAAACCCTAAAATAAAAAGGAATATTTTCCATACCAATTCTAGATGGATAAGCAAAGTTAAAAGCGGGAAATATTGACACATTACCTCTGATTAACTCTGATGCTCAATCTATTCAAAAGATGATCAATAGAAACTATACATCAAAAGAACATCGGGTAGATGGTTAATAACGTGTTAATTGAGGTGTCAATATGAATTATGTATTTGAACTTGAGCATTATATTTAATGGAAAACGGATGGGGAGGATTCAATCCTGTTCCTTTCGCCTGGTATGGAACGGAAAACCAATATGAGAACATTTTAATTTCAGCTGGAATATATTACAAAATATATGACGCCTACTCTGGAAAAGTAAAGAGTTGGAACTGGAATGCGGAAAGACTATTTGATATCTCAAATAAAAATGGAAGTGAATGAATCCAAATCCACAAATTCACTGGGCAGACAACTGAAATCTGGATACAAAAATAATATAAAAAATAAATTATTAGACGTAACCTACGGGCAAAATATGGATAAAAAGGAAACAAATGTGTGGAATTAACTGTGTAGCAGAAGAGGGGACGATCAAATTCGTAAAGAGCAGACACATTTATAAGCGAAACATTCAACTACTTGCAGTTTTCTGAGTTTGAGAAAAGTTGGCGTGAGCAGCTTTTTTTTAGGGTGATCAAGTAATGTATTTTGATAGAATAAGATATTTATATAGGTAAATTGAGGAAGGGATTGACAAAAGAGGCCAAAATGTTGCATTTCCATTCCCTTACTGATTTGAAACACTAGAATTAGTCTCTCCTCTAGGCTAGTCGATCCATGTGCATTCCAGACAATTTACTTCTACCCTAACCTCTTTCTTCTCCAGCCTCTTCAGAAAACTCTTAGAGCAAACGTCTACTGTATGTTTTGCTTCTTTTTGAATTTATTAACAAATAAAATAACCAGGAAACGTTTTGTGAAATGCAGAGAAGACTAGCTGATATGAGTAAAAATTTGCTAAAATATATGTACGTAAGAAATTCCTAAGTAAACAGAATCCTCTTTGGAAGATGACACGTTTCATTTCCTAACCAGAGAAAGATTTTGTCTAATGGGACAAATAATTCGATGAAATTAAGATTTATACTGCTTGGTAGGCAGTTCTTTGATTTCCTAAAGCTTGATTTATGATCTTTAAGTTATGTTGTTCCTCTTGGACAGTGTGAGAAGAGGCAAAATGTTTCATAGAGAAAAATCTATTTGTATTTTCTTGCATTTCAGTCAGAGATTCAGACAAGATAGCTTAACGATAGCATTTTCATAAGTTTTTATACCTCAAAAGTTTCAAAATAGTTTTTTTTTCATAAGTAGATGAGACTAGAAAAACACCATTACAGATCCAGGAAGGTAATTCTTTTGCATGAGAATCGAAATGAATTAGTTTCCGCCATTTTTAGAGATTTTGGGAACATACACGATCGATTGTGTGTTCTTACTTAGCGTTTCAACAGTATTAATCTTATATAAATTACATATATTGTCTGATGCTTTATCATATTTATGACAAAAAAAACTAATTTTACGAATTCATTAAGGTAATTTGAGGAAAATGTAAATATTATAAAGTTTTAATCTCTTGAAAGAAATTATTAACTTGTATTAATAAAACCCGATATCAAACATTTACAGTGAGTGATCGACAAACCGATCACGTGAACAGAATTACAAGTAAAGTATTTGAATACAAAGAGAGATCATTAACTAGATCTGGCGATTACTTTTGAGGAATCGCAACACCGCAAATACTCGTAGTTTTCTAACAATTTCAGATAGCTTATGTCGAGCTAATAGGGTGGAATGCTCTTAACGATGTTAGAGCAGCGATAAATTTCTTGGCAAATCTACTTTATAAGAAACATAAGGTGCAAGGACCCGACTCCTCCATTATTCCCCCCCCCCTATCTTCCTAGGAAACACCCTGAGAAACCATACATAAAGGATTTCATTTACAAACAGGCTACTATTTGTCTCACCCCTAACCTTTGGCTACTAGTGTTTGGTAGATCCGACTGTTCTCTTGCACCTATCTTAATCGTTTCTTTCCGTGTATGATTGTTTTATCTCTATCAAGTTTCCGTTTCGATTGTCTTAAATTCTGTCGTATTCGTAATTTTTTCAATTTCTTTGGTTAATCGGTTTTCGATTTCGGTTGTCATAATTCGTTTTTCATTTCCGTAAAAATGTTTTCCTCTTTGGTAGTTTATGGCGTTTTTGTTATTCTTTGGGTTTTAGTAAGTTTTTATATTTCTTTTCTTTCTTTGTTCTTGATTTATTATTGTGAATATCGGGTCCTCTTTTCGCCTCGGCTGATTTCATGAGATTTGGAATTAAAGTTGTGTGCGGTGTTTGTTTGAGATATAGATTTATTCTACTAAACTTGTGAGAGGCTATTTTCTGCTTTATATAAGAACATAAGAAAAACATAAGAAAAGAAAGAGACTGCAAAAGAACATTCATGGCCTACACTTGGCAGCTTCTGGTCTAGTCAACACACAAAAGATTTCTTACCAGAGAAAAGTCATCAACATTGTCACCCTTTACAGGAGTTCGTCAGATCTAATCTACAATATACATAAAATGCATCCAGAGGATTATTTCCATTCATGCAACCGCAAAATATAATCTCCCCACTCCTTAGAAAAAATATATACATATGTACATAAAAAAATCAGTCCCATCTAGCAGCTTTATACATATATTTATCTAATCTATTCTTAAAACTACCCAAAGAGGAGGCTTCTATCACATGTCTAGTGAGCCTATTCCATTCATCTACCACAAGATTTGTAAACCAATTCCTCCCAATCTCCTTCCTAAACCTATACTTATCAAGCTTAAACCCATTGCTACGTGTCCTGTCATGTTGACTAAGTATAAGAACCTTACCCAGTTCCATTTTATTACATCCTTTTACCCATTTGAAGACTTCAATTAATTCCCCTCTGACTCTTCTCCTTTCCAATGTATGTAGATTTAGTTTTCTGAGGCTTTCACCAAAAGGTAAGTTCCTTAGCCCACCAATCATCTTTGTCATCCTTCTCTGCACAGGCTCAAGCAAATCAATATTCTTACTATAATATGGTGACCAAAATTGTACTGCATAGTCTAGATGAGGCCTAACTAGCGCCAGATACAGTTTTAGAATGACTTCAGCACTCTTATTGCTTATACTTCTCTTAATGAATCCCAATATCCTATTAGCCTTATTATTAGCATTTAGGCATTGCTTTCTAGGACGAAGATCTGAACTTACCAAAATTACTAAGGTCTGAACTTACCAAAATAGGAAGGTGTGAACTTACCTTCTTCCCTTTTTCTGAGAACCTTATTGATTGGGATTAATTGTGCATTTTCATGAAGATGATAATGTTCTTTATTTCTATTTTCTTGGTGTTCGTTATCAACCATAGAGCTTTATTCTGTACTCTTTGCATATCTTATGTTTTTATTTTTAGACATACAATGCATTGCTATTGGGAGTTGCATACTTGTTGCGCTACCCAATGCCATATATATTTTTATTTTGTTTTTCATAGAAATTCCTCAGAGTTAATAAACTAGTTGCTGAGTTTTTGTTCTTTGTAGGCTTTCTTGGTTATGACTTAAGTATCCTTTTGTTGTTATTTTTAGTTCAATAATAGTACCTCACTCTTTCATTTATGATATCGTCTACTTTTTCTTAAGCAATTAGAATTATGGTGAATTTTTGTTGGTAATTCGTATTTTCCATTTTTTTAATCTTCATTCTGCCTATTTCCAGTGCCGTTAATCTTGCTTGCCTTCGTTCATTCCTGCTGGGGATATTATGCTTGGCTAATATCATCTACAAAATGGATGTTCAGCGTCTCTGAACTAACTGGTAAGGCATGTCCTCTGGATATACGAAATCTAACGCGGGACTCAAACCTCCCCCCCCCCATTTCAAAGTCTGGTTCTCGTGCTTGTTAATCACGATCGTTCCTTTTATTACCGTGACGTAGTATAGAGAATTCTGTCCAAACTGTTGCTCATTTGGAGATTAGGGATCTTATAATGTAAGCGTTTGTTGCTCTCCTCCTTGACGGCCCTGGACACTGTGGCAACCAAGATGTTCTCCCTCGCAAGCGCAGCTATATTGAGCTTCGGAGCACTTTAGATGTCCTTTCTCACAACCAAACGGTTGACAACCTTAGGTCTACTTGAACGAGGTCGATCATTGAGGTTTTTTCCCGTTGCTTAGCTTCTCTGCAAACCTGTAGATGGTCATTCCACAGACGTTGAGCTGCTGGCGTTGATGGTTTTGTTGTTACTTGCGCGTAGGATAGCAGAAATTTCGATTCTTGTCACTTCTATCTTGAAACAACAGCACACACTGGATAAGACGTTTCAATGACACATACTGGATACGTCAAAATTTAAGTTTGTTTAACGGCATCTTTACTTTCTTTCACGTAAACCATGAAAGATAAAAAATAGAATAAAAGAACTTTTGAAAAGCCCGGTGTACATTTAGTTCTGTATATTTCCTTTAATTTGCTTTGTGATCCTCATTCTTAATAATCGCTGGTAGCTGAAACAGAATTTGATTCAAATGGATTAGCTTCCAATGTAGCTTAATATTTAAATTTACTGGCATATTAAAGCTGTTTATTAAATAGTATGTATAGTTTAGTAGAGCTGTGCACTGTAATAGAAATGAGGTGAACTGGTTCCGCACTTTTAAGAATATTTCAGCGCTATTAGGTTTTCTATAATCGCTTGCTTTCTAAAGGGCATTTACATCACCCATAAATATTGTTGGGTTCCCTTGTCCGAGTATTTTTAGAAGGTTTTGTACTGGTAAAACAAGTATACCCTGCAGTCAGAATCCTCTATTAATTTTCAATGGTGATAAATTGAATTTAATTTTAACCGATATTTACCCTTCGTTATCGATTGATATTTCTGTGTACTTGAGCCTTTTCTTTTATTATTATACCTGTCTCGTTATTGCTCTCTGCTGTTGAATTGCTTGCTATAACTGTGTGTTTGAATATTTTTATTTAATTTTATTCGTTACTTATTCCATGTTTCGAGATGAATACAATGTCTGGATTGATAACTTTAATGTTTTTTCCTATTTTTGTTCCTCTACCTATTCATGGTCTTATTTATTTGCAGAGTTTATAGTTTTTTATATTCTACGCTTCCTATTTTGCGTAGTTAACTTCAGTAAGGGTTGCTTTGTAGGATCTCAATTTTCTTTAATGGCAGTTTTTGGGGGTGACCCATTTTCGGCTTGAGAGCGTTACCACAAAGCCTGGCTAGACTCTGATTCTAACCTTTATCATTATTTATTCTACTTGTTTTTCATCTTCGTTTCTTTATTAGGCCTATTTGAGCCTTTCTTTATTGAGTGCTTGAAGGATATCGTATTGTTTTAATTTCCTTCCTAGTGGCATGTAATCACTTGCCTATATCTTAATATCTTTGGCTTCACATACCGTTCTTTTTTTGAGTTCATATAAATTTTTGACGCAATTTTAATCGTCGTTTCAGTTTTAGTGCAAACTACTCGTACTTTTAATACGTGTGGAGATTGCCCAAATTTCGTTATCTGGAGTATTTTGATTCTTTGATTGCTTCTTACTATTTCATCTTTTAGTTCTTTGACCGTGTAAGTTCCTACCCTTAAGTCTCTTTTTTACATATTACGCTTCGTTTAGCGATAATATGTGGAGAGATTGGGTGGTTTATGCCTATCTTGTTAAGAGTTTCTATTCCTGCTTGCAAAACCATTCTCTTTGCGTTTTTTCTTGGGACATAAAGCAAGATATCCTGTGGGGTGGCAATCAATTTCACGAGGGCAATTTTCATCTCTCCGTTCAAGTTTTAACTACTTGCGTTTGTCCGACTTCAGGGCTCCTCCTGTCACAGGGAGTGGGCAAGTTATCTCTATTGTCCTTGAAAGACTAGAGCCCCCACTATTGTTTTTATTTCATTTTTATTGTTTCATTTTTTGTTCTTAAAAAGATATCGTATTTATCAGGGATTTTCTCTAGTTAGACTATTTCCACATTTTTTCCTATTAATATCTTTCATATTTATATTTTTCGCATATTCCCTACCGAAATAAGCATATCACAAAAGCAGTCCAGAGTGAGGGTTGGCCTCGTGGTCGATAACCTATTTCCCTTTTGTGGATCCTAACAGGGTTTCTTTCCGGGTTTGACTATACCCTAATACCAACTCTATCTTAGACTTTGGTGTTGCAAGTATAAGAGAAAGATTAGTAATAAACAAGGTGTGTTGATTTATTTAGTTACCTTAAAATATCCCTAGGTTGTTTCCCTCATATCCGTATTTTAGGGCGACAGTGTAGGATTAAGTAAGATATTTAATAGCTTGGATATATTATATTAAGTAATAGAAAAAGTAAAAGGTAATACAACTCTGAGTTTGCCGTGCAGATACCACTCCTCTAGTGAAAGTAAATTAAGATTGATCAAAGTCTCTTCTTACGATTTTTTCTAAGCTAATGAATTAATTACTACGCTCGACGTTGGACTAGCTCTAATATTGCAATTTCATTTCACAATACACGCACCAGATTTGTTCGGCATACGTCTTATGAGATTGAAAAGCGCTTTATATAAGTTAATAATGCTATATATTAAATTAGAAGTAAATTTTCCTGATTTATATCTTAAAATCCTTTTGTTTTTTGTGAAGCAACAGTGCATTATTTTGGAATTTTTAGATTAATGGAGAATAATACACCTAATCTCATTTTTATGTTAGCTCTATATAAAGTTTGACCACCATGTTGCATTTTTGGGGAGAGGGGCATTATTATGACCTATATATGTGCATTACAGTACCATTGTGCACATTTAATTTTGTTCATCATTCAGACCTTATCCGCCTTATAACTTTATTTCAAAATTCAATTTTAGCAAACGTTAGAGTAACTTTAGTAGTTGTGCTCTGCCATATATTGTTTGTCTGCATTTAAATCCCAATTTTCCATATCTCGTTTATCTGCATAATGGATCAAAGAAGATCACCATAGATGGCCAAAAACATCACCGGTGTAAAGAGTATTTATCGCACTAAAACTTTTCACTTGCAGTTTCTGCGACATAGAAAAGAATGGGTTTCATCTATCCGTTATGTAAATGTTTATTTGTTAGTATTGGGACAAAATTTACAATCCGCTTTAACCGAATGACACTTTTTCCAACAATCTTTACTATTGTCTTTGCCAAGATATTTGTCCCTCTAACATCCCATTCACGCTTACGGTCCAAACTCAATAATCTTGTTAAAGATCTCCTAGGGTACTTACTTTCCTTGTTACTCCTTGTTACTCTCCAATGAAATTGGCTGTTTAATTGTCTATAAATATATTTGCCCCAGGGGAAACCGTGGAACTCATATTGTAAGCTCCATCTGATCGTTATGTCGAGAATCTGTTCTCACATATGCGTAAGTCCGCAAACTGGCTCCGTTCTGACTAATAAAGAAAAGTCCTCTATCCGTGAACACTCATTTTAATGTAAAATAGATATTTTCCACATATACTTTGGGGCTCTAAGTTACTCAAAACAAAGTACCTCCCTTCGATATTTAGAATCACTTTTAATAAAACAACTAGCCCGTCTTTATATTGAGTCTACTGTTGTTGTCCTCCTAGTGGCATAATTTACAAAGTTAACAACCAACCGACATAATGACGTCACATTTAAAAATAAATCAATTTCCTAGTTCTCCGACTTTGCTCTTCACAAAGATTTATCAGTGCATATACGTTATTGTGTCTAAGCAATAATTAATTTACAACATTACCTCAATAACTTGATTATAATATTGTTTAGTGAGAGCCCGCTCTAATTTTTCACAATTTATTTCATATTTCTTTCATTTTAGTCCTATTATATATTTTCTTGATCATACTTATAGTCACTGTATTTGATAGAATCAGAAGATATGTAGTATACCTTAAACGTCGTCGTTGTTGTTGAGTATATCAGAACCAATGGCTGTCTCGTTCTTGGCCTGACTAGAAGGAACCCGATAGTATATATATATATATATATATATATATATATATATATATATATATATATATATATATATATATATATATATATATATATATATATATATTTTATTATTGGCTAGTTCTGGGAGTTTTTGAAAATGTTTTTCGCAAGATGAGCTTTTCGTTATGGGTTGGGAGCGAAAATGTCTGCTCAGCCTAAAATATTGTGCTATCAAGAAAATGGAAAAGCAGTTTAAATGTCTTGATTCTAATGAAAAAGGGTGAATGTAATTTTCTTTTTCAAAGAAGTAAAATAAAAAAATCCGTCACTACTTTTACTGAAATTGGAAACCAATATTGGTAAAACGAACTTCTCGACGAAATTCAATATTAGTATTACAAAATCTTTATATTTCATTTTCAAACTGCTACTTTGATATATTAGTACTTCATATACTTTTTCTCTAATAGAACCTTAAAATGTAAAGTAAAATTGATTTCTTTAAATCTAAATCTGTTAGAATAGATGCTACTGCACAATTCTGCTTGAGTATTTATAATAATGCAGCTAAAACATAGTCAATTTAAGTAAGAATAGTTTCAAAACTTAACTTTTTCTATTTTCTATTTATTACATTTAAATGAAATATTTCATTTTTTATGTTAATATTTTTCACTTATAGCTAATGGAAATCAGATAGCTCTAAATCAGATTATTATAATCAGCGTGGGGCGTGGAAACTTCCTTATTTGAAAATACAATAAAATACAGTACACGTAATAAAACTCTTATTTTTATTTTTTCCTGTCAGACAAGAGAGGATACTTAATGGTACTTAGTTTTAAAAAGAATACCATTCAAATATCGGCGTTTATTGTTAATACACTGAATCAGGTGAATTCGGAAGGTTTGATCCACCCTTTTAAGCATGTTGACCCGTATATGGGCAATTTCGGTTCGGATGTTACTCTGTAGGTCTTCAAGTGTCTGTGGACGATCGTCATAAACAGAAGATTTGAGATAACCCCACAGGAAATAATCACATAGGCTAAATAAGGCGAGCGCGCAGGCTAATTTACGTTCCCTTTCAGGGAGATCAGTCGCTCGGGGAATGCTTCTCTCAATACATCCCTTGAAATCCTGGCAGTGTGGAGTGTGGCCTCATCTTGCTGAAACCACACATTGTCTAATTTATTTTTTTCGTAGTAGGCAAAAAACTCATGGATCATTGCCAAATAACAGTCTGAATTTACGGTTAAAGAATGATCGGCTTCTTGGAAAAAGTAAGGGCCAATGATCCCTACTCTTGAAATTTCACACAATACCGTGACACGTTTCAAATGAAGGGGCCTCTCATAAAGTTCCCTGGGATTTGTTTCATTCCATTTACCGCATATTCTGTTTGTTAACACAGCCATTAAGGGGAAAATGTCCCTCGTCAGAGAAAAAACAAGTGCGTTTTGGGGTAAGGTATCAACCAGCTGCTCACATGATTTTTGTCGGGCTACATAATCACCTTCCTGAGGTATTGGACAAAAATCATTTTGTATGGGTGAAGATGGAGTTCATCGTGAAAATTAAGAGGAAGAGAATGTCCCTACATGCGAAGGGCAACCATGTTTACCAGCAGAATGCTTGGGAGACCGCAGCATAGGCTGACGAACTCGTTCAACCTTTTCAGGTGTTGTAATGGTCCTCGCAAGTCCTTTCTTTTGGGGGACACATTTCCCGTTTCCTTTAAGGCAGCCACCCACAATTTGATTTACGCTCAGGAACACGGCCTCGCGGTAGAATTTCGAAGTGACCCACGAAAAAACGTGCATTGCACCAGGATTTGACAGTGGCCGTTAGAAAAATACGGCTCGACGGCAAAACGCGCTGCTCTCTCGACCATACCAGGTTTGTGACTGAAACGAGTGTGACACAAAACTCCATCTAACCCCTTCCATTTCACCCTTTTTGACTCCACTGTGACTATACTTAATCTACCTACCCTTCTTTCATTTAAGCAATTTGCTACACCCCAACTGTACTTCATAAGAGCGATTTAAAATTGATTTATAATATAAAAATGACAAACTTTTGAAAAGAATGTTCTTTTATATACCCATATCATAGTTCGGGATCCTATATTACTAATTACTGCATCAATTGGGCCCCGCATGTAGATAAGTGATCAACTTCCTGGAGTTTCGAGATGTTATTGAGATCCAGGCTATTTTATTTGGATAGGGTGTTTCCTATCTTCATTAAGAAAATATTTTCATATATTTTCAATGATAATTTCAAGAGAGTTGACTGGCTAATAAATCACACAATATCATTGTCAGCAAATTATTTGGTATTAGTTCTGATCCTTATTGATAGTGCTAAGTCCTGCTGATAAAAGAAATCTGGGTCTCCAAAATCCTATCAGCAGATGAAAGCCTGAAGTGTTTTATTATCTCTGTCTTTTGCGGAGACGAATTTTGAATTGTTTCCAATATTGTGGAAAATACTAGCAGCTCTTATGGTAGTCCAAACAACAAAAACTACCAAACCTTCACACTGAAGTTCAAAGACTTGGATTTATGTGCTTCTGCACTCTTCCTACACAATTTACGACTTTGATTTCCAAATGTCATGCAGAATTTACTTCTATATGAAAAGAATATTTGGAAATACTGAGCAACACACCTTTTTCTACTTGAAATAAGACGCTTCTGACCTTGTTTCTGGTTCAGGAGTTGCTTGATATTACGAACGCAGCAGTTGAAGCCCTTTACAGAAGATATCCTTATAGGGATAATTCTTGATGTACTGATGGCAACCTCATTCGATTTCTTCTAAATTTCTCCCAATCCCTTTACTCGACTTTTCTTGACAATCTCTTAATACTAGAGTCATTTTTTGCTCGTGCATATTTTTCGACTACACCTTCCCCTCCCATTAAAGTCTCCATTAATTTCTTTCCACACAGTTAAGTAAAATCCAGTGTTTTATGATTATCCACTGGACAATTGTCAAGTAATACTTCCTCCCTATGGTTGTGGTTTTATGTACTCAATTAGATCGACTGATATAATTTAATTGATTATAGAATATATAAACGTTTATTTTTAATTAAATCTCAAATATAACTTAACTTATTCACGATATTCATATTTCTTAGTGCACTAGAAATATCAAGCAGGATCATTTAATTTAGGAAAATATGATAAAAATAGACAAGTAGAATAATTAGGCATTATATCTATTTCACAAATCACTGCGCCACACAGATATGGGTGGGAATGCATGTCATCAATCGGGTAAGAGAGTAAAACATATAACCGTTTGACATGAGAGAAATTTACACTAATACTTCTTTGTCATGATTTGTGATTTAGTCAGTGGTTGGTTGTTGCAGAGTGCTTCATTATTCTTCTGATTTATCAAAGCGCGTTTTGGATGCAAGTATGTTAGTATATTTTTCATTCGCCTATTATAAAGTCTAATATAAACAGAGGTTCTTGCATTTATCGCAGCAATTTAGGATAGGTAAAGTTGCATTTCCAATCTTTTAAAAAATTGGAATGAAGCAGTAATGGTAGAACAACGACCGAATTTTGTCCAACAGATGTGATTATCAAGATTTAGTTTATAAGATGTGAGCCTTAATATATATTTTACTGATTTTAAAGATAAAATAGGAATTTTAAGAATCCACTCATTATTTAGGGGTATATAGATAAGTTTATTTTAGGGAGAGAGTGTAGGATTAAGTAGGATGATTAATAGCTTGGATATGTATTAGGTGATAGAAGAAGGAAAAGGTAACACTACTCAATTTACTCACGTCACTATAGTCAGTCAAATCACGTCACATCGGTTTCTATCAACCAACCTTTAACTAGGCCTATCCCCTCTTACCTTTTTTCGCACCATTTTCCTTTATTAATACCAGATCTCTGTAGTTAAAAAAAAGGGAAGTGGAAATATCAGATGAAGTGAAGTGTAAATTAAATTTGTCTAACTATACAGGAATTTTCAAAAACTACTTTACCCTTGCTTTATTTCTGTCGTCTCCGTAAAGGATCGCCTCCATTGTACCGCCCTCTCCTCTATTTGATTCTAGGTTCTTCTAATGTCCTTTTATCTTGCCTCTAAAAAACTTCGGTTTCTTGTCTCATTGCTCATTCGCGTCCAATTTTCTGCTTCTCTTGTACTATATATATATATATATATATATATATATATATATATATATATATATATATATGTTTTCTTTAAATAAACGAATTCGGAAGACTTTCCTTTCAATAATTTTATACTAACTAGCATTTTGTTTCGCAGGTGAATGAAATAAATTCTGCCAGAAGATCTTGAAAAAATAAGTCTAAGTATACAGCTACTTATGCGGTGAATACACTCTTTTTCTTAAGAGGAATCCAGTCACATGATTGATTATGGCTTGAAACTTGGTGAGTGAGAAAAAAATTACATTCAGCGCATAATAATTGTCATAAATGACCTCAAAAACTCAGACAATAAAGTCAGTGTTAAATACTGTTATCGAATGAATTTCAGATGATATGAAGTGGAGATTCAAATAACGACGTTTTTTTATTTGCTTTATGTACGAAAACAGATGAGAGTTTAGACGGGGAAACACAGCCTCTAGTCTTTTCACACACACCAATAACTTAAACCACCCGATGGACTTCCCACAGGCCAAACTAAACTACCCGTGTAAGGACCGCCACAAAAGAAGGGTCATTGAATCCACACTTATAGATGAAATCCCCAACTTTAACCTTACGGATGAGCAATTCAAATGCAGCCCCTACGTCAAAGATTTAATCTTAAAATATATCCTTAATGAACTTAAATTCACATCCCCTGATTAGAAACTTCAATTGGATCTCTGTTAACTATATATATATATATATATATATTGTACTCTTGGTGGGACTGCATGTACGAGTATTCTCAGCGTTCGACTGAGACTGGCATGAAAAGCTCCATACCGAAACTGGTCTAGAGATAATAAATACTACGCTCCTCAACAGTGGTTTTATTAACATATATATATAAATATATATATATATATATATATATATATATATATATATATATATATATATATATATATATATACATAGTGTCTTATAAATGATTAAAATGATTTGTTTCCATAATAAGCACTCTTCTAGGCCAGTTATTATCTGATCATATTAAAATTCTCGTACACCTAATTTTAAATTTCCAATGATTCTTTTTCGATGTTGTTTCTTCATTCACTAAAGTTCATGTAAATTTCCTGGTTAAGTAATTACCGAGATCTCTTAAACTAATTTCTTTACCTTTTTCTCTTCATAGTTTCATGGACTTAATAAAACTTTGTATTTTTAATTAATATTAACCTTTGATGGGTAATGTTATCTCCTTCGCTTTGAAGTGGACATGGAAAATCCACTCTCTTATTTTTTTTAGTTGTCTTCATATGGAATTTATAAATCGAACGTGCTTCCTCCCCATTCTCCCTAGAAATACAATTTGTTACCGGTAGGTCAATGATGTTTTTTTTCTTTGTCCAATGTAGTGTAACGAAAATGATTCCTTAATGGTCTTAATAATCTCGCACTGTCTATTAAGGCCAATCAAGAACCAGAAGAATCTATTAAATTACCGTTTTTATATACCATGGCACACCGTACTCCGCAATGTCTCAAGTTTTCGTTCTACTAATAGCTTACTATTTTTAGCTCTTCATCCATTTCTATTCTAACCATGCCCTGAGAAAAAAAAATCCAATTTTACTGCTTTATATTTGACTTCAATTTATTGATTGTGAGTTTAAATTTATATAGCGTAGAGGAGAAATACTAAAATACCCTACACCGTTCGCCAAGGATTCTTTACAGGCAGCCAAAGAATTCAATGTAAATAATAAGAGGTTATTGACCTGGAAAAATATTTTAATACTTCATTACAATTACCACCCGCTCATGTTTCCAAACAATTAAAACAAATTCAATTTAATTTGATTTTATGTAACAATGAGATTTTACGTAACCTGTTAATTAAAAATTCTTGAGCCATCAAATAGATTGGTTTAATGCGAAATCATTTTTCTTTTTGGCCAATCGTAACGAAAGAAATTCAGTTGATTCTGCTTTCATTCAATTTTCTTCAGAAAGTAGTTTCGAATCTAGCAACGGTTTATTTAGATATAAACCCTTCATTATTATTTAATTTATTTTCAATACGAGTTTAACATATCGTGAGTGGCGCGCAAGTTTTCAGCTAATAATTTTTCCCAGTTTGCACATTAGAACTTACACACTTGATGAGATTTGTTACTGGCCTTCTGGTCATGAATAGAACAAACTCTAAAGTTCATGGGTTTAATCCTGGCGACTGGGAGGTTAAGGTTCATTTGACCCCCAAAATCCCTAAAAATATGCCAGGTACTATTTTTTACCCTTTTTACTGTGTTCGAAGTTACTTTATTTTGGTGGACGGTAACCCCGGCATCCCTGTGGTCATATTAAACTTGGTGATGAGTTTCTTCCTCAATATCTTCTGATAAACATGTCGATAGATATCTTTTCCCTCCTCATTTAATTAAATAAGAGGCTTTTTTTGCTCTTTGTTCTTACGCCCACCCACACAATCACTGAACCAGGTTTCTAATTGCTGAAAAAGGTCCATTGCTGAACCGGAATCTCATTTTTATTTTGTAACTAAATGCAATCATTCTAGACTTGGCTGAACAGTGAACCACTTTTCACCCGTCCTCTCTCTTCTCTCTGGTAGAGGTGGACAGAAGAAGTTTTTTAGCTATCTGAAATGGGTGAAGTTTCTGATCATCATTCAGCAATTTTTGCAGGGACACAAAGCTTATTTTGTTTTGCAAAACAAGTTTCTCGATACTCTTCCTTAGATTTTTCATCATTTTATTCTTTGTATTGTTAAAGATGGTTGGAATCCTTACTAATCGGGACGAGATGGCTTTCACTCAAAGAACATAAGTGTCCGTCATTTTAGGCCGTTCAATAGCTTTCAAATAAACCTTATAACAATATCCCCCGCTGTCTTCCCGCTTCTACACAGGTACTCGATTGCTTCACGTTTTCCAAATATAATTGTTAGCTTTTTTTAAATTAAAGATATAATTCACAAAATTAAATAAGTTTGGAAAAAGTCTGAAAGATAGTAATTAATTCATTGTATGCTTTCTCTTTTTCTCCTTGTGACTCTCTTAATCATTGAAAAAATATAACCAGGTAATGGCTTCGCCACTACTCCCTACGGGGGAGAGCTTGCGTTTCGCTATTAAGATTGAAATTTAAAATAAAAAGTAGCAGCCATGGTTAAATATTTATAAATTTCATGAACTTCGCCAATTATAATAATTTTAAAAAGAAACTCTAAACTCAATTTTCCCCCCTTTCAAAATATCACGTTGCTAAAATATAGATATAGAAGAAGATATATAAAAATACATTTTCTGAACTTCACCATTTGTAATCCTTCTGGGTTTTAAAAAATTCACAAAATTGCGATACTTATATTTATTTCTGAACTTCACCATTTTGTTTTTTGATAAAAAAACATAAGTCATAACCAAACTAAGATGAAATTATTATTTAAATACTAAAAAAAATCACCTTCATAAATTATAGAGTAAGTGATGATGATGATACATAGAGACTGAAATTCAGATATTTACAACCCTCCTCGATACTCAATCTGCATAAATCTATTGATTTAGTTATCTAGAACACTTCTATATCCGGCTTCTATCCAATGCTAAATTTAAAGGATTCCATATATCATATTTAGCACTCACTCACTTGATATTCACAGGAGCATTAGAACCTGATGCACTACCGTTTTCTCAGCTATTTTCAGTCTTACAACATATGAGATCACATTCGATAACACATGATCATCTTAACCGTTTATATATGGGAAACTGAACTCTTAACCTACTTGATTACCAATGTAATTCTGGTGGATTAGTGCCAAGACACCAGCCTGGCGAGGAGAGAAATTAAGGTACCTTCACTCCATACCCTTTTGAAGCCGAAGATGTAAATTTATGGAGATTAACAACATACACCTTCGTTAGGAGAAATTGTTTTGGTTTGCATAAAGGGCTTTCCCTAAGCCAAAACTGACGACTCTATTATTAGAGTAAACGCCGTATCGTTTTCCTTATAATAGCTTTTAGAAAACGACCACACACTCATTGATCAAACATTTCCTTTCACATTCCATATTGTACGTTAGCTATTTCCCCTTACTTTACCACTTACATTTAATATAGAATTACTGTTGATATTACTAATGCATTTGCATTATAGTTCCAGTACCATAAATTCTACAAAAAGTGGCACGTTAGACAATTTCACTTATGTGACCATTTCCAGATTGATCAGAATCACTTTGTTGCCGCTACCAATATATTTATATTAACTATAATTTCACTACTTAGATGATGAGGCTGGCCTTGGAAACGTTAGTTAAAATTAATGAAGAGAGAAAATGCCTTTCATTTCTGCGAGCCTACTTCTATCATATATATATATATATAGGTATAAAACCACAGTAGTATGACTAATTTTATATGCGAAACCAGTTTTCGACGGAGACATCCGTCATTGTCAGTCGATAGTGAACAAGTGAAATACAGAAGTTACTTAAGGTACAAACACACAAATCAGTGGCGCTAAGGTGGAAGATGCGGGAATGTAGCTGCATTTTGGAGAAACGGAAGTATAAATTTTTTGCTTATTAAGGTATTAGTATTAAATTGGACGTGGGAAGTAGTAAATTTGGGAATTTCTTTAATAAGTGCCGATTAAATTAAGCGCCGGTGTATATAATTGCGAGTGTGGTTTTATCCCTATAGTTACACGTACTATACTGTATTTTTTTGGATATATATATATATATATATATATATATATATATATATTTAAATATTTATATGAAAAAAGCTCATAAAGTGCACGTGAGTCAAAGTTATGCAGATACACCCAAAGAGGAAAAGTGAAAAACGATTTCGAGGGCTTCCGTCTTTATTCTTAAAGAGCTTTTCATGGAGTGAACAGAAGGCTGAACATACATTGGCTTAAAGAGTGGAAGGGGTGGATTAGACTACTTATCTCTGAACCTTAATTAGGAAGTACAAAATCATAAAACAAATTTATTTGAGATTTTATGTATGGGGTGATAATGTAGTCTAGCGTAAACAAGCCACGGCTAAGATTGAAGTTGGGAACGCGTTAATAGAGGTACATTCTAATATATTTCTCGAAATATAATTACAATATTTTATTACTGGTTTAGCACTTTTCCAGTTAATGCTGTAGTTAAAATTGCTTGTTTAATTTTACCATCTGACAGCATAGTTTGCATGCTGTCCTTGAGAACGTTTAACTTTTGTGGATACAGGCGCCATGGTCTTTCAGCGAGTGGTGGTCATCCTCGAGAATAAAAAGATGAAATTAAAGGGTGAATTTAGACCAGTTTTGTGATTACGTACATTGGCTTGATGTTCCTTAAACCGGACATCTTTTTCTTTCCCGGTTTGTCCATAATAACACTTTTGGCAGGTGTTGCAGCCTATCGAATAAACGATGCCAGATCGAAGGATGGGGATTTTTGACAAGGATGCTATAAATTGTAGTCTCGTACTTAAAAATAAGATTTATGTTCAGGGGCCTTAGTAAACGAGGTAATTTAATGAAAATCTGGTTATAGGTTATGTTTTTGTGAGCCCTTAGAATTGTCTCACCAGAAAACCTAGACAAACAAGTCGATAGTATATATAAAATATGGTTAAATTTGTGCTACCCTTTGTACTTTCTCGACAATTCTTATAAGTCCGCCAAGCGTTCCTATTATCAAACAATTAGGAATATCCCTAAGATTCAGGCCCAAAACTTATTAGTTTTACCCTATAACCATATTTTCATTAAATTACGTCGTTTATTATTGAAGAATAATGTGATTTGCTTGTTTAATTTAACCATCTGACAGCATAGTTTGCATGCTGTCCTTGAGAACGTTTAACTTTTGTGGATACAGGCGCCTTGGTCTCTCAGTGAGCGGTGGTCGTCCGCGAGAATAATAAGATGAAATTAAAGGGTGAATTTAGACCAGTTTTGTGAATTAACATGTTCATTAGTTTGTTTATAAATTTGACTATATGTGTTTAGTAATTGATCTATCTCAGAGCCATTGTAAATAAATAAATATGTGGGAAGATAAGAGTTGAACTTTTCCTTATGACTGGAACAGATAAATTCGTGGTACCATCAAATAAACACCGCCTATGCGTTTAAGTATCAGTGACGTATAAGGAAGGGTGGGAAACCCACAATTCTGAAGCGTCATCCATCGCTGTTGCCTGGGAAAATCAGGCGTGGCACTGATCTGTTGATAACAACAAATACTGTTAAAATAAAGCAAAAGAGTTGTGAGGGTAATTGGAGTCAGTTTGATGACGTGGAGAAGAACTGCGCCGCCGTGATGGTGATCGTCCTCTTGATGGGTCCAACGGTGTTCCAAGGATACTATTTGGCAGGAGAGGTTTGCCAGTTGCTATTTAATAGACGCTAGCGCTTCTTCCATTTGTGACTGGAAATCTGCGATGGAGGATCCTTGTCAATGGCCGTTTCTCGTGTTTGCGAAATGAGATTTATGGCACGGGTGGCCGCGGTTACTAGATGCTTATTGAGGGGTAACTGGGAAGAAAATCTCGATGGCCTCTTGACTATATATATATATATATATATATATATATATATATATATATATATATATATATATATATATAATATATATATAAATATATAGTATTACCTTTAATTACAGGAATAATGTTAGTATATAAATGTACGGTTACGAGATATCTAAACAGTGTAAAATAATCTCGCTCAGAAGATGATCAAACGTGACCGAAAGCAGAGCTGGACCTGGTCTTTATTAAATATATATATATATATATATATATATATATATATATTAGACAATATTAGGAAGTTTCATAATATGAAACTTCCTCCCATTCCTTTGTGATATCCACATTCACTTTATCTTTTAGTATTATCTTTAAACATAGGATTAACGTAATATACGAGTATAATGTATGGTATTAAGATGTCTAAACAGTGTATATCTAATAATTTCGCTCAGAAGATCGTCTAAAGTGACCGAAAGCATCGTTGCAATGAAATACGAGTATGTATATTAAAACTCTTATTCATAACATTTCGCAAGGCAAAAACGTATAATAAAAAAATTATAGAAGAAAAGAAGAAAGTTAATCAAAGCTCAGCTTAACCTGATCTTTAATAAAACATGCATTAAAGGGAAACTCCTATATAAATATATAAATAAATATTTATATATATATATATATATATATATATATATATATATATATGTATATATATATATATATATATTTATTGCGGAATACTTGTACCTCAGGATACATTTTGACTGAAAAATAAGCACGACCGAGCTTTCGAGGGCTTATTACTGAGCTTTCAGACGTTCAAACCCAAGCTAGGCTCCTTCTTCAAAGAAATAAGCTGTGTGGTGTCCTATAGTGGATTCATATGACTGAATAAATGATGTGTATAGAAAGGGCAGATGGGGATCACTATGATTTGTCGGTGGCTTGACACCGATGCGTGGTGTGGTTGGTTGGGTCTCGAGGTCTTCTTGACTGGACGACGGTTGGAGGGTGGTCAGGAAGGAATGCGTGTCTCCTTAGTCGGAAACGCGTTATCATAATGCTTTTAACTTATGCGAAGAACAGTATGGGTTGCGGATGGTCATGGGCTGTACTGTATCGCAGTGCTATTGGAATATACCGTCTTGCGTGTGGTGCGGTGTTTAAATTGGTCTTGCGCGAGTTTCCTGAGTTGTTTTGTGAGTCTGGTGTGAGCGTATGTGTTAAAGGGTGCTAATTTGTTGTTGTTGTGAAGTGTGGAAATTGTCGTATATAAGAGAGAGCGGAAAGCGCACTTCAGAGCAGAGTTCTGACTGCGCTGAGTCTTAGGCTGCCACGTGGCACTCGCAGCTACGAGTGACAGTGGGGCGTATGCGAGTAGCGGTTGCACAAGTGTTTTATATAGGTATAACTGAAGTTTCTTGCTTGCGCGGTAGAATCTGGGCAGCATTGTGTTTGTAAGTGCAGTTCTTGCTTGCATTATGTTCTGGTGAATATTAAACCTAAGGGTCTTGTCAAAAGTTACCCTAAGGATTTTTGTATGTTGTGTGTAGTCGAGCCTCGCTGTGATTAGACGGTTCATGTATGATGTGTGTGAGAAGATGTGTAGGTTATGGAAGAAGTGACCTCCTTCGCCTGAAGAGTGGCATCTGTGTCTTCTAAGGATATGTGGCAATCAGTCATTTATCCTCGTATGCTGTCTTTGCATCTAGTATTATTTGTTTGTGGAGTGCGATCTCGTCTGGTCCACGGGCACTGACGAGAATGGTCTCGTCAACGGCGTAGAACAGTGTGTGTGTGAAAGCAGTTTTCGGGTGGGAGTGGGGTGTCCTTTGTGTACATGATTTTTAGTGTGGGTGTCAGTAAACTACCTTGGAAAACACCTGAGCGTGGTGTGAAGGGTTGTGAGAGAGTATTGTTGCATTTTTATGTGAGATCTCCGTTCAGTTAGGTAGTGCGAGGGGAGCCTTCTAGTGCAGACAGTTAAGTGCGCATTGTTGGCAAGTTTCCAACAGAATTTGTCGTGCCACGCCTTATCAAAGGCCTTCTTCACGTTCTTGTTGATGGAGAGTGTCTTTTTATGGACGTGGCATTTTTTCTATATTCTGTCTGGAACGATGGTCACAGCCGCCTGAGTGGACCGGCCCCACCTGAACCCATATTGGTGAAGAAAATCTAGTCCCTCTCTTCCAGTTTGTTTCGTAGGCGGCAGTTGATCATACATTTGAGAATTTCGCCTAGGTCCTCTAATAAAGCAATAGGCCTGTATTGTTTGGGTGTTTGGGTCTGTGTTGGTTTTGTGTAGAAGTATGTTGAATTCGACTTTGAATATTTTATGGAAGTGGTCTGATGCTAGTGAGGCGTTGAATAAGTGTGAAATTGTGAGGTAGATGTTTGCTGAGAGGCTTTATATTAGTGTGGCTGGTACCGCGGATGGCCAGGTGCACGCTTTGGTGTTGTTTTAATGTAGTGTTTTGTTTTCTTGACAGTGATGGGAGTGGTCAGTGTAGATGTGTAGTCGAGCAGTTCAATTCGTATCAGAGAGGCGCGCCTTAGCTCGTGAGCGTGGGCCCGACACCACTCCTGGACTTCCAGGAAGTGTTCTTGCGTTTGTGGTTTGGGTGGTTTGTGTGTATGTACTGTGTCCCAGTGGGACCTAAATGCGTTGAGGATGACGTTGGTGGCTGTGAGTGTTTGGTTGTTTACTTGGAAAGTGATAAGTTTGCGTGGATCAGTGCCTAGCATCCTTTTTACATGCCTGCCCGAAAAGTGAGGGGTTAGTGCAACGAGTGTCGTCCGAGATACGGATGACCTCTTGCCACTGCCGGTTCCTATCTAGGTGCATGCACTGTAGAATCCAAGCACATAGGGGATGGATGTTGTGTTGTCGTGGCCCTCTAGTGTAGTGATTGTTGCAATGTGTAATGAGTCTCTGAGTGTGTATGGAATATGGAAAATGTTTTATGCATGTGTAGGTTTTATGTGGTGTGTATAGGTCGCGTGCTGTAGTTATAGTGTCTAGGATTGAGAACAAGTGGTTGTCTGACATGTCTGAATTGGTGTGGTCCAGGTTAAGGTTTTTGGCGTGTTTTCTGTTATGTGTCTCTTGAACTCTTCCTAGTTAGTGTTTTTGTAGTCGAAGAGAGGTGGTGTGGGTAAGAGTATGGAAGATGTGGATATGATACGGCATATAGGTATGTGGTCAGAGAGTACGTGGGGAACAGGTGAGATGTGAATATAGAAGCGTGTAGCGTGGTCGTTGCGGAAAATGACGTCTGGGGACGTGGTTCCTCCACGAGGACCGAGGAATGTGGGGAAGGCGGCCGGGCCGATATGCTCGCAGCAACAACGCGGCAGGGCCCCGCCAAATACCTTCCTTCATCATTCGTGGCGTTGGAAAGGAGAGCTGGGTGGAAAACTTTGAGGTCAGCCTGAAAGAAGATAGGAAAGTTGTGGTTTGATAGTGCACGCAACGGAACTTCTATGTTTAATTGTAGGCGTAGTTGTCTGTAGTGTGTTGCCACTATGATGGGGCTGGAGCTTGTCTGTATCTTGCAAGCTAAGTAAGAGTCATCGTGTGTTTGGATGAGGGAGTGGTGTATAGAGCCCTTTATAAGGATCGCTGATCCTTAGTGCAGCGCTTTTGGAGTTAGATATGTGTGATAGCCTGCAATGCGGAGTCTGTTGTTGGTAGAGTGTAGGCTGGTCGAGTTCAAGAGTATTACGTCAGGTTTTTGTGTGTTTAGGATCCAGTTGGCAGCATTATGGCGAATACCGTGCCAACTACGTACGTTTAGCTGTGTTACGTTCAGGCGTCCTATTGACGTGTGCGGAGTGCGCGTGAGGCTGATTTGGCCTGGACCGTTCTCCTATCCTTGGTTATTGCCCAGGAGTCGTGGAGAGCGGGTATCTTTACGCGTGTCAGCTGTGGTTTCGAGGGGTGAGAGAGGTTGTCTGTGGTTTTATTGGGTTGGCAGGCCGTTGTATTGGGAGTGAATGACATTCTCTCTTCCGAGCGCGTGGATCTCTTCTCGTCAACTCCCGCTCATGGCGTGATATTATCTTGCTGTGTTTTTAATGTTTGAACTACTTTTTCTTCATATTTTTTATTGAAGTCAAGGTTTCCTTCGGGAGAAATTGAAAAAAATTGTGTCCAGTGTCTTCGGTTCTCTGTGCTTTTTTCTTTTTCGCTGGGTTTTATGTTTGTTTTATAATTTGCTTGTGGTTGGCTTCTCGGGAAAAGACATTTCTTTTAAGCCGTTCTTTACTAACATTGTGTTTAATTCCGTCAGTTATGAGCCAGGTTTTTCAATATTCAAGAAATGCCCGTGAATAATTCAAAGTATGGTGTCAAGTCTCATGTTTTCCTCTATGTTCACGGTAGTGGTTTATATGGTAGGTGCCCTAGTCGTTTCTCCTGTTATTGTAGTGGTGTATGTCGTATGCTTTTTCCTTTCCTTTTCTTCAGATATTTCAAATTTTTTTCTTTCTTGATTATTTCTTCATATTTCACTTTTTATCTGTGTTCTTGCACTCATCACAGCAGTGATCTCTACTTGAACATTCTGAACAACTTTCACATTGAATTGGCATTCTTTTGTGCTATATTTGTGTAGAGAGTAACATCTGAAGCATACCTGAACAGAGACGAATATCTCTATATCGATTTGGTCCGGGGATATCTTTTTGCAAAAGTCAAGCAGGCCGTGTTATACGGCCTTTTAGCCATTAACATCGTACGAAATATGACTTTGAAGACGTGCGTGTGTTCTTCGCCGTTTTGGTTTTTGAACTTCACAAGGTCTTCGATTCTGGCCCGAGTTTGTTTTTTTTTATAGTTCTTCTTTTATTTCCATGGTTGAGTGGGGCCAACCCATGGGTCGAAGCGTCAGCAGACTATAGATCTTTTCCTCGTGGCGTTTGGGGGTGTGCAGGGAGCAAGATCGATTTTGGCCAGTTTCTTTGTAGAGTCTTCGCTTAAGAGGATGTCTAAATCTTTCTCGCTGTCGAAGAGCGCAACATATCCGTTGTACTGCTCTTTTACCTTTGGTAAAATTACTCCTATTTCAGCATAAATTATTTGTAGGTTTTTTTTCTCTCTGGGTTTTTCTTCCAAGCATTGTTGCTCGTGGGGAGCCTTCCTCTTCGTGGTCCGTTCCTTTTCTTCGTCCCTGTTCTTGCCTTGGTTTAATAATTTTAATTTATTGTTGTATGATTCTGAAAAGATGAGAAATGTTCCCTGCGCTGCCGCAACTTTGGCACAGCCGGTGTAACTACCTGGATTAAAATGATGGATAAATAAGATGAAGTGCCTGGGAAGGCCTTCCCCGAAAGATGAATCATGGTGGACTTGAAGAAAGCTAGTGATCGAATCAACTATCACCACCCGAGTTGTCGCCTCTTCTAGGGTTTGGTTATCCAGGCTGCTTCCGGCTTACAAAGGGATGGTTGCATGTCCCTCTATGGTCCTGGTAGGGCCACTAGGGATAGAGGTCACTCTTCCCCAGCAGGTGAATTATCGCCTCTTTTCCGCGACACCTATAGCGGAAGGCTCCATAGTGGGCTAGTTTTCCACCCAACTTTTACCGTATGGGAAAGAAGAATGGTGCTGAGGAGAGGTTAAATCTGTCGATACGGCTCGCATTGGCAAATATTCCCCTTATACTAAACTGATCATTTTATTCTTCTTCTCCTTCAAATGTAGGCAGCGGTAAAATGCAAAATATTTAAGTTTCCGTGAGCGCAAGCTCAAATTTATTGCCTCCGAACGGTCCGAGAACGTGCATTCGACAAAGTAAGAATGGTGATGATAATGTAACAAGTGTTGAAATGTGTGGTAGTAATAGCTAGGGGTGAAGTAGAATTTTTAGTTGGCCCTGGTGTGGAGGGCATCTCATGCATTTTCTTTTGTCTTCTTCCTATATTTTATTATATTTTTGCTCTGCCAGTATATTGGCTTGCGGCTGTTTGGTCACTCCAGCGACCGTTGGTTTCTTCTTTGTTTTATCTCCCTTTATTTCTCTCTCTCTCTTCCCTCATTTTTCTTCTTTTATTTATTTATTTTTTCTTTTTTTTACTGTAGTTTCATAAATATATATCTATATAAATATACTATATCCTCCGTCAAGATGTTCTTCAATCCTTTCAAATATGATTTTCCTTATTCATTAGCTTTTATTTTTTATTTTTTTTATTTGTATTACCACTTTGCTTGCGCGCGGGCACTTTGCCTCTTTTTAGTTACAATATTTTCTTCATTTATTTTCTTCTTTCATTTAGTTGGGCACTTCGCCTCTTTTTATTTATATATTTCTTAATTTTTTCGAGTTTGAATTAATTTATTAATCATGAGCACTTCACCTCTTTTATTCATTTATTTATTTATTTATTTACTTGGCGTTTCATTTAGTTTAGGGGGCAATAGCCTCTTTTTATTTGTTTACTTAAGTTTGGATTTAGTTGTTAATTTTTGGTCACTTCGCTTCTATTTAATTATATATTTGTATACTTAATGTCGTTGTTCTGATTTTGGCACTTCGCCTCTGTTGTTATTCTGTGTTCTTCTATTCTTGTGTCTTAATTCGGGATTTCTTCTTAATAAGTTGGCGATATCGGTTGTATTATTTAGGTGTATGCTTCGTTTCTTTCTTCCAATTGTGAATAAGGCTTTCCTGGTGACTCTTCTAGGTAGGGGTTGTGGAATATCGAGGTTGGCCTCTATAAGCGGGAGTATCTTTTCTTCTACCTTTTCCCAGGTCTTTATCCCTAGCCTCTGGATGACCATATTCAATGGCTTTAGTCCTGCCCTTACGTGCTGTACCGTCTGCCCAAAACGGTCTATTCTGCATGCGCCAGCTATCAGCAGGGCAGCTTTATATAGTACTCTCTGCATATGCCTGAGATAGGCAGAACGAGCTGCCTGCATCACCACTGCCGGGTACAGCAGTGTTAAGCGCACCATAGCATTGTATAGCTTTCTGATGTTATTGGTGCTGAGGATTTTGAACCTGTACAGTTTTATAAGATCTCTCTTAGCTAAGGAGATTCGGTTGTTGATATGCGTCATATACCCTGTTTTGGTGATGCGCAGACCTCGGACTTTACCCTCGTTGGCAAACGGGTAAAGTTCGTCGTCAAGTATGAAGTCATCAAGTTCTAGCGATTTCTTGGAAGGATTCAGAACTTTCGGCATTTTTATTTAATTTTCCCCATTCTCTCGAATCGATTGATGTTTTCAATTTCGGCAGCTGTCTCCCTTCCTTAAACTCCAGCGTTCCTATAGGAACTGTGGATGATCTGCATGATGGCATCTGCGAATTGCAGGTAAATTACGTCCTCCCTAACTCGAGCAGGTAAGTCCAATGTGTACACCAGGTACAACAGTGAACTCAGAGAGCTACCCTATTAAACACACGCCTAAGTTCGAACTCGGGTACTGTGAAGTTGTTGATCAAGATATGGGCATTTCTTTCCATTATGTCGTCACAGAGGATCCTTTCCAAGACCGGGTTTAGCTGGAGGTTAAAATCTTGTATTGTAGACCTCTCAGCCACAACCTTATCGAAGGCCTTTTATACATCACGCAACACCACGTCTACGTGTTTCCTTTCACATTTAAAATCGACGAATTTTTCGGTGAAAAGACGAGAGCTGTGTCAGTCCCCTCGGTCTTGTTGGCTAAGGGCTCGGCTATCTGGTCTTGGAGCCTGTTAGCTAGAAGCTTATCGTAGACTTTGCTCACGGACACTAAGAGACAATATCGGTATGTAATTTACCAGTTAATCGGGGAGCTTCCTCCCTTTAGGACCCAAAAATATTTTTACCATTTTTAGACCGGCGGGGAGGGAAGTAGCCCGAACGATTTACCGGAGGGCATGCATCAAGTTATTTTTAGTTGTGCCCGTCCAGCCTGGTGTGTTTTGTTTAAAGGTTTACACAGTTGCCATGACCTTTTCTGTTGTTATCGGTCGGTCATAGTCTACCATCTCCCTCTCTTCATCGACGTAAGCTTGTGGGTGCATTCGATGTATTATCAGATTAAGATTATCAATCAGCTGACCTTCGAATTCCTGGTCGAATTCCATATCGTCCTCGGGTGTTATGGAGAAGTTATCCTTCCAGAATGTGCGGAACCTCTCTTCCACGGCCGCCGGATCCTCTAAGTAGTCATCGCCCTCCTTGATGAGGGTCTTTTCTCTACTTAGAAGGCCTTTTGGTTTCTTCACTTTTAGCCAGAATTTTTTGGGATTCACCTCGCTGTCTAACTTGGTTAAAAAACTGTCCCAAATTTGGGCCTGTTTTTGGTTTATATCTTTCTTTAGTTCTCATCTCAGGCGTCGTAGTAGCGAACTTCTTTCACGACTCGTACCTGCTCTTCGGATTTCTTCATTCCCTTCCTGGGGCTCCTTAGCGATCTCTTTTATCTCCTCGGTCTATCTGGATTTTAGAGAAATACTGATCATGTCATAGGTACACACTCGCGGACAGCCTCAAGGAAGGAGGTTGTTATCCTCTCCAGTTCTTCGTTCGTATCCTCTAGTGTGGCATCACTTAGGTCAGCTGGTTTAAATTCGCCACTGATTTCTCTGTGACGTTCGTAGTTCGCTGAAGCGTAGCTTTTACGAAAAGCGACCGGAAGCTGGATCAGTGCGAACGAGATGGTCGTCAAATTTGATATATGGTCGGTAGGTACTGTTGGGCCAGGCTCCTGATGGTAGTTAAAGGGAAATCCATCACTCGTTATGATTAAGTCGGGCCTTGTTCGTGCCCAAGAGGTGTTTTAGGTAGGAAAGTCTGGCATCTGGCGTTGACTTCGCCTCCAAGGAATGCCATGGAACCGTGAGGAACAAGGTGTAGAAATTTTTGAGGGGCAGGTACGCTCGTCGAGGTGGTAGATAACCCCTATCTATCACGAGACTGACCACTAATGTCTGCAGTTCTACCGCCACAAAGGACTATTCCATTTCTGGAAGGCGCTTGAACGAGAGATTCATTTTGATGGCGGCGGCAGCACCGACAAACCTCTATTGAGAATGGTTTTTAGTGACAACTCTTTCGCCTGGTATCTTCAGTTGACTGGATGTTGTGTTGATACCGACGATAGCCCGAAATATTTTGCCATATGCGGCAGCTTTTCCAGCCCATCCATTAACGTGAGTGTCACTATTCTTAATCTAATGTTTTAGTTAAAAATTCTCTTTATATAGCTTTTAGTGTTTCTTAGTAGAAGAGCGCCTTTTCCTGTTTCTATTTTTCTTAAGGTATGCAATGATGAGTTCTTAAATTTCTTCTCGGGAAAAGGTAATATTTTGGTTAAAAAGCGCTTCCTCTAGAGTTTGTTTGTCGCATTGTACGTCGTACTCCCACTTATAGTATCTTTATCTGATGCCAACGAATTTTGATCTCATCTGCATCGAGCGGTCTCTTAGCCTGTCTCTGTCTTTTCACCCGGCTACCTTCTTTCATTGTGATTTCTGTGACTGACGAGTCCGAGGAGTCTTTGGAATCTAAAGATTCTTCTTGCCTTATCTTATTTTAGTTTTTCGTAGTTTGTTTAGGGAGATTTGCCGTTTCGCAGCAGCTTCCTTTTCTTTTCTTGCCTCTATTCTCGGTTCTTGTCTTCTGACCACCCTGTTTGGTTTTGCTTCTTGTTTCTCCTCTGTTTGCGCCTCATCAGGTTTTTTGTTTGGGACCATTTGCAGTTGAAGGACATCTCCTGGAAGCACATCTCGCTCATTTGCTCATAACGTTCTTTGCAAGCATTTGTTTCAGCTCTTTCGCAAATGTCAATGGCTGCATCAAGTTCCTGACGTGCGCATACGGGATACAAGTCAATATTTTTGTTGAATTCTCATTTTGTATTTTAAGATAGGACTTTTTATTTTTTGTCTCAGTGTACTCCACCTTGGTAACCTGTGCCTAGGTCGTATTCGCTTCCCTAGCTTCCTTTTGTTTACTTTGCCGCATCTTTTTCTTAATTAATTCATTTTCCATGAGGCAGGCCATTGCCTTGGATTGATGGATTTGCCCACAGTTTGCGCACTTCTCACGGGGGCTCTTGCAGTACTTCCAGTGGTGTCCTGGTTCGCTGCTTTTAGAGCATATCTCCTGGGGCGCTTGAAATTCTCTGGTTATGTGTGTCTTTATTTTATAACAGCGGAAGCAGAATTGGATTGGGTGGAATTCTTCCTCTCTCAATCTGTTACGTGCTGATTTTGGCGTTAAAAAGTAGGACTCAGACCTCCTTCGCCTTCGTAGCCATAGATGTGTCGCTGAAAATGATTTAAACACATGGTTGTAGTCGATATTTTCTCTTTTATCTCTGAATTTTATTATTCGGTGACCTTTGCCCTTTTCTGATTCTACACTATCTCCTCCTTAATCTCTTCCTTGGAATGTTCACTGATCCAAGGGTCCAACCTCCTACAGATAACATTACTGTGGTCTAGTTTTACGAATGGTAGTGCTTGAAATTCACTATCTCACCTTCACAAACTGGGCACATTGTATCTCACGTTTAATGTATATTTCTGTCATATAGTGGCAGAATATTTTCTCTTGCTTTATAGAGTATAACGGATGAATATGAGTTATCATCAATATTTTCTTCCTTTATCTCCTTTTTCCAATTTTTGTATACCTCAAGAGTTGAATTTGTTGAAATTTACTTCCTACCACAGTTTTAGGTTCCACTAATATTTTTTATATTTTTTATATTTTTTATTCTTATTTATATATCATTTAAAGGAACAGACTGGAAGTCGAATGACATATAAACATACCTATGCACATAAAGGCAAATGTGCTAAACACCATTTCATCCTGAGACATACGACTTCATTTAGGAGGGAAAATGCAATTTTGTGGGGGATTTTTTCTAAATAAAGTTACATCTGGCTAAGAATACTAATTTTCCCTATGAATGGTGACAACAATCCGAATCCTACCTGCATTTTTGTTGTAGAACCAATGCAAAAGAGTATTGACTAATCCACAATAACATACACATATCTAAGAACCACACACTTATAGACTGAACGAAATGCAACAGCAAGAGTATCGAGAGAAATACCCCCCTCCCCTCGAGGGAAGCTTCTTGGCTTAAACATGGCCACTAGATTAAGGAGAGTTGCGCGCCTTCCTGTTTCTTCCTCAAATTCTAAAGTACGGGTCTTCAAAACATGTATGCATATACACGATATATATATATATATATATATATATATATATATATATATATATATATATATATATATATATATATATATATATATATTATATAGGCAGATACACCCACAAAAAAAAGATGAAAAACGATTTCAAGCGCTTTCGTCTTTATTCTTATCACATTTTCAAGGAATCACCAGGGGGCTGGACATACATTGCCTTAAATAGTGGAAGGGGGAATAGACTACCCAGCACTGAACCTTAATTAGGTGGTAAAAAATCATGAAACAATTTTATTTAAGATTTTATGTATGTAGTGATAATGGGTTCTAACGTGAACAAACCAGTGCTAAGATTAAAATTTGGGAACGCGTTAATGCAGATACATTCTAATAAATTTCTTGAAATATAATTACCTTATTTTATGACTGGTTTGGCAGTATTATAGATAATAATATGGTTAAGATTGTACATATGTAGAAAAAGCGCAGATTGTTCACTGTGATTACGTACATTGGTTTAATGTTGCTTAACCCGGAGATCTATTTCTTTCCATAATAACATTTTTGGCAGTTGTTGCAGCCTATTTTTGAATAAACAATGCCAGGTCATGAGGGGTGAATTTATATATAATATATAGGGTATACTCGCCAATTAAGATGAACCTTCCCCAATTAAAACGCACTTGTGAGTAAAAACTGTTCTGCAAAAACTTAATGCACACAATCAAAATCATTTATCCTCAAAATGATCTAAAACCATCTGCATAAAAGATCGTGAATTTGGTCATTATTTTTTGCAGAGCAGTTTTTTCATACAATTGCGTCTTATTTGGGAAGCTGCGTCTTGACTGGCGAGTTAACTATATATATATATAATGAAAAACTCACAAAGTTGCACGTGGGGAAAGCAATAATATAAAAATTAGCTCACAGGAAAATGAAAAGATCAATCCTAGCACTTTCTTACTATAATTGTAAGTTCATACTTAAGGAATAGCATGGAAATAGAGAAGACGACCTTGTATATGTACAAAGATAAGTAGTCAACGCCCATCATATTGTACAAACCAATGGAACAAACGCAAAAACAAGACAGAAAAATACAAGTAAAAAGAATAATAGGCAACTAATAACAGACATGTGCATCACTAAAACGATATACATATAACAACGCCATGTATATGAATGGAATAGTCGACCAGAAACACTCCTCAACCTCTCCAGTAAAGATATCGACGCAACTACTACTGCTGCCCTTGGATTTGGGTTAAAATTCTCCATTTAATCTATACCATCTGCTGTGTCTATTGCTTAAAGCTTTGCTGTTTTTGAAAAATATTTTGAGGTCCCTATTGATTTAATTTCGACCGCCAAGGCTTGTAATTATCAGTGCTTATCTAGGCCTATCCACTTAAATTATCCTGTGTTTCTGACTATATTTGCAAGTTTATTTTCAAGGAGTGGCATGAAAATAGAGAAGATAACCTTATATAGGGTACAAAGATACGTATGGAACGACCATCACATTGTACAAACCAATGGAGAAAAACACGAAAACAAGACAGAAAAATACAAGAAAAAAGAATAATAGGCAACTAATAACAGACTTGTGCATCCCTCAAACGATATACACACAACAACGCCATGTATATGAATGGAATAGTCGACCAGAAACAGATCTCAACATCTCCAATAAAGATCTCGACGAAACTACTACTGCTGGCCTTGGATTTGGGTTGAAACTCTCTATTTAATCTATACCATCTGCTGTGTTATTGCTCAAAGCTTTGCTCTTTTTTAAAAATATTTTGATGTTCCTATTGATTTAATTTAGCCTGCCAAGGGTTGTAATTATCAGTGCTTATATAGGGTTACCCACTTAAATTATACTCCGTGTTTTAACCCTGCTATATCTAATATTGGCAAAAATCCTTCTATACATATAAGGAAAGCAAACAAATCTGGTGACGTTGTTATTATGGACGACGTGAAATTATATTCCCAAAATTAACTTATTATTAGAAGATGAATTTAATTATGATGTGCTATAAAAATACCCTACATTAACAACTAAGAGTGAATTTTATAAAAACATTCAATCCCTTTTAAAAAAAGTCCAGATTTTATCACTAAATTTAAATCTAGCAACACCTCTCTTCCATATATGTAGGGTTTGTTAAAACCTCATAAAACTAATAATATTACGCGCCCCATTATAACTTTGTTATGCTCTGCTTCATCTTCTTTATCCAATGGCTTGCGAATCACTTAACAACCCTTGTGGGGTCCATCTCCCAATCTCATATTAAAAATATTTGTGAACTTATAGAGAAGCTTAATATCATACCTTACAACACCAATTTCATTCTTGTCAGCTTCAATGTTTGTTCTTTGTTTACTAAAGTTCCTTTAGACGAT
Source organism: Ceratothoa steindachneri (assembly GCA_963969495.1). NCBI lineage: Eukaryota > Metazoa > Arthropoda > Malacostraca > Isopoda > Cymothoidae > Ceratothoa > Ceratothoa steindachneri. The sequence goes on along the minus strand of OZ018317.1, from coordinate 61,245,234 downwards.
CTTTTTCCTCTACTTTGCGATAAATTACATAATTTATATATCTCTGTACCGTCAATACTTTCCTAATTCTTATTTCTCTTTGTGCTAAAAATTGTAAATTTTCATTCATTGATAAATTTTACCTTCAAAAATCGGTCTGCCGATGGTGATTGTCTACCTCCCACCCTCTCTAATTTATATATGGAATTCATTGAGACGTTATTCTTGCCCGAATCCTCGAGTTCCTATTGTATGGTACCGTTAAATTGATAATATTATATTTCTTTCGTCTTCAACAAAAGATATTCAGAATTTTTTATGTAATGTCAACTCTCTAGTACCTTCTATTAAATTTACACTTGAAATTAAATAAAATGGGACTCTCCCTATTCTTCACCCTTTGAAACATATGAGGCCAGTTCATATATCGTTTTATTTTTATCATAGTTTTAAAATTAAAGGTCTGTATTCATTTCTATGTCTCTTCGTGCATTATATCTTGTTAGCCTGGAATTTTGTGATAAGGAATTATCCAATATCTTCTAAATAGGTAAGAAACTTTGTTACCCTCGTCAATTTTTGCATACTTCATTAAACTTTGCAAAGAGAACTTATTAAAGAATTGATAACCAACCGGTTTTCAATTGCCAAAATTATCTTATCTTGCAATAATTAGCACCATTTTTTGGCCTCACCGGTGTTTTAGAGCAACTTAATATCTCTATCAATTTGAGTATATTCTATAGAATGTTTTATTTGTAATTTACCTTATTTCGCAAAATTCCTTTATCATTCTGGTGATTTCACAAAAAGAAATATTGTCGAATGTTCCTTGATTGGCATCTAACCTTAAATATAAACATTTCCCCTGGCTTATTTAAACTCAACCCTGTTTTAAAAAAACTTGTACTAAATGAAATAAATTCATAATGCAGCTTGTTGTCACTCTTTATTAGTCTAATATCATTCGTATTGCCTCCCTCATCACGTGTCTCTGTTGTGACTGTGAATTAACTCTTACCTCTAAATGTTTTTGATCTAATCATAATCCTTTAAAATGTTGTTTTTTTCATCCAACCATATTTCATTCATATACATGGCGTTGGTGTGTGTATATCGTTTTAGGGATGCACATGTCTGTTATTGGTTGCGTATTGTTCTTTTTCCTAGGAAATTTTAGTTTTTTGCCATTGGTTTGTACTATGTGATGGGCGTTTCCTACGTATATTTGTACCGTTTATAAGTTTGTTTTCTCTATTTTCATGCGATTCCTTGAAAATGAACTTGCAAATATAGTTCGAAAGTGCTTCGATTCATCTTTTCATTTTCCTCTGGGTTAATTTTCATAATATATATATATATATATATATATATATATATATATATATATATATATATATATATATATATATATATATATATATATATATATATATATATATATATATATATATATATATATATATATATATATATATATATATATATATATATATATATATATATATACTGATGATGCATTCTTTTTTTTGGAACCTGATTCGTAGTTGGAATATGAAGACTCACGTGATAATTCAAAACATTTAATTCCGGAGGTTTCGGTCATTAACAATGTCCATCTTCAGCCAATTGAACTCTAATAGAAATACAAGAAACTTTTTAACAATACATGGCAAAATTGCCAAAACAGGGCAAACAATTCAATATAAGTTACAATATGAAAAATAAGTCAAAATCAAAAAGAGAGGAATCAGAACTGAAACCAGAAAGAAAAGCAAGTAGTTAAATATAAGTAAATTTAAATGAAGAATATAAGTAAACAAACAGTTGAATACAAGGAATAGGTAAAGCGATCGATTTTTACGAGTTTGACCAAGAAACGAAAATTTTAAACTTAATTAAACAATATTCCCAGAAATAACAATTATGAATAATAAAAATTAATTAAATTCTAATAGGAATACAAGAAATTTGTTTTAATGTATTATACGACAAAATTGTAAAAGCAGGGCGAACAATAAAAATTGAAAAGTAAGTAAAATAAAAAAGCTAGGAATCAAAGAGGAAAACATAAAAAATAACGCAAAGCAAAGCAAGCAGTTCAATATAAGTTAAAAATACAAATATATGATTATGAAAAAAATTATAGGTAAAAAACCGTTGAATACATGGGTTAAAGGTGATTCAAACGATCAATAAGTTCGAGTAAACTAAGAAACGAAAGTTCAAAACTTGATTAAGCAGTAGTGAAGTTGCAAATAAGAATGATAAAAATGAAACTAAGGGAAAAAATCTTTTATATATAAAATCATTTTGATCCAAGGGGGACAATTTTTTTTAAAATAAACACAAAGAATAAAAACGAAAATGAATTTTTTTTAGACTGAATCTAAGCTAATTTCGTTGGAGCTGATAACATCAACTGATTACTATGGTGGGAACAAGCCTATATAGTCAATCATTTGAGGGAGAATGAATAATCATTAACTTCTTGGTTTATTTGTTTTATGAAAAGTGATTCCAGAATCTTTAATTCCAGAGAAGAGGAAGCGGAGGATAATAAACTGAAAGAATCATGGTCAAGCGGGTTTGTTAAGTTTTTGAGAGTGTTGTCTTATGGAGGAGTGTTCAGGTTTAGAGATAGAAATGTCACTTCTATGGGAAAAACTCCCATCTGCTTAGAAATCGTACATTTTAATTGTACACTGGTTTGGCATACATAGCGTATTTGGCCTGTTGCACATGTAAATTTTTTTGTGTCGAAAGAAAAAATGGACAGAAAGAGAATTAGAATTAATAGGAAATAACTGACATTGAGGAAAGTACTTATTGAGAATCGAGAGTAAAATTTTATTGAATTTACTGGTAAAATGTTGAAGATATGGTAGTTTTAGGAATATTTTTTTGTTAGTGTGTGTTATTTGTTGAGTTACATGAGAGAACCTTTTGATAAAAATTAAAGGTTAATCTGTCAAATAAGTGGTCTGAAATGAAATTGAAATGGAAAAGTTTCTAAGATATTATATTTCAGGATTAAAGAAATATTAGTTTGAACAGATTTTGCACGCTCTATATATATGGTTTTTGATACTAGCAATTTTAAAATGTGTAGGAATGCAACTGAAGAAATGGGTGCCAAGTTTGGTGGTAGTAGGTTTTCTGTAGACTGAGGTACTAAATTTCGAGCCAATTTTTGTAACGATGACGTCAAGAATAGAGATTTTATTTTTTTTCTGTTTCCATTGAAAATTTAATAGTTAAGTGTTCTTGACTTATGTAACTTAAAAATAAAGGGGCATGGTCTTTGTGTTTAAAATTTAAGAAGCAGTCGTCAAAATATATTTTAAATACTAAGGGTTTAAATTCCACCGGAAAGTTCCTTACCCAGTTTTTTTCATGGTAAGAAAGAAAAGCATTTGTAAAGCTGGTACCTAATGGGGTGCCCATGTCCATCCCATCGTTTTGAAGATACAGAATCTCATTAAAAGGAAACACTGTATTTTCTAGAGTCAACTTTAAGAGAGTGGAAAAAGAGACTTGTTTAAATATAAAACGTTATCTTCGGATTGGTAAAGGGTATCTGTTATGATTTTACAAGTTTCCAGGATAGGTACATTTGTAAAAAATGACTCCACATCGATAGAAGTCCTAAACGTGTTGTTTAAATCCAATTTTAAACAAATTTTACAAATTCAAATGAATCTTGCAAGGTGAAATCGTTGTGAGTGAGTGGGTCAATGATGGGCACTAAAGTTGAGCTAGGTTAAAATGATGGGGTATTGATGGTGGATATTATTGGACAGAGAGGTATTCATTATTGTAAATTTTTGGTAAACCATAGATAGCACCAGGGATGTACCAGAGGCAAACAATTGGTTGTAAAAGTCACAAAGAATATTTCTCTATTTTAAAGAACGTAAAAAATTGTTTATTTTGTCTTCACTTTTCAAGATATATTTAAAATGATCTGTATCCAGTTTATAAAATTTATAAACATCCGAAAGAATAGTTTTCATTTAGAAATATTATAATCAGTCTGATATGCCCATTACCTTTATCCGGTTTGCATATCACAATAAAACGATCCTTACGGAGGTTGGATAGGATTTTAAAATTTTTAAAACTAAATACAGAGTAGAGAACTTTAAAGAAATTGTATTTATAATAAATATGTAATCCAAATATTTGATATCATCTATGAAATTAGAGCCTGATTTTAATACTGTGAGGGGATTATGTTGGTGGCAAAGTGTTTCGAAATACAAAAAGTAACGACAGAAGTCTAACTTAAAGACCGTTTGTCTAATTTCTAGTCCCAGAGACAGGAGTAGTGAATGGGGCTCATTTATGCATCAACAACATAATTGGAGCCCCACTCACTACTGCGAAATTCTTCCTTATCCGAATAAACTAGGAAAATAGACATACACACCATAAATCCAACTTAAATAACTTTTCAATTGAAGATACATCAAACGCCGAAAACCAACTACGTACACTTGAACCTCTTTATATTAGATTTACAAACCATACTTTAAACAATGACACAAGCTCACTTTTACTTTTACTACAACTATAATCACCAAATAATTAAACCCTCTCCCCCCAAAACAACTTAAAGTGGTCAAATATTTCTATTATCTCCCTTTTTTACCACGAAGACGACCAAAACTAATTAATCTCAGTTTTTATTTGAAAACATATTTCCCATTCACTAATAGTTAAAAGCCCTGCAGTTTTATAATCTTAAAATTACCACTTCTGCTGCTTCCCATTTCTCATATAATTAATTTATAAATATCTGATAACTTCGCTAAAAAATTCTTATGTTTGTATATACAGGGTGGGTCAGAAAGGCTGCCCTGGTTTCAATTTTAATAAAAAACAAACCCATGATCATACATGAATAAACTTTATATTTATAATAAATACATTAAATGCCATTGTGATTCAGGTGGTTTTAAAAATTGCTGCAGTTTTGAAGTTTCTCTCGAAAGTTCACCATAGCCCCTTGAACCATGCCCCATGGAATGGCGTTGATTTCGTGAGTGATTGCTGCCTTTAGATTTTTTACAGTTACTGGCCGGTGTTGATACACACGTGATTTGAGGTGACCCATAGAAAGATTCATAGGGGGCTAAATCCAGGGAACGTGGGGGCCACCCAATATAACCTCGAAGAGAAACAAGATGACCCGAAAACATTTCACGGAGGACTCCAAGTGAACATCGATACGTATGCGATGTGGCACCATCTTGTTGAGCCATACATCATCCGGATTATGAGCGGCGAGTAACTGGACGACTTTAGAATGGATAAACCTTTGGAGGAGTTCACAATAACGGTGCGGTGTAACAGTTGATGTAACCCGTTCTTCTTGGAAAGAATAAAGAGCCCACACGCTGAAATAACCCATGGCATACCAGGCAGTAACCTTCGCACTGTGAAGTGGGCGTTGGTGGAATTCACGAGGGTTATTGACTGAGAAGTATCGAAAGTTCTGTTTATTTACCATTCCCGATAAAAAAAGAAGTGCGCCTCATCACTACAGATCAGAAAGCTGTTGGGATGATGGTCTGAAGAATGTCCCGACACAAAGTTGTGCGGGTTTTATAATCCCTCTCGCTTATATCCTGTGAAACATCATCTTGTAGGGATGAATGTGGATAAACCTGTGTAAGATTCTGCGAACACTTTGGACGGACATATGTAAAGCAGATGCATGTTTTCGTGCCAAACGTCTGGGAAACTGCTGTATTGAAGCTGTCACAGCTGCAACAATTTCTGGCCCTGTAGTGGTCCTAGGATGGCCAGGGCTTTTCTTGTTTAAAGCCGATGATATTCTGAATTGTTATTCCATCCGGGACGGGATCATGACTACAAAGCACAAACTGGCTTCGGAATGAACGTTACGTCGTTTCGACGGACTTACAAAAATCTTCCTAAACCACTCCATGCCATGGTGGGTACTATCTGAAACAGAAAATAAATGGCATTTAATATACTCCATAGAGATACAAAGTTTTTTCTTGTATCTTTATATGTTTGGTTTTTATTAACCTTTACAATCAGGGCAACCTTTCTGCCCCACCCTGTATTTCTAATGGCATATCCTTGAAATGGGTTCCTACCCGAAACGTTGGTACCAAGAAGTTAAAATATAATAATGAACTTACTGAATGCAGCCTGCTTATTTATATTAAAAATACGTATAGCCTTGGCAACGCGCAACCCATCGCTGAGGGATGGGGTGCACGTCATCCGTTGAGATGCCTTGCTGCGCAAAGCTTTCTGAAGCCCATGGCTGCGGTTTATATTTAAGTTGATGTTTGCAAAGCCTCAGCAGATAGAAAGAGCGCCCAAGCTTCTTGCCGTCCAGATCCGAGTATTGGTTCCATGTGAAGTGGTACCCTCGCTCTTGTGATCTCGTCAGTAGATAGTCTTCGATTAATCCTCGCTGATCAGAGGAAGATTAAAGAAACTTCGTTTACTCCCCAGAAGAATGCCCTGGGTTTCTCTCATCTCACTACTTTAGTTGAGACTTCCTCCTGTCACGCAGACGAATCTGGATTTGTGATTACTCACTGCAGCCGAGGTAATCGCAAACCCCTCCGGGGTCTTTCTGGATGCCTTCGCATCGGGACCCTCTCAACGAAGACCTGCCCATTGGTCTTCTCCCTTCCTAGTTCATCCATCAGAGGTAACCAGGAGTCATTTCCTCGTAAGTCCTACCTCTTCGTCCTTTCGCAGTCCTAAGATGAATTCCCCAATTTTGTGTTAGGCCAATAAACTTGTTAAGTCTCTCCTTCAATCCAACTTATTGGATCACTTATATATTTTTCCTGGACCTAGTTTCCCCAATTTTTGCGCCTCATAATATTCTTTTGTCGTACTAATTATTATTTAGATTTCCATTTTTATATGTGCCATTGTTCTTTTTATTAGTTGTATTAAAGTTTATCTTTGTAGAGGTGTTTATCTTTCGAATAATCATTGAGACGAATCTGCCAACGTATTACTATTCAAATATCTAACCTTAATAATATTGCCTCTAGTTGGAAAGTATTTACCATCCCCTAATTCAATTGTACCCGAGCCCAGGGCCGACAGTCGCGGCCTGACTTACAGACGTGTATACCTTTTTGAGACTTTTACGATACACACCTTCGTCCCTTGACATACATATAGGTACATCTATTATATATCTTTATATTAAAATCTGGTGCAAGGTATAGTTTTTTTTGTTTTTTTATTTAAGAACTCATTAAATTTCAACTCCCCCCCATTTAATTATTCTGACCGAGTTTGCCTAAGTTTGCTCAAAGCTATTCAATGATTGTGAAACTAATTATCAACTTATATTTAACTATTTAATTGTGTGCCCGAAAGACCATAACTTTCCCTTTTCCTTGGTGGGAACCTTCTTCTAAATCCCGAGCTGGATTAAGAGGACGGAAAATTTTAATCCGATAAGGATTAAATTTTCGCTCTCTCAAATGTGTTTTATATATTTCCTTGTTTTGGTGTGCATTTCTTTTTTGTGGGGTAAATCTTAGTAGACATTTTGTTGTAAAAATTTCTGTGAAAGCCCCATAGTCTGTGCGGTGGGTTCCATGTACGTTCGATCTGCTAGACGCACAAGTATTGTAAAGGATTTCGTCCTTTGAATGATTCCACAAAGAAGGTCAAATCTTGGGATTAACAGGCATGGCTTTAATTGCCTATATCCATGACAACGAAATAAATGAAAGGGGAGAAAGAGCAGAACAAACAGCAGCTGAAAGTGAGCAAAGAGAAGCAGAAGAAAGAAGATAAAGAGAAAAAAAGAAGCAGAAGAAAGGTAACGAAACCGTCAAAATGAGCGAGAACTAGGTTGGGATAACGTAGAAACCCTTTCCCTTATTTCAAGGAATGAGGCCCCTCAAAACCCTTCGGTTAATTTACCCGTATTTAAGGATGGCGAAGACTTCAATGCCTTCCTAACCCACTTCGAAAAGATTTTCGAAGTGAATTCGTGGGACATCGGAGAGCATGGAGTCGCATGCATACTTCGCTTGCTCATCAGCCTCCTTTGGAAAATTTCCATATCTCTCCCTGCCAAAGCCACCATTAATTATTCGACTCTCAAGGTCGAATTGCTATCAGCAATTAATATAAATCCCGATTTCTATCGGGCTAAGTTTCGCCAGGCAAGAATATTATCTGGCCAAACTTTCCGCCACTTTGGCTTCTTCCTTCAGAGAAGTCTACAAATCTAGCTGGACTCGGCTCACGTAGGACACGGATACGAGTCTCTGTTCAATTTCGTCTTACATAATCAGTTAATGGCTGCGCTGACATCTGAGATACGTGCGTTCGTAAAAGATAGACGAGTGTCTACCTTTAAAGAATGCCTGGTACAAGCGTCCAACCATAATCTGTATCCAAATGACCCTAAGAAATTAAGAGTAACTACTCTACGTCCTCGCATAAAAATTCGCCCTATTTTGTCAAAGTTGCTGGTCCACCTAGATTCCCTCTACCGCAAGAACCGAGAGATATTAAGCCCCTGTTAAATAATCCCCTAACATTCAATTACCCCCGGCGGCTCATCGTGTGTTTCATATGTGGCGTGCCCGGACATTTTAAAACTAACTAACCCAAAAAACCTCACCTTCGCCCTTCTCCCATACAACAAGTCCATCAGGTCAATGCTTCTCTCTCTCAATCCCCTGCTAGCCCAATAACCCCAGTTTCTGCCCCGACTAACGGTTCCCCGGGAGATTTAGCCAATTTTTTATCTAATAAAAGCTTTCCCGGTGGTCTTGAATTCAAAGAAGGAACCGTGAATGGGTGCTCGGTGTCAACCCTTGTGAGAAACAGCGGGTTCACCAGCGTCTTAGTGTTGGGAAAATTGCTCCCCCCAGTAAGTTCCGACCACGAGAGGTGTGCAGTAATCCACGACTACTTTGGGCGCACCAATCGGTTCCCCGTGGTTCGCTGCTATCTAAATTGTAAATACTTCACACTGGTTGGGTGGAGACCGTTGCAGCTTCAATTAAGTTCTGCGCCTTGTTGGTTTCCTTAGCACCACCATATCTCCCCTAATCCTGTTGCCCATCCCACCTTTACAAATGCTCAGGCCTTAAAAGAGATTGGAACCCACGTACCTTTAGAAACTCTGTATGCCCCCGAATTTGCGTCTTTTCATAACAAGGAGTTCGCAAGTGAGCAGAAGAAGTGGTCGTCGCTTTAGCGCACGTAAGAAAAAAGCACAGCAGGACAATCAAGTTTCGGAGTGTGGCAAAAGGAAGGTTTTATATCTCGTTAAAAATGACCTCCTGTACCGTTCTACCTCGACTAATGATGGTGCTAAGACTTGCTTCATTTTATCCTCCGTTCTTGCGTTTCCAAGGTTCTTTGCCTTGCCTTAAACTCATAGGGTGTCATTTCAGCCACAATAAAACTACCCAAAGAATCTTTAGATATTTCTTTTGGCCCGGCGCTATCAAAGAACTTTCAGAATTTCGTCGATCCTGTGATATTTGCCAAAAGACGACGGCAAAAGGATGAATCGTACCTGCCCCCTGACAAAAGACCCCCATTGTGTCTGAACCGTTTTTTGAGATTGTCTATCAACTTGATGACCAAATTCACACTTTGTCGAGTACCACCAGGCAACGAGTGGTGCTGAATCTACAAGCTTGTGAGTGGGTTCCTGGTACTAGCGGGGTGCCTCAAGGTTCTTTCTTGGGACCACTACTATTCATCATCTACCTTAACGACATGGAGGGTGACATGGTTGCTAAGATTTCTAAATTTGCCTACGATACCAAGCTTGGTTCGGACGTTGCAAAGGATGGAAATACTGCCCGCCTGCAGGAAGATCTTCAGAAAATTGGGGAGTGGTCAGGCACGTGGCAAATGCCTTTTAACGTGAACAAATGCAAAGTGATACGTATCGGCTTCCAATACCCCCAATATCATTATATCCTTGAGGTCACTGCTCTTGAATCTACCGAAACTGATAAGGACTTGGGTGTAACTATAACTAGTGATCTCAAGTTCTCTAGGCAGTGTATTGAGGCGGAGAAGAAAGCCCAAAGGATGCTATGTTATATAAAGCGCAAATTTGGATATCGGAACAAGGAAATAGCACTCTGTTTGTACAATTTACTTATCCGACCGGACTTGGAGTATGCCGTAAAATTTGTGAGTCCTTCATTTTGAAAGGACATCGCGAGATTGGAACGCGTGCACGCCAGGGAAAGCAAACTGATTCCTTCTATCAGACATAAAAGTTATGGAGATAGATAACAGGAATTAGATCTGTTCTCGTTAAGACTATGATCAACCTCTCCTCAGTGGGTATAATTCCCACTCCCATCATGACATACAACTACATCAATCGAAAATCAAAGATACTAGGGACGATACGTGCTGACCAAATTGAATCAAACAGAAGGAATCAATGCTTTAGAGTCCTCGGTTGTAAATTCATTTGTCAATCTCTATCGATAACGGTCTTGTCTCATTCAAGACTGTACCTATTATATAAGCAGCACCAAAGAAATGGTCACTTTCTTAGCCTCGAATTAAATCTGCCTTGATTCACTTTATTTCCTATCTATTTTATCTTGTTTATCTTAAATAAAACAAACCAATACCATTATACAGACTTGACCAAGCATATCTGTCGAGATGGTATTCTTTGGATGATAAGCAGAGCTCCACTGTCTCCAAACGTGGCTAACAATATTTATATCATTCAGCTGAACCTGTTTCACCGACCACAATATGGATTCAAAAAATCGTGCACGTTTCTCTAGTTGATGTTTAGCAAATTTTAAACGTTTATTGGCATAAAAGGCTTCAACCAACCAAACACTCTCTTTGATTTTCTTGAACAGTACCCAGCTTTTGGGGCTACTCACCAAATTGTATTTTTACTTACTACTTTTCCATCAGAGAGCAAGTCTTTTGAAATCTCAGATTGCTTAATTTCTGTTTTTTTCATGATTTACACGACAATGGAACATGCCGCAATATCAGAGATTATAGAAAGACCTAGAATGGGGTAGACTTATGTGACATGAAAGAAAAACATATAGATTGCTAATTGCTCTAATATTTTCGCATATCTCAAACCTGTATTATGATGTTTAACGATCTGATCTCTAAAAACTTTGGACAATGGCCCAGAATTTGTCATTATATGTCTCATATCAGTATTTCTTGACCTCGTAATGTGGCAGCAAGTCATTGAATAAATGCACCAACTCTAGGTCTTATCTTCTATGTTTAATAAATTGGAACTAGATCATTATTTAAATATGGGATAATAAAAGTTAATATAATCACGGCATGATTCGTTTTAAAATGGTTGCTTATATATTTAAAAGTAAGAAACGAAAACTAACTCTGACATTTTTGCACGAATGTGTGAAGGAAGAGGAGTGAAATAAACGTGGTAAAGACGGAGAAAGTGAAAAGGGGCGGAAAAGATGTAGCCGAAGAAAAACATGCCTGCGTTATAGAGAGAGGACAACTAATCTTCCAGATACCAGGTGAAGCATAGCTGCTTAGCCTTTTCCTTAAGGAGCATAAATTAGATAAATGATACAGTAGACACAACCGTAATATGAGATGATGTAACAGGTGGAAAGGACATAGAAGAGAGTAAAAATTAATATTAATGATTTAAACTTGAAATACATATTATAGAAGCAGGTAAACCAGTAATTGAACTAGCAAGCGATACGACAGACTTACCGAGCAGATCAAGTATGAGGCGACTGGAAGAGTAATGAAGTTAGGTTGCTGTAGAGTATAAAGTATGTATGTTGCTTAGGGTTATGTGAGTTGGGGATTTCCTTTCTTTTTACAAAAGGCATTGTTAGAATGCTCACACTTAATAACGATATTTTTTATTCTTACTGTATACGGCTGAAATGTATAGTTATTTGTTATTCATTTTTTAGTTATTAATAACACTGGTCTGCGTTGTTTTCAAGGTCAAATATATAATATCTGATTTTGGTTCAGGTTTTTGCACTGAATCACAAAATCATGCTCATTTTACCCAATCAGGTCATGTTTCTGAAATATGAACACATACCAAAACTCCTATATTTCCAAATATTTGTTGTGAATGAAACACATAATAGCAAATATTGGACCGATTTACTCACGGAAGGTTTACAAAATAATTTTTAATAGATAGCATAAATAGCACAATACACAAAATAAGCTAATCATGGATGAATGGTCTCTTGTGTTCTCCGATTGTGCCACGCAGACACTACATCCCTCTTAAGGCACCAACAGTAGTCAGCCAGAAAGTTTACATCCTATTGGCCTTGATAGCGTTCCTCCATCACACGGATGTCTTCGTGAAAGCGCTCACCCTGTTCTTCACTGAGTGTCTCCGCAATTTTCTGGAAAATATTCCAAATGGGACCGAAGAAAGTGGATTTTTACTAACATACACGCACCAAGTTTGCATAAATTCTCCATTAAGTCATCAACCATCTTCTGGTACTGAGTACTTCTGTGGTTAACAAGAAAGTTTGCAATGACTAACTTAAGGGAGAGCCAGGCAGAGAGTTCAGTAGGATTTAATGAATCATCAAAACTAGAGTCTTTTATAAGTTTTCTTATCTGAAGACCATCAAATATACTTGCCTTAAGCATCTCCATGCTGATTCGTTTGAACTTGTGGTGGAGGAAGGCAAATCCTCCACCTTCCCTGTCCAGTGCTTTTACAAAATTCATCATTCGCTGAGTTTGATGTGTAGGAGTGGAAGTAACACCTTGCTCGGTTCAACCAATGTGTGGGACAGAACATTATGTGACCCGGGTTCTAATCATTGCCTTGATGGCCACTCTTGTCTGACATAATACTGGTCGTCAGCCCGACTATCCCACAAGCACAAAAAGTAGGGATACTTTGTGTATCCACCTTGAAGTCCTAGGATGGGTCTAACACCTTCAAGATCTCCACCAATCAACCATTTATGTTCCTTATAATTGAGAGCAGACAACATACGTTCCATGCTGTTGTTGGATTCTTTCATTTCAGCCGAGTGTCCAACGGGGATTGATGAAACCTTATTTCCGTTATTTAGAAGAACTGCCTTGAGACTTGTGTTAGACAAGTCAATAAAAAGTATCCATTCCATGGAAACATACTTCATAACCATTAATTTTATCAGTTCAGCAATATTGCTACAGTAGATCAATGAAGACGCTTCATCGAACATAAAAAAATTTATGAATTCTCTCTCGCGTTCCCGATACCAATAGAACATTGTTCCCGGGGCAAGTTGATGTTTTGCTCAAAGACGAGAACCCAGCAGCTGGGTAGACTCCTTAGATAGGTTCAGGTCTCGTGTCAAGTCGTTAAGTTTGGCTTGGGTCAATGGCACCGATCGGGCGTCTTCTTCTGGCTCGTATGCACCACACTCACCGGTATCAGTCATGTCAGTAGATTCGGAATCAGAACTAGATTTCACGATGATATCCGGGTCAGAAACAGGAACATCTGGTCCATTTGGGATTCGCTTAATGGCAGAAGGAACATCAGGGTATTGAACATGGTGCTTGTTCTTGCGATTGCTGCCTTTTAAATTTGTCATGCAGAAGTATCAATCGGTAACGTGATCTTTCCCTTCCCTCCACACCATTGGGACACCAAATGGCATACTCTTTTTTTTCCTATTCCTTCAATCATGTAATTTCTCCACACATGTTTTTCAGCAGATATGGGAAGCGAATGACTCATCCTGGTCCCTTGGTTTGACTCCAAAATAAGCGTAATAAGCCTTCTTCACAAAATCCGTGATTTTCACTTGACGGTCTGGAAGAACTACGTGTCCGTAGATGAAACAAAATTTGATAGGATAATTCTTACACTCCCCATCCATCTTACTGCTCAACTAGATCTGAAAAGAGAAAAAAACTAGTTATTTAAGGTAACCCATAACCAGCTGTGGAACAAACCAAGCCCATATACGCTTGGATGATAGCGCCATTTGGGAAAAATATTCTGTAATAAAAATCAAGTGTATCTTAGAAACCAGACCTGACCAAAGAAGATGAATGATATTTTTTAATTAAGCACGCAAAAAGGATCCTAAATTAGTCGGAAAACTTATGACCTTTGAAAACCGTTTTAAAACGCAGGCCAGTGTAATTGTTGAACAATCAGAGATAATCTGAAATCTTACATCATTGGTATTTGATGGTACCGATTATTTGGGATATTTTTTTCGTTGAGTTTTTACGAATTTAATTATTGCAGAGAAGATAATACTTTGCTACTTGTCGCATTATTTTAAAAAATGAGTCGTTGGATTGTGTAAAATAATGGTAAAACCTGCAAATTTCACTTGATTTTATGAACCACATTAATATTACAAAATTTTGAATGACTGAAAACCGTTTTTGAATTTTACAAATTATTTTATAGTAATCTATGCTATGAACCTCATGTTTTTTTAGAATTTAATTGCCACTTATAATAGTATGAAGCACCTTTCAGAGATTCATCGATGGCTGATTGTAGGAACTCGAATAACTGGAGCATCGGTAACAAAAGCCGTCAAAATATTTGAGAGTTGCACATGAACTTTTCCTAAGATAATGAGTGCTTATGAACATGAGATGAAGACAAGCCTCGACAAAAGTAATATAACTAGGTAAGAGTAAATGTTTATCAATAGAGACAGTTGAATTCTAAAGTGCATGTTGTCTAAAAATCATGGAACGACAGATTCCCAGATGACTAACGAGCTTAATCAGCAACTAAGTTATGTTTCCGCTAACTTTTTGGTCGCTAAGTTTAAGAAGCTCTAAAATTGCAAAACGATTGCTTAAGCACATTAACATACAGCGTGATAAAAATGTTGTATAGAGCATTAACATTCGAAAAAATCCATGAGAAGAATTAATATATTTGGACGAATATTTCTTTACATTACTTATTTCCATGTTCTAGACGAATGATTGCTTGGAAGAATCCTAAACAAGCTTAAGATTTTGATTAATTCATTTAGTCAGTTAAGCATGGAAGTTAATCAATAATGATTGGTGGGGCAATATCATGGACTGAAAAGGACTTGGGTGTAACAATTACTAGTGACCTCAAGTTCTCGAAACAGTATATTGAGGCAAAGAAAAAGGCCTAAAGGATGATAGGCTACCTAAAGTGCCAGTTTGGATATCAAAACAAGGAGATAGTACTGTATTTGTACAACTCACTCATCCAACCGCACATGGAATACGCTGTACAATTTTGAAGTCCTGCGTTTTGAAAGGATATTGTAAGATTGGAACGTGTGCAAGCCAGGGCAACCAAACTGATTCCCTCTATCAGGCACAAAAGTTACGATGATCGATTAAGGAAACTAGATCTGTTCTCGTTGGAGATCCGAAGACTGCGTGGTCAGCTTATCAAAATGTTTAAAATACTTCGAGGCTTCGACAATGTAGACTACACTGATGTTTTCCAATTTAGTGAAGGCAGAACTAGAAATCACGGCTACGAACTTGAGTTGAAGCGTTACCACCGCGATCTGTGTGGGACATTTTTCACATACAGCATCTGCGGTAGCTGGAGTGCATTTCCAGTGGAAGTTATGAACAGCAATTCTGTTGATCAGTTCAAGTCAAGAGTGGACAAAGTCTTGAAAAGTGGCCGTTTGGGCACGTGAGTCGTTTAGCAGATCCGTGCCTGCTCGATGGCTAGTCCAAAGGTACCCTCTCTGAATGGACCGTAAGGTCTTCTAAGGTAATTTTATCCTTGTAACTCTCTTGGTTCAAAAGTAGTACTGGATGGCAGAGCGAGCTTCTAAGACCGTTAGATTTGCCTGACCAATTACCTTCCATAGCACATTGCTTTTGCTCACTGGGGCCGTCAACTTTCAGGAAGATAATGTGCTCATTCACATGACTAAAGTTGTAAAACCGGGTTTAAATGGATGAAAGGTAAGTAAACACTTATTTTTGCTCCACACTTTAAATCTTAATATAATCCAGCATTTGATGTGTCTCATTGAGGGGCACCTAAGTAACTGATTGGCTTCACCTTAGTTTCAGAGAGAGCTTTAAAGCTGTTTTAATTGGAAAGAGAAAGTTTTCTCTAACTACACTCAGAAACATATAAGAATTAACTCCTTGATATATATATAAGTTCCTTTTAATGTTAAATGAGAGATAACTTCATGATAAAAAAAAATTAGTTAGTAAAATAACGTTTCTAAAATTCTCACAACCACTATACAGCTGAATGTTGGCGATGACATTGGAATCCTATTTTATTTTAAACATTTCGTAAATAAACTGGCTAGTAGGTCACCAGGACCTTTAGAACCAGTGATAATGATTACTCAAGATTTCGACTTTAGTTATTGAAAATATAGCTGTTTTAAGATATCCAATAATATCATCTGCTGTTTCTATATTATACTTCCCATATTTTGAAATCTTTTATTTAGTTTTGCTATTTAGGAGCTATTTTTGCCATTTGTATTCTGACGTTTATTGTGTTGGTTAATATGTTTACTTACTTTTATTTTTTTTATCTGTTAAAGTCATTTATCTTATTTCTTTTGCCTCTCAGAGGTATTCTAATAAAATAGACTTGTTTTAATAGCGGCGTGACAAATTTGACCTATTGGTTGTGAGAGCAATAACCTGCAACCTATATACTTGCATCTAACGGCAGCCAACGAGAAAAGAACATATTTTATGCTAAAGGAAAGCTCCGGAGAGGCACCAAGTGCATCGCGTAGGTCTTGAAGTGAAAAACTCTCTACTTTTTTCAATCCAACCGCCTTCAGAAGGCACTGACTGCATCCTATCTCTTCAACTCACCACCACCTCAGGCTTCCTGAACATCATGAACATCTACGGGCGCAAGATTTTCTCTTCACCAGAGGTGAAGGACGAATTTTACGAGGACCACCATTAAGATGCTACCTACCTCAGAACACTTGTAATTACTTGGTTACTTCAACACTCGGATGGGTTCAGACTGTATCTCCTGGCCCCGATGCATCGCCCACTTTGCTGTCGGTAAACTCAATGAGAACGGGCAAAGACTTTGTTTCACGAACTCTGCATCACAAAACCCAGGCATAGAGTGTCCTGGCAGCACACTAGATCCCGTCACTGGCACCAGTTGAATTTCGTCATCACCTGAAAACCGGTGCTGAAATGTTTCCGCAATGTCGAAGGATACATCTCCATTTATACTAGCTTTTCAAAAACTTATCTGAACATTAAAACAATAGAATCTATTTCGATGGTTCGTAATCGTAATCATACGACGATTTTCCGATATGATTTTCAAATATGTTAGGCAGATTTGTTGAGATCAGCTGGCTGCAACATGCTAAACATTCGCAGAACTTAAAGTCATTCAAAGAAAATCAATAGTTTAATAGCAATTCAATTCTCAGTAATATATCTTAATGAAGTGAAATCAATCTTTGTGTCAATATATTTTCGTTTTTCAAAATAATGACTATATTTTTTGAAAAACACTTAGGAAATAAATCAAAAAATGAAATTGATTCCCTTGCGACCTCTTAAAGTAAAAGAGTAGATATTAAACGACCTCAAACTTGCATTCGAAGCCCAAGGTAAGACAGTTCAGAATCGACCATAAACCGTACATATGAATAAGATAGAGAAGCAAAGTTTCCCAGAACACCAAAGTTCTTTGCTTTTTATTATTTCGAACGGGTAAAGGGATTGCAAATAAAGCTTGTAAAAGGACCCTAATTTTTTGTATTTCTCACCGTGATAATTTTACAATGTTTTTTTAAAAAATATTCATTAATCTTCTGTTGGTATAATACTTTCAAAATATTTTAATTGGTGCCAAAATTACCAAGTGAGTGTCAGATGTAGCCTGCACATTTATGATGCAGCTGACATCTGGAGGCTTAGGGGCCCTCCCGAATCCAATTCCTGCAGAAGGATCTGTTTGATATATCTTAAACCCATTTTAATTTCCTGGGTAAGCCTACAGATTTACGTCTCTATCTCAATACTTTTATTAAATAAATTATATATATATATATATTCGCTTTCTATGTCCTGAAATGCTGCGGATCCTTAAAAGCTTCACGTAGATTTTCTCCATTTCGTGTTTTCTTTTGTTGCGAAACATCCACATGGTTCTCTTTCTCCTATTCCGTTTCTACCCTTCTCTACTTGCTACTTCCTTTATTTTCTCCCGAGTAATTTATATCCCGTTTCCTTGTTCATGAATATTTTCTAAATTTCAAATTATTCCTTCTTTTTTTATATTTCCCGCTTGCATTCCCTGCAAGTGGGAATGTAATACCCTCATAGTATCTGCTTTATCCAACCTCTCGTCCCACTGGTTCCACAGGTTATATACACATTTGCACCCATAAACAACTTATCCAAGTTGTTCTGAATTTTCTCCATCCTATCCAAATCCCATATGCTTACTTTATATTCATTATATCACTATAAACCACATGGAAGCCTCAATCCATTCCACCGCTCTCACATAATTTTATAGCCTTTTGCTTTTCGTCATAACCCCGTTTAACATTCTAATCGATCTTAGCATCCATAACTCTTTTCTTCTTTTATACTTATAAAGATATCTACTAAGTTTCAAATGCTTATGCCAAAAGAGTTATATTTCCTTAAACTGCGACGACATTCAGCATTACTTACCGATCTTCCCCATTTTCACTCATTATCATGATATCAACTTCAAATTCGAAACAATTGATATTTTTGTCACCTAACATAAATACTTATCTGCTACTCTCCAATATATTAGGTAGTGCTTCGATGAAAAGGCTAGAAAACTGTAAAGATATAGCGAATCCCTCTCTTAAACTTAATTCATTCATCATCTTTCTAGCTTCCACCTCTTTTATAGTCATTATTAATTCGATATTTAAATCCATAGCTTTTTTTCAATCTCATTTATAGCATGTCGGTATTAAATCTCTCAAATTCTTTCTCTATATCTAGGAAGCATACCTCTTGAAAGGGAATCGTCACTTTTCCTCCCCCTCCCCCCGTTCACTCTTGGTGCAGTCACAAGGCGGTTACCGCAAAGGCATCCGCCCCAGGCATCGGTGGGCCAAAAGAGTAACCGCAGCGTGGCAAAACTCGGTGCCATGAAAGACCCTAAAGGTCAAAATGTAAGATCTTCCCCAGGAGAGTGAGATCCAGTTTCACGTCGAATAAGAAATTGGAGACGTGTTTCTCCCAATCTCGAAGGCTAAAGAGGATCCGATGTTTGACTTCATGGGAAAAACCGTTGGCCAAAAGAACTCTCCTGGGGCCGTCCTCAAGCCCCTTCCCCCTTACCACTCCCCCAGTGGGGTGACGAGGTATAAATGAGGAACTCTGAGGAAAATCGAGGTAGTATACGTCAGTCTCTAGGTGACGAAGTTTTCGGATCAAACCGAACTACCGAGACAGGAGAGGTAGTATACTTGGCTCACCAGACCAAAAAGTACCCTGCAAGAGAGGCAGGGCTACCTACCTTAAGGGGGTAAGAAGAAGCTCATCCTCGAGCTAAGTCCCTGGTTATCAAACCAAACGATAAGTTAACTTTGTTAAGTTGAACTTACTCTCGCCAGAGAGACTCCTCATATCCTGGTGCACCTTAAACACCAGGTGTATTCCTCGTCCTTGAGGAATTAAGAAAAGAAGGAAAAGGCTTTCCTTCGAGCCTGTTACTCCTAAGTTAACTTGGTAAGGAACCAAGTTCAAATTATTCTCGCCAGAGAAATCCTTCTCCATTATACTCGCCCTTGAAGAAGACTGGAACTAAGAAGAAGCTCATCCTCGAGCTAGTTCCTCGGTTACCAAACCGAACTTTAAGTAACTTATTCTCGTCAGGAAAACCCCGTCTCGTCGATCCTCGCCCTTGAAGAAGACCCTCACCGAGTTCAGTCCTCGTCCATAAGGAAATAAGTAACGAAGGAAAAAAGCTCCTCCTCGAGCTCGTTACTCGGTGGTCACACCGCACTCCAAGTTAACTTGATTTAAGAACCAAGTTCGACTCTCCGTAGAGAGACCACGACTGCCTAGGTGTTGCATAATGCACCGTATTTGTTCTCGTCCTTGAAGATCCCCCCCCGGAAGAACGTATTGACCCCCCAGCTGCTACCCTCGCCAAAACGACCGTGTAATTTCGCCCATCTATATCTGGACAGACGGCACGCGTCGTGAGTCAATAACATTTCTGAGGCCTTTAAACTCCAGATGAGTCCGTAAGCCTAATTCTTATATTATTGTTGTGTGTAGAGAAATTAACCAATTTTTGTGGGTAAACTATTTTAATTAATTCTTGTTTAGGATAATATTCAGAGTATTGCTGTAATTAATGTTTAGATGTTGTGTATTCAATGGTTAAAGTTAAAATATAAGTTTATTTGGGGATTATTTGGCGTTTCTCTCGATATCCTTACGTGTTTCGGAACGGCTTTGTTCTGTTCGTTAAGATATTCAGATATTAATATATATTAGACACCCTTAGCACTCTTAGAATAGAACAAAAAGGGGGGGAATTCTACGACACCTCTAAACGCTTTCTTTACTTTCTGCATATATGTAAGTATGAATTTCTTCAGCTAAAGCACATTATCTACTGTTCACCAACCCTCATGAATACATTGTATTCATCTCCTATTATACCTTTTTCTATCTTCTGATTCCTTCATTTTATATGTCATTTATACTACCTTCCAAATATTTTTCATAATATATTCACAATTGCAACTTGCTGATAGTTTCAAACATTCATTCTGTCTCTCCCTCTACTCTTATACATAAGATTAACTCTACTCCTCATCCATTTCCCTTTGCACCCTAAAATTCCATAGCATATTGTTGAATAACTCGTTAAGACATTCTTTGCACTACGTGCTTATTAATTCTCTAAAAATTCATGTCTTTATAAATTGCTTCACCACCTTTATTATCCTTACAGCCTTCTCCAAGTCCATATCTGGAATTATTGATTATGTAACAAACATTTGGTTAATAGAGAGAATGAAGATGCAATATACTTAGATTTTAGCAGAGACTTTGACAAGGTTACACATAAGAAACTGGTGATAAAATATAAAGGCTTAGAAATGTCGGAGAGTAATGAATTGTATAGCTTAATTCCTGAAAGATCGGAAGCACAGGGTAGTGTAAAATAGAGTACATTGATTTGCAAACTTTTGTCAGCGAGATACCTCGGAGAACATATCGAGATCCATTATTATTCGTAATATATATAAATGACCTTAGTGCAAGCAGTTAATAGTAGTGTCAATGTTTGAAGATGACATGCAATAGGCAGTTTCTGTAAAAGAATATGTAGGAACATAAAGTGCAGAGTGAATTAAACAAGTTATTTGGTCTGGCTCTTAAGTGGCAGATGACTTAATACCTTAAAAAATGCGGGTTATTTATTGGAAAAGAGATAAGAGAGAATTTAGCTATGAAGTTGATAGGCATTGACTGAAATCAGTATAGGATGAAAAAGACAAAAAATAAAGGATATGTCACTGACTTCTCTATCCAGTGTATTGAGTGAAAATATAAAGTAAGTTATATTTAAAATCTATAACTTGTATGTTAGGCCACATCTTGTTTATTATACATGGGCATACTACAACACTATAAAATATTAGAATAACATTTTTTTAATGTAGTTTTATGTATAGATTTAAAAATGGAAGTCATTTTTATCGAAATGACTCCCGTTTTTTGTAAGTTGCCAATTACTATTTTTGTCAAATTTGAAGATTTTAACGAATTTCATTTATTTATTTCTTAATTTTAGGTTATTTTACTAAATACAATTTTGAATAAAAGCAACAATTTTAATTAAAAAGACCAAGAGGACAGTGTAAGAATAGGCCAGATAAATTCTGCTACATATGTGGTTCAGTAAAATTTCAAAAAATCCAAGAAAAATTTCTTCTCTAGTGAAAAAACTATATAATTTGTATTTTGGGTTTAAAATTGGCGACCAAGATAAACCATGGGAACCACATATCTGTTGCACGACATGCTCTAATTCTTTTTCAAAATGGTCTAAAGGAAAAATAAAAAGCCTTCAATTTGGTGTTGCAATGGTATGGCGAGAGCCCCAAGATCATGCCACTGACTGCTATTTCTGTTTGGTAGACATACAAAGTAAGTAATCGTTTATTGTCCACTCTACCTATATTTTGAAGTAGTATACTGTAATATTATTGTTGGAAAATGTAAAATTAATTAAGTTCAGATCCACTTTATTGTAATCACACATATATATGTATTAGGTTGAGGAATAAGTTCTTGCGTTTTTTTTTAATGTTGCGTTTATTTAAGTTTTGTTGACGTGATTTGTGCACATTAAGAAACAATAATAAATAATGAGAGCAAAATTTGCAAAGGTTAGGCTACGTCTCTTAACTGCGTAGACTATTAGGCCTTTGCTTAGGCTATGTCTTGAAGTTGAGTAATAAGTCTTTGCGGTTTATTTAAAAGTTGTGTTAATTTAATTTTTGTTCTGTACCCTCAAAATGGAATGTCAAGTTGAAAGAAAGGCGCATTTTCGACACTTGTTGTTATTCAATTTCAATCGAGACGGGAACAATGCAAACGCAGCCAAAGCTCGTGGTGATATTTGTGTTGTGTATGGAGAATATGTTTTATCAGAAAGGACAGCTCAATGGTCGTATTCACGTTTCGAAAACGGTCATTTCAATCTTAATGACGAAGAACGTTCTGGTCGCCCCATTAAGTTGGATGAGGATCGATGGAATGACCTTCTTCATGAAAATCCTCCTCAATCGACTAGAGAATTGACTGTACGATTGGTGTGTGATCAGAAAACTGTAATGAATCACCTTCATTCGATTGGGAAATTTCAAAAATTCGGTGCATGGGTTCCACCCACTTTGAGCGAAAGCAACAAAATTGAACGGTCCACGATTGACACAGGTTTGCTTGCTCGTCACAAGGCTACTCATGGATATAAAGACAGATTTCTTCATCGCATTATCACTGGCGACGAAAGCTGGTGTGTTTATGTCAACATGAACCATCGAAAATAATGGCTTAGCCCCAAATAAAAAAACACTTCCGCGATTAAAGCAAGGACTTAATCCACAAAAGACAATGCTGTGTGTGTGGTCGGATTGTAAAGGCATCATTATTAATGAGCTCTTTGCGAACAACGAGATTGTCAATAAAGAACTCTAAGTTCAACAAATGTACCGACTCGCCGAAGCTATTCGTGAAAAGCGACCTTATCGACGTTATGGAGTGCTTCTGCAACACGATTTTGCTCGTCGTTACATTTCTAATATGACAAAAGACGCCATCCAAACGCTTAATTTGGAAATCCTGTCGCATCCTCCATATTCGCCAGACTTGGCTCCATTGGATTTCCATCTGTTCCGATCGCTCTCCAACAATTTGCGTGGCGTTTCGTTCAATACTGATATGAAATTAAGAACCTGGTTAGACGAATTCTTCGAGTCAAAATCCAGAGATATTTATTCCAGCGTCATCGAAAAATTAGTTGAACGTTGGGAAGAAGTCGTAAATAACAACGGAGAAAACATTATTGTTAAATTGCATATTGTTAAAAATTAAAAATATAGTTTTTTTTTTAATTTTTAATGGTAATGAATGTATTTGATAAAACCACAAGAACTTATTCCTCAACCGAATACATACGAGTAACTTTAAATTTGATGCATATAATTTCCATACTTTTAGGCAAAACAATGAAGTGCGCTTCAGCTGTTGTATATCCCAACCTTTGATCTGTTATCTAGCCTTTTACTTCATTCAAAGGACATTCCAGTACCTTAACCACTTGCAGAAATTATTTTTTCTAACTCTTATGAATCAAATATGGAATCACGAGAACCAGAAACTGAAATTTGTGTTCCTGAAACTGTTGCTACTACTCCAAAACCTTTCTCACAACTTTATCTAGATGATCTTGTGAGAGATCCACACTTAACACAGCAGCATAGTTAATTACTGGCCTCGAGACTGAAAAAAGAAATTTAGTAGCAGATATTCGAAGTACAGTACTAGGTCTCGCATTCGATCAAACACTGTACAGGACAAATTTTAATTTGACAACAATTTATGCAATTGTAATAAAATTCCACGTCTCTTTGAAGAATTAGATATATATTATGAAACCACTCAATGGAGACTTTTCAATGACGCTTTTTTATATAGTATTAAAGCCGTGTTTTTGCATAATGAAAATAAACTATCATCGATAGCAGTAGCTCCCTCTATTCTTTTGAAAGAAACTTATGAGAATTTAGAGTTCATTTTAAAAAACATTAAATACAGTGAACGTAAGTCGTTGATTTGTGCTTACCTTAAGGTAGTAGCCATTTCAAATGGCTTGAGGGCAAGCTACACAAAATTCATGTTTTTTATGTGCCATGGGGATAGTAGAGCTCTGGGAGAACATTATATATGTTCAGAATTGCCTTTAACAGAAGAGACAAAAGTAGGTTCATAATGTCATACATGAACCAGTGGTTCCTAAGGAAAACATAATTTTGACACCATTTCATATAAAATTAGGTTTAATGAAACAATTTGTGAAAGCCTTAAAGCATGACCAGTCATCCTTCTTATATTTAAAAAACAAAATTTCCTTAGATTAGTGATGCTAAAAATAAAGAAGGAATCTTTGTTGGGCCTCATATTCAACAACTTATGGTAGATGGTGAGTTTGAGGCAAAATTGAGCAAGCCAGAATTTGAGGCCTGGCCTATTTTCAAAGAAGTATCTAATGGTCTACTTGGAAGGCACAAATCAGAAAATTACCACATTCTTGTTCAGAATTTCCTTAGGTCTTATAATGAGTTGGTATATAGTATGTCACTAAATGTGCATTTTTTGTATTCCTATTTGTCCTTCTTTCCAGAGAATCCAGCAGACGTCAACGATAAGCATGATGAAAGATTGCCCCAAGATATTGCTACTATAAAAAAAAACGTTATAAAGAAAAATAGAGTGCTGCAATGCTTACTAACTTCTGCTAGAGCCTTCACAGAGACAGACATGATGTTGTAGATAAAAGGAAGTCTAAATATTCTAAAAATATATGACTATTGTATAGATTTGAGTAATTTTGAACAAATCTTAAATCTTCATTATTTTTTAAATATATTTTATAATACCATACTTCGAAATGTATTAAAAGGACTTATTAATTTTTTTTGATGAATAAGCTTTTTATTTCCACTTATCTTTGCACTTTTTGTCAAATAAAATTAAAATAATAACAAATATTTCATAATTCTATACTTTGAATAATCTAATATTAATAAAAAAATAAATGTGCAGATTACAAAAAACTGGAGTCATTTCCTGAAAAATAAAGGTCCTTTTCGTAATCTACGCAAATAACTACAATAGATTGTTACTTTCTCATTTCTGTAGCAAAATCACTGTTGGACAGTGTTATCAATGTGTTCTCATGCCAGAGAAGATGAGTGAGAGTGGTTAGTGATTGAATTATTTTTAAAAAATATGGGATGAATAAGTTGGATTCTGAAAGGGTTTATCATGGGTGGTAATAAAAAGTAGAAATTTAAATGTTTTCAAGCGTAGGTTGAACAAGTATATGGGCCTAAAAGATTATTGTAGCCTGCCTTGTGATATATATTATACTTGTTTTAATATTGATATTATGGCTTATTTTATTTGCATGGTCGAGGTTTAACCAGCCTTAAGTAGCGAAAGCTTCAACGCGATGTTATAAAAAATATTTTTGTATATAAGTTATGTTCTATCCAAAATATCTTTTTTGTTATCTTTCCTGAAAGAGGTGTCATTTCTCTTTTCAGGGCATAACATCAAACCTACTCCCAACATTTTAGTGATATTATTTCCAACGCGATGTTATGAAAAATATTTTTGTATATAAGTTATGTTCCATTGAAAATATCTTTTTTGTTATCTTTCCTGAAAGAGGTGTCATTTCTCTTTTCAGGGCATAACATCAAACCTACTCCCAACATTTTAGTGATATTACTTCCACCGTCACTAAATCGATTTTGTATATCTTTCTTTAGGAGCTTTCATTTCTAGTTCCATTCCACACATATTGCTTCGCACCTAGATGTTCTCCAGCTTTAACAAAATAACAAAGTTACTTCAATTTGTTCTTCTCAGTGTAAATCATCTCACTATCATCTATCATATGTAATTACATTTCACAATAATCACAAAATAGAAGTCCAAATGGCTCGTGTAAAATAAATTATTTTTCTCTTTTTCTCTGTTTTCTGTTATCTCAACTATTTACGTATGGTCCTATATTTCTCTAGCTCCTCTCTTCTCTCACCATTTAACATGTCTCACTAACTCTTACTAAAAATCATTTCCTCACACACTCTTCTAAGTTCCTTAATCTTTAAACTAGCTATCTTTCTCTTCTCCATATCTATCTTGTTTCCACGCTCCATATCCTAAAAGTTTGTTTCTATCAATTGATTATTTAATATATTCCTTATCACACAGCTATTAAAATTTAAATAGTTTGTATCAAATTCAGATGATTTATAATTTATTTTTAAATTTTAACTTATAAAAAAATCTTTTGCAATAAAAGAGACGGCTGTTCATATGTGTCGTAGAATGCCGAGCTAATATATATATTTATTTGTTTTATTAACTTTTAATAAACTAAATAACTTTAAATTGAGGCGTAGGTTTGTACCTCTGTGATCGCTTGAGGATCGGGCTCTAAGAGTGCTAATCTTTATTTTTATTCGAGTGAATAAATAAACTGGGTTTCTTTCTTGACTTTATCAAATATTGCCACTTCAACTCGTTTGGGGATAATTAAAACAGTGCATTTAGTAAAGAAAAATAGACTTTAATGAGCATAAACCACGTCACTAAATAACATTAAAACACACAGATCTAATACACGTATAAAAAGAAAATGGGATTACAGGGCTAGCTCTCGAGGCTTGAGTAGAAATAAAATTTTACGGGGAAACAATTTTAAGTTAATAGCGTTGTCTTTCGCCAGACATCCACTAAACTAATTATAATGCACGGGGACATAAACAAAAGGATTATTCTTTACTCATATAAGGTAATGGAGATTAAATACTCGCGACCAGTTAGACTATCCTCAGAGATTTTTGATCGGAGTTGGTTCTTTGTTCGCTAGATGGCGTTCGTTGACTTGCCTGGCGAGTTGACGAGTGACGTCACGAGGGATCTTGGGTAGAGGCGACTTCAAGCTAAAACTTAGACCTTCCACTTTGCTTCCGGCCGAGAGGAAATCGTCGTTTTCTTTTATTTTTTTCTAACTAGTTGGGGTTTGTCCAACTCAGATAGAGTATGATTTAGAGTCTTTAAACTCGCTAGCTTAATACTAAATCTCTTGGGGGCGCAAGCGGCGCCGAGCTTCTCTGGTACGATCTGTTTTCGTACAAGGACTGCAAAGTTTTCCTTAACTTGCAGAAAACTTTCTACCGGTGATTTTTCTGTTTCTTT
Organism: Ceratothoa steindachneri; assembly: GCA_963969495.1. Taxonomy (NCBI): domain Eukaryota; kingdom Metazoa; phylum Arthropoda; class Malacostraca; order Isopoda; family Cymothoidae; genus Ceratothoa; species Ceratothoa steindachneri. The sequence goes on along the minus strand of OZ018317.1, from coordinate 61,217,727 downwards.
CTCGCACTCGAAAAATCTCTCATCCGGTGACTTACTTGTCTCTTCCGTTAGAACGAACAAAATGCCTGGTTTACACGGGTCATCCTGTTATATACCCAACTTACTCCCGCTGAAGTGGGTGGGGAGGTGGATGGGATGAGGGGCCTCGCAAGGTGGGACCTCAGGTTGGTCTCCCGCACTTTTGCGTCTTGTGGCTCGGAGAGGGGGTAATACGAGATCGGCAGTTTGCACTTTTGAATGGGTTGTTTATAAGTACACCCTCGAAGTGCCTGCCTTTTGTGCTGAGGTCAGGAATCAGTCTTGTATCACTTACCATTTTGCCCGTTCTCCTATGTTACCAGAGAACATCGAAGGGGCAAAGCTGAACCCAGATGTCTTTAGTTATAATTTCCTTAGACTAGATACATCTATATATATATATATATATATATATATATATATATATACTAATCTCTTATTATACCTCTACATTCCTCCACCCTTAAGATGATCCTGGGGGGAAGGGAAATCGCCTGTGCTCTGTGCAAAGAGCCCTACTAAGACATCGGTACAAAAAGCTACTCGACCAATAGTGGTAACGCTCCACTCACATCACTCTTATTGATTAAATTATGTCCTCTGTGCGCCTCATTAACACTTATCGTAACCGATTCTACGAAATATACAAAAGAAACTACAACATTAGGGATACACTTATACGTAAAAAAATAAACCAAACAATAAAATTCTATCTACACACACAAAAAATTCCTGTATGTAAACTATATTAACCTAGTATTACATTATGGCTTATACTTTTAGTACTCCAGTCGCATACGCTGTTTCCCACATCATGAGTTTTCGACTGGCATTACATATGTCGAATGAATTTGCAGGAGCATGGGGCGGTTCCTACGAACGAAAGAACTTGTTTTGTGGTTCGGGGTAGCGGCATCTTTATCATGGCGTCTATCCGATTCTGTCTTGTGGATAAACCGTTTTTCCCAATTTTGACTCCTAGCTCAGAGCTGGCCTTATCAGCAAAGTAGTATTTAGACGTTCCCATCGTGCGAACGCGTTCGCAGGGACGCTTTGAGATGGCGCTACGTGCATGTAAGTGTCCTTCCCGTGTAGGGGTAGTCACGTACACGTAGGCAGGATAGGAGGATGACTCCTTCCAACCACCTACACATTTTCTTGCTTCTCCTTCTCTTTTAATCTTTATTTGCCTATTTACTATTGAATTTTCTTCTCGGGAATAGGGTTCCTGTTCATCAGGGAAAGGAGATTGATCTTCCCGAAATTCTTCGTTCATTTATTCTTTCATTAAACTCTCTTTAGAACTGTCATTTTCTTGAAAGTAGCTTGGTACCCCCGTTTCAATCCCTGCATTTGACCTTGAGTTTTCGGTCACCATCTTAGTCTTCTGAGAATTTTTATTTTGAGGGTTTTGATCCGGCAGCGATTCTGCACACTTATTTTGATCTTGCAAGGATTTTTCAGTCAAAACTTTTTCTTGAAAGGTTTCTTTGATTGCCCTGTGATCAGCAGCAACTTGTTTGGCTACAGCTTGCTTATTAGGCGTATGTATTACTCTTCTTTTTTTTATTCTTCTTTCTTCTTCTTCATTCCCTTTCTCCGCTACCTTCCACTCCGGAGGTGGGAGGGACGGCACCACATTCGTCGCAGTCTTGTCGACTCGTGAACATATTCCTTCGTCCACATGTTTCTCGGACGAAAACAAATGGGTCGAAACCGTGTGTCTCTCATTCACGGGTATCCGGGTGACTACTAATTGAGATATCAGATTTGGGGAGAGCTGCGCGCTCTGGCCTATTAATACAGAGCAGAATTTAATAGGCACTGCTACTACGCCGGTCCAGCCAGAAAAATATTTCGACTGTATGTGGCATCGGACGACAGGGAACTTAGTGAGTCTACCCAGGAAATCCTCGACGACCACGAACTTCTGGTGCTGGGAGGTGATAGGGGAAAGCAATGGTTTGATACAACGATACAGGTACACCCCGTATCGCGTAACACGGTTGAGACTCGGCGACCATTTACGGCCCCAGTCTCGAATTTTAATCCTTCGGGAGAATTTTGGCTGTATACAAAATTGACCTGCTGTTCAGGGGAATTCGCTGTGGTCAAAGGAGGTGAGGGATTCAAAGGTTGTTCTGATTCCAACGTTGCCGTTAGGTTATGTACCTGCTGGTTCGAGCGCAACTTAAGCCTCGAGTTTTAGGGGCAATTGTAGCTAAAGTGGCCTTGGATGCCCCAACTATAGCAGGTTATGGGGTTTCTTGGATTTACGGCGTTCCTGACGAATTTAGGGGAGTTATTTTGCGGGGAGAATCCCCTTCCTTTGGAGAAAAGGGTTTCTGATGATACCCACCTTTCTTGGAAGACGAAGGCTTGTTTTTATTACACTCTCTAGGATATAACCTATGGTTTGATGAATGCAAGTCGGCTTCTGACACACACTCATCGAAGAAATCTGCTCTCCTGTCCTTGACAAAGGCCCTTAATTCTGGAAGCAGCGTGCTTAATAGCTGGTCCTTCAGTATGAAGTCGATCAGTGAGTCAAAATCATTTCTCACTCGAGCTGACTCTAACCAAAATTGGAGGTGTCTCCTGAGAATAAAACCAAATTGTCGGGAGGTTTGTCCGGGGTGAATCTTAGCCTGCCTAAATTTTATCCTATAGTCTTCAGGATTCAGGTTAATCGCTCCCAGTAGTTCTGCTTTTAGAAGAGAATAGTTTATCGTCGCATCAGATGGTAGAGACACGAATATGTCTCTTACTCGGGTACTGAGAAGGGGGAGTAATCTGGCGATACCGTCTGTCTCGATATTCCAGTGATTCACTTCAAAAAAAATTTCGAAGTGCGAGAGGTACGCGTATAGGTCGTCTTCGTCCTTTTACGCTGGCAGCTTCATAGTTGTGACCTACGATGTCCCAGTCCTGGACTCCACGGAATGCATTTTCATTTGGTCCTTGCTCAATGCTCTCTCGTGTTCTCTTATCTTTTCTCTTTCATCAGCTTCCATTTTCGTCTTTTCTCTTCTTTCATCAGCGACCATTTGTAACATTCTCTCTTCGCTCCTTATTTCTCTTTCCGTCCTTTTTTATCTTGGACGTATGCAAGAGGTTCTTTGTCGTTTAGTCCCAGGGTTTGACCTTGTTTAACAAATAATTCAAACGAAGACATATTGGCTATGTTCGTCGAAACCTCACCACTGTAACGAACGTTAGGTATGCAACCTTTCTCTAAACCTCTTGATTGGATTATTCCTATCTGAAAACAAGACAGCACACTACACAACACTCTTCGTTGAGTTATATTTCCTACCTTCGTAACTACACTTCATTGAATCTTTAAGACTTGTTTGAAGTTTCGTTATTTAAATTTTCCTCGAACGGGTTGGCAAATATTTGTTATGGGTAAGGGCCTAAATTTCGGTTCCTCTGACTTAAACGCAATAACCTGACACCACTTAAATAATATGTCGTAGAATGCCGAGCTAATATATATTTATTTGTTTAATTAACTTTTAATAAACTAAATAACTTTAAATTGAGGCGTAGGTTTGCACCTCTGTGATCGCTTGAGGATCGGGCTCTAAGAGTGCTAATCTTTATTTTTATTCTAGTGAATAAATAAACTGGGTTTCTTTCTTGACTTTATCAAATATTGCCACTTCAACTCGTTTGGGGATAATTAAAACAGTGCATTTAGTAAAGAAAAATAGACTCTAATCAACATAACCCACCTCACTAATTAACATTAAAACACAAAGATCTAATACACGTATAAAAAGAAAATGGGATTACAGGGCTAGCTCTCGAGGCTCGAGTAGAGATAAAATTTTACGGGGAAACAATTTTAAGTTAATAGCGTTGTCTTTGGCCAGACATCCACTAAACTAATTATTATGCACGGGGACATAAACAAAATGATTATTCTTTACTCACATAAGGTAATGGAGATTAAATACTCGCGACCAGTTAGACTATCCTTGAAGATTTTTGATTGAAATTAGTTCTTTGTTCGCTAGATGGCGTTTGTTGACTTGCCTGGAGAGTTGACGGGTGACGTCACGAGGAATTTTGGGTAGAGGCGACTTCAAGCTAAAACTTAGCTCTTCCACTTTGCTTCCGACCGAGATGAAATCGTCGTCTTCTTTTATTTTTTTCTATCTAGTTGGGGTTTGTCCAACTCAGATAGAAGAATATTTAGAGTCCTCCAACTGGCTAGCTTAATACTAAATCTCTTGGGGGCTCATGCGGTGCCGAGCTTCCTTGGTACGATCTGTTTTCGTAGAAGGACTGCAAACTTCTCATTAACTTGCAGAAAACTTTCTACCGGTGATTTTTCTGTTTTTTTCTCGAACTCGAAAAATCTCTCAACCGGTGACTTACTTGTCTCTCTTGTTAGAACGAAAAAAATGCCTGGTTTACACGGGTCATCCTGTTATATACCCAACTTACTCCCGCTGAAGTAAGTGGAGAGGTGGATGGGGGGGGAAGCCTCGCAAGGTTTGACCTCAGGTTGGTCTCCCGCACTTTTGCGTCTGGTGGCTCGGAGAGGGGGTAATACGAAATCGGCAGTTTGCACTTTTGAATGGGTTGTTTATAAGTACACCCTCGAAGTGCCTGCCTTTTAAACTGAGGTCAGGAATCAGTCTCGTATCACTTACCCTTTTGCCCGTTCTCCTATGTTACCGGAGAACATCGAAGGGGCAAAGCTGAACCCAGATGTCTTTAGTTATTATTTCCTTAGACTAGATACATCTATATATATATATATATATATATATATATATATATATATATATATATATATATATATATATATACTAATCTCTTATCATACCTCTACAATATGTGTTTGGTGTTTCACAAGTTATTTTAAACTTTATTGTACCTGCCATAATATTTGTCACTATTTAAGTCTTTTTTGATTCGATCACGCGATTCTAACTGGGAAAGAATTGCATTCAGGTGATGATAGATCAAAAAAGATAGAGTTTTCTGCAGAATTACATATATGCTATACCTATATATATATATATGATTTATATATTTTTTTTCGAATTACATCACTTGCCTAATGTATAGATATCATAAGAGCTTTTTACTTCATTGCGTATACATATTAATATAAGATGGGTAATTAAAACCTGATTATAATAATGACAAATAAATATTTTCGAAAAAAAGGAAAACCACCAATAATGGCAACTGCTGTAAGATATTTCTTATAAGAATGCACAAGATTCAGTCACGTTGAGGTAACTACGAATGCGTACGGTGGGGTACAAATGTATCCGGTGATTAGGGCACTTAAGTAGAGTAACGTGGTTTTGTACTAAGTACTTCTGAGTATATATGGTGGTACTTTGGGGATTGTGGTATTGTTAAAACATGAAATGTCTTCCAAGTCCTAGTTTCCTTGCCGAATGATTGACGTTTTCAGCAAATATGCTTTGATAGCAATTGAAATCTATTTTACTTATTGATATAGCAGCAGTGACACATTTCGACAACATAATTGAACCTCTTCCGTATCCTTTTTATGAAGGCTTGTAAAGATCTCCGCCAAAAGTGGCTAACTTTGATTTTGTCTCATCTGACGAAACTATTTACTTAATAAGCTTGGCTCTTTTCATTTGCTCTTAATCGAACACAAAAGGTGCCTGCGTGAGCTCTTTTCAATAGTCTTCCTCATTAGGACATCTCTATGAACACCTTTTTAGTACAAATAACATTTAAACATGAATATCTACGGTGCATGCTGCTAGATTTAATAGTATCTCAATTGATCAAGTCTTAGGATTGTTTCACTCTTTTCTTCATAGAGCAAACATTTCTTGGGTTCAGTTAACTTGACCGACCTTTAACGATGACGATTTATTGTGATACATTTATATTAATAGTACAAAAAATTAATTTTCTTTACAGAAGAAATTGGAAAGTTCACAATAGAGGAAATATTTCTATATCCATGACCGGCCTTGTGCGGTTTAATAATATGTTTTCTAGCAGATTCTCAATTGCTCAGAAATCTTTAGCCATCACGAACTTTCTACTTTACTCATCAATCGTTTAGAAAATATTTCAAAACGTCGAGATTGTCAGTTTATAGGTAAAAGCCTAAGTAGTTATGAAAACACAAAATCTATACCTGATGCCTATACTTTTTTCCACTAGCATAATATTGATTCTTCTTCGAAACAAGCATTTATTTGCTATAATCTCATTTTCTAAATGGTGTAAATACGGAATAGTATGAAAATAATGTTTCTGCTACAAACTAAGCACAAAAATGGACTCATATTTAAGGAATATAAATGGGGAGCTACATTATACTTCGTGTCTGATGTTACTATATGTTCTTATGGATCCAGCTGTAGTTAGGTATAGAGTACTATTCCGGTAAAATAAAAGGAAAAAGTTAATGCGCAAATTTAATAGTGTATAGTTTAAAATTAGTTGGGGGACATATGCGATAGAGACGTTAATCAGTAGATTAATCATTTCCTTTATCTTCACCATTGTTTTTATACGTCTTATCTTACAAACCTTTGAATTTCTACAGATTAACGACTCTATAACAAACGAAGGCACTTTGTTATATGTATATATATATATATATATATATATATATATATATATATATATATATATATATATATATATATATATATATATTGGGAAAAGGTATGAAAATGCTATATAATATATATATTAAAATATAATATACAGCCCATTCACTAGTTATGCTGCGGAATTATATACTTATACTCTTATAAAGAAAAATAATTTACTTCAATTTGTTTTTCTTACGCATTTTTGTCTGCTGATAGCCTTCTTGTTATAACGCCATGACCCTCTAAACAAGAGAGGTTGATAGAACCTATTAAAAAATACACACTGCCCACGAATTTCCCTATCAAGACATTCAGGTAAGACGCTAATTCAGCTAACATGTGGAAGGTTAGAATAGGAGGTTAGTTACATAGGTTTAGTTTCAATATTTTAGTTAAATAGTTAATTTAGCCCTGTTGTACCTATAATTCCGAGTTTGTGGAAAGTAATATAAAGCAAGATAACAATAAGTCGATATAGACTTATTTTTAACCAAAATAAACCACGGAATGGAATTTTGGGTTTTAAAATGTTTCACGGAACAACCAAAAAGGCGCTCCAAAAAGTATATTTTTACTGAAACTCTTTGAGACGGTTTTGATTCGAAAAAAGATCACGCACTTCTTCTAACTTAGATTCCGATAGCACACTTTAAATTATGATAAAGCTACGTTCAATTGCTAACGTCTACGAAAAAAAAAGTTCTTTCCACCTCAAATAAATGTCAATATTCAATGTAAATTGGCCCATAGAATAGAATTCCCCAACTTTATGATGAAGAGGAACTCGTTAGATTTCGCTTGAAATTCACCAAACACTCTTTCTGGATCTTGATGAGCTGCTTCACAAGTCTTTCATTGCAAACTTTCTTTCGAGGATATGAGAAGGGTACGTTTCATTTCTTAATTTTGAATGCGTAACACAAATATATTTTTCATCATGGCTCCCGAAATAAAGTAGAATTTGCTTTTCCCTGTTTACCTAATGTCTAATTCACATTTAATCCAAGCAAAAATATTTTTCCAAGCTTTGGATCAGGTAATGATGATCCAAAACATAGAGCATAGGGTGACGTACATTTTCCGTGGAATTTTCGGGTGGCTAAACTATACCAGGAAAAGTTTGTGGCAGTGTATCTTTACTGTTGTCAAAATGATGTTAATATTTTATAAATTTTATGATTTTTCAATAAAGTCTCCATATTGATATTATAATAAAATTAGCGCATCTTGTAATGATAAGGCATCCCAAGGTTTTTTCCACCCTCATATAACATAAACTAACTTAAACTAACCTAACCCATTCTAGATTAAGTTGGTTAGGTTAGGTTAGGTTATATTAGTGTCTAAAAATCCTTGAATGTGGTTACCTTTAGATGATCCAAATTAGTTTAAGGCGTTGTTATAATTTTAGCTTAAGTGCGGTTGTTATTACTTTATAAGTTACCGCCATCCTAAATGGATCTAGTTGGTACGAAAATATTGTTATACCCTTGTTGATAGATGATTCTCTACCGGATATTAATTGGATAAATCAAAAGAGTCTTATAAAAAAGAAATGAAGTGTAGTGCGTTTAGCGTTTTAAAAGATTGAAATCGTTGTTTTCTAATCATTGATAAATTTATTTGGAAATACCAAGTAAATGAGTAGTAGATATATGTATAGAGATGAACCGTATTTCAAAGTTCTGTTTTTTTAAGGCAATAGGATCTCTCTTCCAAAGTGCATCTAAATAGCACATATGTGATGGAAAAACTCTTGTCTTGAATAAACTATGAACTTATAATCTTATCGAAAGTGAGAGTAAATGCCATGCATATATAAGTTTTCTTCGGTGAAATATGCACAAATTTCTTTGAAAAGTCGCTAATAATGATCTGAAGAATCAACTTTATATTTCGAATACACAAATCCTGTTTCACGCAGAGAAGATCACAGAGGACATAAATCTCTAGAACAAAATATGGGTCTTTGACTTAGTTGTCACAAATACAACACCTAAATAAGGATATATATATAAATAGTAAAACGAAAAATGCTGCAAAATTATTATCCATCATTAAAACGGTTGTGGTAAAGAGATTAACTATTTACTCATACAGTAATAAATAGCGAGCATACCAAAATATGTTGAAAGAAAACATGGATTTTGCTCACAAATCAATTCGTTTAACTTCATAGACTGGTAAATAGGTGTAATGACTCAAGCGATTAAGAGTTATTAAAACAAGCATAAGTATCATATAAAAAGTAAGTGAACCATTTTAGATCCATTTCTTCCCAAATTTATGTATTGTTAACGGAATAAGCTTAACTCGATTACTTCATTTTGTTTCTGGATTTCAGATAATTATCTATTTGAACTAAACGTCTAATTCTAGATTTGTTTTAGTATGTTATGGTAATAAAGTAACTTAAATTAAAATTTAAAACTAAGTATCATAACCTTGTTATCTGAAATGCTTCATAAGTTTTTCGACTACGGTCTTCTAAACAATGAGAGAAGATAGTTCAAACCAATCTAAGAATTAAACGTATGCAAGTATTACACTAATGAATTTCTGTTATAGAATGTAAGAATAAAAATACTGTATTTGGGTTTTAATGGAATAGTTTTGATCTTACATTTTTTACTGAGTAGTTTTCTTCAGCACATCCACCGTATATTCGAAATGCTTTATTTTATTCTATTTTCAAATAAATTCCCGAATCAGGAGAGAAATTATTGAAATAGTGGTTAATCCTATTAGTTATCTGAAAAAAAAAGAGCATCAACCATACTTACTACTCTCTCATTGGTCAAAGTGACTTGGGGAAAGTTGCGAGTAGAAAAACGATTGTCTATGGTTAAGTTGTTTCGAGATTACATGTGCGTTTTGCTGCATTGTGACTATCAATTGTTTAACCCTAAATATCTTAAGTTCTTTTAATATATGAAAAATTATTTAGCGTTACCAATTCAAGTTTATCCATTAAATCAAATATAAGAGGGACTGGGTTAGAATTACGTTGCTTATTAGCTGGATAATTAAAAAAAGCACCAATTGAATTCTTTTTATAGGATGAGTGAGGGTTGAGTCTTGCAGAAAAATGAGCCATAAAATACAAATGTACGCAAATATTCCAATATTTTAAGTCGCATTAAGATTTTTTCATTTAAATTCATCTGTGTCACGTCATTTTGACGATTTTTTATTTTTTTTTAAGTCATAAATATTGAGTAGAATACGGTTTTTCCAAAATTTGTTTATTCAAAGAAGAAAAAACAAGTTGGCTAATATAAACCTCAAGGGAAAGCCACACTCTTTCATGTCTCTCTTGCCAAAAGATTCTGCATATATTGCGACATGAGGCATGGTGAGAGCTGTCTGCAATATTTGTTCATTGAAGCACGAATATTTGACTTTAATTTTGCCCCAATCAAATACTTCTTTAATGAACCTCTTTTTCAAAATTATTTGGGAGAAAGTGGTATCGTTAGTCTTCACTATATACATTTAATTATGGAAAATTCATTTTTGCGCCAAATAATTTGATTTTAATTTGAAAATTAGAATTTAGTTTATAAGAATTTTTTCCTAACTTGTTGTCTGTGCATATTGAGAAAGGGAGAGTGGTAAAATAAATGGTCCACTTATTATGGTAACGAAACCTATAACACATCGGGTGTAAAATATTTGAAATTTTCCCTATATCCTATAAGGTACAATGTGGATTTAATGCCTTAAATATACATAATTGTGGAAGATGCTGCCTAGGTAGAAATCCTAAATGAAGTGAAAATGTCTTTGTGTGAGCCTCTCTCTGGCCAGAAAATGATGTCATTAAGTTCTCTAAGGAAAACTTCCTCTTACACAGAAACTGAGTGGTGTGAATTTATCTGGATGCCCACTTCACAAGTCAACTTATTAGCCATCAATTTTAATCACAATAATTTAATACCAATTTAAAATTGAAGGTAAAAATGGTCAAAAAAAGTAATGTAATGGCAGTGGAAACTGCAAATACTATTAAGCATTGTCCTATTAAGAAAGAAGTAAAGGTAGAAGAACTGAAAATATGACGAAAATATACAGACTCAGAACCAACACACTTTTATTTTGAGGCTGAGCTGTGCCACACTCTCCTAGAAGTCTGTAGATTCATGTTTACCGAAGATAAACCTTAAAATATTTTGCTGAGGTGAGAATTTGGAATTTGTAGGGAAGTTTGTGGCTGAGCTCGTCGAACCCATAATTGGAAAGGAGTTTTGGGAGGACGATGTGATTGATATCTTCTATTTTCCCAAAGCATTCATTTTTATAGATAAATTCGCATCCTCTCATTTTTCCACATATACTCTTCCTTATTATAATTTTTAGAGTTTGATTGATAAGTTAAATTCTCCAAAGAGTTTATTTTAATAACTTTCTATCCATATAACCATAGCTGTGATAATATCACTATCTTGCACCCCAAGTAAACTCTTTAACTCTCCGAAGATTTTAATTCTCAAACTACGCACGTTGTGCAAAATCCTGGAAAATTTCCTGTGTGTAGTATTGTTAAGATCTACTTAACTCCAGCCCCTATGTAACCCTGATGCTGACATGTAGGAAATTTCAGCCCGTGTATACAGAATAGCTTACTGTGCTAGTAAAACTCATCGTATAGATTGATTAAATTGGAAGTCTTATTCATTGGAAAAAGCGTCATGATTTCTGTTATTTTATAAAACTTTTCCTTAGAAAAACTTATCTCACCTCTTCCCGAAAGCAAAAATTTAATCTACGAGTATACCTGCCTAGTCTGTTTCTTCAAATTTTTCTTGAGTTGGCCCTACCTACTAAAATGATATTCTTTTTTTGTAGATAAACATTATTGGTACCTGAATGCATAATGTACACGGTGTCTTGGTAGTATTTGTTGTTTAAATCGTCAGATGAATCTAGGTTTCTTAATTATTCATTCCATTTTATAGTACGAGTATCTCTTGCGTCGCGCTGTTTTGCTTCCACATAATTGTTCAACGTTTGTACCTAGTAATAAAGTACCGACCAGACGAAGTACATAACACTCTCATCCTTATCAGCAATTAAAACCTAAAACATATTATAATGTTTATTAATACGACCAATAACAGGTTTTTCTGTATCGCTAGCGCTGCCTATTGAACCGAAGTGAATGCATCTTCCTCTAGTCCAGAATGCATGACTGACAACTCGATGTACAGGATCGAATTCATCCCCACCTGGTTGCTTAACCTCCTACTGAAAATCGTTAGTTTTAATCGTGCTACCATTGAATGGGGCTAACAGAAAAGGGGCAACAGCTATTACATCTTAGTATTTTAGCCATTTTTAAAGATAAGAGTACGCTCAATGTCTGTAAAAAAAATAAGGTATTCAAGCCAATATAGTTCTTAATAAAAGTTCATTATGATTAATTCAAAATTTACGTTGACATAAAAGCGGTCAGGGAAGTATTCAAGGGCAACTCTATCTAGTTTAGTTTAATTAAATTGGAAGTAAAATACAATGTTTTGATCAGACTAATTTTCCTGTGAATTTTCTAAACAATAGACCAAAAATAAGACATTGCATAGAAGAAAAAGAGAGAATAAGAGATAAAAATATTAACTAAATGAACCTTAAGAGGTGTTTCCAATCAATATATGAATGTGTATATATATATATATATATATATATATATATATATATATATGTGTGTATATGAAAATAAAACCCAGAACAAATTTGAGAACAAGTGTACTAAGAACATGAGGTTTTGAACGTTTCGAACATTAACTATGTTTATCATCAACCTAGAATGGAGCCAATAAATTCATTCGGAAAGATATAAGCTAGGAATATATATATATATATATATATATATATATATATTATAAATAAGACAAAAATATATAGAGGAAATTTGTAAATATTAAAAAAAATGAACGAAAATTTAAAAAAATAAAAACACAAAGCTATGTAAGTTAATACCTCGATCCGAAAAAGGTAAACTTGGACAGATTCAAAATATTTAGTATAATAGGCAATCAACTAATCGAACAATCTAACCCATCAGTCATTACGTTAATTGTTTTGCAAAGATGTATGTAAAAAATATTAGAACTCTAAAAAAATTCAAGATATTGAAAATTTTAACAAAGTTATATAGAGTAGAGATAAAAACTGATTAAAATTGAATTCATAAATTAACTTTTGGATAAAAAATCACTCTAAAATATTGATTTCCAAGGATTTATCCACAAAACCCAAACTTTAAAATTTGAGAATTAAAATTGGAGTAATCAACTTAAAGGTTTCTTCCTGAAGAAAATTTCAGTTTAGCAATGAATCTATTTTTTATAATGAGAAACACCCGTACTCGTATGTTTACATAAATATAGGCTCGATTGTAGTCTAAATATCTTTACCTCCTTATAGCGTTTTCTAACTAGCATAAAGAAATTGATAGGTACCTGTGAAGACCCTCATTATAGCAGAAGGTTGTCCCATACATTACCAATTCTGAATTCACACTTAAAGAATAAAAGGTAGAAAATAATTCTCTATATGTTTATCATTTTACAATGTTGAGTTCAAATTTCAGGATCCTCCAACTTGGCTTATGTTATAGCATAGACCACTCTTTTATTAAATACTAAATAATAAAACGATTGTATAAGAACGTGAGTCTAAGTTTCTTGGGCAGGTATTTTTTCAGAGATAAAGAATTAATTGTGATAATGTAAAGTTATTTTATTGTGAAACTTTTGATACCAACTATTTAAATTAGACTCATTTTTTGGTAAGTGAAGCTATGTCTGGTATTTTAATATACATTATTTGCTTTTCAACATAAAATTTTCGAGCATGAATAGCATGTATTTTAGTTAATGTAAGACATCTTTTTCTAAAAAATAATTCCTGTCCTAACATATATTTTAAGCACGAGGAAAGAGTTTCCAACCTAGAGATTATGTCTTAAACTAGTTGATAAACATGAGAAAAAATTAGTTTGAAACATAGCGGAGGTGGGTGTTCTATACCCTTAAGTTGAAAATGTTTTTTTCTGAACCGGTACTCTTTACATTGAGAAATAAAAGGGTCATTAGTTTCATCTTGAAATGAAAATTTAAAGTTAGTAGTCTAGGAATTATTATAGCTTTGGAAATATCAAAAAGGACTCTCATTTAAAAAAAAAAATAAGAAACAATCGTAAACGTATCTTTTGTAGAGTGTGCTAAACTGTTGTTGGAAATTAAGCATTTAGTTTTGTTCTAGTTCACACAAAAGTGCATTTATAAATGATGGATGAAAAGCTGGATTTATTGCCATCCTCTCCCTTTGTGTATAGAGGCTGTTATTAACAATAAATTTTGTCTCTTCAACAGCAAATATATGGACCGTAAAAGAGCTTAATTTATTCACGCAAACAACTGTGGAATTATACTCAAAGACTGAATTGCATATTATCTTACAGTTTTAGAAACAGGTATATTTGAAAAGTGACTCAACATTCCAACTCATTGTATGATACTCTGCATATCTAGAAAATTTAATTAAATCTGCGAATTGAAAGAATTGCGTCAAGTAAATTCGTTTTTACTAAGAGGATCTATGAAAGCTATCAAAAATTGGCAAAAATTATAGTTAAACTTACCAATTCCTGAAAATATACTTGTAGGTCGGATTGGTATCCAATGTTATCGGATTTCCGGAAGTGCATAAAGTATATCATATTTGGACTTAAGCTGAAAGAAAACGGTAATGTCCTTTAAATAATCATTTAGACTTAAGTTTATAAAAAAATCTAACAATTCAATTTACTTCTACTCTATATGCCTTACTCTAAATTTTCAATAACTTTAATTTTGATTTTATAGTAACCTTGAAATATGTGATTCTCTTTATCTAGATAATAATTCTTATTTAAAATTACACAGCTCCTCTCTTCATCTGGCGTACTTATAACTAAATCGGGATGTTTTAACATTAATTCCATATTCCATTAAGACTTCGACAAGTTTAACCCTTTCAAGAATAATAATCTTGATTTCACTTTTACTGGTATTAAAACTTTAAAGAATTTGAGAAATTTAAATTAGGTATATGTATATAACTAAGATAAAGCCCGCGCGTAGAATTGCTAAGTAAGACTGAATATATAATCGGGCGTAGTGTCGCAACCAATTTTAAGGCACATTACAAGTTTTGTATAGTAGACCACCCAAAATTTTCAAATGAATACGAAAAAATCTGTAAAAATCGTAACAACCCCTTTTGGACGGCCAAATTTTGCTTCAAAATGATCTTTTACGTAGGGTGAGGCTGGTTGTAGTCAGTTATTATAGTTCTTGTATTTAAAGTTAAAAATGAGTAATTTTCGTAATGTAAAAAATTTGCAATGTACTGCTTATATATCTGAGGTTTAGGCAATTTTCGATTGAGGAATTCCTGGTTTGTAAACTACTCGGAGGGCATTATAAGTTAATCGATTTATTACAAATTTACGACATACTTACAGAGTATTTTCTATGGAGGGATTTGGCTTAACCCTTTTGAATATAGTTATAGATTCACTCATCATAAGCTTTATTTCTGTTTTATACTAACGGATCTTTCTATTATTCATTTTTTGAGGCCAAGATGAGTAAAAGAACTAGAACATGAACAAGTCACATTGTCTTTAGCTATCCATTTCCAGAACTTTCTCATTATGAGTTGCGAACAAAACAACAGGTGGGAAGATATATTCACTATATAAAAGACAATAAATACAAGAGGAACAAGGAGGTTATTCCTGAAGTATCTGAGGCCCTTACTGAGATTTAGAAAAGAGCCAGTATTCCAGTTGAGCCGATCAAAAATGTTAAAACAAAATTGCTCCGATTGGTGGAATAAGCGTCTGTGGTATCAAAACAAGGAATGAATGCCACTAAGAATAAGGAGTTTATCTCATCATTGGGTTAACATTTTTCATATAGCAAGCTGCTAGTGTGCTGATCTCTCGGATTGTAAATGTGAAAAGAACATAAAAGGGCCACGTCGGGAGCATGCATTTGTTATTTACTAAAGAACTGGTCGTCACATGAAAATTGCAGGAGTGGATGTAAAAACTAGTCAAATGATTAAAAAAGGAAATTCAGAGAAGATAAAAATCATAAAAGAAGAATAGAAGAAGAGTCACAAAACGAAAAGCGGGAAGAGAAAAGTACAGTTAAGACCAGGCTGGGATGAAGACACCTCATCTACTGACATTTCTGATGATGAATTAAAAAAAGTATTTGCGAGAACAGAAAAAAACATCACACCAATATCAAGATTTGCCAAGGAAGCAGATTGGTATTTTGGGTCAAAAAGAGCTGCTGCTTCTGTTGCTACCATTAGTAATGCAGTCCTATTCGACTATGGTATTAAAATTCAAAAGACCGCTGCCATGTAATTAACCATCACGAAGTCTGGAGGGCAAGACAGAAGTTAAGGATAAGTTTCACCGAATCTGAATCTTTGAGAGATAAGAAAATTACTGCTTTGTTTTTTGATGAGAGGAGAGACGCAACACGAACTAAAACGAAGAAAGAGAAGAAATGGTATGAAGCAAAAGAAATTCAATATCACTATGTGCTTGTAGGAGAATCTGGTCCAATATCTATAGATCATCTAACCATTGAACGAGGAACAAGTGAAAGTATTGCAGATGGATTGATAAAATACCTTGTTGAAAATGATATTAAAGATGAGATAAAGTCAGTCGAAGCTGAGAAAACGGCAACTAATACTGCTTTCAAGAGTGGAGCAATTAGAGGGCTGGAATGTCAATTACATCGTCTTTTTTAGTGGATCATCTGCAGCTTGCATCTTTATGAGTTTCCTTTGAGGGATCTGGGCAGGAAATATATTGGTCCAATAGAAAGTAGAACTCAAAGGAAAGCATAACTTGGTAATGCCTTAATCACATCTGAAACTCTAACAGTATCACCAAATGGCTTTCAATGTATTGTTAAAGGAGCTTTTCTCACAGATGTAGATGTGAATGAGCTTAGTCGAGACCAACCTTACCTGTACAAAATTATCGGTGATATTAGACGTGGTGTAATTTACAATGATCTTCTACATATGAAACCAGGGGCAATATCTCTTGCAAGATGACTCCACTGCCCGCAGAATATGTCACTTTATGTGGCAAACGAAAAAACTAATAATGACTTGTATGTCTTCACAGAGTTTATCGTGTGATCTTATGGGCCTATCTGGTTTTACATCAAATTCTCTCAGAAATGCATGGAGGGATCCAAACATCTTCGGGAATCGATCAATCTTCTGCAAATACTATAACCTGCCAATAAAGCCAAAAAAAGGCAAACAATCTTAGAAATTTCTACTGGACCTATCCTGAGAACGTATGCTGAAAAGATACGTGATTTCATGCCACCAAAAATAGATAAACTATGTACTAGGAGTTTAACAGATCTACTTCCACCCGAGGAGGATGCAGTTTTATGCCACCACTTACAATTCATCTATGTAATGCGGACCTACAAAATATTGTCGACGAGCCACTCTCTCGTGACATTCCATGCCATGCAATTCTCAAGGTGTAGAGATGAGTGTGCGAATGGTGACGGAAGTTTTTGCAAATGTTTATGGAAAAAAAGCAAAAGATAGCTACATTCCTGCGATACTAAAATCGCGTGACTTCATTCTATCGTTTGAGACAAAGCATGATTCTAATGTATTAGGTAACAAATATAATTTCAGTTAACCTCCTTACTTGTTTGTCATTATCCTTCATTTTAAACTTAACTAATATATTTATACGTGCTTATAACAACAAACCTCAACTCTGATGATGTATTTCTTTCTGTCTCAATAATTAATACAAATATTAAATTTGGAGCTCAAGAAAGTGGTATTTCCAAATATTCTTAAATAAAAAAGTTTACACCTTTAAAAAATGTGTACTCAAGTGTATAAAAACTGAAATGTGCCTGTTGATTTGCTTAAATTTGTTTATCGATGCTACCTACGGCCTATTATATAAAAAAATTTCATATCGAATGGAGTTATAAATTTCTTCAAATTGGTGGAACTATCTCAGTGATGACTAGCAAAGTTCCCCAAGTTACCCAGCAAAGAAAGGCAAAGAGAAAACTAATTCAGTAAATATTTATCCGTAAATTAGGACGAAAAACACATTCAGACACAAATAGGAGTTTGTTATCTTTTATTTTTTTCTTCTTTAGTTTAAATACATGGTCTTTTTTTACATGTCCTACATTAGAAGTTTATTAAAATCAAGAATAATTCTGTGATCATAATGAAACTTTGGGAAGTTGTTGATAATCGTTTTAAAACTTTGATCTTAACATAGATAATTGAACTATTTAGTTTTGCAGAGGTTATGCCATTTTTAGTGAAGCATTGGTTTTTAACAAATTTTCGCTGAACTTTCAGATATTAATCGACTATTAAAACCAATTTTATTAAAACCAATTAACATAATAACTTAATTTATGTGCAGATTCTTCTTTTCAAATGCGGACCATTCTCCTCATAACATTAATTTACTCGTGACGAAGTTGCTCTCATCACTTTTTTTCAAAGTTCTTTATCGATGTTATTAATTTTTTTAGCGATATTTTTTGTAGTTGTTATATACTTTTAGGATTATTAAGATAAACACGATATTTCAAATATTTCCATAAAATAAATCCAAAGGTGTTAGATCGGGAGATTTTGGAGGCCACTTAGATTCAATGTTTCCAGAAATGATATTTTCTCTAAAGTTTTTTCTTAATAACTGCATTGTTTCATTCGATGTGTGTGATGTTGCACCATCTTGTTTGAAAAAAAACAGTTTTCATCTATTTCGAAGCTTCTGAAAGTTCGGTAAAAAATATTCTTCGAGCATGTGTCAATATTTTTCGCCATTCACAGCGACTGAATTTCCATTTTCATTTTCATAAAAATACGGCCCAATGATCAATTGAGGGGCTATCACACACCAAACAGTGGTGTTTGCGGGATGCAGCCCTTTTTGGTGTATAGTTTCTGGGTTGTGATCAGACCATATTCTCTTATTTTGCTTATTATTGTATCCGCTGAGATGAGAGTGCGCTTCACCAGACATTATCACGGCCGTTACATCAGCTTCCCCAATTTTCATCTAAATTCTTCTGGATACGATTTTCTTTTCACGAAATGTCGCCTTCTAATTTTTGCACAAACTGAATCTTGTCGGGCTAAGTTTCAGTTTTTTCTTTATTACATTGAATGTACACTTTTTGACAATCCCACTTATTCTGGCTTCTTTTCAATGATTTCGGCAGCGACCATTCGACGTTTTGACGCAACTCTTCAATTAAATGTTGTTCTACGCCTTTTCTGCCAACATGCCATTTTCGTCCATCTTGTACACTACCGGTGTCTCCAAATCTTTTAATTAGTCTGCATAGCGCTATTCGTGATGGTATGTCTTGAGCTTCTTTACGTCTCATCTGGCGTTGTATCGAAACCATTGACCAGTTGCATCTGAAGAATGTTTCAATACTTTTTTGTTCGTCCAATCACTTCCAGGAACTTCCAAGTTTTCAATTTAAAAAATTTCTTAATAATGATTTTTGCTAAAAATATTCTCTTTTTTATAGTCTACGAATGATAATGATTCCAGTAAATTTGTTACATCAAATTTTTCGCCAAACTGTTGCTAAGGATCAAGCATTCCATATATCACTTTTTTTAAACAAAACTTTTACGCTTTCCGTTTTTAGCGAAAGATGACCGATGTACTAAAGCTGGCATAACTGATAATTAATAAATGAATCAATTAGCCATTTGAGGACAAAGACTGTACGACTATTACCAACAACTTCTAAAAATTTTATTGTGATCACAAAGTTATTCTTGATTTTATTAAATTTCAAAGTAGGACATATAAAAAAAAGATCCTGTATTTAATTAACAGGCTATAGGCAGCATATGTCTTCTGGACAAGCTTAGATAAGCTCACTTCTAATATCCTAATCTTATTTTCAAAAGTTTAATTTAATAACTATAATTAACATTATAAGATCACTGAAGCAATAAAAAACCTAACTTAACGATTAGAAATCAAAAGTCATCTCTACTTTGACTTAGTTTTGGTCCTTTCTCTGTTTTGAGTAACTCCTATGCTTTTAGTAACCAAAAAGAATGTGAATCCACGTTGACTCTGTCCTAAAATAAGTACTTAAGGAAGGCGATTGTTTACTAAAACCATAAGTTACATATTCAATTAACACTTAAGCTCTTAGTTCAGAGAAACTTCCCTCACTTACTTGCTCGCGAACCTGATATCAGTTGTATACATATAATAAAAATAAAAAAAACAAGAAACTTAGACTCACGTTCTTAAACAATCGATTTATTATTTATTATTTAATAAAAGAGTGGTCTATGCTATAACATAAGCCAAATTGGAGGCTCCTGAAATTTGAACTTAACATTGTAAAATGATAAACATATAGAGTATTATTTTCTAACTTTTATTCTTTAAGTGTGAATTCAGAATTGGTAATGTATGGGGCAACCTTCTTCTCTAATGAGGGTCTTCACGGACTCAGGAATTCATTCAGAATCAGAATATGCTTGTGAGCTATGGCATCTTTCATTTTGACAAGGTCGCTAGGGTCTTCCTATGAAAAACAAAGTGACTTGCTGCCTGGGATTCTTACACTCTGCCTCTCCTCATATATGTGGTGAGGATGATAACAATTACTCCTCTCTGCCCATGTGTTTGTTCAAATTGCGTGAGGAAGATAGAGTTTTAAAATAAAAGAAGGTTAACTCAACAAATATATAGAATCTACCTTTTTGCGGTACCTCCTGTTCTTACAGAATTAATTAAATGAACGAGTGGATAACGATAAAACCATCCAATGTCTATGCTGCCCTAATATAGTCATCCTTTCGAGATAACGGCTAGTAGAGGAAAGACTTTTACCTCAAACACCCTACCTGCTAGTATGGTAGAAGAAAGCGAGGCAAAATAGGTTGGGACATACGAATTTAAATGCAAAATTTATAGAACAGGATTCTCAGCAGATCAATGCAATTCCTTGTTCAAGTTAGCAAGTCAATGCCTGTATCCCGCAAAGCAACGACTTAAAGCCATTCTCTATGAGGATCAGTTCACAAGTCGTTGCCCATTTCAAACAAATTCTCCGCAAAGATCCATTTCATACTTTATGTGACGGGGACGACCTTTAATTACTCATAATTACACTTTAATTACAAAGTATATTCTTGATTTTTTTTAAAATTTCAGTTTTGTCCCAAAGATTGACCGAAGCTAGTCATAAATTAAAATGATAGAAAACTATATGAATGAAATTTGGTAAATAATAAATTGATATTTCTCATAAGTTTGTGTAACATTAATGCCAAAAAGGAGGCAGCCGGCTATAATTAAAACTTGTACGTAAGTGCGCCCCATGGCTATTCTACACGAGTTTCTGACACTATTGCGACAGAGCGAAAATTCCTGCTTCTTTATGCAACCAGAGAGAGAGAGAGAGAGAGAGAGAGAGAGAGAGAGAGAGAGAGAGAGGGAAGCGATCCTTATTCACGCCTCACCAAATAATAACACATTTATCATTTCACCGGGAGCAAAGTTTCTTTCAAACATCGGATATGCCAAAATCACCCAAATTGAGTAGTTAAAAGACACTATATTGGATTATATTGTTTATGAGTAGGGTAGACTAGCAGCAGTTAAAAAAAATACAATTTCTTTTCTTTTTTGTACGAGATTTTGATGCGAGTTCCAGGACCGAAGAAGACATCGCTCAATTACAGCCACTTTTCGAGAGTTCACAGAAAGTGGAACTTAGAAATAAAAATAATATCAGAAAATATACGTTTTACACTCTAGGAGATGGTCTTTGTGGACATTTTTTCTTAACTTATGATATTTCTCCCACCGACAAAGATATTGAAGTATAAAGAACTCAGCACAGCAGCGTACTTATAGCAGAATATATGAGTTCCTAAGGATGGACAAATTTTACCACCGTTTCGTCTCACACTGTGCTAACATTTGAATCCTTTTAAATGAGCTCGTCACAAGAAGAACTCGAGAAAACATTTCCCCACTCAAGTTAACGGATGACGCATAAATGTATTTTACTGGAATTAAAATGCTTTTTATGCCTACACGTGTTTATTCTGTGGGAATTCTCCATGGGGATTTTCGCTTATAACGGACACATTCACGATGCCGTTGCAGGCGTGTTGCAGCAAAGAAAAGATGGATCATGGAGTCTCATTTAATTATTTTTTTTTAAAAGTGATAAAGGCTTCTGATAGCCGTTGGCTGTATTACTCACCTCGATACACTTTATATAGCTATCAGGTGAAACAACGAAGTTTCACCGTATATACAGGCCATTAGACACATATATTCACGAGCTAGGCCACTTCAGAAGGCTTGCACACATAAATATTACCAGCCAGTTTAAATCTTTGATTCACCCAGGATATTGGATAGCCAAGGTTCTCTCACCCATAGGTATGGCTGAAATCACACCCCTTTCATAGATTTTCATACAATTTTAACTCTGCACAACGAAGATCTAACGCTTGAAGGCTTACATGAGCGCATTGAAGCGCTAAATATTTTAAAGATCACGCTTGGATCAGAAAATGATCTTATATAACGTGATGTTCCTGCTGATAAGTATATTTTCCATTCATCTCGTCCTTTGTTTAAGACTCCCACAAGGCAATTACAACGAAGTTGAATTGCTATGGGACATCAAGAACTTTTTTTAACGTTTTAAGTAATAAGTACAGTGTCACACATAATGGTAGAGCAACATATACTCAAAATTTTCCTTCCTGGTGTCCTAGAATTAGATCAGTTAGAAAACGTACGCCTATACATCGATGCCGGACTTATGCGATGCCAACCAACGCCTACTTGCTCACGATGGTGAGTTACTTAGCGCGCTGAGTTTAACCGTTCCCATGCAAAATTTGGTTTCTTGGACCAGCGACAAAGCTAAGGTTGGGGTTTCTTTCACTATTAGGATTAGCTGTTGACAATAAGACTGTGGAAGAGTGACACTAAATTGATTTCAACATGCCTAACAACTCTTAAACAACACCAAATAAGGCACAAAGTGCCTTAATTGAGGGAATCGAAAAGGATGCAGATTTCTCTTCACAATTAATATTCCTTTCTTTTTAACTTTGGGAAAAACAGTTTTGGGAAGGAGGGTTTAAATACTGAACGCTGGCCCAAGGCTTTTCCCATACGCCCTTTAATTACACACAGAGGCCTTTCGCTGCAACTAAGGGGAACTCCAACAGAGATTTAAATATATTGATTGAGAGAGCTTAAAATGGTTTGAATCATGAATTAATACAGATAAATCCTCTTAAATAAGCTACTGCGTATGAAAAATTTTCATTAGCCAAAAGAACAACGCCATTTTCTGAACAGAGAGAGAGAGACAAGCTCGATTGAATGGCAGCTTTACTTTATTACGATACACACATAAGAAATATCTGAAATAAAGTTTCTTGAAGTCAATGGCCGCACATTTAACCATAATGATATACCTATATTTTCAAATGATTCAAAACAGATGTTTTATAAGTTAGTACACCTAGAGGTAGAGCATTTTGGGAGGCTTTCACAACAGGAGGCGAATACATCGTTTACTACTCTCTTTTTCTCAACAAGCACCTGCAATGAGTTAATGAAAAAACCCGGAGTTACTATTCAAAATTGTGATGTGACTATTAACATTTACTCCAACTTTTTCCACTTAAGTCAGAAGGTTACCGATCAGGTTGTCATCTCTTTCCCTCCCTTATCTCCTAACCTTGAAATTATTGAGTGAAAACACTTCTGAACATTGGGAATTCAACTCATTACACCAGGTTAGCACAGAGATCGATGGAGAGATAAAAAATCTATAGATGTAAAGTATTTTAGAGCACAAGAGGAGTATAGAAAACAAAAAATTAATAATTTGGAAGCACATTAAAATTTCTACAACTAATCAGGAGAATGATAAGATAGAGCAGAAATAGCTGTAAAGAATAAACTAAATTTCCCAAATAATACAATAATTTTCTGAATTATACTTAACAATATAATTACAACTACCAATACCGAACATTATAGTGAGAACAGGATAACAACAATCTAGACGTCTCCAAATCTTAGGGAAGAGCATGGGACATACTTCAATAAAATAAGTGAAGAAATTTGAAAAGACATAATTCAATTGAAACCAAAGCTAGGTAAAGATACAAGCTAAACAAAATGAAATGGAACCGGAAACAATCTGAAGAGTTTCTAATCCTTGAGACGCATTGCGTCCGGGGGCTTATAAATAAGATTGGCGACCATATTCGATATATATTTGTTAAATTTGTATTGCCCTTCAGATAATTGAAATTATCAACTTTGTTGATGATGATGGATTCCGCAATTCTCTCTCAATATAATTCTTTGATTTAAAAATGATTCTTGCATGGTTAAATCAATTCTATGGTCGTGCTTTTGCATGTGCGTAAAGTGACTTAAAGAGGTCGTACAAATATATATCGAAAACAGTCGCCAATCATATTTATAATCTCTCAGACGCAATGTGTCTCGGGGATTAGCAACTCTCCAGATTTTTTCCATTTCATTTTGTTTAGCTTGTCATTCACGACAGATTCACTCGAGTTTTTTTATCAGATGGTTTCCTGCGGTTCCCTTTTGTTTATGATGTGTCTTATCTAATATATACTGTGTTCCTTGCCTAGTTTCTTCATTATTAGTTGAAAATGGCATCTTACCGAAAATAGTCCATTAGTTATAAATAAAATCTTGATTCAAATATTGTGGTTTACTATTATCTTTCACTGATATACATCAAGCCAATGTGATATCTTCCATTTATAAACATATATATTAGATTGGTCCAAAAAGAGGAACTTTGGAAAAGTCTTACTCCACAAACTGCTTTTTATTCCCTCCTTAGCTAAAGTAAATTCAGAAAATTTCATGTTGTTAGTTCTTTCTCTAGTGTCAGCCCCCCAGGCCTTCAAATCCTCCACTAGTGACCCCTTTCCGTACGTTGAGCTCAGTGTGAAGAAGAATCTAAAAATTAGCCTTACTTAATAATGAAAATTGAGGCAAAGAAATGAACAATTTGTCAGGATTCAGCAACACAAGAAAATTAATAAGAAAGGGTTCACATTAACTTCTTGGACGACAGCGCAGTTTTCATCTGGGCTCCAGGCATTTAGCACCGGTGCTTTGACACCAGCCGCAGCAAAATTGCTTCTGCTCTTTGACCTTTGTGAGAGTACAGATTACTGCTCCATCAGAGCAATGGCACACTCCTCAGCATCATTCACGGCGTACAACTTCGCATCCCCTGACGCCAACGCGATTAAGTTCTCCACCTCCGTCCAACGGCTGTGGTCTTGAAGGAGGAACTTCTACCGCGCCATCTTCTTCCCGTCCTCCATCAGCAGGTCATAGAGGGTGGCAGATCGACGCATGACAAATTAATTGACGGCAATGGAGCTATCTTCATAGGGGGCACGCGTCGATGGAGCACACCTATCTTCGGTACCTGGAGCCGAATTACCATTCTTCGCTTTACATTGAGGGACACTCACTGGTCGAAGAATGCCATTTAAGCAAAGTCTGGGCACTGGCCTTGTTTGGGTAGCTCTTGAGGACTTGAGGCAAGGTTGTTGAGATGAGCCTTATCGGCTTAAGAGACTCCATTCCAGGTTTGCGCGTACAGCAGCGACGAGAAGATCGACAGCAAGAGAAGGGCCTAGGCATCCCTGGCTGTCACGCAGACTTGGAATTGGAAGAGGAAGAGCTTGAGGGAGTACAATGCCTTGTCCATCCACTTGCCATGATCAGTGGGGCCAGGATAGCGGAAAGATGCCGTGATGTTTTTCCCACCAAGAAAGATGTAGCTGATGAGCATTAACTCCTTGTAGTCGACTCTCGAATGCTGATCTTTCAGGCCCCCTACTAGGTATTCGACAGTCACCATTCGCAGGTGCCTGGACCCTCGATTCACGAACAACTCGTCCGTGGGGGAGAACAAAGGTGGTTTGGTTCACTTTGCGCCACTCCTTCTGAAGGCGCTTAAAAAGTCTAGCCTACGGTCCTGCAGTGGGGCCGAAGGCGGCTAAAAGTAGGAGTTTGAGGATGCAGTGCCGACCCGGAATTCACACGGGCTCTCGCCCCAATGATTCATCGATAAAGGTGCACGCTCCGCTGTGAAGGACCATGATGGAGGCTGCTGTGTCAAAAACAAGGCCACAGATCTTCGAACGAATAGCCCAGTGGTTGATGGTGGCGGCAGCTGATTGGGCTTCTCCCGTCCCCCTTTCGATTTCGGGAACACCGAGCGGATTTTTAAAGTCCTTAGGGGTCATAACGAGCACTGCAACTCGATAAACTGTGCTGATCCCCCTCACCGGTGGCATCGAGCTACTGCTTGTCAGCCCAGTGGAGAGGAAGAGGGCTGCCAAACATTAAGACTTGCTCCTTCTTGGCTGCGGCATCACTTCGCGCGGGGCGACTAGACCACCACACGAAGCTTCGTAACAGCGTAAGGTACGAAAAGTCATTGCCAAGGACCGATGTGACGGCTCCAGAGACGAAGACACCCTTCCTGTCGTTAGGTTCACGCAATCCAGAGGACCTGCTACTGCATGATATTTGAAGATGTTCTTCTCCCATTCGCGCGTCAGCGCTGTAGCTGTTGAAGTCCCTGGAGTCGGATGGTACTCCTCTTCTTTCGATTTCAGAGATCAGGAGGAATTCGACGAGGAAACTGTAGCAGCTACTTCCTGGGAGCACTGTTCCTCACTCTCCTCGTATCGTCGCCGTCGTCGCTCTCCTTCATATTTCCGGCTCTGTTCTTGGCCTTCTTTGTATGCTGTGACCATATACTCTACTGCCATGCTGTACAAAAAGACATTCTGAAGCTGTTTCTGGGCGCCCATTGTGGCAAGGACGTCCTGGGTCTCGATGTTGAAGACCACGACGAGGGTGCTCTGCAATACATCATCCTGGTTCTTATACCCTTGTGCTTTCTTCACCTGGCTCTTCTTTCGAGTCTGGTACTGGAGGTTCAACTTCTCGAGGGAGCGGATGCAACTGTCGATCCGTTGCACTGGAATCCTCGCCCTTATCCAGATCTTCATGACAGACTTGACTGTCTGCTTGGCGGCCTCCCGCAAAGGAGCATTCGACGGGTCACTGAGAGTTTGAAGGTATCTCAAAGCTTCCCCACGTGTGGGGAGACGGAAAGTGGAGAAACTGTCCAGAGTGCACCTATTGGGATCATTTCGTCGATTCATATTGGGAACAGAGGAAGACTTAACAATCATGGAGAATGCAGACAGTAATTACGTGCTGAATCGCACCAAATTAAACACAGATGTCTTGAACCGATAGACGAACAAAAATAACTTTGTGGAGGAAGAATTCCTAAACTTTAAAAATCACCTATATGTGAATACTAGTCCAATATATATATATATATATATATATATATATATATATATATATATATATATATATATATATATATATATATATATATATATATATATATATATATATATATATATATATATATATATATATATATATATATATATAGCGGCCATAATATAATGGTGACTAAGAATAAGTATATTTAAATATATATTATAGGAGCTTAAAACACGTTGAAACTCTATATTATGAACAGACTTAGATATATCTAATATCTATCTTTTCTGAAAATTTCAAGTGAATAAGTTAACTATTTCGTAAGTTATGAGGAAATAAACAAACTATCTTCCAAATTGCAGCAGGCAAAATTTAAAGGTCACGTATAAAAAATGAACTACCAAACGAGGTATTTATATTTACGAGAATCATGATCGTCTAACAGTTACTTCTTATGATCATACATACACTATTGGAACTTTCCCCTGTCAACATGGCGGCTTGTGAGAGACGACCGTTGTTCTGTGATGAAAAACAAAGGATTCTGTGATAGCAACTTCTGTAGGAAGGTTTAGAAGTGTTGTGCAACGAATGGTAGCTCGTTTTAAGTTATAAGATTGAAAGATGTTACACCTAACACCGGTAGACATTGTAAAACATGACCAAGACAAGATAGTATTAATGGTTATAATGTCATTGAAGGATAAGTTTAAGAGTGCTACTGAGATATCCCACGAGTTCAGCTACCCTTCCGATGTCAACGTATCCCGGAGGTTACCGGGTTCTTGGTTGCCTTCTCGGGCACCGGCAGAGAAACTTCTGATCTCCAAGAAGATTCAACAAGCTCGTCTTCATTACGTTCACAAACATGTCGTTTAGGCAGAAAACAGTCGACAGAGGTTCATTTTAGCGATGAATCGAAGTTTCATGTGATTGGTTCCGATGGCGGAATGTACGTCCGATGAAGATTTGGCGAAAGGTTATCTCGTGCCTATGTGAAAAAGACAGTGAAATATGTAGAACACAGTGTAATGGTGTGGTGAGTGATCTCTGCTGCTAGTACTGGTCGACTTATTCGCTTACAAGGAACTGTCAATGCTGAAATCTACAAACAGATATTTAGACAGCCTGCCCTTCCACAAATCCTATTCTTGTCAGTTTAACCTCCTTTCTTCGTGCAGCTCAACGCTCTTCGCCACAGTGCGAAGAGAGTCAAAGATTTTTTAAGAGATAAAGGTGTTGATCTCATGGACTGGCCACCTCAAATTCCCGATTTCAACCCTATAGAAAACGTTTGAAAGATTATTGAAGAGAGTGCGCGAAGGAGAAAACCAAACAACCAAGATGAACTCTGGTAATTATTGAACAACGAATGGATTGATATTACCCGGTCAATTTGCAAGAAATTAATTCAGTCCTGTGGTAACAGATGTCGGGAGGTCATTTCTAGTAAAGGGATTTTCACAAAATATTAAGAGTAAGAGTGTCTTTTTTGTTTTTGTTCCATTTTATACTGTTTTTCTAAGTGACCGTTAACTTTTGACAGCTGCAATTTGGAAGATAGTTTGTTTATTTCCTCATAACTTACGAAATATTAAATCTATTCACTTGAAATTTCAGGAAAGATAGATATTTGATATATCTAAATATTTGTTTAGTCTATAGTGTCAACGTTTCGTTAAACTTCTAAAATAAATATTTAAATAGACTTTTTATTACTAACCCTTATATTAATGGCCGCTAGTATATATATATATATATATATATATATATATATATATATATATATATATATATATATATATATGATCAGTAACGAGGGGTGCCTAAAACATATTCGCAGACAGTATCAGCTAGGTGTTAATTTTCAAGTTCAGAAACAGGGCGATGAAGGCTAGAAAGACGAGGAGGAGGTAAGAAGAATATTTAAGTACGCAAAAAGGTGTAAAATGAAATGTAATCTGTATTAATTTAAAATTGTATCGATTTCCAGGTACTTTTATCAGATATAGATATATGTATGTAAAACGAGAAAGATATAGATGAAATACAACGGAGAAGGTGCTGGTATTGACTCTTACAAAATCAGATTAGAAAAAAACACTTCTCGCAAAGAGAGTGAATGGAAGGAAATGAGGAATCAAACTATTTAAACAATCTGAGAAAGCTAACGATTATAAATAGCAGGAAGATTTACCAAGCACTTATTCGTTCCGTTTTAATATATGCTCAATAGCTATGTGTATTATCTCCTAATAGCCTCAGTAAACTCCAAAGAATTCGAACAAAGCACTTTACATCATTATAAATACAATAAGAATATAATTAAAAAGACAACAGGACCTAAACCTACAAAAATAAGCAAATTTAAGCCACAACACAATGTTAGCTCAGAGAGAAATAAAGTGAATGTCAATAAGCAAAAGTAAACAGGCTGAGATTCAGCTAATCTGCTGGTCAAAGCAAAAGATCAAAGCCTCATGACATATTTCCAAGCAAACCGAGACTAGAGGAACTAGAAAAGTAGGACAGGAAATTTTCTCTTGGAGAAATAAAAGATGTTAGCGATACTGAAGCCTATTAACAATCTCGATGACACTAATTGTACATAGAAGCAGGATATTAAATTGACCTACACCTTAAACTTAATCAATCAAACTAGAGAAGAGAATATTAATCACTAACCATAGTAAAAGAAA
Source organism: Ceratothoa steindachneri (assembly GCA_963969495.1). Taxonomy (NCBI): domain Eukaryota; kingdom Metazoa; phylum Arthropoda; class Malacostraca; order Isopoda; family Cymothoidae; genus Ceratothoa; species Ceratothoa steindachneri. The sequence goes on along the minus strand of OZ018317.1, from coordinate 61,187,896 downwards.
AACGGGAAAAATGAAAGAAATTTGAAGTAGAGGTAGCCTTAAACATGTGTTAATAAATCAACTACTAAAACGATTTGATCACATAGAGCAGATAAATACTAACAAAAAGCAAGATAAATACACCACAGATAAAATATATAGTGACTCTAACTCCTTTACTTAATTATTCTAACCTATTATTCCTTTCAATAGAGAGAGATGAGCTCGATCTGCAAGCAAACTGTCATCCCTTTGCCAATCGCTATTTTTCTTCCAAAAAGAACAATATTATTCACGTCTAACTCACATATGAAAAAATGATCACAAAACAGTAAAGAAAAAGTGGTTTGGATTCCACCTTAAGCCCTAGGTACTATAACTGTCTAGGGCTACTTTTTGTTTCTAACTTTATTTTTTGCTTCTTTGTCATGAACATTTTTTCTACTCATCTCTCGTATGAGTATCGTCTACCTCTCGTAAAAAGAAAAAGGTATTCCGCTTATCTTCTCTTCTTTACGGCGGTATATTGGACTCATTTCATTATTCTCGTCTGCTCATGATATATATATATATATCTATATATATATATATATATATATATATATATATATATATATATAACAGAGAGAGAGAGAGAGAAAGAGAGAGTGAGAGAGAGAGAGATAGATTAGATAGATTTCTACATATATACATACGACATATGAAATAGAAATTTAACATCAAAGGATCGTAGAACGAAGGCAATCTATCGTGAGACGACGAAAATAACGCAAGGAGATAAATATCTGAATAAACCTTAGGGCTCCTGATGCCGGTAAGATACTTTCATTAAGGTACAAGTCGCAGCAATTCAAGCCCAAGGGATTTTTATACTATATGTCTGACTCAGTTATATTTTAAATGCTCACTATCACTATCACATACAAAGGAAGCCAAAGTGCGAGTTCTGCGGGTGATAACATCACAGAGTTTTCGCCATATATAATTTCTGCGATTCAATTAACTTTTGTAGGCAGGAATTAAGATGCAGAAACCTTGTATTGCAGACTAATATAACCTTATAGTAAAAAAGGAAGAAATTTTACCTTAATGAGCACATAAGACAAAATACAGGAGCATTTTAAAGCTTAGAGAAAGGGAGATTGGAAGTCACAAGGATCAAATAACTTTTAGAAAAGGACCACACATTTAAGGCAATCCTTATTTAGAAGATAGAAATAATGCCAAGGGAAAATTTTAATTATCATAACCATCACTCATGAGACACTTGTTCAATTCTCAAAAAGTAAGAATCAAATTCTCTAATGGTCTTCAATGGGGTTCGCACTAGGAAACTAGCACAGTTAACAAAGTCTTTTGATTTCGGTGTTGTACTGCCAGTCCATGGTCTTCTTTTGCTATGTGGCATGAGATACTATGTTACATATATAAGTTTCATTTTTTACTATTTACGCGTGCAGAAAACTTTTAGAAGTTATTTCCAAAGATAAAGATGTATTTTTTCGATTTTACTTTGCCAATACAAGCTACCAGTTCAGTAAAACAATGATTCGGGTGTCTCCCTATGTTCTGAAAAATTTATTATATTGTAATCTAAAATAAAAAAAATATTAAATTTAAAATAACTCCTAAACCGGTTTAATTAATGAGGAGTATTTATTTAGTTTTTAGATATAAAAGTATATACATATATTCATATATATTAGGCGATCCAGAAAAGGAGATCCCCCCAAAATTCCTGTAACTCTTAAAATAAAAGTCATCTTATATAATAATACCATTTTTCCAATATACAACATTAGTTTCCAAGCCTTCTACTGTTCTCGGCTGTTAGCACTACATCCCTTTTTCAAGTTTGAGCGGTGGTATGTTCTGTATGCCTTGATGATTTCGCTCCTCAATTCTTGCAAGATCGTTGGGTTATTTTCTGTAGACTCTTATCTTTAAATCTGCCCAGAGATAATAATCCAAGTGAGGAAGATCCCGAGACATTGTCTGCCATTTAATTCCTATAAAACTTGAGATTAATCTGCCTGGAACATTTGACTTAAAACTGCCATGCTGTTCTTCGTAGTATGTCAGGAAACCCCAAGTTGTTAGAACCATTACTTTTTGGAGGAAAAACTCTTAATTAAGGGTAACGAACTCCTTCAACGGTTTTTCATCCTAATCATTTGTCAGCGTGTTTCATGAGAATCTTTGAAAAGGTACAGTCCGATGAAAGAGATTCAGTAAGACTACATCAAACAGTTAAGCGCTCTCTATGTAACAAGATTTGATATAATTTCTAAGGTCTTCCTAAGGTTTATCCGGGAATTATTTATTGGGGGCAATAACATCATAAATTCCTCTGATTCTAACAAAATTTGAAACCGTTATATTTTTTTAGATTCCCTTCGAAATAATTGTTTTATATTCACTTTGAAATAACTGTAAAAGAACAACCTCTGACCCCCCTACCAATTTATCGGAGACCACGTGCTATGGTATTACGCCATGGATGAGGTCATTTCCTGTTCGAACATTCTCGAATTTTCGACTCCTGAGCACATTTGGAAAATATATCCCAATCCTGCAAACTCGCCCTAAGCCCCCCCCCCTTCCCCAAGTGACATAGTCGCTCTATCTTGCCCTTGCTGCTAAATGATAAATCGACTCCGCTTCCGGATTAATATGTCTAGAGCTTGTCACTTCTTTCTCCAAACTCACCCTTCCCCTTCAGAATCAGACATACAAATACTCGTGCTATTCTGTAGTTCGACGAGTCCAGCCAGCACCCCAAGGGCGTCCTTATCGTCCTGTCTTGTGAGGGTTTGTCAGAGGGCGGCCTTCTTCAGCCATAATTCTACTCAAGTCAATTGGTAGCTTTAAAGAAGGAGAAGATTTTGAATCATATCTTACGCATTTCTAGAAGATTTTTCAAATCAACAATTAGGACATCGAGGTAGATAGTGTCGTCAAATTTCTCCCTCTCCTAAACTCACAGTTGAGAGACATATTTATTTCGCTTCCATCATGTTCCACTGTTGACTACTCTACCATTAAGTCTGAACTCTCAGCTGCCGTAAATATGACCCCAGACTTCTATCATGCCCGTTTCTGTCACGAAAAGATCTGCGCCGTCTAGACCTTTCGCCATTTTGGGTATACCCTCCAGAAACACCTCTAATTTTTGTGAAATGAGTGTAAAGTCCCCCAAGAGTACGAATTCTTTCTGTACTTCGTCCTAATAGATCAATCCTTATCTTCCCTGACTCCCGAAATCCGTGCCTTAGTTAAGGACAAACGCTGCTCTACGTTCAAGGAATGCCCAGAAGAAACGGATGTTTAGGTAAGTAACCATAACTTGTACCCCAATGTTAATAAGAAGCCTTCCCCGTCTCCTCTCAAGAATAAGATTAATAACTCCAGGCCCCTTTAAAGAAATACCCCTAAATTCGTGAAAGTACAAGGCCCCTCGAAACCCAGTAACCTCCCTCATACGGAACAAAGAGACATTAAGCCCATAATTACCACTTCCCACAATTATTTCTATAGCAAATTATTATAGTTCACTGTTATTTTAACTGTGGTTATTTTTGGTAAAATACGAATATGTTCACAAGCATAACGTAAGTTAAAAGTAGATTGGGTGTGTTCAATATTCCTTAGCTAAAGCTGGCTTTTGAGAAGAGCTAGGAAATAAAATAGGTATTTAATTGCAAAGTCACCCTAATAAACGGGCCTGCACACAGGACATGGCAGAGGTAACGCTTGTGAACACAAATAGATTTCAATGAGAGCTCCAGCAAAGAATATACTGCGTCAAACATGACTATAAGACAGGCTTGTTCAAGAAAGTGCAGGATACTTTCTTGCATCAGTTCAAATGTGAAAAAGCCCCCCCCCAAGAGCAGAAATCAAGACTTGGTGGACCACTTTAAGAACTCTAGGATAATAAAGAACATCAATACAACCAGTGACAACCGTGCGAGCCATTCAGGGTGCCTCAGGAAGCGTACAGCTCAGCTGGTCGAGGGCGTGAGAGAGTCAATTCAGCAGTCCCAAACGCTATGTGCGCAAGCGAATTCATTTCTTCGGTATAACTCGTAAGACTTGTAGGAGAGTGCTAATAATGAGTGTAAAGGCCTACCCATACAAAATTAAAATGAAGCAGACACTTACAGCCCAAACAAAGAGAAGAGAAAAGCTATGCCAGTCAAGATTTTGGGGAAGATTGAGGAGACCCCAACTTTCCTTAACTTTCTTTGGACCATAGATAAAGCTCACTTCCATCTTGAAGGAAAGGTGAACTCAAAGACAATGTCTTCAGGGGGACCTCCAGACCATAGGCGGTAGCAAACAAGACCCTACACTCCTCTAAGTGCACGGTATGTACTGCAATCTCAGCCAGAGGCATCGTCAGACTATTCTTCTTCGAAGAATCTGGCGCGACAGTGACAGTCAGCAAGGTGCGTTATGTTTAGGTCCTAAAAATATTTAAGAGAAAGATGCAGACCATGTTTCCATCGTTTTTTGGGAAGTTCTGGTACCAGTGAGATGGAGTAAGCTCTCACACCTCAAATCTGTCCCGAGATTGGCTGAAAGAGAATTTTGGTGGCCATGTGATCAGTCTCAAGACTGATTTTAAGTGGGCCCCTCGCAGCGCAGACCATAGTCCCCCAGATTTCTTTCTCTGTGGCTAACTTAAAGAAAGAGTGTACGCAGGAAAACTCATAACATTACAGAACTCAAGGAAGCCATCCAGTAGGAGATCAGAGCCATAAGCCAGTCGGTTTGTAAGGACGTTATGGACAAGTTTTTGCTGTGCCTTAAGAAATGCACAGATCTAAATGGAGGTCATCTCGAACACGTGATCTACAATAAAGAATAAAAATACAAAGACTCTCATGTTTTGATATGATATTTTAAACACAATAAACTAGTTATCAGCAAAGTTTAATTCAATCCCCACAGAAAATTAGGTAATGAGGTGAATCGAAAGTTGGGGCCCGTTTTGTGGGGGTCACCCTCTTCATTGGGTTTTTGTTGCTCAGTTACAAAAATTGTGTCTGTTTACTTCTCCTTTATATTGAAAATAGGCTTGTCTGTCATAATTAATATTGCTGGAAATTCGGTGTTATTATTCATCTTCTGTTTGGAAGCATTGACAAAATTATAGTCAGATTACTTGGATATAATATAATGAATTTGTTGCTGTTAAAACATGTATTTATCTATTTTTTGGTTAATTATGCCTCTTCTCCGCCGGACTCGTGATTTGTCCTGTATATATCTATATGAATAGCAGAAGATACTGCTTTAGGTTTTATACTCGAGAAAATTCCGGGATATATAAGAAAGAACCCCAGAACGATTAACTGCAATCCTATCTTGAACTTCATGGGAAATATTTCCTTCAGCTTTATTTCAATTTATTTTAGCCTCCTTTCTATCTTTACCCTTCTTCTCAGATCCCTCAAAGTGTGTCCTACTAAATGTATATATGTACTATATAAACGAGGGATCTCTTTGCCTAGATATATTGTCAATAACATTTAACTCCTACCTTATTTAATAGACTGCCTCCTAAAAAATATCTTGATTGCTAAATTCATCCTAACCTAAAGCATTGAACCGCCAATAAACTAATACAATTTGATCTGTATTTTTTAAGATCTTACCCTTATAATTACTAGAAGAACTTCTACTATTAGATCTAAATTTACCACTCTATATTAGCACACAGTTTTTACACCCTCTCATTAGCTCGCCACTCAGTTCTTACTAATAACGAATTTATTTAGTGCAATGTTGCATTCAATATCTTTTTATCTAGCCAAACCATTCAAATAAGAGTTGAGTATCATTCTAGAAGTTCTTATACAACAAGATTCCTCCTTCATCAAACTCCACAACTCTGTCATGAAACTACAAGCCATAGCATGTGTTACTCAGGCAAAAACGCTAATTTCCCTCTTTTTTCTCTTGTAACTATCTCTGATGAAATAAAATAAAAAAGAAAGTGGGAGAAAAAGTTTTAGATCCCCGTGCCCCTCTTCTCCCGACCAGTCCCTCCCGGAGGTGGAACCCGGTCGGGGCAGCTGGACGAGGCCCAGTTTCCGTGAGGTTTCCCAGCGCCCTCCTCCCTTGCGGCCGGAAAGCACCGAGAGAAAAGAGCTCCGGATAGGGGGAGAGAGGGAAGGAAAGAAGAAAGAAATAAGGATAGGACAAAATGAAATATAGTCAAAGGCTTGAAAGTTGACCTTTGATCTACGCAGAATTGGGTATTATATATTCTAAAAGTTAACCTTCCTCTCAATCAGCATCTATCATCTGCCTTTTTGCGTATTGCATGCTGACTGAGGTCCATTTGTATCCTTATATATCTAAAATAGATTTTGTTTTTTTGCTAGCTGGTAATTCTGGAGCAAAAGGTGTTAATAAACAAATGTCTTACGCAATAGGCTATGACTGTTTAGTATCTACACTACTATACTATGCGGATACTTTAAATGTACTAAAATTAGAAGTTATGCGGCTTTATTCATAACAGATAATTGGATTATTGTTATTATTCTAAAATTCGAAGAAGGCAAGCAGGTAACGAGTTGCCCAAAAGTTACTTTATATTTTTAAAAAATTAATAACGCACAAACTAATTAAGTTATAAAAGTGGCTAATGTATAAAATGGAAGAGGAGATTTGGGGGTTTCTATTGTGGTACAAAATTTACTTAACAATTTTTATTGTGTATCTATAATACGTATATAAAGAATATAATACACAATAATACCTGACTAATTATTAACCCAGAATGGTAGGATACAGCATAGAACAGCGAGCAAGAATTGTGACTACTTATTTAAAACATAATGGATCCATTGTTACTGTGCATAGGGACTTTAGAACAGCATTTAATTAACGAAACAGTCCCTCGAGGCATTGCATTTTTGCAATGGCATCAAGGGTGAGAGAATACGGGTCTACAGGTGATAAAGAACGCCCTGGTAGACCGAGATCTGTGCAAAAGGCAGGTGTCATTCAGCGTGTGTTATCCAGTGTTCAACAACAGCCACAAACGTCAAATAGGAATTTCTCGAACATCATTGCAACGCATCCTAACAAAAGAATTAAAACTTCATCCATACAAAATTCAAATAACAACAATTAAATATTGCAGACCATCAAAAAATAATAAACTTTGCACGCGCATTTTTGGGACTAACAAATGATCCGACTTTTACCTTGCATCTAATCATGTCCGATGAAGTCCATTTTTACATTACTGGATACGTTAATAAACAAAATTGCAGATTTTGGTGTGCTGAAAACCCCATGATAATTCACGAGCAGCCTCTTTATGCACAGAAAGTTACGGTCTGGTGTGGCATAACCAGTTCGAGAATCATTGGTCTCTACTTCTTCGAGGATGCTGACGGAAAAGCAGTGACAATAATTTTGGACACTTACAGAGGGATGATACAATATTATTTATTGCCAGAACTAGAAGATTTAGATATGCACGATATGTGGTTTCAAAAAGATGGTTCGACACCAAACACAGCGTTAGAAAACATGGCAACACTAAGAGCAGCCTTCCCTGGTCGTTTAATTTCACTTTTAGGTAACGTTTCTTGGTCACCACGATCACCTGATTTTACCACTGCAGATTTTTTCCTTTAGAGACACCTTAAAGAAAAGCTATACGTAAATAAACCTAATAATTTTCAAGAATTGAAACAAAACATCATTGAAGAATTCGACAAAATCACTCCTGATGTTTTGGAAAATGACCTGGAAGATATGAGGCAAAGGATCCGCCTTCGTTTTAACAATAAAGAAGAACATTTGAAGAATATTATATTTAAATAATAAAAATTCAAGATTTCTTCTTTCATTTTCGATGTCACTCACTTTTATAACTTAAATAGTTTTTGTGTTATTAATTTTTAAAAATGTGAAGTAACTTTTGGGCCTCCCTTATAAAGCACAAAGCTTATAAGCCAAAATCGCCAGAGGGCGGCATTAGATTTAAAGTGTAATGGATAGAGATAACTAAAAATTAATTTAGAATAAAATTGGAAACGATAGAGAGACTTGGAATGGATTCAGAAGGAGTAAAAAGTAGTGTTACAGGGACTGAAGTTCAAATGTGTGAGAATGGAGTCACCTTTGACCAATGGAGCTGTTTATATTGGTGGCATTGTAAAGATGTTCTGTAAAGAGTACACGCTCTGCCACTGGGATGATTTTATTCCTGTTATGAACCATAAACCTGCCATTACTAATGAAATAACTAGGGCCCCGAGAGTTAGGTCGTCAAAAGTCCGTCCATGAAACAAGTCGTAATGGATTACATGTTACCAGATGCGAGGTAACATCCCCACCCTGACCTTACCAAATATATTGATCAAATAGAAACTAAAGTATAAAATAGATATCGGGTAAAGATAATTCAGATGGACTCCAAAGCAAATAAGGAAGAACGAAGGAAGATAGTCGTTGCGTAGGAAATTCTTTAGTTCGCGAAGGAATTGAAGGTGGAAGTATACGAGTAGAATTTTAAGAGAGAGCAAGCTTATAAATTATGAACTCTTTCTTAAAAAAAGATGGAAGCAGAAGATAGGGTTCGATGAGACCAAATGGGGAAAAAAGAGATGTGAACTTAATAGAGAGATCATGTCAAATTGCTAGTTCCATTTAATTTCATTGATACAATATGTACTTTTTATAATACCAATAAGATAAGGTATGACTTGATACAGAGAGGAAGGGCTAAGAAACTCCTTTCACTAAAGAGACGAAAAAAAAATGAATGACTGAACATATCGAAATAAGTAACTTTAATAAAACATCTCAAGATCGAACTTATGATATAAACCAAATTATTAAACAGTTTTAAAATAATCAACAGCAAAGGTAGACGCTTCCACTTATTTTTGTGGGTATCTCAACCATGTTAGACAAATCAGCTGTTACCAGTGTCAGAAAGAGAAGATTGACCTCCCCATCCTTTCTTGAACTCAACGTCTACCCGTGGCACATGAGAAAAGATACACATACACGCCAAGCCAGCCTCAAGGGAGCAGCGAGAATTTCGTGAGGTCGGATGACTCCAGCGCTCTTATCAAGAATGGTCGGGCCAGTCGATCCCAAAGATCCGCCTCAAGAATTTCGCGCGGCCATGTGATGTGTGATCCGTATTGGGGTGCCTTTATCACAGGTCGCATCCTTGATCGGCGCCAGACAGATGGTGTCGAGGACTTTCGTGTAAGCCTGTGATGCTCGCCGAAAATATTTCCTCCCTCCTGTCGCGCTAAATCCAATGAGATCCCCGTCCCCTTTTGGGGGGCCTCTGGCGACCCGCTTCCACCAAGACAGTAAAAATACTTCAGGTAAAGCCTTGAGAAATTAGTACCATAATGCCCTCTCTTGGTTAGCAGCCACGTACAGTCTCGTACGCCCTGCTCCGCCTCCCAAAGGCTTCCCGCTACGAGAGCGACGCGTCACCTCTCTACCCGGCCTCGCTCGTACCCGACAGACAATAGATACGGGCAGGCATCTATCTGTCGGGTATCGACTTCGTTCTCGATTGGAGTACTCTCTCGTTCATTTTTCAGCGAGGTTTAAGAAGAAGGAATTTTTCAAGTGGAAATTTGCAGCGCCCTGCTTCCTAGTGGTCTCCAAAGACTCCGGTCAATTAGTCATTACGTGAGTCTGCCCGTTACTTGCACTATCCCCCTTTCCCTGGAAGCAATCACTGTCGTTTCTCTCTCGGACTCCCGTCCCCGTCTAGTCATTTGTCCCCCACCAAACCCCAGTTTGGTATCCAGGGTCTCATCATATTTATTGTCATTTATTTACTTTTGTTAATAATATTTTCTTAGTATTTAGTTAAGTTATTTTTTTAAAATCAGTTTCTCTAAACCCCGAACCTCTAAGAATTGATTATTTAGGCCAACCGCACTCGATTTTGAATAATTAACCCGCGTACTGGGATCTATCTCCCCCCCCCCCACCCATTTCTGGCGTGCTCCCATCCTGCGTCACCGCAGAGTCAATCCTCGGCTATTATCGACGTTCGACTCTACCACAACCAGTAATAAGGAAAAATGTCTTTAAAGTTTTATTCGCATACCAGAATGAGAATTCTTTCCACATCCGTATTGTAAGGGACTCTATTAATAGTATTTACCTGGAGAAATTTCGGTGTCATAATTAAAAGACGAACGAGATAGTGTTATTTGAGAGGTAGATTTGAGGATCTGGTAGCTTAACTAAGGCACTGTGAAAAGAATACACACAGGTCATGATAGGTGCATATTATCTCATAAGAATAGGAGAAATATAATTCACAATCGTTCTGGATGCTTATTTCCCTATTCTTATCTTATGAATTTTGGTGTCACATATGTAAATTGATTTCACCTTCATTATTAAACTCATGTGTTTCTCCTTATAACAATATCTTCTCAAAATATGGAGACTCGACTGTATTGTTAGGCTTATAAGCTGACTCTATGCATTCTACTTTAGTCGTGTGCAATGTAGCTTAGTCTTTATAGCACTATCTTGGACAACAAAGGCGGCTCGTTCGTATACATTAGAAGCCCACCAATATTTATTTTCATTAAATGGTTTAAGAGTTTTATTGTTTTATCTTATCGATCTCTCTCGATTACCCGTTCAGTCATTCGCGAATACCAATTTATCCCTCCGTTAACAATGTTTAAACTTTTCCTCGTTTTACTCATACGAGCACATGGGCCACAAATGCTATGACTGTGGTCCCGTAAGCTCGGAAGAATGAGTGCCAAGAATCCCTTTGATTACATAACTTGATGCAGAGGGCTGCCCAAGGATCAGCGTATCATACGATACTAAGCTCCGACGAATATAAGAAGAATTCAACATGATCCAAATTAATTAAGAGAAGTCAAGCAATTCGCAAACACAGATATAGCGCCATTTATAACATAAGAATCCATATTTCATTCCGAAAATCTCAATTTCCTCACCGCAGTGTCCTCTGAAGAGCTTTCCTCAATACTTCGCCCATCGAAAATAACTTGCTCTCTGCCTGTCACTTTCCCACCCACTCTATATGTTCCCTTCCTACCTGTCGTCCTACTTCACTTACTGGGTATATTCAACGCCTCCTTTTACTTTTTGCTAGACGAGTTGCCTTATGACTTTAAACCTACTGTTGTCCATTCGACTTTAAAGAAACAAAATAATTCTCCAACCAATCCTTCAAACTATCGCTCTATCTCTCAACTTTGATTTTATCCCATGTGCCTGAGAGGGTAGTAGCTACCCGCAACACTAAACATATGTCCTCTTCCAGCCTCCAGAAAACCTTCTCGTTCAGTTTTAAGGCAGGTTGCAGCTCTGAATCAGCATTCCTAAAATTAACTGACCAACTCTGCCACGAGGCCGATGCTGGGAGGCCTTTCATTCTGGTATTTCTTAATCTCTCAGCATCATTTTCACCGTTGCCTACTCTGTTTTTCTCAACTACCTTCGTAACTTCCTTGCTGTCTGCAATCTACTCTAAACTCGTTTTGATATTATCTGCCATCTCGTACTTATTCTGTCCAATTACAAGCTGAGATCTCTCGGCAAGCCGCTCTCTCGTATAGTGTTCCTCAAGACTCTGTTCTTGACATTCCATGATTGCACGTAAATATTTCTCTCCACCTCCCAAAACTTGTTCACTCTCACCGTTACCAATATTTTATCCTCATATCACACGATTATTGAATGACTACTGGACAATGCTTGAAACTAAATCATGAAAAAAAGTTTGTCATTGTGATAGTTACCTTAGGTCGCTTTTAACTTATCCTGATCATTGCGGGACAAGTTCTCTCCCCCCTCGATGGCAGTTCTTTCGAGAGCTACAGTGGCTGTATATGAAATTTCCAATTACTTCTAAATTCTTCTTTTTCACATTTAAAATCCTAATCACTGAAACATCCCGTTGCATATCCTCCTTATCTGCTCTTTCCGGAAAACAAGGAGACATTCGCTCGGGAAGTGCTATCCTGTTTTCGGTTCCTCGCACTTGTCTCTGCTGCGTGAGTGATCGTGCCTTTACTTTAATTGCCCCGAATCTGTAGAATGGTTATCCTCCTAGGATGCCATCCTCTCCCTTCTCTGTTGTGTTCAAGCAGACTATGTAAACCTACATCCTCTGTCAGGCTTTTTCCTAGTTGATGGATGGGTGCTCTAGGATAGCTTCAAATCACGAAAGGGAACTACATATAGCTCCTCTATTATTATTATTTTTATTATTATCATTATTATTATTATTTCTATTATATCGAGTAATTGTATGGAAACTTGAATTAACTTCGCCAAGTGCTTAAAATCACGTCTAATGGCATGCATGCCCTTATGAAGTAGTTGACTATCTAATTTGCATATAGTGACTAAATTAAATACTGTGATAGCCCCGCACTTTTCCCTAATTGAATCTCTTAAGTGTGCCAGCTTTGGTAGGTCTTCTATAATGAATTGCATCTTACACGTAGCATCGCAACTAAAAATTAAGTGGATGCAAGTCCATGGAACGAGGAGGATACAAAATGCTTCCTCTTTAACCTAAGCAAAGGCTAAGCACTGTTTCTGCGAGATATCTGTTTACATTAGAATGGTAATGAGCGAGGGATATACAATTTTTGAAAGTAAAAATCATTTTCAAAGAGCGTTTTAAAATGTGCTAAATTTTGTACGCAGCATGTCAATATAAGTTTAACTCGTAATTGTCTCATTAACAAAAAAAGATCATCCTAAGTCTTGAATGATAGAAAAACTATAGCCAAACTTTTAAAACTGGTAAATTTAATTTGATTAGCCATATAAAAGTTTAATGATCAAGGAACCAATACCTGCAGTTCTGTTGATTTACGTTGTCATTCAGTTCAAAATACATTGATCGGCTGACACGAATAAGTTGGCACAATGTAACTCATTGGCTTCCTTTGAATGAAATCAGTTACAAGATTTTAACATTAGACGGAAACTTTCCCATTTTGATGATTTAATAGGTGCTGAACAACCTATTCCCTGATCCTAGTGTCACGGCTACCTTACCTAACAGATTTCTTTCGTGATCGAATAAAACTTTGCACCACTAAAATGGTGTTTCCGTCGCTTCCAATAAATTGGCCATTTCCAGATATTTGCTAGTGTATATCTTCAGCAGTTTCGTATATATCAATCTTGTCACGAATGTTACTTATAGAGAGACATGTCGGTGCCTTTATAGCGCAAATTTCAAATCATTATAGACTTCGGCCTTATTGCACGATTTTAATATCATTTCAGAACATTTTTTTCGTTGCTTTAGTGTCAAATGCTTAAGGAACATGGGGTCCTTTGCTTACGTAAATAAAATTGGAATCGTGGAATAAAATCGTAGGCAGGCTTAGAGTAAGCTAATGGGTAGTAAACAACGTTGGGCCCATAGGCTAATCCATTATAATAAAAGAAAGCAGGGCTTAGCTGACCTATACATATGCACACCTATGCCGTTGGAGAAAATTATGAGCACTTGGGGCAGTTAATTATATTTTATATAGTAACAATGCGCTAAAACGCTTTAGTCCTTTAAATCGCAAATTTACAATTCCTTGGTGATTGTTCCCAAAATTTATTTTTTGTTCTATTTCAAAGGCTAAATTATATGATGCTATCTCTTCTAGGGGACAGTTTTATACAGTAATGATGCTCATATAAAAGATTTCACCATTCTTGACCTAATCTTAATATCGAAACTGAGGTTTGTTAAGGTTTTAGGCTTCTTAGCTTGTTCCCTGAGTCATCTTTGATTTATTAAGCTGTTGAAAGTATGATAACATAAGTTCTCAATGTGTTTGATCTGTAGAATATTTTATGAAAGGTAAATTTCAAAGCACTCGGTGGAACGTTCCATTATTAATTTTCTGCATCTTTTTGGTAGGAATGCTTAATAATTTTAAGCTTTATCCCTTTTAAAAAACTGTACACTTTTTCATACCTCCCATTCTCCTTTTTATTGTAAACTATCATACTGCTTGTTTTGGATCCTGTGGCTCGTGCCGACTTAACCGTAAAAAGGTAACGTTAATATAAAGTAAAAGCGATTTCCTTTTTTAAAATTTACCATATTATTGTGAGATCGGTAAATGTCTCTTGAAAAATATTGGAAATTTTGCATAGAATTCAGTTGCGGCAGACTCCACTTATCTCCTCCTTCCAGGCTGATGGAGTTAATGGGAACTGATTGTGTTATCAATATCGTCATACCAAGTTATCAAGTATAGTAAAACTATGAACCTGACAACGTTTCTAAGACACACACACAAACACACACACACATATATATATATATATATATATATATATAAATCATAATATTTCAATGCAATTTCTTTACAAACACAAGTAACTAGTTTCGGCTGTTCACCATTTGAAATGCAAGGCATGCGACTCCGGTATACAACCGAGAAAAGACTGAAAAAAATGAAGACAGAGAAAACAAAATGAAAGACAAATATATGCGTGGTTCCCGAATTGGTCGTTCGCAGGGATTAAGAATTTGCCTTCTTTATTTAGTTCAGTCTTTTTTCGCCTTTATATACCGGAGTCACTTGTTTCGCAATTTCATTGTGCACTTGTTAATGGCAAAGAGCAAAAACTAGTCTAGTCCTCTTTGTAAATAAATCCTCTAATATATATATTTATATATATATATATATATATATATATATATATATATATATATATATATATATATATATATGCGGTTACATAAGAGCAATAGTAATAATACCTTAGTCAGTTATAAAAGTCTCTTTGAATTCTTCCACGATCTTCAAGAGTGGATTAAGGAATTCCTGCCATTGCTATTGCCATTGCCTACATCTAGCCAGTTTAATATGGATGTTAGCGTTTATTTAAAAAAACAAAGTAGTGAAGAGCTGCGAGAATAATCACATTGTTGTTGTTTTGCGTTAATGTAAAGGCTAACTCCGAGAAAAGGCTTTAAGATTTGTTGTTTTTAAATAAATGGATGTTTTCTCAGTTTAGGAATTTTTCTAGCTGATTGTTACTTACCATTGCTTTTACCTAACCGCATTCATATGGTCATTATTCTTCATTTATCTAAAAGAGATGCACCGCGAGAGAAATCATAATTTTCGTTTTTTGGTCAATTAAACCCCATCTCCTTCAAAGGGTTTCTAGAAATTTCTCTTTTAGTCAAAGGGATTGATGCTTAGTCATATGGGTGCGCTACTAAAGAGAGCTGAGGAACTCCAGTGGCTTGCGCTTGGTCAAAAAATCCTTTATCAGCCACCATAATTCGGATCCTGGTAGATGCTTACTAGTTTGCACGCCAACCAAAACTAGCTGATAGTTTTCGGTTATATAAACGTTAAACGTGGGAATCCTTCACCTTGCAGTTTCAATATATATATATATATATATATATATATATATATATATATATATATATATATATATATTTTATATATATATATATTTATATATATATATATATATATATATATATATATATATATATATATATATATATATGGAAAAATATCCAAGACAAATTGGTGCGGTTAAGGTAATGGCGTAATTAGACAACTGCTCTGCTTCAGGTCCAGCAGGTGATCCTATCCTCATTGAACTGGAAGACAACACTTAGGTATGACCCATCCATCAGCTGATGGATAAGTCATACCTAAGTGTTGTCTTCCAGTTCAAGGAGGATAGGATCACCTGCTGGACCTGAAGCAGAGCAGTTGTCTAATTATGCCATTACCTTAACCATATATATATATATATATATATATATATATATATATATACATGCATACATATATATATACATATATTATGTGGCCGCAGATAGGCGCTACGTGTGAGAATGTATATTACATACATATTAACGAACGTACCCGACTATCTGCAGTGACGTTACTACATACGGGATACGAGGTCATGTGATCTGCCCGGCTTGCGCTGGAGGCATCAGATGGATAGTTGCCGTGATGGCGGTTAGCGTTGTTGGTGGGGTTTGTCAAGGTGTTTTTCTCGATTTTTCTGGTGACAGTCGAGACAATACGTGATTTAAACTGAAGAAATTGTGTGAGCATCGCAAAAGGTACTTTTTGATCTAGTGATCGTGGCATAATATTAAATTCTGTAAACTATACAACATTAGAAATGAGTGGTTTTTCGTGATTTACGCTTATTTCGTAAGTTTCTATCACGAATTAGCTTCCAAATTTAGTCTACCAACACGTTATTATTATACGGAGTGAAGCATTTACCCAGGCCGGTTTGTGTGCGGGCCATGCTGCACGAGAGTACCGAACGGTTGACAGCCAGTATGGAGGTATCGGAAGCATGTCTGCATAGTTGTGTGTAGTTAAAAAGGGGTACAGCGTAGTCGATATTCAACGCCGAAAATGACTGAGGTATGTAACTACATGAGAGGCAACATGATCCAAGAACATGGAAGAAGGGAGTGGAGGCTGATGTGATGCGAGGGGCCTATGAGCGATAAAGAGCTGTGGGGAACCCAATGGGAGTCAACCGGGCGCAAGGGGGCGGGGAGGGGTACTGTAGTGGACAGCAAAGCGCTGCGGTACGTGTCGCAGGGTACGTTACTAAGGCGTTGCTAAACCCTGGCATCAAAGAAAATGGATAGATAGAATAATATTGGAAACTGCTATAAAAATTTAAAAATTATTAACTTTATTATTATTGGGGAGTATTTTAATTGATATTATATTTGTTGTTGTTTTTATTATCACTATTGGAATTTAATATTATTATTTATATTATTATTCTCTGCTCATGATTTTGTTTTTTGCTAATCATATATTGTTTTTTTCAGGGGATGGCTAGTAAAGTCACACAGAAACGAACCGACAATGAGGCATTTGTACAGTATAGCTTTGTGACTATGCCTGATTCTTTGAGAGATCGCCCACAATGTGTGTTGTGCTACAAAGTTCTCATGAATGAAAGTCTGAAACCTTCAAAGCTGATTGAACATCTGATAAAGTGTCATTTCGGAAGTATCCCCAGAGTATCACAATTTTTTAACAAAAGGCAAATATCCGTAGGCTGTGAAGTTTGGAAAAACTGGACTTGCATCACAAAAACTGGTGGCTGCTGTTGAAGGTTCGTATGAAGTGGCATATCAAATAGCAAAAACACAATAGCCACATACAATTTCTAAAGAGTTGATTTTACCATGCTCAATCATAATGGTGTAGAAATTATGTGTCTTGGACCAAGAAGCCAAAAAGCTCAATGCTATTTTATTCTCCAACAACACAATTTGCAGAACGATCGACAATCTCGCTGCAGACATGCTTGAACAACTTATTTCAGAAGTATTATCGAGTTCTTATTCAAAATTTTTGATGCAGTTTGATGAAAGCACGGATGTTGCATCTTTTGCCGCTTTGATTGTGTTTATTATATATATTCATGAGGATAATATCAAGCAATAAATCTTAATATGTGAAGAATTGACGACAACTAAAAAAGGTGCAGATATCTTCAACATGGACGGATTCCTGAGAAAGGCACTTATAGATTGGAGTAAAATTTCCCAGGTATCGGTTTATAAAGCCCCAAGCATGATGGGTCAGAGGATAGGATTCCATGGCTAGTTCAAGGAAAAGAACCAAAATAACAAGGTTGTGGACTGTGTCATGGGTCGTTATGCTTTGACTTCACACGGCCTGCCCGAGTCCATCAAGGTTGGTTAGGATGACGTAATCAAGATTCTAAACTTCGTCAAATCAAAAAGATTGAACGATGCCATATTCAAGGAGCTTGTTCATGTTGCTGAGCTCCGTGAACTCCTTCACAAATTTCAGCAAGAGAAAGGATCATCCTTCGTGGATCTGTTTGACGATAAATTATTGGTCACACGTTTGTGCTACCTAAAAGAAATTTTTGCATAATTTTCTACATTGAATGCTTTCCTTGATAAGCTGAATTCTGAATATATTCTCAATCACATGAAGACAGACATTAGAGATCATCTGACCTGCCTGCCCCTTGGAAAGCTTGCAGAAGTACTTTCCAGATTTGAATACGTAGTACCAACAATGAAAGGATAAGAAATCATTTTGATATGAGTGAAGATATCATTCCTAATGAGGACTGTCCAGCAAAAGAAGAATTTATCACATTCAGTACAAATAATGCATGGAAAATAATGTATGTGCCCAAGGCTGTCTCGACATCTTTTAGATCTCTCGTTTGCAGGATATAGCAACACTAGCCTCTCGAACAGTACAAATTTTCATAAGATTTTCTAAGAATTATCTCTCCGAGCAAGCTTTCTCTTCTGTCCTTGAAATGAAGACTAAGAACCTATCAGACTCAACGTGTCATCTGATACTCGTGTAGCCCTTTCTGTGACCAAGTCTAGAATATAAAAAATTGCACAGGCAATGCAAGCTCGACCCTCACACTGAAGAACCAGAGCGAACATAAAGTGATCACTGATTAATATGTATTATTATTGTTATATTGAATATTTTGCATTTATCATGGCTGATTTTGATATAAATAAAAATGGAAAAGTTTGCATCTGTGCTGGATCCTTAAATATCTACCGCCAATAGCTGGCTATAGAACACGTGCTGTTCATCATGTGACTGCGAAAAAAGGAAAACATTTTTTTAATTTGACTTCAAAAGCTTATTTTCACTTAAATCGACTTAAAAGCTTATTTCCTTGTGGTGTGTGGAATAGAATTAAACCAACGTAGCCACTGCGTGTCGTAAAAGGCGACTAATAGGGGCCTACTGTCTTGTGGGCTTACCTGTTGAGGCAAAGGCTATGGAAGTAAACCCAGAATACAGCCTCTGCTACCTTGTAGGTTAATCTATTGAGCTAAAGGCTATGGGAGTAAACCCAGATTACAAATCTTTTCTCTGGTGTAGGTGGCGGAGGGCGGGCTGGGAACCCTATCCCCTTGTATCTTTTTTTCCCACGAAGGAATCAGACGGTTATAAGGGAGGGGATAGGCGAAAGATTATCCGAACCTTAAATATTGGGGCCTTGAACGTGCCTAGTTGTAGTTCAAGTGAGGAAAAGAGGGGGGAGATTGGAGACCTATTTAGAAGTAGGTCTCTCGATATCTTGGCATTGAGTTAGACAAAGCTAAAGGAAGTAGGTGAAGTTAGCTTTGGAAATGGAAAGGGCAGAAAGTCTGGAGTGAGTAAAAGAAGTAGGGCAAAAGGTGTGGCACTGATAGTAAGAGAGGATCTGAAAGATTGTGTGAGAGAGTAGCGTGAGGTTTCGTCAAGACTCATGTGGGTACGAATGAGGATTCGTTCTGAGAAATTGGTGTTCGTTAGTGCGTATGGTCTAGGGAAAGAGAGGAGTGAAGAGGAAATTGAGAGGTTTTGGAATGGATTGAGAGAGTGTGTGCAAGGTTTTGATTAAAATGAAAATGTTGTGTTGGGTGATTTGAATGCTAGATTGGGGGAGGTGCCAGTAGAAGGTCTGACTGGTAAGTATGGAGTGAGTGGAAACAAGGAAAGTGATGAAAAGTTAGTGGAGTTTTGTTTGGAATGCGAGTTGGTAGGATCCAACTCCTTCTTGAACAAGAGAGTTGTTAATAAGTATACCTGGTAGAGATATGAAAGAGAAACGCCTGTGGAGAGAACATTAATTGTTTATGTGTTGGTGAGTAAGAGGATACTTGATAATCTGTTGGATGTGAATGTGTTAAGAGGTTTAGCTGATGGTATGTGCGATCATTTTTTAGTGGAAGCAAGATTGAGAGTGGGGTATGGCTGGAGAAAAAATGGAAGGAAGTGTGATAGAGTAAGAATCATGGGTGAAAAGCTGGGAGATGAGAGAGTAAGAAGAGAATATCAGAGTTTGCTAGAGTGTAAAAGGAATGAAGTGAAAGGAGAAGAAAGACAGCAAGTGGAAGATGAAAGGAAGATGTTCAAGGAAACAGTGATTGGTAGTTTGACAGAAGTGTGTGGTAAGAGAAGAGTAAAAGGAAATGGTATTAGAAAAATAGCGAATGGTGGAATGAAGCGGTGAAAAAGGTCGTATGCGAGAAGTGATTGTTATTTGAAAGGTGGCTGCAAGATAAAAGTGGTGAAAGTTATAGTGGATTCAAGGAGAAAAGAAAGTAGGTTAAAAAGGGTGGTGGAAGAAGTGAAGAGAATGGCGAAAGAAAGGTGGAGTGAAACATTAGTGAGAGGTTTTGCAAAAAATAAAAGATGTTCTGAAAGGAAATAAAGAGAGTAAGGAGAGCTGAATCAGGTATGGAAACGTGTGTGAAAGATGCAAATGGAGAAGTACTGGTTAAAGATGAGGATGTACGGAAAAGATGGAAGGAGTATTTTGAATGCTTACTGAATGTAACGGATAACACAAGTGCTGAGATTATGTCTGTGGCAGCCGAAGGGAGGCAGATGGGTGGTGTGAATGAAATGGATGAAAACATTAATGCTAGAGAAGGTTGAAAATGCAGTAAAGAGTTTGAAAGCAGGAAAGGCTGCGGGTGAATGTTTAATGTATGTTGGAAAATTTATTACTGAATGATTGGTAAGGCTATTTGTTTACTGTGTGTTTTATAGCAGGAAGTGTGCCAGAGGCTTGGAAGTGTGCAGCGGTTGTGCCTTTGTATAAAGGAAAGGGTGATATGCGCGATTGTGCTTCCGATAGGGAAATTAGTTTGTTATCAGAAGTTGGTAAAGTGTATGGAAAAATTTTGATTGAGAGAGAGAAATTTTACAAATGAGTAATTTGGAGACCAACAGTGTGATTTTAAAACAGGAAGAGGGTGCAGTGACCAAGTATGTGCAGTGAGACAGTTATGTGAAAAAGCAACCAGGAAACGTGAGAAGGTATTCTTTGCTTTCATGGATTTAGAAAAAGGAATACGACAGAATAGACAGGGAGGTTTTGTGGGATGTACTAAGAAAATATGGGGTTGGTGGAAGTTTACTGAGAGGAATTCAGAGTTTTTATAGTGGTGGCAGGGCTTGTGTAAGAGTAGGTTTGGAGCTAAATGAGAGTTTTCAAGTAAAAGTAGGTCTGAGACAGGGTTGTTTGATGTCGCCATGGCTTTTTAATCTGTATATGGATGGAGTAGTGAGAGAGGTGAAAATGAGAGCATTGGATAGAGGTTTTGCTATGAAAGATCTTGGTGGACGGGAGTGGGAACTAAACCAATTGTGGTTTGCAGACGATACTGCATTTGTTCCTGACTTACAGGATCTACTACAGAGACTTGTTAAGGAGTTTGGCATAGTATGGCAGAGATGTAAATTAAAGATAAATGTTTGAATGAGTAAGGTTAGTGGTGTGCAAGGACGGGGTAGAAATCCTATGGGATGGCTAAATGGTGTGAAGAATTCTGTACAAAAGAGAGGAATCAGTATGGATTGTGCTAAACTCGTATGCCAAGACAGTGATGCATGGAGAATGTTTGTGAACAATTGTTAAATGACGCAGCCTTGAGGTTGATACCTTGGACCAGATAGACCCAGTTATGAGTCTAGCTGTTCAAGGAGCTTAGACAGCCATATGACGAAGTGCACAAAAATTTGCAGTACATCAGGTGTACCTCTGACAAATTACGGCACCAGCAGTGGGTAGCCCTCCTTCCGCTTCTGTAGTCTGGGAGGCTAGGTTTCTGGACCTGGAGGCCAAGGTGTATGTTTGTGAGCATTTTTCTTGCTGTCTGATCCAGCTACCCCCAACTAAGGAAGTGGCCTTGTGTAAATAAATAAAATAATAATAAAAAGTTTATATTTATATGGTAACACCTGCCCTAAATCGAATATTATTATTTATTTATCTTATTTTTAAGTTTGATTCAATTTTCCTAAATATACATATTAGTATTGAAATATATAATAGAAATCTTATTTACAAAAATAATCGTAATAGACTATCATTTGTTGATGGAAAACTACCTTTTGCCTCTTGTTTTGCATATCAATTTTCCTGAGTCTGACTAGGATTTTTGTCAGTAAAAGTCTTTCAACCAACACTCAAAAATATCTCTGCAATCGAAAAAGATCTAGGGACTTTCACCATAGAATTTTATTGGTTCTATGTAGGTTACTTCGCTCTCAATAGTATCTCAATGAAAATGACTTTACTTGGCCATAAATTATATATAGTTGCTCTATTTTTTTCCTAATTTCGAAAAATGTAGAATGCTTCCAAAGTTGATAGAAAGCAAAATTCTAAGGTAACAATTAGAATGTAAAATTTAATATTATTATATAATACTTAAGTCAGTTTCTGTGGAATAAAAGGGGTATTTAATATTTTATCAGACATAAAAGAAAGGAGATATCGCTTGAAGTTATGCGACCCTAAGTGTTTTGGGGTCGATGATATTCAAATCGGAGAGGTTGGAGAGACTCTTCGTGTATTAATCATAGAATAGGCTCTATCATAGGGCATGTAACCATTTTTGAATTTAACTATGTATTCAATATAAAAAAAACTGTTAATGACGTTCAACTGTTGACACTTTTAGTAAAAGACGAAATAAGTTCAAAGAGAAAAACTTTGAGAAAAACATCATGTGTTGTGCATAAAAGCATACATAATCTGGGGTTAATTTAAAATTAAATTAAAATTATTCCAATTCAAATCTTGAGCTTCTCAAAGAACAGTAAAAAATGAGCACATGTTGATAATAATAATAATAGGTATTTTTTTTATCACAGTATGTACGGAAACGGACCATCTAACCAAATTTTTGAGAGAAGAGTTTGGCTTTAAGGCGAGCTTGAAAATTACCAAACGAGGAAGCAAGCGTATAACAGCAGGCAACTCATTTTAATAAATGCTCATTATCCATGCAACGCCAGCAAATTGAAGAAAAAAAGTAAAGGGGCACACCCGAAAAAAGAGGAACATTTCCGCCGGCAAGGCTCGCAATAATACACGTAGGGAGGGTTTGATAGTTTCAATCTATTATAGTGAAGAAGTATAAAATTGAAGATTGGACATTGGACATATAAAAGTGGGGAATATAGTAGTAGCAGGTTTTTAGTAGGAGAAAATAGTGGGGAAAATTATAGGAAAGCGAAAATGAAAATTAGGATGAAAGACAGGTCCCTTTTGATAGGGCATCTCTGGCTTTCTTTACATTTTGATATATATTTTATGTTATATATAGTATATATATATATATATATATATATATATATATATATATATATATATATATATATATATATATGGCATTCAAGCCATTTTAGCAGCTGTTTTTTTGCTCTCTACTGGTTTTTGTGAAGTCTTGCATCTTCTTATCTGGGTTGTTTACTCCCAGATTTTGAGTTTTTTTATTATTTTGTTTATTTTTTGTTTTTTGTTTTAATTATTGGCGAGTTTATCACGCTAAAAATTGCGGGGGGGAGGCGGAAGTTTAGAAAATTTTTACTATGCTAATTTAGTGAAATGATATTGTTATGGCTTTGTTTCTGTTTTGGTATTGTGAAAACAATCTAAGTGAACCTTGGGTGAACCTCATCATCAATGAGTAGTCTGCTGCTTTTAAAAGGTATTGCACGTCCTATGTCATCAAAGTCCATGTGCTCGACTACAAACTCGGGGGGGAGGTGGCAAGTGTATTTTGTCCCAGATAACTTCACCCCCCACCACAAGTTTATGATGGTTATCCCCAGTTCACCATGGAGCTCACTCTGCCTTCTCCGATCTCTCCTTCGGGTTCCTATTATGATATGGACCACCTTATTTTGGACTTTTTGCATTTTAAAGACTTGAGTCTTGGGAATCGCGTTTATAGAGACCGGAGGATACAGGAGTTTTTGATCGAATGCATGCATTATAGATCTTAAGTTTATTGGAGCTACTCAGGTTTATGAACTTGAATAGTTCCACCAAATCCTTTCGTGCATTCGATGTAGTTTTAACTACGTGACTCCTATATCCACGAGTCATTCTTCAGAATCCTAGAACCGTGCCCTTCGTGTGGTATGGGCTGAGTGCACCCCCCCACATGGATGTCTGCGAGGGTCCGTCGGAATAGTGGAATTACACGGAACTTTGGGGCATTGGAAGATATCTTCCATCTTCTCTCAAAGAATTGATGTTTTCGATTTCTGCCGCCGTACTCTGTGCCATCTAATTCACATTCCGATAAGGTGTCGTACAGATCATTGGTATATTGTCCGCAAATTGGACGTACAACGAACCTTCAGTTAGAGGTTGCGGAAGGTCGATAGTGTATATATTATAGAGCAGGTGACTTATACACCCGCCTTGTGGCAGCCCTGCCTCGGCTTCGAACTCGTGGCCATTAAAATACTTGATGTTCAGAAACGCTCTCCTCTCCATTACGTAGTCGCATAGAATCCTTTTAAGTATGGGATTGAGGCCCATTTGTTGGATTTTGTATTGCAGGCCTCTCCTCCATACTTTGGCAAAGGCCTTTTTGACGTCGCGGAGTACCAGATTTGCGTGGTGTCTTTCAGCTTTTACTTTTACCAACTTCTCGATGATCACGGCTAGCGCCGTGTCCGTTCCTCGCTTCCATCGGAAACCTTGTTGCTGGTTATTGTGAGAATTGTTATCCTCGAGGAACGATTTCACCCTGTTGGCCAATATCTTCTCCAAGACTTTCTTTGCAATGTTTAAGAGAGATATAGGTCTGAAGTTAGCTGGACTTTCCGGTGGCTTACCGGATTTGGGAATGAATATCATTTTTGCTACCTTCCAGTATACAGGGAAGTAACCCACATTCAGGCACGCATTTATAATATTCATGAGCCCCAATAAGATGTTAGGCGGGGCTCGAATAAAATTCTCCCTTGTCAGTCATGTACACCCTAGTGCTCGCTCACGAAAGGATTTTAAGGTTTTTGAGAGTTCTTCGGCAGTAATTCTACCGCCGAGTCCCTCCATTTCTTTTTCCTACGATACACAATGGTGAGGATGGAGTCTGTGTATCTGGTCGTTCAAGTCGTTTATAATTCTGTCTTCGAAGTCTAAATCAAAGTCATCATTCTCTTCCGCGGATATCTTAAATATAGATGCCCAAAAGACCCTGATTTCCTCTTCAATTTCTTCCACGTCAGTAATTTTGGTATTGTCACTTCTAAGATTTATGGGTTTTGTGGATGCCGGCCTCAGTCTTTATACTGTCTGCCAGAATGTACGCGAGTCGTTTTCTATGTTTAGTCCGTCTATCAACTTGTTCCAAAGTACATTCTGTTGGTCCCTAATAAGAGTCATTAGTTCTTCACGTATGTATCGTGTTCGTCTATGTGTAATAATGTTAAGGCCAGTGAGGTTTGCTTCATTGACCTGTTCTTCGTATTCCCTCGAAAGGGATTACATTATAGGGGTACAGGAAGGGGCAGGAAGAGTTTTATATTTAACTCAGGGAATGGCTTCCTTATAGGTTTTTAATAAAGTATTATTAATTTTATCCAACTCCTCGTCAATTTCTTCTAGAGTGGCATTAATTAAGGAGTCAGGGTTGTAATTTTTGAAGAATCGTTTAGAATTATCGCAGTTGGCTCGAGTGTAGCTCTTGCGTTCTGGGATATGGACTTGAATGGGAGAGGTTGAGATTTTAATAAGGATAGCCTGGTGGTCGCTGGGGATAGAAAGACCCAGTTCAATGAAGTAATTGCAAGGAAACATAATGCTAGTTAGCACTATGTTTGGTTTGGTGGCTGATCTGTGTGTAATGTATGTGGAGAAGTTTGATTAAATTCTTGTCATGATTTGTCTTTCAATAAGTGTCTCAAGATTCCTGCCTGCTGGGTTCGTCGACGTGTAATCTGAGGCAGCCATCCTCGCATTGAGGTCGCGGGATAAAACAACGGTTCTGCCGTTAGCACAAAGCTGCAGGAAGTTGTGAAACAAAAAGTACCCACTCCTTTAGGGCTGGTACCGTGT
This sequence comes from Ceratothoa steindachneri, assembly GCA_963969495.1. Taxonomy (NCBI): domain Eukaryota; kingdom Metazoa; phylum Arthropoda; class Malacostraca; order Isopoda; family Cymothoidae; genus Ceratothoa; species Ceratothoa steindachneri. The sequence continues at coordinate 61,161,988 of OZ018317.1, read as the reverse complement.
TGCCAGTAACAGGGGCCCACTGCCGTCCGGACCTCAACAGCGAGGTATCACTCGTCGAGTCCACTTATTTATTTGAAGTCAATACCTCTTTTCACAGCTATCTTGCATCCGTCGAAACGTTCTCCGCTGTGATTTCTGGTTAAAACTTCGTAGGAGAAATACTTCAGTCTTTCTCCGTCATTCATCCCACGTTCCGAGATAAATATAATGTCTGGGTTGCATTGTCGTATTATGTTACCGTATAGTGTATTTCCGTTAGTCCAGCCATCAGAGTTAAAATTTAATATTATTAATGTCTCCATTATCTAGTTCACTAAAGATTCCTGTGTGTGGTCATGTTGTTTTTTGGACTTATTCTGTTACGAACTTAGGTCCTTGTGGAGTTTTAGGGGGCGTGATGGTTTTTCCTGTTGGTTTTTTCCTGTATTCGCCGTCCATTAGAGTAATAAAGGTTTCGGCTGCCAGTTTAATCAAGCCTTGGAGTAGAGCCTCCTCGACTTGTTTCTCGCTGTAGTCGACTGAGATGAATTCCCATTTGTATCTTTCAGATATTACTCCTTCTGACACATCAAAGACATCTACCTCTTTAGGGAAAGGTAAACATTCAGCAGCGAATACCTTTAAGTTAATTTTCTTGAATGGTAAGCGTGCCTAGATTCACTCTTACAAGAAGAGGACGATCTCGAACGTCTCAGAGGCTGTGACGTTTTCCATGAGCGAGGCAAACGTGCCCTCCTCATCAGGTCTCGCAGTCTCACTCACCGTAGCCTCATTATCTACCTGTGCGTGTGATCGAGTTTGTATCCTGTGAAATTTGCGTGTTGTTTTGTTTTTCGGAGCGTGTCTTTGCCTCCTTTGATGCCTGAGCCTGGATCTTATGATTCCTAGAGGGAGTTGTGGCGCTGCTGGGGGTGGGGAGCTTCTGGCAGCTAGTCTCGCTCTGGGGTTTAAGACTAATCTTGAGAATTCCCTTCGACCTTGGATTTGGTGGAAACCACATCTTCTCCATTCCATTATTCGTCGCATTCTATTAAGTTCATCTAAAAAGCATCCAGGGAGAAGAAATTTGCATTGTCAGCATAATAGATGTAACAAATAATTTTGGTCGAGTTCTCGTTCTCGACGTAGAGATATGTAAGATTTCCCTTAGACTCCGCAACAGCAGCTTTAGCAACCTTAGCGTAGGTGCTATTCACTTTATTTTCTTCGTCTTATCTTTTTTGATTAGCCTTTTTCTTCAACAGTTCTTTTTGACCCGGCAAGCCATGGAGAGCACCCTATGTTCTCCAGCACAATTCAGGCACTCCATAGAAGCGCTCTTACAGCTTCTCCAAGAATGTGTATCCATCGCGCAGATAGAGCACAGAAGAACGCTCCCCCTAGGGCAGGTATCCGTGGTATGCTCCTCATACTTGTGGCATTAAAACACATACATATAGAGGTCGATAAACTGCTCACGTTCAATCTGCTTAGAGCAGACACGCATATTAAAGAGGAGCATACCTCCCTCTGTAGCCTTAACCGCCATTGCCGTATCACAAGAGACGATTTTGAATACGTGTGTGTATACCTTGAACTAAAATAATTTCAGCTACCTTTGCCTAGGTGTGTTTTATTTCCACTTTAGCATGAATTTCTTCAATACATATTGTGCTTACCAACCCATAGATCGAGGTGGCAAAGGATAATGCTAAGGTGTGTCTTTATTTGAGGTGGAGTGTGTGGCTTGAGGTTGAGCACCTATAGGCATTCTGCTGCTTTAAGAGAGGTGAGGACTTCGCAGTCACTCTTCTTTTAGCAAATAGCCGCATATCCATTGAGTGTGTCTATAAGCCTTACTTGGGCAATCCCTTGATCCCCGTAAATTTTAGAGAAGACCCTCTGACGATCAGGCTTGGGGCAATTGGAGAGAGTCTTCAGCGGTATCCGCCGGGTCTCCCTCATTTATCCATTCATATCCTCATGTGCAAGCATTGGAAAAATAAACTTAAACAGAAGAAAATACCCCGTGAAGTGATTGTGAGTGTTTGGATGTATGCGTGTGTGTAGGTTTGAGAGAGACTTTTATCACCACTTTTTAAGAGAGAAACAAGGAGAGTTTAAGGAAAGATGTCCAGGTCTAAAATATATAATCTACAAATGGCAATTTCCTTTTTTTGTAGGGCGCTTTTAAAATGCCTGCAGGTTGTTGTCCGACCAAGGAGACTCAATGAAGAGTTTGGAAGGTGAGGTGGGAAGCAAGTTCACTCCTCACCCCAGGCGCACAAAAGCGAGTGAAAATTTTCAGTTTTTAATTCACAACAAATCGTAATTAAAAATTACTCGGTATCACTGCTAAAACTTGGCTATAAGGTTTTACCAAACGCGCAGTACAACGTATAAAACTCGGTGCAAAATAAAGTTAGGTAGTAATACAATCTTCACTAAAGTATAGAGAATCAAACGAGCTAAGGTAACCATAGCAGTCGTAAAACTTTAACATGACTTTAGAGGAGGCCTATATATAGCCATATAGAGCAATTAAACACTATTAAAACCTCAGTTTCTTTTTTAATAAGTTTCTAAAACTTATCACAAAGCCATTAAATGATGATTTCATATGCAAAAAAGAATGTTTCCTAGAGTCTCGGTAAACGTAACTTTCTAGAACGAAAAAAATAGAATTAACATGGGATCAGCTCAGAAATGGAATGATAGACCAGAGGGCGGATAAGAAAGGCGGAGAAAGAAAATAGATTTTGGAAAAAACGTACCTAAGTGGCAACCCTTAGGGGACAAAGAAACACTTGCGTTGAGCTTAATATATCATTCACTATATGAATAGCTATCTCTGTAGAACAAATGTCTAATTGCATTTATACCGGCACTTGTTCACACCTAATTTGGGTACGCTGAATTAAAATTTGAAGAGTCATATTTTATCTATAAGCTACAGATTTCTTGCAAATCAGCTTTGGGGGAAATTTTTTACACCTCTCGCATAATTTCATATTCCATTTAAGCAATTTATTTTTCCAAATACGGATATTCATAACAATGCGTAGTATAATTTGAAATAAAGGCAAAAAAATAAAATATGCAACATAAAAATATCTGAACAATGGTTTCATTACATACATATATCAGCGTTCAACTATGCGAGTGAAAAAGACCGATGCGATAAAGAAGCCTCTAACTGCTCCTATTATTTTGAGAATTTTCGTTTGTATCTCTTGCGTTTAGAGACTTGATAATGCCATCTCCTTTTATACTCCACCAGTTTTCTGCCTTCATATAATCGTCCCATTGCCATCGATATCACTCTATTACTTCGACATTATGTTCCGATGGAAGCATTTTCTCTGTTCATCACTTATAGTTCCAAGTTTCTAGGGGAAATGATAAGTTGAAAGTTCAGGACAGGATATTTGACACTCTTGTTGAATCCAAAATCACGAAAAGGCAAAACATTTTAGTAACAAAATCCTTAGCGTTTATTGCTCTTCTGTTAATAAAAAAGTTTTGTATAACCACCACGCATGACAGCCACGCTGTTTTGTCCATGGTAGTCATATTTCTGACAAGTTTCCTATCACGCACAAGGACTAAATTTAAGGTCTATCAAATGCGCAAACTTTGGTTTTGTTCCAAAAGGGCAGGAACGGGAAAAAACTATGTGCTGAAACATTAGCTTTCACTTCTTAATGCCTTCACAATCTGTTTTATTTAGACAACTTTGAGATTGAACTCTAGGATGATTTTATTGCGACTGACACTCGGATTAATCACAATGGTTGGCACGCCTGTTTCCAGAGTTTCACGGAAGGGCCATTTCTTCTGAGTTGAGTGTTTGTCTTGAGCCTAACTTTCTCACATATATAGATAGCATGGACAGCTAGTAAAACCTGCCTTGAGCTAAGGAAGAAGTTTGCTATTTTTATGTCGTGATATCGTCATGACCAATTTTATGCCCTCGTGGGTCTCTCACAAATGACTAACTAGGAGTGAAACGAAAACATTCTTAATAAGAAAGTGAACAGACTTGAGGCTTCGATTAGACCAATCTTGTTCAATCTCCCCTCAGGAAGCTTATATGAAGCAAGACCTACCTGTGCTTAGAACAGGTTGGATATCATGGCAGAGAAAAAATTGAATGTCTCCTGAAAAATGTTAAGAAAATCTGGTCCCGTGTTTGGAAATATGAAACATTTGTAAAGCTGTCAAGAAGTTTTCATTGGTTTTAGTTATCCTGGAGGCTAATTACCGAAGTTGCCTTTTTGAGTGTGCGAAATCAATTTCCACCATTTTAAGTATCTCCTGAATAAAACGCTGAGGTGCTTATGACAGGCACGCTTAAAATGAGGTGCCTTCCGAATCTGAGACATGTCTTGAAACTCCTAATCAGATTTATTGCTTTTCTCTCCAGTGGAACCATTAAAAACTAGAACTAGAACTTCCACAGAATGCAGAGTAGGTCGAATTGCAGAAGGAATGCTGGCATACAAGATATTATGCCGTTTTTATTTGCCAACACCTTTACTGTTGACCAAGCAAAAATAGTAGTGTGACTTATGCGTTCCATTTGCTCTCGCCTAACTACGGGAACTCCAAAAGGTAGAACTTTTCGTTTTTTTTTTGTCCATTCACGAAAACTTTATCACAATTATGACACATTCTGTGGAGCAAACGTTCCCTCTTGTTCATCAACTGAAACATTACAATACAATCTATAGATAAACAAGTGTGTAGCAGCCATAGATGTATCAGAATGCATTAGATTCAATTATGCATTTATGTTTACTTAAAAGAAGCTATCGTTATGTACGAGGCTAAGCATGAAGAAGATGATAATTTAAGAAAATAATATACTTCAAATAGCATGAAAACTATAGAATACAGACAAATCCGATTTTAGATTTGAACTCAGCGTTTAAATCTAATTAGAAGCAGTTGAAAAATCTCATGTAAAAGAAAATAATAAAATCTGTTCCCTAGTTTGATAGGTACGAGCACAACCGGTCAAGTGAATTCACATAAACAACTATTACTTCATATAGCCGAGTACAGTAAATATTCATTAGAGAATGATGCAAATATTTCGGAGAGTACTACAATGAAAGATAGACCAGCATCTGACACTTGACCGACGTGGCTAATTACTTTTAGAGAAATTGGTTATGAAATAATGAACGCTGGTGAAGATAGCAGGGATTTAGAAGTAGTAATACATCGGAAATTGAGTTTCTGTAAGCAGTAATTAGAGGCGAGAAATAAGCTAAATAGAAATATTATAAAAGTAAGGTAGTTATTCTCAAGCTATATAACTCTTATATTTGATCACACCTTAACTATTGTATTAAGGCATGGTCTACACATCTCTATTAGCATATTAAGATTCTGTCGGCAATATATAGGAGCACTACATAAATGATACCTTAATCGAGATTACTTGGTTATATATGTAGATAGGTTGAATTCAGTTAACATGTTTTACTTTGAAAAGACGTATTAAAGGTTGATACGATGCAACAATTAACAAATTTTAAGTGGTATTATAAATTAGAAATACGGCAGTTTAGAGTTAAAGAAGGATGATAGGACAAGGGGACATTGACTGAGAATTAAAAGATCTATATGTAGGATTGACTTGAGACAATATTTTTTCAGGAATTGAGTCGTGGATTCTTGGAATGCATTGCATAGCGATGTATTTATATAGTTCTAGTTTGACTTCATTCAAAGCAAAGTTGACAAGTATATGGGAGAAGAGTATAAATGAAAAACCTGTTTATATATGTTTGTTAGTAATAATATGCATGGAGTATTGTATGATAAACACATCATGCGATCCTACTCGTACCTGTTAATGGTTAGTAACGCAATCAAATGGATGCAGATCACACCATGAACTTATAGATCCTAGTGGCTTTTTTTTCATCCTTTAGTTTATTTTATTTTATGTTTAACTTTCTTGAAAAAGTTTTGTACAAAAGCTTTCTTATAAACTCCGATACTAATTGACATTTAAAATTGTTAATTTAACGCCAGCTGTAGTATTTTTATTTTTGTGCGAATAGTGAGCTAATTGTTAGCAAATTTTGAGTGTTGCAGTCCGAAAGATTTTGATTGTTCTTTTCCCTTTATTTGCGTTTATTCTGTTATATACCTTTGAATAATATTTTCAGTAAATGATAAACAATTTTTTTAGACGAAAACATCAAACACATGTTTCGGCCTACCCTAGTGATTGGAGAATATCTATGCCGAACATAACGTAAATTTCAGACAATGTATGTGGTCATATTTCATTCGCTTCACAACGAGCAACTTCTTTTAGGCAGTGGCCATTTATGCAGAGAATAATAGAACTGATAACATTTGCCCATATAGAACTTATTTTTTTTTTCATGTGTTTCCTTGATCACTCGTAAATTAATTTTTCTATCAATTATTTGCTAAATTAAAATTTAATAATAAATATTGCTTATCCCTATAGTAGATATGCCGATAGTTGGATTTTTCAAATTTCTGTTAACTCGTTCTTTTCCTTTCTCTTCTCCGATACAATCAATTATCTCAACAAAACCATTACAATGCCACCACAGAAGCAATTTTGTCTCTTTGAGGTCTTTCCCGTTCTTGGGCCTCTCTGTGACGTCGTGTACGGTCATACGGCTGCCGTTGAGCCACTTGGCCCGCGCCCAGAGCGCAAATATCTCGATTCTTTTCACTTCAATCTTGATGCACCGACACAAAATGGAAAAGACGTTTTAATGACACATTCTAGAAAAGTAGAACGTTAAGTTGGTTTTACGCAAGTAAACCTCTCGAAAGCTAAAAAAAACGAGTCTATTAGAACCTTTGTAACACCTGCTATATAAATATATATATATATATATATATATATATATGAAAAAAGCTGACAAAGTGCACGAGAGTTAAAGTTATGCAGATACACCCACAAAGGAAAAGTGAAAAACGATATATATATATATATATATATATATATATATATATATATATATACATATATGAAAAATTATTTATATTCATATTACTCTGAATCAATAAAATTTTAATATTGGTAAACACAATTAAAACAAAATAAAAACGATGTCCCTATAGGGTTAAATATAAATTGGATGAATACCTACTTACTTATTATTTGTTTTAATTCTTCAACTCTTCCGAAGGCTACCTTACCCCAGCTTCTCCACTCTTTCATGGCAAGCTATAGAGCTGAGCTAGGGGGAATTGATAGTTTTTATTCTACAATCTCTAGTTAAAAAATTATATTATAACCATTTCTATTACCATAATTAATAAACATGTAGTAGAAAATTCAACGGTTCTCCATGGCTTTGATAGAAAAAATTTGATCAGGAATAAAAACATATAAGTTGTTTGAAGGTTTAGCAACTATCGGTTCATTTTCTGATATTAATCGCCGATATGTTTAGCGTAGTGTGGGCGCAATTTAATCAACCTAACCTGGTACCCCTTCGCATAGAGATTCTACAGCGTAGTGTGGGCAAAATTTAAGTCAACCGAACCTGGTATCACCCCTTCGCATAGGTATTCTGATAACTTTTACTTTGCAAGTTTTCAGACTACAAATTTATACATTAAATCTGGACGAAAGCGTGCTTGAGGTCCTTGCGCTTATAACGTGTACTGATCTCTTTTTGAGAGAAGATAGAAATAATGGAAAGATGTTTCCTCTCTATTTCTCGCCCAGTGGTAGACTAGTACACCTATCATCTGAAGGAGCGGCACTCCTTCATTGCCCCTAATGGAGATTAGAACTACCTGGTGTTTATTCCTTCTGGACCAGTGGTTCTTAACTTTCCACTTCACTACCCCTTTCATGAGTTTTCAACATCCTTTTAGCTCCCCTTCATTTTTATTCAAAAACCACTCCGAAAATAAAGTAAAGTTAACAGTCATAATTATCTTATATTTTAATAGATTTTGTGATATACTTAATACAAGTTTAATTAATGTATTTTTTATATAAAAATCAAAAGAATTTATATCTGTAAATGTATTTTTGGATATCAATCAATTAATGTATTTTTGATATCAAATCGAAAGTATTTGTCTTTGACCTCACGAAAATGGTATCACATCCCAATGAGAAGCGTGACTGTTTATTTTTAGGCAGTTGGATAATCGAAGGTTTTGTCACTAACTATGGACATCTCATGTTGAGGTCCACATCCAGTTGGTTACAACTTTTATTTTTTATTTGTAGGAGGGTTGAGAAACTAGATTAACATAAATATGTAGTTGAAAAAGGCAAAAGTAGTCGAAGTGAAATCTCAAACATTTTAGGATATGACTGTTACAATGAACAATAGAATATATTAAGATATTTCTTCATAAATATTCTCGGCTGGAGAACCTTTTTTGAAATTAAGGAATTCCTTCTAAACATAATTGGGAGTGGTAGTAATATCAAGCGTGCCAGCGAATGGATTCCTCACAAACCTCCTTCTTCCTACCCTTATTCTGGGAAGTATATTATCAGTTCACTTTCTAAGGATCTTAAATGATGAGTAATGTCAGTTTTAAGTAATGGGTTAAGCAGACGATCTATTTCCTTCTCGTCAAAAACTGTTCAAAGTTCTTCAAACATGGTAACTTTACCAGGACTAACTTTCCTTTGCCAATTCTAGAGCTTGGCAAGAAATGCACAAAGACAATCTATCAAGTGAACCACATCTTTTTCCTAGGCCTGTAGCCTGAGATTTACCCTATTTAACTGTTCAAATATACATATCTGTTAGTTAGCAAGATGGGGTTCTCACAAAGCATTATTGAATATTGACTCAAGAGATCATCTTTCCTTTGCATTTTCAGGAACAATTTAACCTCTCTGTGAAGTTCAAACAGTCGATTCATAATATTGCCTTTTGAAATCCAGAGCAATTTGCATTAAAAGAGAAGAACTCCATATCTCTACAAAGGTTCTATAAAAACCGAGACTTTAGATCTCCCTCTTTTACAAAATTGACACATTTGACCTCTACCTTGAAGATCTTGCAAAGTACATCAAAGAGAGTTTTCAATCTTAATATTATATGATTATTTTTTTACACTAAATTTATGGAGACAAGCAAGCTGTGGAACGAATTCCGTTGGGCAGAAAAGATTGCCTCAAGTCATACCAAGTCAGTCTAATCTGCCCCCATTTTGTTTATTTAGAAAAGTGCCTCTGATAGGTTGTGTATTTTGCTGCAATTCCGGAAAAAGAAAATACGTGCTGCATTGTGTGAAAGAAAATAAAACATAAAATATAAATCTCAATCATCTTGATCAAAGCGTTTCCTTTTCAAATATGAGTCTTAATAAAGTGGTTTCCCCTTTAGTAACTCTTGCTCTTTGGAATCCAGAATTAAACTTTGTAGCTGGTTAGATCACCTGGAAGGGGCCGTCAGGTGCGCTTTTTCACCTGTAGGGCAATTTCCTTGATCTTCACTAATCGACGCTTGCTTTCCAGCTAAAATTTTCCAAACACCAGAAACAACTTCCACGGAACTTTCCAGATGGAATCTACGAGGAATCGCTGAGATATCGCTTTAATGTTCCACGCTCGTTTTGTGTTTAATAAGCGGGAAAAAGATAATTCATTCCACGCTGGAAGGTTTCCACCCATAAATTATCTAACTTCTACCGTATACAAGTTAATGGAGAAACTTGTATATGTTAAGAGTTGGTAATTGCTGGAAAACAGACATCGCCTCTCTTCTGCATAGTACACCAGTCGCTGGTTCCATTTGTCAGTTACTTTCCTCTAGGTCCGAGCTTTATGTGTTCACAGATTTTTGCAATGATGCAACTTTTATTTCTAGAGGAATATTGGTACTGTATAAAAATCTGAATCCTAGAAATTCTCTATTCTATGGGGTCCAGGGGAACCCTCGTATTTTTCTGTCAACGTTCTTATTACGGTGACAATGAATGTGGTTATGGATAGGGACTCATCTATTTCAGCACTTTGTACAAGAGGAAAACAAACCCAAAATAAATATGTGTCGTGGTACGACCACTCTTAACCATACACAACTCCTATATTACGTGGGGGTGACTTAATCACCTACTGGAACGTGGACCGTGGAAGGACTGTTCTTAGGGATTACGACCGACTAGGAGGTTAAACTTGAGGCGTTGGGTTTCAAATCCTTAATAATCAAACAGAGTGCATAAATGGTAGGCAAGATTTACTTTAATAGGCCAAGAGTATCGTTTAAGGTAGGTTAAAGATGAAACAACAAAAATATAATTTTATTTACAAAGTTTAAAATAAGAATAATAATAGACAAAGGGAATTAATTAAATTGAGAAAGTCTCTTGATAATTATCATGAGTAGGGATTCTCAAATGGAATTAATTGATTAATGTAACTAGGCTCAGATCAAAGGCGGGAACTTGACAATACTAATAATGGACGGGGTTTCAGTCTTACGCGTTGATGACTTCGAGGAAGGTCCTTCTGGCGATGAGACGAGTGGGGAAGGATAGCGATGAGCAAAGTGGGGCACGATCCGAATGGGGCAGGTGGGGCACGATCCGAACAAACCATCCGATGAAGATAGCCAAACTTCAAAGATAATGCTCGACGGGGAATGTGGGAATTCTCGTAATTCTAACTGAAAGACGAATCTTCCTTTCCTCAAAGGTAATCGATGAAGATTTTCTTCGATTCGATTAAACGAATGGAGACTGTTGCGCAAATTCAAAGGTTTGACGTTCACAGAAGTTACCAATTGACTTATGTAGAATCACGGCTGCAGAAAGCTTGCTGTCTGAAGAACGCTAACGAGACGAGACAATAAGAACGGCCTTGAGGTGCAGGCTGGACTCTTCAAACAACGGAATAACCCAAGGATTTGTATGCACGATTCTGAAAGGAAAGAGGGAGTTTGGAGAAAGGAGTAACAAGCTCAAGACAGCTTAATCCAGAGGCGGAGTCTAATCAACATTTAGCAGTAAGAGGCGAAACAGAGCGGTTCTTTCGCTCCTCCTCACCGGAGGGAAGGGGGGGGGGAGAGACGAGACGCTCTATTGCGAAATATTTTCCTAACGTGCTCAGGATTAGAAGATTCGAGAATGCTCAAACAGGAAATGATGTTGTCCATGGCCAGATACCAATAGCACGAGGTCTCCGATAAATTGGGGGGCGGGAGTCAGAGGTTGTTCTATTACACCCCTCCCTTCCATACGATGGAACTTTTCTGAGAGATGGGAAAGAACAAGGGATATCGGAAATTTGGATAGTAGGAATTATTATTAAGGCGTTAAGCCTGATAAAAAAGGGAGACCAGACCTGGATTAGATAGGATTACAAAAAGGCTATGATATTGGTCTGAACCCAAATTAATATAAATGGGTTGAGAAAAAAAATACATTTAATTAAGGAACAAAAGAAGATGAGTTGTCTAAAAGGGTAGTGTAACAACAACAAAATAAAAGCCCAGTATATTAAATAAGTATCTACAGGGACCATAGATATACATATGTACATAGTTAAAAAAAGAAAAAAATAATATATACATGATGAGCTGCTGGGTTTACAGGCGACCTATAATTTGGTGGATTAGCCAGCATTGTCGGCTAACGGATTCCGTCCATGTTGTTCAGCTATACAATTTTCGGTACCACGAATATACTAATATTTGAACTGATATTGTTAGAGTATCAAAAGCCATCGCATTAAACGTTCGTTATTGCTCTTAGTATTTTGACGGTACGACTAAATGCGATGGTCAGTCTCGATAATAAACTCTTTCCCTATTAAATACATGCTAAACTTGGTAATACTCCATACTGTAGCTGAAGCTTCCTGATCTATTACCGAGTAATTACGTTCACGGAGCAGTAGTTTTCGGCTCGGGTAAGCCACCCAGTGGCTTTCACCTTCCCCTGAGTATTGGAGCAGCACGCATCCAATTCTTTCGTCACTCGCATCTGTCCGGATGTCGAAGGGTATAGAGGGATGAGGGAGCCTCAAAGTAGGGGCGAACACTAGCTTGTCTTTGAGCACCTGGAATCTAGCAGTAGCTTAGGGATTCCATGAAGGGGATCTGTGGATCTCGTTTGAAGGAGGGAACTTAAAGCGGCGGAAATAGACGCAAAGTTAGGGATAAATCTACGGCAAAAAGAGGCCGATCATCTGCCTTCTGGGGAATAACGACGAGAGGTAGTGGTAATTATGAGCTTAATGTCTCTTGTTATGAAGGAGAAAGAGAGGTTCCCGGGTTTCAAAGGGCCTTGAACTTTCACGAATTTAGCGGTATTTCTTGGAGGGGGCCTAGAGTTATTAATCTTAAACTTGGGAGGAGACGGGTGAGGCTTCTTTTTAACCTTAAGATATAAGTTATGGATACTTGCATAAATATCAGACTCTTCTAGGCATTCCTTAAACGTAGAGCAGTGCTTGTCCTTTACGAAGGCCCCCTCCAAGAAATACCCTTTAACGAAAGCACGGATTTCAGGGGTCAGAGAAGCTGAGAATTGATCTTTTAGGACTAAGTCCAGAAAGGACTGCTACACCCGGCGGACTTTACACGCATCTAACTAAAATTGGAGATGTTTCTTGAGGGTATACCCAAATAGAGAAAGGTCTGACCAAAGTGGATCTTTTCCTGACGGAAACGGGCAGAATAGAAGTCTGGGGCCATATTTACGGCAGCTAAGAGTTCAGATTAAAGAGGAGAGTAGTCCACAGTATACTCTTATGGAAGCGAAATGAATATGTCTATTAACTGTGAGTTTAGGAGGGGAAGCATTTTATCGAAACCATCTACCTCGATGTCCCAATTGTTGATTTTAAAATTCTTCTCGAAATGCGTAAGATATGATAAAAAATATTCTTCTTTAAAGAGAGGTAATCTTACTGAATGAAAACTGTGGAGTTTCGGTCCGAGAGTTAATTCACATTTACTCAAATCGAATACGGCTTAATTCCAGTTCATGCTGCCTTATTCTCTCACGTTCTTTCATCCCTAATTGTTCTGTTAGTTCTTTTCTCTCTGCAATCGCCCTTGGTTCTTTCTCCTTTTCTCTTCTCTCTTCTCTTTCATTTATCATTTCTTCTTGAATATAAGTTAATAATTCTCGGCCCGACAAGACCAAGCACTTTCCTTGACTCTTGAAACAGTCAAACGAAGAAGAAAACTTGTTGGCTTACTAGGGCAAACGTAATACATGAACGGGGCTATTGAGGTCACGAAATTACTCTGCAATATACGCGAAGCCTAACTTTTCTAAAAAATAAATATTCAAAAATTATTTCACTAAGAGAACACTAAAAGTCTTCCTACACGGTTAGGATGGGTTAATCTTTCTAATCCGGCTAGGGATTAACTCAAATACTCCGGTAAATGGAGTACATAAACAAGCAGGTAGTTAATAGATTAAAGTTCCACTGATTTCGAATAACTTGAACGTACTTCGGCCAAAATAGAAAAATAAAGAAACTTCAATAATGAGAGAGAACTACTAAAACTCATAGGGGATGTAAATCAACTAAACTAATTTACTATGTAATAAACCTCACACACATGACACTAGTTTTTATAATATAGAGAGTAATATATATTTATATGTTGTGGTACAACTACTCTATACCATACACTATTCTCATATTATGTGGAGGGGGAGGGGCTTAATGACCGACTGCAACGCGAACCGTTGTAGGAGTTTTCGCAGGGATTAACGACCGACTAGAAGGTCACACTTGAAGCGTTGGTTTTCAAATCCTTAATAATCAAACAGAGTGCATAAATGGTGGGCGAGATTTACTTTAATAGGCCGAGAGTATTGTTCACGGTTAGTTAAAGATGAAACAACAGAAATATAATTTTATTTACAAAGATTAAAATAGGAATAATAATAGTAAAAATGGAATTATTTAAATTGAGAGAGTCTCTTGATAATCCATAACCCTACATTTTAAGAACGAGATTTTTTGAAGGTTTGAATATTTTTTTTCATTTAGTTCGGTTGTAACCTGAGTAGATTTATTTTTTTAGCAAAGTTATTTCTAATAATTCCTTTATGAGAACTACAGAACTACAGAACTACAGAATCTAGGACCAGCAAAGACCCTAAGGTCCGCTCGAGGCTAGTCCGCTACACTAAATCAAAAACTACGATACACCCTTATCTACGAGTGTATCTCTAACATGCTATTATTTTTTTTTTTTTTAATACTATCTACTGTACACACTTATCTACATGTGTACATTATCGTGCAATTTTAACTAATCAAACTAGGGGTCGGGGGAGATAGAAAGTTTTTCTTCTCATCTTCCGCAGCCACTCGACTGCTAGTGGTGAAAAGCTAATTTAGGGATAGAGACTACTTATAGGATAGGCGGAAAAGAAATGGGACATCTAAGCTACACATGCAGAGAATCGCCGGTATCATTTTTAGTCATCATAATTTCATATCCTTAAACCTCCGCTCCAAACTCTCTCTCTGCAAGGACGTCCAAATTCACAGTGCTCAACTACGTTATATTTAAACTATTCAAATGCACGTCGAGACGATTTTTGAACATATTAACCGAAGTGCTATCTACTACGTGGGTGGGCAGCCGATTCCAATTTTCAGTAACTTTAAATGTAAAATAGTTTTGGGCTATACTAGTGTTAAAACGCTTGTTCACTAATTTTAACCCATGCTGACGAGTATTTCCCCTATGATCCAGTTCGAACAGATTGCGAAAGTCCACGTTTGAGAAACCCTTTAGTATTTTAAATACTTCTATTAGCTGGCCACGTAATCTTCTGCTTTCTAGCGATGGCAAATCTAAAGCCCTGAGCCTTTCCTCGTATGATCTATTCCTCAGCTCTGGAATTAATTTCGTAGCCCTACGCTGCACTCTTTCTAATTGCGCAATATCTTTCATTAAATATGGAGCCCAAAATTGAACAGCGTATTCGAGAAGTGGCCGCACAAGGACTAATAGGACTAATTTTATATGCGAAACCAGGTTTCAACGGAAATATCCGTCATCGTCAGTTGTGATGGACAAGTGAAATACAGAAGTTGCTTATCGTACAAACACACAAATCAGTGGGGCTAAGGTGGAATATGCATCTTTGAGATGCGGAAGTATGAATTTCTTGCTTATTAATGGATTACTATTAAATTGGCCATCGGAAGTAATCAAGTTGGGTATTTCTTTTATAAGTGCCGATTCCATTAAGCGTCCATATATATATAATTGTAAAACATATAAACTATTTTAGCATTATCATAGGTGGTTGATGATTATCATTGTACATATGTAGAAATAAACTCAAGGAGAGGGCACCACATGGCATATGGCATTTATTTTCATTCATTCTTTAGGAAAATCTGCTGCATCCATCGAAATATACTTCATTACATGATTTGCAGCGAACCAAATAAACTCCCTGTTCTTTATCGATCGATCTATTTTTGGATAAGGCTATTTCTGATCGTATTCTTGTACTGAAAGGCAACATTGATGTTGGTCCCTACCAACTTTTGGGGAATTGATTAACTGGGGCAAGTATAGGAGGGTAACATAATATTTGTCACATCTGTTTTCGTTATAATTAGCTGGAGAGTAATAGATGGTTCTCGCTTTATAGGGACACTTTTCTATGGATGAAAGGGTTATTACAGCTCAATGAAAGTTTGGATGATATAAAATATAAAATTAGTCAGATTACTGTGGTTTTATCAATATATATATATATATATATATATATATATATATATATATATATATATATATATATATTTATATATATATATATATATATATATATATATATATATATGTGTGTGTGTGTGTGTGTGTGTGAAAAGATCAAAGTATAGGTAAAAAAAGCTTGAGAAAGCCAACCCAGAATTACCCTGGGCTGGAAGTTATTGATTTGGAAAGACATTCATCATTTTAAATAGAAAATTGCCATGTGCCTAGAAAGAAGAGGATTAAACCAAAGTATAATCTTAACTATGAAGTGTGGGGCGGAATCTTGGAACCTGGTCAAACTATCTACGTTGAAACTTATAAGAAAGTGACGAGCCAATGAGCCCATTTTGATGGGGAAATAATGGGTTTAGAGAAACTTCAGGATATATTGAAAGCTATAAGAAACTTAAAGTGGAGCTGGGCAGGCCATGTGGCAAGAATACACCACAGATGGGCCCATCAAAATACCGATTGTTTTCCATTTGTTAAAAGACAACTAAAAGAAATACCCTAAAAGAGATAGAGAGATGATCTTCAAAAATCGACAAAAAGTGTATAATAATTGCACGAGATAAACAAATATTTAGAAAACCAGAGAATTGCATTTATTAAATATGGAATGCTAAGTTTTAAATGATTATATATATATATATATATATATATATATATATATATATATATATATATATATATATATATATACAAAGTACTACCAGCTCCAAAACAAAATGCACCAAATGGAAGGCCTCATCAACCAAATAAATACTTATGGTAACACTGCACATCATTACAGAGAGCTAAGAGATACAAGAATTGAAATCAACGCTACTTCAAAGAGTATTGGAGAAACCATTTTACAATAAATAAGGAAGAAAACAGGAACTCGATTAAAGACATGAGGAAACCTTTCTCGAAGGGATTAGGGAATTAGGTCAAGAGCTCAGCCCGCAGTATAAATTTAATGGTAAATGTTTGGCACAGGAGGAAGGCAGGTGATTTACCCTTAAGCAATATGAAGCTACCCTTAAATGATTTAAACAAAAAGCTACAGGAATACACAGCATCACAAAGAAACATCTAATAAACGCTCCCCGAAACATAAATGAGGCCCTATTAGGGATATTTAATGCCTGCCTTAATGTCGGTTATTTCTCAACACAATTTAAAATGGCCAAAATAATATTCCTGCTTAAACCAGGAAAACCTTAAAAGGAATTCTTAGGCAAAGTCCGGGAAAAAATAACAGACTGAGAAACTACTTGGATGCTACAGATCTATATAATAAGCAACCACATGGGTTCAGAAGAAAACTTGGCACCGAAACAGCACTCGCATTGTTTACTGAACGAATTGTTATCGACAAGGTCAAAGACCACAACGTCAACCCGGTGCTTTGCGACATGTGCTCAGCCTTTGACAAGGTATGGCTTTCCGCACTTAAATTATAAATGGAAGATCTCGGAATATGTAACAAAATATAGTACGTATACTTTACAACTACCTGGATGGCCGCAAGGCTATCTTAAAAATAGATGATAATGAAGGAGAGCCATTCGAACTGGAAACAGGGGTGCCACAAATAAGATTCTTGAGTCCTACCCTGTATGCAATTTACATGGGCGACCTGTCCCATACTAATCAAGAATCAGCACAATATATACAACTGGCAGACAACATAACACAGGTCGTCGCCAGCAACTATCGCAACCCCAGAGATATAGCAAATATTACAAGAGGAGAAATTGACAACATCAATAGATGAGAGAGAGAGAGAGAACAAAAGAAAAACAAATATCAACAAGTTTAGAATGATCTCGATGGGGCGACATAAAACTGCAAATGTTCAAATACAAGGCGAACTTTACCCATACTCCAGAGACGGCAGAGTACTTGCCCTTAAATTAACATCATCCGGGTATGTTGCGCACTTTAAAAAAAAAGTTAATTTAGCCAAGAGGATGCTAAAATCAGTATTTCGTTTCCGAATGCTATCACCCAGAAAGAAAAAGAAACAATATCTGTTACTAGTGAGACCATTAGTGCTTATCCCGCTCTTCCCTTTCATGTCTCTAGCGAGACAATAATGAGGAAAGCTCAAGCGGTACAAAATAAGGTCACAAGATTTATGACTAACGTTATACTTCAAAAACGGATCCCATCGACTATATTTCACGAAATCGTAGGCACCTAACCAATAAATATGACTCTGCGCAAACGCACAAAAGATTAACCAATACCTACCAGAAGAAGTGACTCAACAAATAAAACTCGAAGATGAAGAATTACCGAATCTACGTTCCAAACTAACCTCTAAAAGTATCCAGATGCAGATACAGATGCAGCAGCCAATTTACCAGCTTTATAGAAAAAAATAATTCTAATGAAGAATAATAATGAAAATAGTACATGAAAAAATTCATAAAAAAGATCCGTAGTGCACAATTAATTAATAAGTATAAATTTAAAAATAATTATAGTAAAAAGTTCCTAAGTGGACAAAAGATTAAAAATAAAAAGTTCTGTAATGGACGAACTCTTCCCCCCCCACCCATAAAAAACAATAAGAATTATGCTGTGACGAGCTCATTGAATTAACCAAAGATAATTTTCATCGAATAAAAAGGCTTGAAAGCTTGACTCAATTTTGGAAAATCAATGTAAAGAAATAACGAAGAAAAAAGGCGAAGAGTCTGAGTTTACCAGACAAACTGGTACAAACATCCTCACTCTATAAACACAATTTCCTCTCTTAGATCGTCGTTGATCGTTTATCTGACTATTTGTTATTCCGATCTAGTTCTCTGGTAAAGAAGGCAAAGGTAAATGAAGTTTGAAAAAACATGCTTCTTTTAAAGGCGGTGAACTTGGAGACTCCGAGATGTCAGGAGTATGGTTTCCAGCTGAAGCTGCACGTTAATTGCCAGTTTCTTCATTTGGATAATGACAGCTTCTGTAATCCGCGATCTTCTGCGGTTTGGGAGTCTTAGGATGAGAGAGGTGTCCTTATTCAGCTTTTTACGGATTAAGGTAGTGCCATGAGAGTTGGCATGTTTTTTAATCGCGCTATCTTGAAGGTGAAATGTCAGTTACCTTGACAGGGTTGTGAAGGTTGCACCGATGTACTTTGAATTGCAGCGTTGACAGTCAGCGGCTTTGCACGTATATTCGTATACGACGTTAGTCTTTTGGAGTTCGCTCGTCGGAGGGAGACAGCACGAATATACGTGCAAAGTCGGTGACTGTGAACAACGTAATTTAAAGGAGATCCAATTGGTCCATTCTTTCGATAATTTCTCTATCCCACCTCGGAACCGTGAGAGTTTTAAATCCGGTTCATTGAATAGCATGACGGTCGGTCTCCTTGAATTTCTCCTATATATTGGTAAGATGATGGTCTATCTCTTCAATCGAGGCGCCTTCCAGTCTATTTACCTGTATGGTGGTCAATTGGTATTTATAGGTTTCCAATCAACCGTGTTCCGGCATCAAAAAGAAGAGAAATAGGAGGAAAGGAATCCCAGCACAAGAAAACGAAAATAAGCTTAAACTACCACTTAAGAATTAAAAATCATTGACAGACAAATAGGATATATCAGAAAATTGAAAAACTTCTCACTTAATGTTAACGAATGGTCAAATAAAAAATATATACAACGAGATTATAAGGAACCTAGACCCAGACATTACCCTTATTTCCGAGTAGGGCGTTGATATGCACAAAAAATATATTAAAATATACAGTTATAAGGTGCTGATGGCCAACCACTCTAATGAAAGGTAAGATGGCGTCGCAATTGCAGTCAGGAAAGGCATAAAATTCCACGAAATTCAAGGTTTGGAAGATTCTTACCTGGCTATGAAGATCAAGATGACCTATGACGACGTTCTGGTGGCAGTCGTTTATCAGTTACCTAGACGCTCATACTTTCTAGCTCCCAAATTCATCCGCCTATTACGTAGAAACGCTTCAACAATTTTAATCGGAGACCCCAATGCCCGCTGAAGAGAGGTAGGATATATTGCGGCTTTTAATGGAGCGGGGGAAATCACTAAGCCTTCTAATTAGTAGGAACATAGTGGAGAGAGTAGGTCTAGATTTCACCATTCTTAACAGGAAGATCTTCAACAACACATGATGTTGTATTGACTAACACCAACTTTGCTCTCAGCTAAGTGACAGTGCCGGACCCTTACATACTATTCGTACTCAGTATCTTGTCAATATTGTGGGTCATGTCACATATAACTAGGTAACCATATGTCTGTTCCTTTACTCTGCAAAGCCCAATTCCAAGCTAGGAAAAGGCGGGTTCAAACACTTTTTTCCTTGTAGGCTTCTGACAGCACTCAATCACCCTGGGTGGAATGCGCTTTTCGCCATAGGGGTCGTGCATGACGGCCTAAAGGTGGTGCTTTCCTTTGCGTACCTAACAGGCCATTATTGCTGGCTGTTTACCTAATACTATTCACTGAGTTCTCCTTTATCTGCCCAACCTAAAATCTTGCCTAACAGGGTCCACCTACCTCTCCTGACCATTCCACTCCAGAATGCGGTCATCTTCTTCGCGCCCCCTGTTGAGCTTCTTTCCAGGGTTCTGACACGTCAGAAGATAGGCTGTTTCTACAGACCTCAATTAGCAGAATAGTTATCCGAACTCGTGATGTGCTGCTGTGGTAAGAAAAAGATAAACTTCGTCCGCCAGTGGTCCGAGCGAGGATCTCGAGAGTGCGTACATGCTCGCGCGAACGCCCGTCTTTAGCACAGGTATCCGTGAACTAGGTTGTAGGATTTAGGAGCAAAAGAAACTTCTTTACCGACAATGCGTATTGGAAAATCCGCTGGCAGCATTAGAAACCTCTCGTGCAGTTTTCCTCCTTTTTGTATGCAGGGGCAGCTATCCAACGATTAGAGTAGTCAATAGTCAAAATTCAAGATTCAAGATGGTATATAGTTAGAATGTGGAGAGAATGATAGGATAGATAGAAAACATTGTGTAAAAAGTGTATTTGTTGATGAGATGATAATGAGTGGAGGATGAACGATGAGTGTGAAGAGGTGAGGATGCTAATGACTTGGACAAGGTTGCCTGGCTAACGCTTTCCTTTTTGTTTTGTTCTTTTTGTTCTTTTTTTGTTTTTTATGTTATTTTAGCATTCTAGCCTTTGTTTTCTTTTTGCTCTATCGAGCATCTTTATTTTTTTGTATTTATTAGTTTCTGTTGTTTTTTGTGCTTCTTCCACATTTTTTCATTATTATTATTAATATATATATTTATTTATTTATTAAATATTAAATTTTAAGCGGTCATCTTCTTTGTTAATATTGGTAATTCTTTTACTCATCGGGGTTTTCATTTTGTTTGTATAATTGGTAGTCTTTTTCGGTTTCTCATATTGATTTTGTTTTGTTAATCGGTTGTCTTATTCGGTTTCTCATATTGATTGTATGGTCGGTAGTCTTCTTCAGTAATCTTGAATTTTAACTATATATCGGAGTGACGTTGTATAAGGTTTTCTTCCGGCTACCGTTAAAACTTTGTTTATAGTGCTTTGGCCGGATTTCGTTTTCCGGTACTACTATTCGGTTAATTTCATTTGGGGAAATTATGTTTTTTATATTTTCCCAAGGTTTCGTTGTTCGTTTTCGTAGGGTTATATTTACGGGTTCTAATGCAGTGGTTCGATGGAGTTGCTCTGATGGTATGCGATCTTGTCTTTTTGAGTTTATGATGAATCTTTTGGCTTGGTTTTTAATACGTTGAATCTTTTTTAATTGTGGATTATTTAACGTATTCATCGGTACTATTGGGTAAAGGAGCTTGAAACAAACTAGGGCCATGTATAATTTTCTTTTATTTTTATTGCTTATATTTTTTAATTTGTACAGCGCCGACGTGGTAATTTTCGTTTCGTTGTTTATCTGCGTTATGTGGCAGTTGTACCCTGTTGTGTTCAGTTGTAGACCGAGGACCCACCCTTCCGTGGAGTATAGCTATGCTTTTCCATCGATTCGCACTGCAGTTTTTTTCCTTCTGTTCAAGGGTATTTATTTGACTTTATTTTTGTTTCTTTATTTTTCATAGTCATTCAGGTTTTTTTTTATTTCCCTCGCTGTTCTTTGAGCTATGTTAGTCTCGGGGGTTCTTTTTGTCGCTGTTGATTATTTGTGTGATGTCTTTCGCTAGTTGGATGTATATCGCACATTCGTGGGTTGGTTGTGGAAGGTCTCTGGTGTAAACAGCATACAGCGTTGGAGAGAGGCATCCTCCCTGGAGAACACCCGTTTGTCGGATTGATATTTTCGCCTGTTTGGCCGTTTATTTGTAGTACGGCGTTTCTTTCATCTAGGTAGTTGCATAATGTTTTGCAAACATTTATTTACAGGTTAAGGCTGCAGATCTTGTCTTTTAGGCCGGGCAACCACCCCTTGTCGAAGGCTTTAGCAACGTCGCGGAGTACTATGTCTACTCTGTTACCTCACGCTGTTTCTGAGGCAATTTTCTCAGTTATAATCGCCAGCGCAGTATCCGTTCCTCGCTTGCTCCTGAACCAGTGTTGTTGTGGGTTGTACAGGTTATTTTCCGTAATATGTATAATAAACTTGTCGTTTCGGAGTTTCTCTAGGTCTTTACCCAGAAATTCCAAAAGCGAGTCGGGCTGTATCTTCCGACTTGGTGTTTTGGTGTGCCCGGCTTCAGTAGGAAGATCATCTTTGCATTCTGATTATGATTAGCCTTCTGTATCTCTCCATATTAATACTAATTTCTTTAATTTCTTTTGTTAAATTTTAAAATTCTTCTATCTTTTCTGTGTTTCGTGGTTCCATCTGGGAGCAGGTAGGGTCTGTATTCTATTATTAGGGTGTGAATTCTGTACGCTTCAACGATATTCTAGATGATTAATTTTAATTGGTTTTCTATTTCTTTTGTTTCTTGGTTGTTTAGGGATCCCGTTTATAGTGTACTTAAGTATTCTTTGTAACGATTCCAGTTTGTTCTGCTGATAACTAGTGTGGAATTTTAATTTTGATGGGTGTATTTGAAATGGTCGTTATCATACTTAAATGGTCGGATGGAGTTGCGGGGTCTGTTTCTGTGTGGTGATTTAGGTTGAAATTTTGGTTTAGGAGTTGTCTAGGCTTGGCTTGTCAGGTAAGTTGGGAATTCTGGCCGTTTTCTGCTTAGCAAGTTTCTTTGTATCAATAATTGAAGGGTTTTTCCTGCTCCATTTGGTTACTTTGTGTAACCTACTTCTCTGCATATTGCTCTGAGGTCTCCTGTTAATATGGTTGAGGCCTGTCGACCAAAGAGTTTGAGGAAATTTGGATTTGGTAATTACATGCGTCTTGGGAGTTGATATGCCCCAGCTATGACCAGATCTCCTATGGTCCCTTTTATTTTTAGAGCTAGATACGATTCTTGTAAGTCGTTTACCTCTGTAAAATGGATTCTGGTTTTGACATCAATTGGTACACCAGCATATATTGTTCGGGTGTAGTTCGTGGTAATAAATTTATTGTTTGGAATTCTTATTATCTCAATCTGTGTTTATTCTATGTTTGGTTAGAATAATTATATCTGCGTCTTCTTTTATTATTCCTTTTCCAATATGCTAATCTTTTTCCTTGCTGGACGTTTAAATTTAGTGTAGATATTTTAATTTTTCGTTGGTAGTATCCAAGTTTAATTATTTGTTGTGGTCTCTTCCTGTCTTCGTTTTTTTCCGGGCGGCTTGAGGAACGAGTGCGTTCATTACCAATAGTCAAAAAGAAGACGGAGAAGAGAAAAAGGTGTGAGAGTGTAAAAGGCTAGTGCGTGCAGAGCTAGCTCACCCCTTCTCCTCTCCTCTGGGGGCCAGTAGTAAGAAAAGAGGCGAGAGATCCAGGACTCCTCCTATTCCCCCTTTTCGCCATCCCTGTGCCTTGCGGCAGCGGGGAGAAGGTATCAGAGGAAAGAAGACGAGGACATAGAGAGGAAGAGGAAAAGGAACGATAGTACAGCAAGAAACAAGTAGAAGATCAAACAGATGACCTAAGTGGTCTTGACCCTACATGTAAAACGTGGTGATAATACCACGGTGTGTATCACTCACCCACGTAAATTTGTAGAGCCCGTTAAGAAAGGCAGTAACCAAGAGTTAGTAAGGAATGGAAAGAAGTTATAGGTGTGCGGTGACCCGCAAGATGCTTGCTGGTCAAGCATTTTTATTAGTTAGAATTTGGAGTTTTAGTTACAGAGGAAGTACCTGAGATCAAGGTGCCTATCGTTTCCGTCTTTGTTACATAGTACTTATAGTTGGCGTTCAAACCGTTATTAGTGAGTGTTTGTTTTTAAGTAGAATTTGTTTGCTTTTCTCACATGTTATGTTGTATTCTAACTGACTATACTTGCATGTAGGTTTTCCCTTTTATCTTTTCACTTTCACATTTATTGTTTCTTAAGGGTTTTTGTTACCCTTTCCTTTGTCTTGTATCGGTTTGCTCAAACGTTTTTCTAATCTTGTATTTTATTTCTCAATCGGTTGTCGAATTCGTTGCTGTATCTCTTTATCAGTTTTTAAATCCTGTGATGTATTCTTCCGCTACGTGTAGATGTTTTCTTCTTCGTACTCAATTCCGTTCCTCGTCCTGCTTGGGAAGAGTCTGTGAGGCCTACAGGCTACTCCTAGTTCTATTTGCGTTGATAGTTCGTCTCCAATTTCGTCATGTCCTTTGGACGACTCGTTTTGCTCTCTTCATGATTATCATGTTTCAGTAATCGATGTTGGATTCCTTTTACCAATAGTTAAACAATCTGAGCCTTCCACTTTATACCTTTCTTGTAGCGCTTAGTTTCCCCTTAAAAATTTCCCGCGCCATGATTGGCCAATTTTTGTAATACATATGTTCACTGAGAGAGTCTATATATAGTGAAGACATTTGTGAAAAACTTCCTTTGAACAAACAATGCTAACCTTTATATCTCTTAACCGATAAAGGAGCTTAATACAAGGGAAGCCAGCTTAAAAAACGTGATAGTTTTCTTTACTTTCTCCACTTGATTTTCAAGATGAGACACTTATAAGCTACTTCTAGGTAAGTTTTTGTCACCCCCCTTACCCCTCCCTACAAGAACTTACGAAGCTGAAATAAACTGGACTGCCTCAATCCAACTATGATTTTCTTTGTTATCGTCATAATTGGGGGCGCAAAGGAAACCTGGTTTGAGGAATAGCCCACAGTGCAACTCAGCGTTAGAGGCACCCGGACCATGCACAAAACTTCAACTCCCGAGAAAGGACGTGTGGGCCCGCTTCCACTCCTTACTCAGAGGGAGACCTGCTAAGAGTATAGAGGGAAGCATCACCCGTCTTTATGTATTTCGGTTGTAGTTCTGATACCCAAAACGCGAAAGCCGGCACCCATAGTTTGCGCTGGTTGAGTACGCGGTAACAAACAAAAAGTCTGCCATAAATCACACCTCGTGTGCTCCCACCCCCACCCGAGTTCCCTCATCATTATTCATCAAGACCATTTGGCCATTTCACGTTTATGGATCCTGAGTTACGAAGAAGAGATAGTCACGTGAAACGAGCACAGAGTACCATCGCAAGAAGAAAGGGAGCACGAAAAATTTCTCTCGAATCAAGTTACCACAACCAAGAGATTAGAAAGCATTATAGCCCAAAGGGGCCACTCCCTCGAAGAGATGGCCAAATATACCACGACCAGAATCCCTCTGCGGGCAATCGATGGACAACCCAAGCCCAAAAGGAAAAGGTTTTCGAGGTTGTATATGACAAATTAAGCATTGCCATGGTAAGAATGCTGGAGGTGGCCTCAAGATATGTTGCTATCTGCGCGAAAGAGAAGGAAATCGAGGCCATCACCAAAGAAAATGCAGTTGAGGTCCTACAGGGAATTGGTCTGCAGCCAGCCGTACCACCTCAATTCCTGGCTCACAGGAGCGTAGTATGCCGGCCGCTCGACCAATGGATCGGGCAGCACTCAAAAGAGCAGATCATGGAGGAAATCCAGCTCTGAGAAACATGGGGCCAAGGTAGCAGAAGTGATTAAATTTAAGAACAGGAGAGAAAACAGTGACTACTCTCACGTGTTTAATGTAGTTTTTTCAGAAACCAATATGGCCTAAAAGGCAAAAGAACATGTTCCACTCATGTTTAATGAAAAATAAGTGGAGACCAAATTGAGTAAAGAGATTTCACTCTAGTTCAATTCTGCTTTAGATGCTACATAATGGAGGAGTACGCGATAAAGGACTACAAAGAACAACTAGAAACATACTCAAATGCAGCAAAAAGGGGCACAATTGGAGGAGATGTAATAACAACTTCAAAAGGTGCATCAACTGTGGGCATGGGCACAGGTCAATGCCTATGGCTTGCCTTGTCAAAAAACAAGCGATAAAAAAAACACACGAATTGAAGAAAGAAGAGGAAACACATAGAGCCAATACAACGTAGCTATCAAGAGGAACATTTCGTTCAAACATCTACCAGAACTACACGAATCCTTTGTGGCGGTCGAACTCCACATATTGGTAGGAAACCTCGGGATAGTGGCAGCCTATCAACTCCCTCGTCAAGCCACTATCCCAATAAATAACTTCTACACACTGTTTGGGCACCGCAGAATGGCAATCATAGGAGGCGACCTCAATGCCAGATGCCGTGCGGCGGGCTATTGTAGAACCAACGAAAAAGGCCAAAACTTGGAATTGATTACGGGAAGAAAAAACATTAAAAAAATAAGGCCGGAGTTTCCGATCTATATCACTTTCACAGCAGCCACCAAGCCTGATATAATCTTGACAAGTGAATGTTTCCCCTCTACCTACCATAGTGAGTCGGGCCCAGCAGTCCCAAGTGATCGCATAGTGATCTTCACCACAATATCTCTCGTCTGAATCTAGCGTCTAGTCTGTCACCGCAAAACTACGCCTTAGCCAACTGGGAACGTTACAAAAGACGAGTCAGTCAATACGCCCCAGCTGACCTAAGCGACACGCAAGCTTGGAGGAGATAGACGAAGAACTGGTCAGGATAACTACGTCCATACTAGAAGCGGACTGCGAGTGCATATCCAAGACTGGGTACAAAATATTTCCTCAGCCCAGATGGACAGAGGAGATGAGGGAGATCGCTCGTGATCACAGGGAGGCAATCAACCTTCAACAAGAGTAAACAGGGTGCAGTCTAAAAGACAAAATCGATAACGAGCTGAACCCGGCAAAATTCTGGCGTCAAGTAAAGAATCTAAAAGGAATAACCGGAAGAACAAAGGATTGAATAAAAGAGAACGGATATTATACAGAGGACCTGGCGGTTCTTTTAGACATATTGAGGAATTAATGGAAAAACGCCTCCACTATCAGCCCAGAAGACAATAAAGAGTTCCACCAGGAATTCGAGGGCCAACTGTTTCAAGATCTGAATCAAATTATACACCGCACGCACCAACAACATCAAGTAGACGAAGGCAGGGAGATTGCAGGCCATGGACGTCCCATAACACCAGAGGAGGTCATGGTCATTGTGAGAACCTTTGAACAAAGGGCACTAGGATCAACGGACATCAACAAAAACAACTTCGTAAATGCCCCACAGCAGATCATTCAGGAAATCACAAATGTTTACAACGCTTCTCTGAACCCGGATTACTTCCCTGATGTTTTTAAGATTGCTAAAATAATTTTCATACCTAAGGGAGGTAAATCTACCGATTAACTGATCAATTATTGCAGGCCAATCGCCCTACTGGAATTCGTTGCGAAAGTCTACGAGAAGCCCCTGGCTGACAGGCTTCAAGAACAACTAGTTGAGCTAGGAGCTCATAATCTTCAGCAGCACGGGTTCCGCAGGAGGCGAGGAACGGAGACCGCCCTCGCCCTCCTAACAGAAAAACTGGCATGCAACAAAGATGAGCGAAAATACGTAAACGTGGAGCTGCGAGATGTAAAGAAGGCATTCGAAAAGGTCTGGCTCAGAAGACTACAATTCAAGATCCTCAACAACCAGCTAAACCAAATCCTGGAAACGGTCTTTTGTGACTATGTCATGGAGAGGAGAGCACAAATTGCGATCGAGGGCTACAAAGGACCCAAATTCGAACTAGAGGTGGGAGTTCCACACGTCCGCTCTCTGAGTCTGTTGCTGTACCTCGTGTACACAATAGACCTCGCTGCTCTAGTGAGAGACGATTCGATGTATCTGCAATACGCAGATGACATTACAGAAATCGGTCCAATTCCAATCAAGAACGCTGAAGTTTAAGCAAGGGCGGCAGCTGCCGAAATTGATTATATCAATCATTACGAAAAAAGGTGGAAAATAAAGACTATCCGTCATAAGTTCCTGATAATTCCCATGAACCGCCGAAATTAGATGACGTCCTCGTTGAGGATGAATTTTTTCCTTACTCTAACGAAGAAAAGGTCCTGGGCTTACGTCTTTACAAATCAGTATACATGGCCCACATAAACAACCAAGTCTCCCTAGCCAAAAGTGAGCTGAAGAAAGTGTACCGTTTTCGAAGCCTCAACATGCCATATAAGAGAAAACTCTACAGGGCTTTAAGACGCTCTGTCCTGGTGTACCCGGTCGTGATCAACCTGATGGCAAGCTGTACGTCTTACAGGACAATTCAGAGGCTACAGAATCAAGCCACACTTCTTATAACTGGCACGAAGAGGATCGACCTTATTTAACAATCGGTGCTACACGAAAGAACCGGACTTAAACTGATCAATATGGAGATCCAGAGACTAGAAATATCGCAAGTAAGACAACGCACAGTAGAAAAGATAGCACTATTCCCCAGCAGAAGAAACTGTGCAAGAGAAAATTTAAGACACATTTACCCCTAACATTGATACAAAAACTGAAACAAGTCAGAGTAAAACAATAAACAAATGGCAATAAACTTTAATAAAATGAGGCGAATTACCCAAATTAAAATTTAACAAAAATAGAAAGAAGAGAAAAAACAATAAATAGTATAAAGAAAAAGAGGCAAAGTGCCCAAGCTACAATCAAATTGAAATAGTAATAAGAAAAAAAAGATAGTCTAACAGCAATAACAAAAATGTAAACAAAAGGAGGCGAAGTGCCATTCTAAGATTTGAATGAAATATAAGAGATGAATAATTAAATAACAACGTAAACGAAAATAAAAATAGTAAGATAAATTAACTGCAATAACAACAAGCATAGATAATATTTAAGTAGAAGAAAATAAAGAATTAGTAAATAAAAAATTATAAAGTACAAATAAAAGAGGTAAATATGACCATATGAACCCATTAAAAGAATAAACAAAACTTATAACACAATCGAAGAACCTGACCGTCATAGATGGTCAGCAATATTATTGACAGGCAAAAAGAAGATTTTTTAAACAAACAAGAAGAAGAAAGTATGCAAGTGATGCCCTCAACACCAGGGCAAACTAGTCAACAAATTCACACCTATGAAAACCTATCAAACATTTCATCACTTTCATAAGCTTGAACTTACATAATTCCATTTTTGTTAATTCCCCGAAGATGACTGTCGACGTATACCTGTGTAGACTAGCTCGGCGCTTACAGTCTTACACAAGCACCGGCAAACAGCTGACCACATGCCACAGGGTTTAGATTAATGCCAAGTTGCAGTTTAAAGGATATATAAAGACAATACTCAAAAATCTATTTTTAATACATATATATGCAAAAAAGGGGCAATTTATATATGTAAATATACATACAAAATGGGGAACAAATTACATATGCTAGTTAAATGAATTAAGTGACGATTAA
Source organism: Ceratothoa steindachneri (assembly GCA_963969495.1). Classification (NCBI taxonomy): domain Eukaryota; kingdom Metazoa; phylum Arthropoda; class Malacostraca; order Isopoda; family Cymothoidae; genus Ceratothoa; species Ceratothoa steindachneri. Next base: position 61,132,476 of record OZ018317.1, on the reverse strand, counting down.
CGAGGTAATCTGGGGATGACCATACACGATCACTTTACCTTCTAGCGCAGGCGAGTTGGATGGGGGGTGGAAGGCAACGGTGCCGGTCTTCAAGAAGATACTTCGGGGAGGCTTGCCTAGAAGGACTCGAAGATGGGGTTGGATTAATTTGTTATGAAGAATAAGATATTCTTTGCTCCAGAGAGACGTAATCTCAACTTGAGATGATTCTGCTGATTAGGAAGGAGTCTCAGTATCGGAAGAACGGGAATCTTGAAGAGATGGTTAAGATGAGAAGGCCGCACAACTCACCGGGAAGAAAAGGGTTCGATAGCTTTCCTTTGAACAGGGGCCAAAGCTTAATGAAGGTAGATCTGCTAACGAGATATTCGACGACGTACGATGACGAGGTACGGGGGGGCATGGGAAACAGATGGCAGTCTGGACGGAGTGAATGGCAGTCTTTCAATCTTCTAGAGAGATGGAGAGATGGTGAGTTTCGGGTTAAATACCAGGTTGACTGCTCTGGTAGACGCTTCAGGGCCTTGAGGTCCCGAAGGGATTCTTGGTGCCAGTCTAAGAAAATACAATTCCTGATAACGCGTCGTTCCAGACTATCAAACTCGCCTCGCGATATAGGGGTAGGGTTACTATGGCCGTGCACGTCGTTATTGCAGGAGAGGCGGTGGGACGATTGGCGTCTGAAAACAGTTGGGACGGGTGATTAAGCGAGTGACGGATTCTTCCTCGATTTTCTAAAATTCTCATGCTCGCTCACGTGGTTTTGAAAGAATAGAGGGGTATTTCCAAGGGGCTCCCTATCACGGTGGTCCTTCGATGGCATTTCCTCGCACGCCTCCCTTTCCGAAGATGACGTTTTCCTGATTTAAAGAGTAGGGAAAAGGGCATCCCCAAACATGGGAGGAGTCGCTTATTGGAAAATTTTAACCTGAGTCTACATGTACCCAATAAGGGTGTACGTTAAATTAAAGTCCACACAGCGATCATAAGATGAATGAATTACTTCCTTTTAATCCCTGGCGCAAGGTATACTTAAAAAAAGGTATTTTCGTTAATCAGGGCAAAAATAAAACAATAAAGAAAGTGAATAAATGCACTTACAAAATAAAAATAAATAGGATTCATTCATTAAAGGTGAGTGGAACTATTTATCATTAAAAATAAAGAAACATACCATACAATAAAAAAACACACACGCAAAGGAAAAATATGTACAAAAGGAAAACAAAATTTTGCATGAGAACCAAGGAACATTAACCTATACGGTTAAGACGAAGTCTTAGAATTATAAAAACAAAACGAGTACACAGAGTCGATTATGTGCACGGGAGTACAATGCTTAACACATTTTACTTCGCAGGGGAGGATTATCGACCAGATTCCTACTTAGACAGTCTGCATCATAGTTTGCTGTCCCTTTAATGTCTTATTCGGAATTGGTATTCCATTAGAAGTAAACTCCAACGCATAAGCCTTCCCTTCTGGCTTTTACAAGTCTTTAAGTGAACCCATGGGCGATGATCGGTTTCGATCACGAACTCTTTACCTAACAAATATGTTTGGAATTTCTGTACAATCCATACGATCGATAGAGCCTAAAGTTATATGAACGTATAGTTTCCTTTACGTGACGAGAGCTTCCAGCTAGCGCAAGTAATGGGGTAACTGTTGCCATCTTCTTCATACTGGAGCAAGACGCAACCAAGGCCTTCATTACAAGCGTCTGTCGTATCCAAAAAGGTTTGTTCGTATTCGGGAGTCTCATTATGGGACCTGATGTTAGTCTTTCCTTCAGCTGATGGAATTAGCAGGTCGCTTTGGGGTTTCATGCGAGGGGATCCAGGGAACGTTTCTTTTGTAGAGAGCTTAGGGGGGAAGCTAAGGCAGCGAAATTCAGGACAAAACGTCAGTAAAAGGCTGTCGACCCGAGAAAAGAGCGTAATTGCTTTTTAGTACATGGGAGGGGCCATTTAATTTTCACTACTGCGAAAACAGATGTACTTAATAGTGCTATAGGCGAAATAAGCCTTGCTAGGGCCTAGAGAGGGACCGTTTTCACGAAGCCTATTCAGGAGCGATTGTAGGGAGGTAAGATACTGCTCCCATGTACGGGTGGCAACGTAAACGTTATCAAATTAAAAGGAAATGTTACTCAGCAGATCCAGTATCCGCGGCCCAATAGAGTTACTACAGGCAGTAACTAAACGAAAAGGTAGGCGCTTAAACTGCATAAGGAATTTTTCTGTGGGGAATGCTGTGTGTCGAGGTTTAGTGAGTGGGTAATCCCAGTCCCACTTCCTGAACATATCTTTTATTACTGCGCCAATGTGAAGCGGAGGTGAAGTGAATCCAATACACCTACCTTAGCCCCATCCAGTGAATAAAAATAACTCCAAGCTTCCCTTGTGATCAAATATTAACATAATGATTCCCTGAGTGTATCCTCATTCAGTAAAAGCCAGACAAGGGTGGACCTGTGTAATATTGAGATTAATGCCGAGTGGATTGTTTATTAATTGCCAAAGGATCGTGCAAGATAGTTAAACACACAGATACAAAAATAATCTCTAATGTACATAAATTAGAAATATCAAACAGCGTATATAGGTATAAATAGAATTAATCTTTGCACTGAATAGGTAAGTCTACATAAGTCGTGGGGATTATAATTGAAAATTACTCACTAGGTCGCTTGCGTCTTAATGGCACCCGAAAGAATGAATGGATTAATATTATTGAATTAAGCACTAAATTAATCACTTCTAATACTCGAGGTTATGGGCTTTGGATTGGAATTCTAGTTAACGAATAAACTGGAGAAGTTAGGGGAGGGGATAATTCACTTTAACGATACCTTTAAGTTCGGGAGTATTTTTGAGAATGACGGTGAAGATCTTCTTTTGGTGAGGATTATCGCACTTAGTTCTGCCGTCCGAGGTTACCGAATGAGAAGGTAATCCAATATCGGTGATATATGATCCTATGCCAGGTCACGAAGTTGAGCCAACCTGTGGCTCAAATCGGATCTCTTCCTCAAAGTGACCGTCCGATTATTCGGCTCCTGGAGGGGGTAGCCAAAACCAATTACATAGCTACGTATAGGCTATTTTTCAGAAGAAGGTCCTGCGTAACCTCTGACTCTGAAGGAGGATGGGGGACTTCGAGAAGTTTAGCACCTACAAGTATCGTGACAGCAACACACCTTTCCCCGAGAAGTTTCTTCCTTGCAACGGGCGAACTGTTTTTTTTTTGTGGGACAAGCTATCCTTACAACGCAGGTCAAAGATCTTCTGCCTAACTTTAAGGAAAATTTTCCCTTTTATTTCCCTCACGAGCAAAAATCTGGAGAGAGCACCAAATTCGCATAAAATCCGTATCGCTGCGCGAAAGACCTTTTTATCTGCTGCGAGACAGAGTAAATCTTTCACACCTTCGAGCTATCCTTGCTTCACGTCGTAGTTTACGACGGCGCGAACACTCGGACTTTTGTCGGCTAGCAGGTGTCCTTCGAGGCCGATATTTACCTGAGCGACTGGCCACATATTTGGTTGTCTCTTTGGTGTGAAAATGGGTGGAGGGAATTCGAGGAGAAGGCAAATTTTGAATACAGGAGGCACGCGCAGCTCGTGTCGTGGTATTTTTGCGTACTCTAATGTACGTGGTATTGAGCCTTTTACACTGTGTATTTCCGGGCACTATCCTTAATGGTGATTTGATAGTAGGCCTTACACAAGTCTATCTCTGAAATAAACTTGGACTCTTCAAATAGATGTACGATTTGACCTATCAAAGGGATAAGCTCAGGGTTGAAAACTGCTAAGGCGTTCAGTTTTCTAAAGTCTACGTACATTAGAAAAGACTGATCCGGCTTTCTCGCCATAACAATGGAAGAGCAATAATCCGACATAGAAGGTTCAATTATTCCTAACTTTAGCAAGTTTTCCACTTGGGCATTAAAAGTAATGCGCAAGAGAACGGGTACCAGATAAGGCTTGGACAAATATGCTCCTGGGTAGTTAGGGCTATATCACGCTTAAAATACAAAGAACAACCAGGCTTCTCACAAATTATATCAGGGAATTTAGGTAACAAAAGAGCCAACTGCGTCTTCTGATTGTGTTTTAACTATGGTTTACATCAAGTTGCGGGGTAGAGTTTACACGGGAACCGGGAGCGACGGGAGAGGTTAGTTTTCGTCCGCTTCGCCGCATACATTTTGGATTAAATTAAGAGGCTCAGTAGATAAGAGGCTTCCATTACTGCCTCTTGGTCAAGGGCAATTATATTTTTAATGCATCCACTGCGGTGATAGCGTTTAAGCATATTCTTATGAAACAATTTGTTCCCTAAGGGGGTCTGTATTATCAAAACAACGGGACCGCGGGATTCTAGGCTAGGGAAAGGGCCTTTCCATTGAGACAAGAGCTTGCTTGTCTCCGTGGATAGGAGATGCATCACCTCTTCACCCTGCTTGAATCGCCTTTCTTTGGACCTAACATCAAAATAGGTCCTATAATTTTCCTAATTTGGGTCCGAATTTTTGTAAGCTAGATCGGCGGATTCTCCCAAGCGGTTCCGAAGATCTAGCAGGTAAGAATACTAAGATGTGATCTCCTCATCCAGGCGAAGATTAGAAAAAAATTAATTTAAAATGCTCAGTGGTCCACGTACATTTCAGCCATTAAAGAGCTCGAAGGTGGCCCATCCCAACCGACAGGTATCGATGCGTTTCTTGGGGCTGAGCATAGCATAACCTTTTCAGAATGGTCTTCAGAGTTCCATGTAAATTTTTACAGACACCGTTAGCGGCGGGGTAAAAAAGGGAGGTGAACAGGAGCTTGAACGTCAGCAACTTGCAGTCGTGTTCCATTAGCTGAGAGGTGAACTGGCTGCCTCTGTCTGTCAAGATCTCATTTGGGATACCGACGCGGAAAAAGATAGAAATAATGGCCTCCACACAATTCACCGTATCAAATTTTTAAGGGGGCCTGCTTCCGGGAATATCGTTGCAAAGTCCACAAGAGAGAGGACGGACGAGTTTTCTAATTTGGCTAATTAGCTCTATAGCCACTCTAAAAAAGGCTTCGAGACAATCGTGGTCTTCTGGACGGGGGCCTGTGGTATTCGTCCTTTTGTTTTAGTCTTCTGGCAAATGCACACGATCTGTACAACTCGAAATAAAGGAAGATTTTCTAAGACGTTTCGTCGTGACTGTAATGACCAGCTATTAATCCATCGTGTGAGAATCGGAGGACTTGGGCAACATGAGACCAGGGGATACACAACGAGCGAGTGGAGGTTTTACCATCAGCGGAATTAGTGCGATAAAGGAGTCCGTCGCTAATGAGGTAGGCCTCATCCCTTTGACTATGTGCGGATCCAGGTTAGTCACTTCTTGCTTTTGCCCACAAGGATTTAATAGTGGGACATTCCTTTTGAGCGCTTGAAAAAGTCTCGTTTTGAAGGGCTCAAAACTCTTGGGCATAAAGAGGCTCTAAAGACACGAAGGAACAGTGTCCTTTAGCGCTTGGTCCCTCGTGATTGCGGGCTGAGCGACGGAGTTACGGGACAGCTACGGCCTATGGCCGATCAACACGGTGAAGAATTTAATGGGGGCTGCTATCATATCGGCCCAACCAGTGAAGTATTTGCATTCGAGATAGGAGCGAACCATGGAGAACTGATTTACACGTGCCAAGTAGTCATAGACTACTGCGAATTTATTGTGTTCGAGGCCCACTGGAGGGAGCAACTTTTCAGAAACGATGAAGCAAGTGCATCTGGTGTCTCTTACGATGGTTGACACTTGGCAACTATTAACACATCCATTTTCAAACTCAAGCCCATCTGGGGAGCCTTTGTTGAAAAGGAAATTAGCTTGCTGTCCCGGCGGACTGCTTGTTGGGAAAGTTGCCTGCGTTTCAGGGCGACCGGGTGGATGAGAGAAAGGCCCACAAGTTAAAATCAATAACGCTGCCACAGCTGTAGACTTCAATATTGCATGCATACAACATGGCCTTTTACCTAATTATATATATATATATATATTAAAAAATATATATATATATATATATATTAGTATAGATGTGTAGCAAGTAGTCTTTCTTGAATGCAAATATTTTTTAAGAACATGGTATATTATTTCGCCTTAATCAATTTACTTTGGAAAATTTCTATTCTTCTAATTGTCTTTTTTACTCTATCTTGCATATGGTAGATCACTTTTCCTATATTCATATCTTTTTTTAACGAATGGGTTGGTAAAAACAAATTAAATCGCTGAGCTTTCGATCATATTCGATCATCTTCAAGGCGTCTTTATGTATTCTTTCCTCTTTTATCGATGAAATATAGTCGAGTCAGAAACAGGCTGAATGATAAGGAAACGGTTTTATAGAGGATATTTATTCCGACTCGTTTGAGTGTAACATTAAAGGAAACGAGAGAATTTGGTGAGTGGAATTTTTAGAACAACTTTAAGGTTCGATTTCAGCTCATCGCTTAAATGTTGAAGGCTGGCTTTTCATCGTTTATTAAGATGGCTTCTAAGATGTTCAGCCTACCTTTATTTCCCCCTTTTCATTTAATTTCGGTGTTGTTAACTAGAGTATCTCTCGTTAGATTAATATTGTGCGCACTCTCCATATAATTTTTAGGCCATCCGCTTTGCGGATGTATGGTTAAACGTCTCGATAGGGTGGTGGTGGTCATGCGAATATATTTTGAGTGACTATAAATCGTACAGACTTTATAGAGGCAGATGAACTCGTAAACTATGTTGGTTGACTTGAGATTTGAGGACGTTTGGCAGCTGTTGTTTTTCTTAAGGCGATCGTTGGTTTTTGTCGTTTTAAATTATATGTATAATAAGATGAATATTTTTCATTTGAGTCTTAACCCTGATGTTACGGTTAACAATCTTTTTGATGTTTTTTTATCTATTTTATAATCCGTGGACATCTGATTTCTGTAATACAGTTTGATGTTGTTTTACAGCTACTTGATTACTTTTTGCTTTATCCGTATCTTTGAATTGCATATATAAAAACTATTGGAGTTGTTTTTCAATCATGCTGTTCGAGGAACTGTTGTTGACGAGTGTTTGTTTACGCGTAAGATCTCTTGATATAAAAGTTCCCACTTAGAACTAAATTTGTATGCTGCCTATCTGTGATGTGTTTAATATCGTTATATTTTGTAAGACAGTTAATGTCATCAAATTTACCATTTCTATCTTTGTTTAAGAAAATATATCTGGTAGTAGAATAAACATCTTAATCATACCCAACATTCATAATAATAATAATAGATATTTACGAGTATAATGCGCCCTTCAGGGCTGTTAGCCCTCCCAGAGTGCAGGTTGTGTAGCGAGTGTAAAGAAAGTTTACAGGGGAGAGAGAGAGCAATCAAGAGCTTTGAATTGTTGGGGTTGTTGGGGTAAAACGTTCCTCATAAATGTCTATGGTCCCTAAGTTGATGGGGAATTAATTTGTCTGCTTCATTACTTCCGCCGGTTTTTGTGTATTATTTGGAAGGAGTGTATATTTTGGATTATCGGCATCGTATAACTAGTCGCGCAGAGTAGCGCATTTAAAGAAGGTGGAGGCGTGAGGTAAAGGGGAAAGGAGGGAGAGAGATAGACAGATAGCGAGAAGAAAGAAATGCGAATGAATAGTTAAATAGATAGATAGGTGAAGATGAATAGAGTAAGGCAGGTTAAATAGATAGATAGGTGAAGATGAATAGAGTAAGGCAGGTAACGGAAGGAGAGAGAGAGAAACAGAAATGATAGATAGGGAAAGAAAGGAAGCACAGATAGAGAAAGATGAGTTAAAAGAAGAGAAATGAGGAACGAAAGGAGAGAAAAAACTGAGAGATCATAGTTAGAGGGAGGAAGAAGCAAAGTTATCCGAACAAGAGAAAAGGGGGAGAGGAATGGAGGGAGGGAACTGGAGGACTGGATGAGAGAGAGAAACAGAGAGGTGACGGATAGAGAGAAAAAGTAGGAACAGATAGTTAAAGAAGAGAAAGGTCGAATGAATGAAGAGATAGGGAACGGAGATACAGATAGAGGATAGGTTATTGATATATATGTAGAGAGAGACCACATTTAACACCCCAAGTGCTGAACGTCATGTAACAAAGTACTGGTTATTAGCGTACTACATCAACTCGATCTCTTCATTTACTTTCATATTCGTCTTACAAAACTAAGAAAAGGGCTAAAACGAGCAAAGATTTGTGGTAAAACCATTGCCAATTTATTATTTTTAATCTTACAGCTAGAGCACCCTGTTAATTAGCTCCTGAATTCCACAATAAGTCCTCCTGCTATTGTTCGGAAGGCGTCTACCGTAGGTTAGGGAGGCGACCGGGTAAAACAAGTTTAATTGTTCCGAGAGCATCCACTCAATTCAGTGTCGAGAGAATCAGGAGAATAAATACGCAACTTTTAAACAGTCGAGGAAAGCCCCGGAAAATAGCCTCGTAATGCGGAAAAGTAAATAAACAACAGCAAGTAGCGACCCGGGCGCATAAGGTGCCCCAATCACAGATGAAAATCAAGGCATAAGTGCGCTTTTCGTCGTTCAGGCGTAAATGAAAACCGACCATCGGACCATGGAAAAAAAAGGTCAAAATAGTGTTCCCCCTGGGGTGGCGTTCTGACACACTAAAGCTCAAGGATAATTGCGAAATGACAAGGACCAAAAATCTTTTCATTCAAATAACCAGGAAATAGCGGGAGAAATAACGACGAAATAATACCCTTTAAAAGCGATTAGAACCTTAAAAGAACAAAGACCTGAACTTAGTAGCAGAACTAGCTTCTCGCCATAAAAGTGGCATCCTATTCACTTCTGAGAACCATTCTTGAGAGCTTATCTCTGACGAGAACGGTGACGTCGCCATGGGAAATTAGTCATCTAAGCACAGTCACATAAGAGACAAGCTGCTCTGTTTTGGGTTAAGTATCTGTTGAACGTCACAAGTGACAGAATATTAAACATTTGTATGTATTGATTTTTTTTATAAAACCTAGTTTGATAGAACAAAAGAATATCAGATTTAAATTCAGCAATATGAAAGGTAGTTGTGTAAGCATAATCTCAGATGTGAAGCATTTTGGCTGTTGAACAGTGTAATCAGAAAGTAGATATTTTTGTGCCACAACATAAGAATTTCAAACAATGTGCATGTGTATTAATTTGCGAGAAGACTTTTTATACCGCGAGATAAAAATCCCTCTTAGTTTATTTCCGTACGCACATTTTACCCGGGCACCAAAGGATATCTCTGCTAGTATAAATATATATATAATCAAAGGATTGATGATGTTTTCCAGTCTAATATTTAACTTCTAGACGAAGGTAAAGACACAGAGAGTGGTCAAGTACATGCTTTTTTTTGTGGGAAAAAAAAAACGTTTCAGATGTATCGCCCATCTCAAAAACGGCTCCACAGATCTTTAAGAAACTTTGCATGCATATGTGGTTTGGGGCCAGTAGTACATCCATATACTCATTTGGGCCCAAAAAACCTTGTTTGACCCACGAGGCCCAGAAAAAGGGGGTTACGAAATTGTAACCGAAAGTCTTTGAAGACGTCAGAAGCATGAAAGAAATTATATCATTGGAAGCAAGAGGAGCAGCTTCGCCACTCGTCCTTACACTAGGAGCTTGCGCTTAGCTGGCAGACCTTCAGTCTCTGGCTTACGGTTTATCATAATTTTCTTTCTTTATCTTCATCTAAATTTGATCTAATAATTTCCATGACATAATTTTAATAAATTTTCTGAACTTCACCATATGTAATTCTTATAGTTTAGAAAAAAAAATTGATACTTATATTTATTACTGAACATTAAAATGTTATCACTAACTATTATTTAAGAAGGGAATTTTTTTGAGTATTTGAATAATAATCTCATCTTAGTTTGGTTATAACTTATGTTTTTTTTCTCAAAGTTATTTCTAATAATTCTTTTATAATATCAAAAAACAAAATAGTGAAGTTCAGAAATAAATAAAGTATTGATATTTTGTGATTTTTTTAAAACCCACAGTATTACAAATGGTGAAGTTCAGAATATTTATTTTTATATATCTTCTATAACTATCTTTTATCAACGTGATATTTTGAAAGGGGGGGGGGAAGTTTGGTTTTAAATGATTATAATTAGCGAAGTTCGGAAAATTTATAAAAATATAACCATGGCTGCTTTTTTTAGCTAGCCTCGTAGGGGAGGAGTGGCGAAGCCATTGCCTGTTTTTTTTTATTACCAAGAAATTATTAGAAATTAGCAGTTGTTTGCTGAAAGTTTTTTCTAATGAATAGGTTTTCTTAAACTCCATTGCTGTTTGTTCAGAATCTTGTCTTTAGTGCATCAGTCTAATATTGACCAATGTAGGCTTAGAGGAGTAGATTTTTGAGATAACTTTCAATTCAGGAGGATAATAAATCATTATAGCCAAGAACATGAGGCCAAGAAAATCAGAAAAAGTTTTGAAGAACCCTTCCGAATTTAAAAACAAGCACACTTCCACATGCGTCGAGGATGTTCCTTCCAAAATGTTATACCGGATTCAGGGATCAGTTCGGTGTCTGCGGGTTGCATTAAACCTTCTTGCAGGAAAATTTCATTTTGATATTAAGATTTAAGCAGCTTCTCAATCAATTCTTAGTTAATATTTATGCCAAGATTGAGTCAGAGAGACTGTTGTTCATCAAGATGCATCAGTAAAAGCTCAGAGTAGAGGAATACATCCATCTAAAAGATGCAATAATAAGTGATGACCTGGCAAATAATGCTGAACAAATGATGATTCTGCCTTGTTCTTTTACTATAGGGCCTAGGTACATAAAGGAGAGAGTATAGAATGCAATTTGCTATGTCTGACATTATAACAAACCTGACATATTCATTACCTTTACCTGTAATCCTACATGGAAAGACGTGCAAGAGAATCTTCCTCCTGGACAATCTGCTACTGACAGACATGATATTGTGGCAAAAGTATTCAAACTTAATTAAAGTGGACAAACTCATAGATCTAATTACTAAGGAAGACTCTTTGGAGAAATGAGTTGTCATATGTATACAATTGAATGGCAAGGCTTGCCACATGCCCATTTGCTAATTTTACTGATGGACAAAATAAGTTAAAATGAAATTGACCTTATAATCAGTGCAGAATTACCAAATCCTGAACAGAGCAAGTGTTGTTTTAAATCATCAAGAAGAATATGGTCCATGTACCCCGTGGTTCTGTTAATCCAAATGGCCCCTCTATGGTAGGCAAAAGCTGTAGCAAAAAATAGCCAAGGGACTTAATTAACACTAGATGGACGGCCAAGTGCACAACCCTTAGAAAGACTGAGGGGTCATTTTGACCTCTGGTATTTCTTTCTGTATTTTCTTCGTTTTTTCACATTTTGGGGTGAGATCATATCACAAGAATTATGTTTTCTTATTCGTTCCAGTTTAACTTCCTTTCTTTGCAAATATTTAATTATATTATTGCATGGAATAGGTATCAATAAATGATAAATAAAAATACATTATCAGTATATTTCCATTTACTTACATATATGTATGAGACAGAGAAAAATAACATAATATCAATCCCGTTTATGTTTATAATATATGTAGAATAATTGATGCAACTATATAATCTAAATATTTTTATCAAAAAGTATTTAGTTATTTATATAATACTAGGTCATTAGATGTATCAATTATTATCCATATCATGAACAATTTCTACAAATTATTCACTTGTGTATTATTCCAGTATATTTACCACACACATATTTCTTGCACTTGTAGCATATTTCATTAGTTATATTCTTCTTGCATTTGCTAATTTGACAAGTTTCTCCCTTATTGGTTCTTGGTCTTTCTATTGGTTCTTCCAAAAGTTCTTCATCTGTCCATTCGTCTGTGAGGTTTTTATCTACACTTCTGTTAAAAGCTCTCCTATGAGTTAGAGATGTAATCTCGTCGACCTATTTTAGTTCCAACCACTGCACGGTATATTATAACTGAATTAATCACGGCAAGATCAAATAAGTTATAGAAGATCCGTAAAAGCCAACGCTGGGAAGCCACTTTCGTGGTGTACAGTCTGGCCGACTGGTCAACATTGTCAACGCCAGAATTTGTTTTATTATAATACGTGACAGACTCTGGCAACCTCTTTGTACCACTGTCAATATGCACTGTCTTGTGCATAGTACTTAGAATCAGTACACTCTTAGAAGGTTTTCTTTGGTACACGGTAAGTGTCATCTCACAATTATTCAAAATAATGGATGATTGTAGTGATTGTCTCATATCTTTGATGCTTGTCGATATTTCCCGCCGAATTCGAATCATCGTTACAGCGATACTCATTTCTTGATCTGCAATGTCTTAGCAAGCTTCACCAAAGTAAAAAAGTTATCAAATGTAATATTTCAATCTTTACTTAGAAAAGAACTTACCAATTTCATCAGTACATATTCTGATAAGCTTAGATTTTGGTGAGGATGAAACATTTTTCCCAGATAAGGAAATCCATTTAGCAAGTAATGAGAGTTTGAGTTTCCAGCAAACCAGATTTTGATTACAAATTTATCCGGTTCGTTTGTCATATATTGGGTGAAGGGGCTTCTGGACTTAATGAGGAAAAGCTGTTCATCAACAGTTATATCTGCTCCAGGTCTGTAACACGATGGGCAATTTTCAATAAATCTGTTCCATATGGTAGAAAAAAGAGCAACTTTATCTGATTGAATTCGTTGACTTCTGGTCGATCTTGAATCCAAAGGTAAAAATCGAAGAAGTTGCTTGAATCTATCTCTTGACATAGTCATGCAGGAGGAACGAGGCCCCTAAACCTTTGACCATAGAAAAGCAAGTGGTTGTCCTTTAGCAATAAGTCCTCTGACGTAGACTATTGCCAGCATATGATATATTATTTCCTTAGTTACGGTCCATGATTTTTATTTGCTGCGAGCTTCTGCTTCTGTACATCTTATTATCTCTCGAATTATGAAATCATCAGTGAATAAGGAAAATGCGCTCATCATGTTCCCCAACATGACATTTCTCTTGGCATATGCAGAAGGACCGGAGACCTCAGTAAGAATATTCTGTGCAATGTATCTAGACTCTTTAGATTTTTTTCATCTGCAGATGTAGGAGCTTAATCTGATATATTTCTTTCCATTGCTTCTTCATCGGCAGTGGTATTACTCTCAAGAATTCTCTCATCATCTGTAGATAAAGACGTAAGGATTTATTAGTCATTTATTGTTTTACATATGTAAAAATTACCTAAAAAACTCTTTCTACATATTTATGTTCAGATTTACTTTTAGCAAAATAACATATACACATCGTAACATACGATAGTAATAATATAAATTAAATAATGATAATAATAACAATAACAGTAACAATAATATCAATAAAAATTAAAATAGCTACATATTATTTTTAACGTATATCGAATGACATTCCAACAGTATCATAAAATAATCACATCACACTTACGCTGCTCTGTAGTTAATGATAGTAATAACAATAACAACACCAATAATAACATAAATAATAACTTAAATAGTTACATATTATTTTAAACGGAATATCGAATGACATTCCAAGATAACATAAAATAATCACATCACACTCTCGTTGCTCTCTAGTTGATGCCATGTTTTCATTTTCTTTGTCTGAACTTGATGAAAAATAGTGTTAAGGAATGTATTCTTCTTCATCCCTATCTAAAGATTTTCCTTCCGATTCCTCGTAAGGTGTGGCACAAAGAAATTGTTGAAGTCGTTCATATGTCAGACGAGTCTCCCTTCTATCGGACGACTTCTTCACAAGACGAGAGTATATTGTGTACTGCACAATCGTGTAATTGCAGCGAGCTTATATAGAAAACACACTAACTTTGTCATAACATGCTGGAACAAGCGTGCACTTAGTTATAAACTGTAACACACTCCTTGTAATGAAATAAACACGTTAAAACAGGATTATATTATGCAGCAGTCAATCTGACCGCTCAGTCTCTCTAGGTAGTATGCTCTATAGATCGTTCCGTAACTCTTGTAATAATTTTATACTTTCACAATGCCAATTTAAATATATAAACATAAAAGTCAAGAAATTTGATATTTAATAAATAATCTTGAAAAGCGGTCCAAATAACCGCTCCGTCATTCTATTGTTTAGGAAACACGGACTGATACAAATGGATATTCAACCTATAAAAGTTAGAGGATATTCCTTCGCTGTGAAAAGGAAGGGAAATGATATTATTGAAGACAACAAGTGGGTGTTCCGTATAGTCCCTTCCTTGGCAAAACATTCAATGCCAACATCAATGTGGAATTGTGCAACAGTGTGAAATCTATATAATATGTTTACACGTATATAAACAAAGCTAGTGATCAAGCAGTTTTCAGCCTTGAGAAACTTAATGAAGTGGAACAATTGGAAATGGAAAGATATATTTACAGTAATGAGACAGTCTGGAGAATACTTTCTTTCCTAATTCTTGACAGAAATCCCTCAGTTCAGCACCTGGCTGTGCAATTGGAAAATGGCCGGAGAGTCTATTACACTGAGGAAAATGCAAGAGAGCTGGGTGAAAGCCCCCAAAACCCTACCCTAATGGCGTTTTTCCACCTGTGTACAAAAGACAAGTTTGCGAAATCACTTCTATATACTAAAGTATTTAAATATTTTACCTTAAAAGCAGGAAATTTGCTAGGACGAAGAAAAGAGAACCACATCCAATAGTTCCAGGAATCAGATTCAATGATGTTCACCCAAGAAATTCAGAATGTTTCTTTCTAGGATTGTTATTGCACCATATGAGAGGACCAACTGACTTAAAAATACGTAGAACGGTTAATAGAAATGAAATGGAAACCAACAGGCAAGCATGCATTGCTCTTGGACGAAAAGAAAATGAACATTGGGACAAAATTTTGGAAGAGGCAGCTACCACACAAGCTCCAAAGACCATGAGAGACTTATTTACTGTGATGATTGTCACATGTCAGCTATCTAACCCATTGTCTCTTAAGGAAAAGTATAAGGAGGATCTATCTGAAGATATTCTCCTTTAGTTCAAGTTACAATAATCTGGGGCAGAAATGAACCCAGTAATTGCAAATATTGCTCTCCGTGAGATAGAAGACAAAGTTATATCCTTATCTCAAAAGGATCTGAGTCAATTTGGGATTCCGAAACTAAACAGATAATCACTTTTAGTGAACAGAGAAACCTTGAGAGAGACTAGGTACAATATTGAGGAATTTTCTGTCAAGGTGCAGATCAATGAGCCACTTTTTAATCAGGATAAATAAACAGCATATGAAATGATACTAAGAAATGTAAATTCCGCCAAGGGTGAAATATTCTTCTTGGATGCTCTAGGAGGAACTCGATAAACTTGTTATCAAATTGATTTTATCAGCTGTGCGAACCCAGAGAAAGATTGCACATGCAGTAGCCTCATCTAGCATTGCTTCCATCAAAGAAGCAGAACAGTCGATTCTACATTCTAGCTTACATTGAATTTCAATGTTAATTTAAATCAAATTTCCAACATCAAGAGAGGAACTACTGTGCCAAGGCTTTTGCAAAAAAAACTCAGTTTTTGTTTAGGACGAATGCACTATGGCTCCTAGAAAGTTTTTTGAAGCTTTAGATAAAACACTGCAGGACATTAGGAAAAATAACCAGCTCATAGTTGGACTGAACCTTCTTCTATGAGGAGATATCAGACAAACTGCCAGTGATTAAAAGAGGAAGAGCAGCTGATGATCTTAATGACTGCTTAAACAATTCTTACCTTTCGAGCCATGTTCAAAGAATTTAAAAAAAAAATATGAGGGTTCACCTACATGGAGATGTTAATGCTGGGATATTTGCCCTCTCAAAATATGGAGCTAGGAAATGGTACAATGGAAAATATTGCGGATGGTGATATTTTATTTCCGGAAGGGTGTGCTATTTTGGTAAAGGATATTAGAGAACTGCAACTTAGGGCTTATGCCGTCCTACAGCATCACTTTCAACACAAGAACTTTCTCTGTCAAAGAAAAATTCTAGCCCCAAGAAATGAAATTGTGGATGCCATAAACTAGGGATTTCTTCAAGAATTGTCAAAAGAGATAAAAAAAAAAATCTCTTATGATTGCACTGTTGACCCTGACCAAGCAGTTAACTACCCCACTGAGTTACTTAACTCTATTTATGCTCTTGGAATGCCTTCCCATAAGCTTTCCTTAAAAGGAAGAGCGCCAGTGATGTTGCTAAGAAATTTGGACATTCCGAAGCTATGCAATAGAATGAGAATAATTGTGAAAAAATGATGCCTCACCTTCTTTAAACTGAAATTTTAACTGGTCAGGGGAAAGAAGAATTGGTTCTCATTTCACGGATTCCACTGATACCTCTAAATATGCCAGTTGAATTAAGAAGACTGCAGTGTCTATCAACAAATCCCAGGCCAGTCTCTGATAGTGGTGTGACTTCCTTTGCTAGAGCCTTGTCTTTGTAATGGTCAGCTCTATGTTGGATACTCTAGAGTTGAAATGGGAGAAATCTATTTATTCTCACTCCTAATGGTAATGGAAATATAAAAAATATTGTATATAATGCAGCTTTGCAGTAGTTACCATTATTTGGTTTACTAAATTTTAGTAATGTCTACATGTTTTATTACATTTAAATCAATACAAATTGTGTTGGGATTCAGCACACTCCTAATGGTAATGGAAATATAAAAAATATTGTATATAATGCAGCTTTGCAGTAGTTACCATTATTTGGTTTACTAAATTTTAGTAATGTCTACATGTTTTATTACATTTAAATCAATACAAATTGTGTTGGGATTCAGCAGTTGATCCGATAATTTAAGGTTAAATCAATAAATTTTCCTGTGCTTTTGTGATTCAAAATTTTGATCTTTTTTACAATAGGTTTCGGGCCAGAGGTACCCAGTTTGCTCTCAGCAAGATGTATCGTTAAAGCCAGCTCGAGAGATTTTAGAAACAAAATTTTAATTAACATTATCAAGTTTACAAATAAGAAAATAGCAGAGGGTCTTTACTGCAATTGGCCTCTTCTTTAATTTTAAAAGGACTGTCTTAAATAATATAACTAATACATCCATGAAGGGTTACTACTTTCGACGAGGGAGTACCTGTAAATTTAAAAAGGGAATAACCGTCATAAAAAAATGATGTTGGATATCTACTTCCAGAGTAGCGGAATGCAAATAGGCCTCGAAAACATACCTGTACAAAACAGTATCGACGTAGTCTGAAATTGCAGGATTCAATAAGCCCAGCGCAAACCTTCACAAAATGGACATGCGGTGGTTTTATTTAATACCAGCATACTCTAAGAATAAAAAGTAATATGTCTGAAATTGGAAAAAGGAAATGAGAATGTATAGGTAATTCAAATAATTAGGAATGTAAATATAGAGAAGGCAACGACTGTTTGAATTGCGCGCGGGACATAAGAATGTCCGAACGCGCGAAAGGTAAGCGATATCTGGTTCAATATGACAACGCATATCAAAAGACGAAAGTCTACGAAGCACCTTGGTAAATACACTCGTTGTCCAAGAGGAATTGTATCACGAAGCTGCGACAAGAGCATCCTGTTAGATAAATAAAACTGGATATGTAAGTAATTCGACATACACAGCTTTGGGTAGCTCCTCCTTAGAGGTGGATAACAAAGAACTAGACAACTAAAGCTTTTCCCACGGACGATTCTAGGCCACGTCCTTGAGAAAATAAGCATATAAATATAGGTGGAGCAGCTCAGTTAGAATGATTATTGTAGTGGGCACCGAAAGCAGCAGCCTGAGTGTCACACCTCATTGCCACAAAGTCGTCGTGCAGCTCTTCCCGTGTGGAATAGCCCAGCCTGACACGATGCAGCAGCACGCCATTTGCTCTGGATATCTGGAAAGCTGCGTCCAGTGTGCAATAGGCTGCGGTTACAGCATACCACGCTGCTTGCTTCTTGCTTGCCTACCATTCTTGGTGGTGCTGGTGTGCGTTGTTGGCGTCCGTTGGCATCTCGCTTGGCAAGTTCATCGGCCGCCCCATTGACGCGCACGCTCACGTGGCTGGAAAGACAGTGGAGCCGGACCATCCTGCTTGTGCTGACAGGTCCTGCAAAGTGCACAGGATGGTGGTGGTTAGGTGGAAGTTATCAGGGTGTGGGAATGGGCGTGCTGCAGTGCCTGCAGCCCTGACGGGAGACCGTGTTTTACCACAGTGGCCTCCCGGTGGATATGGCGTGCTGGAGGGCCTGCAGGATTACTACTATCTCATTCTGGAAGGTGAATCAGTGGTCTGATGTCCTCCACGCACGCTTCAGTTCGCTAGTGACAAAGGCTGCACCGGACCTCGCGCTGTCGGGGTCGTCTGAGCCGTCGGTGAATTAGACTTCGCTGCCCGGCTCCGTGACCTCAGACATGGCTTTATGGGCATGCTAGCGCCGGTACTCGGTGAGGCAGTGAGCAATGCTAGCGGGTAGCTGTGTGGTGGTGAAGTTGGTGGTGGAAGGCTCTCATGTCACGGAAAGGACAGCCGCCAGTCCACCTACACCCTAAAGTACTAGTAGGAGTCGGTTTTGGCCAGCGCGACTCTCTGGACGCGCAGCTGTTGGCCAGTAAGCGTGTAATTTTTGATGCCCATCGCACAGGACTTCTCTGCCTAGATCTTGAGCCCCAGCTCTAGGCACTTGGCAGTGTTGAGGTACAGCGCCTCTTGAGCCCGCGCGAGCTTGTCGCCGCACCCACTGACGAAGAGGGCCATGTCGTCAGCGTAGCTGAGGAGGATGGTTTTGTCCCGATAAGGGAGCACCACCAGCTACTCCATCCGCACGTTAAAGAGGAACGGGCTGTGGATGCCGCCCTGGGGCGTCCCGTTCTCGAAGGTCAGGTAGTGACCCTGAAACGTCACACGCACCCGGCGCTGCTAAAGATAGTCCTGGAGCCAACCCAGCCTTCTCCCTCGGATGCGCTTCCTCACAAGGGGGTCTAGTATGGCATGGGGGTTGGCCAGCTCAAAAGCCTTCTCGAGGTCAAGGAAGACTACGATGGTTGGCTGGTTGTTGGCGTAAGCCATTAGGGTGATGAGGACGTTCACCGTGCTCCCAACCCTGGTGTATCCGAACACGTGGGGGGGAAGGCTCCCTACGCTTCACTGTAGGCGACTCAGCACCATCATCTCCGCTGTTTTTCCAGTGTAGCTTAGGAAGGAGATTTGCCTGAATGTGGTGGGATCCTTCGGCTTAGGAATAGGATGGATGTCGGTGTCCTTTCAGGAGGGCGGCAGACGGCAGGCCAGCCACGACGCGTTGACAAGGGCCAGCAGCGCGGCGTCCCTGGCAGGCCCAGTTTGTGCCAGCATGGAGTACCGCACTCGCTTGGATCCGGCCGCTGTGTCATTCCCACGCTTCGCCCTGGCCAGCTCCTCGAGCGTGAAGGGCTGGTCAGTCGCGTGCGGCTGGCCCAGTGCCTCCCTAACCTCTTCGTCACGCTGTGGGCGAAGTTGCTGATAGAGTTGGCGGGTGTGCCAGGGAGCAGCTCGCTGGAACTTTTCGCTGTGAAGCAGTTCACCAACCGATCTGCTTTTTGTTGTGGGTGTGGGTGGCCAGCTAGGTGGGACGAGGCAGTGCCTAAGGGCCTTCCTGAAGCACCCCCACAGCTGGCCGAGGGAGGTGTGTTGGCTAAAAGAGTCTCACCACTCAAGTCACTTTGCTTCCTTGGCTTTTTTATTTGTATAGGTTAATTGTGTAATAGCGTAAATGTATACATGATGTAATAGGAATACAATAATAATATGATATCATAATATATAAATATAGATAATATAAGGGTACACATTACACAAAGCAGGTAGCATGAAAGTGTTGGCGTGCAGTAAGACGCGGCGGAGCGTCCCACGCGTGTCTTGTCTGCTGCAAGTGGGTCGTGGAGGTCCTTACCACCCGTCTTCGACTGGGTTCCAGCGTCGGTCAGCAGAGAGAGGGTGCTGTTCTCAGCACCTCCAGCAGCTCGTTTGTTAGAGTCGGGAGGACCATCCAGGCGGCTCTTGCATATCGCGCCCTCAGTATGGAGCATCCTACAAGGTGAGGTGCTGGCGCTGGCGATAGCCTGAAGCGATGGGTGGCTAGGCAGTAGGGGAGGTAATGTACCAGTGAGCGCCCGGGAGCGGCCGCTGCACTGTTTGCAACTCCCTGCCACAAAGTCCGCGTGCAGCTCTTCCCGCGTAGAGTAGCCCAGCCTCACACGCTGTAGCAGCACACCGTTTGCCTCTTAGTTGCCTCCCATTTTTGGTGTTGCTGGTGGGTGTTGTGGGCGGCCTTGCGTTTGGCCTGCACCTTGAGCTGCTGCACGGTCTAGGTGATGGTGAGGCTGTGGGAGTCTCGCTTTGAGGCCTCATCAAAAGCATCGTTGCCGTGCACGCCAAAGTGGTTGGGAATCCAGTGGAGCCGGGCACGCCTTCCCTGAGCTGCCAGGCGTTGCAAGGTGCACAGGATGGTGGTGGTTAGATGGATGTTGTCCTCCGTATGGGCGTGCTGCAGCGCCTGCAGCCCGGACTAAGAATAACAAATGTATCACCACAGTGGCCTTTTGGCAGAGCAGAGCGTGCTGGAGGGCCTGCAGGATTGCTACCAGCTCTTCTGTAGGGTGGAGCAGTGGTCTGATATCCTCCACGCCTGCGTTAGGCCGCTCGTAACGAAGGTGGCGCCGGACCTCCCGAGGTCCAGTTCGATGGAGCCGTCAGTGAAGTCGATTGCGCTGCCTGGGTCCGTGACCTCAGACATGTCTCTGAGGGCGTGCTGGCGCAGCTCCTCGGTGACGCAGTGCGCATTGCTGGCGCAGCTCCTCGGTGAGGCCATGCGCTTTGCTGGTGGGCAGTTGTGTGGCGGTGGTGTGACATCAGCGGGGTTGGGGGTGTCGGGTTCGCGCCACAGCAAGTTGCCTGCCTGGTTGAGGGTGTTGTTTGCTAAGCTGACATTTACGAGCCACCTGTTGTTACGCAGGCACTCGATGCCCTACGCCACGACCATTCGAAGTCTCCTGTGCGCAACACCCTCCACGTCGTGCTGGAACACTCTGGCCACTTGACAGGCCACAGTGCAATCCACCCTAGCGGTTAGGGGCACCAGGCTGGCCTTGCTTTCCATGAGACAGTCACTGCACCAACTCGGTGTCCCCAACATGGTCCCCATGGCGGTGATTTTTCCACCAGCTCATGGCGCTTTTGCTGCTTCCGGGGTAGCACTACAAAGATTGGTGCACTGTAGTCCACTAGGGAGCTCACTGCTGGCAGGTATTAGAGGCGGAGGTTCAGGGAAGGTTGCCTTAGCACTCGGCCGCGTCATGGCCCTCATCATATTCAGCCAGGCCTGCTCCGATCCCTCAGATGCGTGACATGCAGTGTGAAAGACAGCCGCCTGTCCAGCCACACTCCAAGGTACTGGAAGGAGTCGGTCCAGGCCAGCCCGACTCTTTGGATACGCACCTGCTGGCCAGCAGGTGCGGAAGTCTTGATGGCCATCGTCTGGATCTTGAACTCCAGCTCTTCGCACTTGGCAGTGATGAGGTGCAGCGCTTCTTGAGCCTAGGCGAGCTTTTCGCCACGCCAGGTGACGACGAGGGCGAGGTCACCGACGTAGCTTAGAAGGATGGTTCCTTCCCGATAAGGGAGCGCTACTAGTTACTTCATCCGCACGTTGAAGAGGAACGGGCTGAGGATGCCGCCCTGGGGCGTCCCCTTCTCGAAGGTAAGGTACTGAGACTTGTAACCCTGGAACTTCACACGGGGTTGGCGCATGGAAAGGTAGTCTTGGAGCCAGCCCAGCAGTCTCCCTTGGATGCCCTTCCTCACACG